>CM060377.1:60902929-61502929 GCA_030545235.1 Helianthus tuberosus | reverse complement strand
ACCCTACATGATGTTTATATCACCAAACAAATAAATCATGGATCATACGAAGCTAAAAGTGAGAGATTACAAACTGCAGGGGTTAAATGTGTCAACATGTTTAAGTTATACCTCTGAGTGACCTTTTGACAAACCCGAAGCTTTGTAACGGTTAATTATGCTCACTAGAATGCACGATATAAATTTCATAAAGTTTCGTTATCGTATGAGAAAATTATGATCAAATTCGTATACAAGGGGTTAAAGCGTTAACGTTGAAAGTTATGACTTTTCGGGTTAACATGAAATGTCCAAGGACTTGGCAAAGTGGGTACAAGTCTTAGGGCCCTTATAGATAAATAAGAAGGGGTCAAATTGCAAGAAATAAACTAGTTGACCTTTCGAAGAGCCAAGGGACGAATATGCGGAAACTTGAAAATGAAAAATCTGATCAGAAGGGCTAAGGCGGGCCGCGTAAAGGTTAACATAACCTTACGCGGGCCGCGTCAGACACACAGTAACAGAAAGTGAAGATAGCCTCCTGTATTCGCGAATAATTGACCCAAAACGGATGTTTCTCTTCATGTGCGACCCCTAGGCAACCCCTAGAGCACTAGAGACACTTGTGGGAGAGTTGTGGGCAGTAGTAGACTTAGATGTCAACATTTTGTGGTGATTTGATCACTATATAAAGCCCATGAGTTGCAACTCATTCTTCACACCATTCTCTTGCACTTCTGATCATTCTTGGAGCTTCAAATCAGACTCAAGTGATCTCTGGTCGTTCATAGGACTCTTGTAAGTTTGCTTGACCTTTCTAAATTAAGTTTTAGCTTAGTTTTAGCTTAAAAGTCAAACCGTCGTAATTAACGGTTGACTTTAAGATTAATCACTAATGGTCCAGTGATTAGTCGAATCAAAAGTAGTTATAAGTTGGTAATTATGTGGGTAATAAACCCTTAAAAGGGTTCCCCCTGATTCCCACTCTAACTAGGTCTAATATCGGGTCAAACTTGTTAAGAAAAAGTCAACAGGATCCTTAAATTCTAATTTATGCATAATTAGCAATGTAGAACATATACAACCTGTTTGATCATTAATATAACTTGGTAATAAGTGTAAGAACATGTCTAAACATGTTCAACCCGACAATTTCCTGTAAAGACCCGGTTCGGAACCGAAAGTCGCATAGTTTGATTTTTACTTTGACTTTTAGTTCTGACCCGTTTTGGTATGATTTGGAAATACCTAAGAGCTTCATTTGGACCAGGTTACATGCTAGTATAACCCTCTGTGATTATACACCATGGTTCATTAGTTAACCGATTAATACGCATGATTCCGTTAATTGCTCATATGTTGACCATTATGCCCTTTTCACCTTAAAACGTGATTTTTGGAAATGTAAAAGAGTAGAAAATTTAATTACTGATATTTAAACTTGCATACAAAATTTGACATCAGTTTGAGGTGTAGATTAAGAGTTATGCTCGTTAGCGTAAAATGAAAGCTTTATGTTAATAAAACGGCGTAATTAGCGTATAGCCTAGTTAAGCCTACTTTTTGATACCAAAATCTTTACCCACTGATGTAATATATTATTTTGGGATTTTTGAAGATCTTTAATTAATTTTAGGCTGAGCATAACTCATAGTCGTAGGCTTAATCCGATAATTGTCGGTTTTGCCCTTACGGGCCATAAAATGAGTTTTACATATCTAAACGAATCCAAACCTTTTGCTACTGATTACATATGATAAATAAATTATTTTAAACCTCCTGGAATAATAAAAATATCAGATTTCTATATAGAACCCGGAAACGGCTTCTAATCGCCTAATTAAGCGTTTTTAACGCCTAGTATGTACTAGAACTATTTTAAACATACTAAGGGTGATACCTACTGATATTTGAGGTAAATAATAATATTTTAACAGTAATCAAAAGTTGTTAACCTCAGACTTCAGTTTTGAGCTTTTCGGCTTATGTGAAATTACCAAAATGCCCCTACGGTGCATAGTTTGGTTATAATTGATAAATTTCACATATATACTTTACCCTACTGATATAACTTAGCAAATTGATTATCTTTGCTGATTACATCAGACCTGTAATGCAGGATATTACTTAAACTCTTTTATCACCTTGTAAATGACCAAACTACCCCTACGGGGCATAGTTTGTGTTTAAATTCATTTCGGGCATAATAAATGATATCTTACTGATGTCACAACATATTTGGAGCATATTAACTTAGGAAACCTGTAAATGGCTCTCATTAATACCCGTTACGCTTATTACGCGTTTGGTTCGGTTTATGTAACTAGTCTACATAAATTAGCCGAAACGGGTCAAACCTTATCGGTTTTATCTCAAAATCCAGAGTGTGTATGAAATAACCATATTAAGCAAGTCTCCGAACTTGACGGGTCTAAATCACAATCTATCCGGTCTTCGCTTAATAATGCGTACGAACCGTATCATTGAAACTAACCGGTCTAAGCTAAGGCTTAATTAAAGACCCGTTAGAAACCTAATAGGTTATTATAAACCTTCGTTCCAGATTAGGAGCCCAGTAAAAGTACTTGCATTTGCTGTATTTGATTGATACTTTGCTCAGGTAAATACTCTTAACTTATTTTCCCTATACGGGCTTGGGATACAGTACTATAAAAGTACCGCTTGGTCGGGTATGTAGTCATTTAAATCGGATTGTGATTAATGTATTTACATAACCCGCTTTGTTCTGTATTATTTGATGTATGGCCCTTGGGGGTTAAATGACCATGTCCCGGATATCCTTGGCATCATTTTACGAAATGGCCACGACCTAAGCACGGGGTGTAGGCGTACACCTAACAGATGCATTATGTAAAAACTGGTAATCCACTTAAAGGAATCAACCTTGTGGGCATTATACCTGTGGCGTGTCAGTTAACTTAAACCGGCTCTTCTAACCGGTCCTAATGGACGGCAAATAAGTAAATCTGTATACAAGATTATATACAAATAATTGTCCCAAGTTATAAAGATATTTTGTGCCGAAGTGCATTCAAATCAATTTACAAACTCTTTTCAAAACGAGTCAGTTGAGTTGTATTTACCAGTGTAAACTGACGTATTTTCCAAAAAGGTTAAGTGCAGGTGCTAGACGAAATAGGCTGGCTACTCCAGGCATCATTACTCAAGTTTCGCAAGCTCTAGATGTCAAAGTCTGTTGAACTATTGTTTCTATTTTATTTTCGATTCGTTTGTGGATAAACAATCGACTATTGTGATACTTGATATTACAACATTATATTCGGTTGAATTATATCTTTAAATTTGCTTCCGCTGTGCATATTAAATACTGTGTTGTTTGACTATTATGCTGCCAACCACGTCACGATACTCCCCACCGGGCCCACCGGTGACACGTGGAAATCGGGGTGTGACAGCGGGAGCTTTACCCATAGTTATTCGGTATGTATTCCGGTTTCGGGGATGAAAACATCTTAAGGGGGTAGACTTGTAACACCCCGAATTTCGTATGACACGTTCTAATATTTTATCCGCAGAAAATTTTATGAAAAGAAATGGTAAACATAATTTTTACCATCATTAAGGTTTTATAAATATTAGTAAACTTAAAAAGCCTTATGTTGCATGGATGTTTACTAGAGAATTATATAAATAAAAAGAAAGTGATATGTTCTAAAAGATGAGGGGGTTAAATGAAAATGTGAGATTAAAACACCTAACTCAAAAAAAATGCCTAGTATGTGTGTGTGGGTGTATGTTCGATCGAGAGAGAGAGGCCAGAGGGAACTCCTCCTTCATAACCGTAGTTCTTCAATTCCCCACAAAATTGAAGGAGTAAAAGGCTGAGATTTCAATGCCTGAGCTAGGAATCATGATTCCCTAAGTGTTATAAGTGTCAAGTAAGTTGAATTTCATGATTTGGTGATGTTTGATTTAGTGGGTTTAGTGTAATTCGTGAATGCAATGTTAAATCTAGTATGAATAATGGTTGCTATGGTTGTGTAGACATCAATATATGATAAATTCTGAATATGATGATGAATTTGGGAAAAACCCACTTGTACACCATGAATGACTTGAATATTGTGAAATTCTATATGTTTGTTAGATTATTGATGATGATATTATGATGGATATGTGATTTAGAATAATGTGTATATGCTCATAATGGTAAATTGTGAAGTTAGGAAATGCTATGTTAATCAATGGATGAACTATGGAGAAAACATGCTCTAAGTACTTGTACACTATGCTTAATTGTTAGCATGCACGCCAAGTGTTTGAAGAAATGCCATAGAATAATTTAGTTGTGTTATGATATGGAGTTTTGATAAAATGATGTTATTGAATGGAAATGAATGTATGCCTAGTCATATAACGCCATGACCAATGAATAAAATGCATAAGTAATGTAAGGCATACAAAAGCTAAAAGTGTAAAGTTATGACATATAGGCATGAAGAAGGAAGAAGGCGCAAGTCACACGAAGTCACAAGCATCTCAAGATCGCGGTAAGTTCATATGAACTTTATGTACTCTACTTGTAGATTTATGAATGATAATCTTTAGTACTATAAATTTAGTGTAAGTTTCCTTTATGATTCATGATTGAATAGATGCAAAGAGTTTATATGGAGAAATGTCCAAAATATAATGTTTGAAGTAAATTGGAAATAACCCGTCTAATGGATTGGAAAGATTGTTGGAATGTTTGAGAATTTGACTTGTTCATAACGGGTCAAATAATGTAAGTATAGTGAAAGATATGGTATATAGCGGTTCGTTATAAATGAATCGGAAAGTGGTATGATGAATGTTTCCGAATGGAGGTGATAATGTTAGTAAAGTAATATGATATGTTAGTGGGTCGAATAATGATACGGAATTAAAGGATTTCAATTGTTATGTATTACGAACTAACAATGTTTCGTTGTTATGAATGATAGGTAAATCCCTTGCTTAATTACGGCGCGCTCGAACCGAACACACAATGTCGACTTTTTTTTACACGCTTCCGGTTCAAGTTGTCTATTATGTATGGGTCAAAGTTTTCGTTTTGTGATATGGTGTTAAACTTGTGTTTAGTATGTTAGTAAGTAGTTTGTACAAAATGTTTATGGTGAACTTTATATGGTCACCAGTTTGCTATTTTGAAAAATGTCGTAGAACTTAATTAAATTGATGATGTTAAAAGCAGGTGGAAAAAAAATTTCTTAATGCAAACGGGTCATGTCAAAATTTTGTAAAAATTGTATGAATTTTATGTTAATAGTCGAATGAGAAAAATTTGGGTGTTTCAAAATAAGTAAAAAGACTAAATTACCCATGTGTAATAAGATTTAAGTGAAAAATTTAACTGGGTTAGGTTCAAAGGACGTAACTTGTAACAAAATTCCCTATAAAGGGCAAAACCTGTCAAAATTCGTTGAAAAGGATACCGTCTGAAAAATGGTATATGGATAAAGGACAAAACTTGTAATTTTTCAAAAAAAAAAAGCTAAAAATTCTATACTTATAATTTGAATTTGGATATTCGGGCCAAATGGATTTGAAAATCATATATTCAAAAGTCGAATTTGGATACAAACCCGATTCACAAGTTATAAGTTCGAAACCGCATTAGTTCAATTTTTAAATTTTTATGTCAGATTTGAATAATGAACATCTAAATTTGTAAACTATCCTGGAAAGCTTCAAGTATTAACTCTAAAGTAAGATGTATCTATGAGCTTGTCCAGAGCCGTTCGTGATGGTTCAAGTGCCATTTACGAGCCTTAAAAAGCCCTTATTAGACCCTAAGGGTGAACGGGGCACTATGCGGGGGGTGGTGCGGTGACCCAAGTCCCCGAGCGGGAACACCGCCGCCATCACTTCGGGGAGGGGGATCGGTGTATGTTCACCGCACAAAATTGCACAAGGATTGAGGATTTAAATGTTGGGCAACCGTCAAATGTTTAAAAAAATCAATTTTACCCAATATAAATAACCAACTTTAATCTAAATTTTTACCACACCCATTCTCAAACTTACTCTAAAAATCTATCAAATACAACATAAAGCCAAACCGAGCAATGGAGAACCAACCCCGCGAAGCCAAGAAAAAATCTAAGGGACGCGGCTCGCAACCGTCTCGTGGTGGTTCGAGCGGTGCAAGTGCACAACCACAACCCCCTTTCGGATATACTTCACAACCCCCGTTTTTTTACCAACAACCTTCACACCCCTCCTTTTACAACACCCAACCACAACCCACTTTCGGCTATTTTCAAAATTTGTTATCAATGGATCCTCCTCAATCCCCCGCATTCGACCCGTATGGTTTTCGTTCCCCACAAGTTCCATCTCCATGAGAAAATGTTGAACGTCCTCTACCTATTCACGAGGACGAGGACGAGGAAGTAGTGCCCGAAACTCAAAATTTGGGCGACTATGAAGATGACACCGGCGACGATGAATATAATGTGGATGAAGATGCCGGCAACGAAGAAGATGATGCTCGGGATAAAAAGGGAAAAATGGAGCGCCAAAATTGGACAAAGGTCCAAGAAGAGGCGTTGGCTAAGGCGTGGGTACATTGCTCTACCAACAAAAAGAAGGGCAATCAACAAACCCGCGATAGTTTTTGGCGTAAGATTTTAGATCATTATAACGCCACCGTTGGTGGAAGTAACCGGACCGTGCATCAAGTACGGTCTAAATGGACCCCGATGATTACGAAGATAAACTTTTTCAACGGCCTATACCAACAAGCGGTAAAAATTATATTTTTTAATTTTGTTTACTAAGTTCATATGTTTTTAACACTTGTTATTTTATAATATGTAGGATCGCACACGAGGAAGCGGGTGTAGCGATCTCAACATGATGAAAGTCGCTTTAAAGGAATTTAAAGATAGATATCCGAGCGGTTTTCAACATATCGAGGCATGGGAGGTCGTTCGAAAACACGACAAATTGGCCCAAGTCCCATTGTTGGGTGAGGAAGGGGAAGGTTCGGCACAAAAAAGAAAGCCCGTTGAGGTCGACCCTTCCATACTCGATATGAACGAAGACCCCTCGCCACAAAGAACACAACGGCGAGACAAGCGTCAAGCGACATCGTCCGAGGGCTCGGCCGAGTTGGCGGCACAATTCAAAGAGTACGCCGCCATGAAAGAAGCGAAGCACGCGATTGAATTGGAGGCGATTGAATTGAGGAAGAAAAGAGAGTCGAAGGCTCGCGAGCTCATAACGGAACAACGCGAGACGATGAGAAACTACGCGCACGATCGAGATATGAAAACATTCCTCAAGCCGCACGACGATGTTCCGCCGGAAATGTTGCCGTTCATCCTCGCCCGAAAGCACGAGATCGCTAACAAGTACGGGTGGCCGTGCAATTTCTAAAATTTTTATGTAGGATTGCGATGTAATTTTTATTTTATTAAATGAAATGTAGTTTTTTATTTTATGAAATTATGTTTATTTTTTATATTTTCTTAATTAAAAAAATAAAAAAATAAGTCCCCCAAGAGAGGAGTGCCGCCATCAAATTGAGGGTGTGAAGGGAGTTGATGTGGCGCGTGCTGATTGGCCGTGCGTAAGAGAGGGGACTCCCCTAAGAGAGGAGTGCCCCTCTCACCCTAACAAATTAAATTATATAAACTAATTTCTTTTTTAAATGTTGTTATTACTTAATGAATCAATATCTAACATTTTACATTTGGGCTAGCTTTATTGATCATTATTGCCAATAAGTTTCTATGCTTCTTTTTATACATTGGGCCAAAATTATATTAATAAAAGAAAAATTAACTAGAATGCAAAAAAGCAACGATGAGAATTCTTTCAACAAAAAATTATTAAACCTTTGGTGTTTTGAGTTTCATTTTTAACAAAAAATTACATGATAATTCTTCGAAACTCATCTTCTTTAAAGATAGATTGTAAATAAGTGAAGGTGTCACACCCCCAAAATCCACCATGCGGAGTACCACCGCTTGGAGGCGTGACGTGATCAGGATCGAGCCACCAATCATATTGAACAACATAATTAAGTAAATAAAACCAAACACAATACGATTGGTGACCAAAAGGAAGTAAACCGATTTTAGGTTAACAGCGGAAGCATAAAACATAAGTTCAAAACATAAGTCCATAGTTCATAAGTTTAAAGTCCAAAACCTAGGTTTAATAAGTTCATAAAGTTTATTCATTAAGTACGGGACATATTAGTTCGCATCCCACAACGACCACCTCCATATGCAAACTCCATAGCATCTAATGACCTGCAAAGCATGTAATAACGAGTCAACAACAAAGTTGAGTGAGTTCACGGTTGGTTGTCCATTTTAGAGTTGTTTCCAAAAAACATAGTTTAATCTTATTCGGCTATCCAGCCGTGGGGGTTACCCCATAGTTCGAAAACGTTTATTAGTTAACCATCCCATGTCCACCTTCCCTGGCTATCCAGCCGGGCACTTTGGCCGTGGTGAGCTACCCCAGTATTTTAAACTACCAGACTCGTTTATCATATCGACTACTAACAAAAATCGATTGTGCCCTAGCGACGGTGTTCTATCACCACCGATGTGCCATAGTCCATTAGTACACACCAGTCCGACTGGCACGGTGTGAGGTTTGTTAAACCTAATAGCGTTATTAACTAATGACCCTCTCGCCATAGCCTCGGCGATTAAGTCGATACAAAAAGGGAGGGACTTCGCTGATAGAGTTCTAGTCCAGTAAGTCTAATACGTCCCAACAGGACGAGGAATTTACATTGCTGAACACGTCTCAAAGGACGAGGAATCCCTATTCCTGAACCCATTCTCATTCCCATCGGGAATTACCATGCTTTGTAGAAAAGTGTGAACTCACCTCGGTTTGCTCGGTTAGATTCTCAAATATAGCTAACAGTCAAGGTCGGTCAATCACGTCCTAGTATGATTTACCAGTTAGTCATTTAGTGGTTTCAAATAGAGCACAAAGTTCCTACACGTATCTATCACATAACATGCATCACTTTAATAGTTTATGCCCATATAAGTTCCCCATCCATTCCCCACTCATAAGCAAGCATACAATAATGCATATAACACATATAACTTGTTAGATCATTCACAGATAGCATACTCGACATTTAGACACACAAATTACAACTTATGTCGTTTCAGCTTAAATATTCAAAACCGGGCTGTTTTCGGACATTTTAATAAAATAGCTAACTTATTTCAAAAATTCCCAAATTTTTACCGAATGTCTTAAACGTTCCAAATTTTATTGTGTAAAAATTTCGGGGTCCGGTTCATTACCAATATTTTATAAAAATTCATTTTCTGGACTGAACTCAGATTTATATTTTTCTGACCACAGTCCACGGGATAATTAATTAAAAAATCATCGAGCGTCCGATTTACGAAATTCTAGTGGGGTAATTACAAATACATCGGTGGTCATCTACCGTACAAGTTTCAGGATCCAACTCTATACAGAACCCAAGTTATGACAGAAAACAAAACTCATATTTTCAGCAGAAAAACGCAGCTCTAGCTGCTGTTACGAAATGACGCTTTAAAAATAGTAAACAAAGTCCAAAAATTACGATTCCGGTGCCATTAGAACCGTATTTCATAATAACACGCTTTAGACTCAAAATATCAGTTTTTCGTAGAGTTTATGACCTGTTTACAGCCAACTGAAGTTGGCTGTAAAACTTGGGCAGATTCTGTTTTCATACTTTAATCTTCTAAGACGCGTTCGATTGGTTCCGTTAGCATGATTAATGATCGTAACAACATCAAGCATTAATATTGACCAGCAACACATCAGATAATCAACCAAGAATCATAACAAAACAAGATCCAAGAGCTTTACACTAATATTCATTCTTTAACCAACATGTTCATCATTTTTAGTACACTTTTAGTTTTGTTCTCTAGTGTTCATGATTTTTATCCGACAAATTTCTTATTAACCACTTTAGACAAGGCTAGGGAAGAAACTAGACGAAAAACGGGTGGTTAATAGCGTCGTAGGGAGGTCCTTGGCAATCCGTAAGCACCGAGCCTCCTTATACGTGATCCTTCACACTTGAGTGTATGTGGATTATCAAGTTGGAAATTTGAAAGTGGGTGGATGGTTGTGTGAGCTCTCGGCCAAGAATATCAAAGGAGGGAAAAAAGTTGTGATTTTGTGTAAATGAAAGTCTAGTTTTATAAGCTAATTCATTAACCATGCAATCCTATAATCCACCAAGTAATGTGTCACATGGATATTAAACATAAAGATTAAAATAATAAGAAAGTGGTGGAGGGTGTCCCCTACATGGGACGATTGGTTATGGGGGGGGGGGGGGGGGTGGGTACATATGGTTAGATTTGAACTAATGGTTAGGTTATATTTCGGAACTTAAATTAAGTTATTAGTATGTTAAAAAAACATTAATGGGTGTTAGGGTATTCGGGGACCCTAGCTGGCTCAGAAAAGAAAAAACAGTGTCAATGTCAATATTTTTATGTTCCGGGTAAAGTCCGGTTGTTTGGTTCGATACTGTTCCGTTAAAGTGCTTAATTAATTCGTAACGTGTCCTATGTATATATTTTTGTAACGTTTTTAATTTCTAACACTTAGGAAATCATAACGGACTATTTAATGACTTTTTTGTACATTACTAGTGTGTTAACAGGCGCATGTAAATATAACACAGATATCAGAAAGCAGTTACGTAATTCCACACAGTCGTCAAGCACATTAATTATTATTAATAAATTGTACGGAATACATGGAATTATGAGGGTTGTCACATTCTCCCCCTGTTAAGAGAATTTCATCCCGAAATTTAGCGCGTGGTTACTGAGGAAGCTAGTTAAGTTGCGTTGTTTTCCTGATTTTCCTGGGGTATCACATCATCCCCCCGTTGATTTGGAATTTCGTCTCGAAATTCTGCAGTAGCTTCAGCCTCAGTAGTGGTTGCATTTTTCTTAAACAGCTGGGGATACTTGAGTTTCATTTGGTCTTCTCGTTCCCAGGTATATTCTGGGCCACGACGAGCATTCCAACGAATTCGGACCAGAGGTATCCTGGTACGCTTGAGGATCTTAACATCTCGATCCGTAATCTCTACTGGTTCCTCGACGAATCGCAGCTGGTCGTCGATTGTGAGTTCCTTGAGAGGAACTATGTGGGTCTCATCTGACAGACACTTCTTCAGATTTGACACGTGGAATACGTTGTGAACTCCGCTGAGTTTTTCGGGTAGATTCAACCTGTAGGCTACCTTGCCAATTTTCTCAATGACTTTGAATGGTCCGACATAACGCGGATTGAGTTTGCCTCGTTTGCCAAAGCGGACTACACCTTTCCAAGGTGAAACTTTGAGTAGCACTCGATCCCCAACCTGGAGCTCGAGTGGTTTTCTTCCCTTATCAGCATAGCTTTTCTGACGGTCACGAGCTGCCGCCATTCGCTGTCGTATCTGAGCAATTCTCTCGGTGGTATCTACCACAAGTTCTGGGCCAGTGATTTGGCTGTCAGCAACTTCTGCCCAACAGAGAGGTGATCGGCATTTGCGTCCGTACAATGCCTCAAACGGAGCAGGCTGGATGCTGGGGTGGTAGCTGTTGTTATATGAAAACTCCACTAGCGGGAGGTGCTTTTCCCAGCCATTACCAAAATCGATTACACATGCCCTAAGCATGTCTTCAAGGGTTTGGATGGTGCGTTCAGATTGCCCATCCGTCTGTGGGTGATAAGCGGTGCTCATATCTAAACGTGAGCCAAAGGACTTGTGCATTTCTTGCCACAGTTCTGAAGTAAAACGCGCGTCATGATCAGATATAATAGAGGTTGGCACTCCGTGCCTTGATACCACTTCCTTTAGGTAAATGTCTGCAAGAGTAGAAAACTTATCCGTTTCTTTGATAGCCAGAAAATGTGCAGACTTGGTCAGTCGATCTACGATCACCCAAATGGTATCGTTTCCGCGTTGAGATCTGGGCAGGCCGGTAACGAAATCCATGGAAATTTACTCCCATTTCCATTTTGGGATCTCTGGTTGTTGAAGTAGGCCTGATGGTTTCTGGTATTCAGTCTTGACTCTCGCACAAGTCAAGCACTTACTGACGTAGGTTGCTATGTGGGCTTTCATGCCAGGCCACCAATACGTAGTCTTGAGGTCGTGGTACATTTTATCCAAACCAGGATGTACCGAATAACGAGACTTGTGCGCTTCGTCCATCACAAGTTCGCGTAAGTTTCCATAAAGGGGAACCCAGATGCGCCCAGTTACATAGTAAGCGTCGTCTTCCTTTTGTTCTAGCCGCTGCCTCGATCCTCGTAGGGATTCAGCCCTGATGTTCTCTGCTTTCAATGCTTCAACCTGAGCATCACGAATCTGAGCGGGAAGGTTAGATTGGATGGTAAGCTGTAGAGCACGTACACGCCTAGGTATAGTATCCTTTCGACTGAGGGCGTCGGCCACAACATTTGCCTTGCCCGGATGATATTTGATAGCGCATTCATAATCGTTCAAAAGCTCAACCCATCGGCGTTGACGCATGTTTAACTCCTTTTGCTTGAAGATATGCTCGAGACTCCTGTGATTGGTGTAAATGGTGCACTTGGTACCGTACAGGTAATGTCTCCATATCTTAAGTGCGAAAACAACTGCTCCCAGTTCCAAGTCGTGTGTAGTGTAGTTCCTTTCATGAACTTTAAGTTGGCGCGATGCGTTGGCAATGACCTTGTCACGTTGCATCAATATGCAACCAAGTCCTTGGATGGAAGCGTCGCAATAAACCACGAAATCATCTGTGCCTTCAGGCAATGAGAGGATAGGCGCGCTACAAAGTCTATCCTTTAGGTGTTGAAATGCGGACTCATGTGCATCACCCCAACGATAGATGACACCCTTCTGAGTTAGTGAAGTGAGAGGTTGCGCAATCTTGGAGAAATCTTTGATAAACCTTCTGTAATATCCTGCTAAACCCAAGAATTGGCGGATTTCTGTTGGTGTGCGGGGTGCAGGCCAGTTCTTGATCGATTCAACCTTAGATGGATCCACATGAATTCCATCCTTGTTTACCACATGGCCTAGAAAGTGGACTTCGCGAAGCCAGAAGTCACATTTTGAGAACTTGGCATACAACTGCTCTTTTCGCAGAAGTTCCAGCATAAGTCGTAGATGCTGCTCATGTTCCTCCTGACTCTTAGAATAGATCAGGATATCGTCGATGAACACAATAACGAACTTATCCAGGTAAGGCTTGCACACTCGGTTCATGAGATCCATGAAGACCGTTGGTGCATTCGTCAGCCCGAATGGCATAACCAGAAACTCGTAATGGTCGTAGCGAGTTCTGAATGCTGTTTTGGAGACGTCCTCATCTCGGACTCTTAGCTGATGGTATCCCGATCTCAAATCAATCTTGGAGTAATAGCTCGACCCTTGCAGCTGGTCGAATAAGTCGTCAAAACGTGGAAGAGGATAACGATTCTTCACAGTCACCTTGTTAAGTTCGCGATAGTCAATACACATCCTGAAGGTACCGTCTTTCTTCTTCACGAATAGTACTGGAGCTCCCCAAGGCGAAGAGCTAGGACGTATGAAACCTTTTTCCAAGAGTTCTTGTAATTGCGTGGACAGTTCTTCAAGTTCTGATGGAGCTAGACGATAAGGTGCTCGAGCTATGGGCGCTGCTCCAGGAGCTAGCTCGATTTGAAATTCAACTTGGCGATGAGGCGGAAGACCAGGTAATTCCTCAGGAAATACCTCGGGAAAATCGCGCACAATAGGGATGTCTTCAATTCTCTTCTCTTCCGTTGATATGTCAGTAACGAGTGCTAAAATGGCAGTGTGGCCCTTTTGCAAACACTTCTGGGCCTTAAGAAAAGAGATGATGCCTTCGACAGCACCACTCTTGTCGCCACGAATCACGAGAGGTTCTTCACCAGAACGAGGAATGCGGACGATTTTCTCCTTGCAAACAATCTCTGCTTGATGATGAGATAGCCAATCTATCCCAATAACAACGTCGAAACTACCAAGTGTGATAGGAATAAGATCGATAGAGAAAGTCTGACCAGCTAAGACGAGGTTACAACCTTTAACTACGTGTGTGGCTTCAAGACTTTTACCGTTAGCTAGTTCTACCGTGTGTTTGGTGTTCAGGAGTGTTGGAGTGCGCTTAAGCATTTGGCTAACTTTTTGGGACACATAACTAGTATCGGCACCCGAATCGAATAAAACAGTAACAAAGAAGTCGTCCAGAAGAAACTTACCCATCACAACGTTGGGATCGTTCCTTGCATCACCCTGACCTAGTACGAAAACACGACCCCTTGCCCCATTGCCATTGTTGTTTCCCCCATTGCCTCCTCCATTGTTGCCTCCATTGTTTCCTCCATTATTGTTGTTGTTCTGGTTCTGATTTAACTGGGGGAAGTCTTTCTTGAAATGGACCTCAACACCACATTGAAAGCACCCTTTGTTGTTACCTTTTTGTTGCCGCTGCTGGCGTTGATTGGGTGGGGCTTGCTGTTGCTGCCGGTTCTGATTCGCCGGATGCTGACTCCTGCAGTCCCTTGCCATGTGACCAGGTTTGTTGCATCGATGACAGTTGCCTTTACCACATGGCCCACTGTGGTGCAAGTTACAGCGGTTACATTTGGGGTGATTTCCCGTGTATCCACCCTGACCTTGATTCCCAGAAGACTGCTGACTGGGGCTCATGTACTCATCTGTCTTTCGCTGCTGGGACTGAGATGAAGTAGAACCTTTGCCTGAATTCCCATCCCATTTTCGCTTGTTGTCGGTAGGTGCATCAGAAGTAGTTGTGGCACTGATACGTTTGGGTAGCCTGTTTTGCTCCACCGCCTGGTAGGTGAGACGATGAGCCAACTTGATAATTTGCTGAATGGTACCCAGGTTGGCCGAAGTCACGTGACTCTGAATCTCGGGTACAAGGCCCTTGAGGTAAATCTCAATACGTTTGATGGGAGGGTCCACCATAGTAGGGCACAGGATGGCCAGTTCATTCGACCTCTTGGTATACGCCTCAATCTCATACCCCGTCATCTTCAGATTGAAAAATTCCACCTCCAGTTTGTGGATGTCATCCCGACTACAGTATTCCTCTTTGATCAGTTCCTTGAAACCGTTCCATGGGGTGGCATTAGCAGCAACCAACCCCAGCAGCTGAACCTGAGCGTTCCACCATGTGAGCGCTACCCCTTCAAGAGTTCTGGTAGCATATTTCACCCTACGGTCTTCGGGGCATTCGCACATCTCGAAAACTGACTCAAGCTTTTCAAACCAGTGAAGAAGGCCCACTGCTCCTTCGGTGCCACTAAAAGTGGTAGGTCGGCAGTCCATGAACGTCTTGAACGTGCACACAGGAGGTTGAGCGTGTTGACCAGTTGCGCGAGAATAAAAGTTAAGGTTAAGCATGAGGGTTGGTTTGCGAAGGTAGGATCTAAACGTCCTAAGGTGAGTTGGTATGGCAGGTTATCCCTCCTGCAGGGTTGGCTGCGAGCGCCTCAGCGACTCGTTCGTTGATCAAAGCCGTCAACTGGGCTTGAGTGAGGTTGATACGTCCTCCGCGTCCACTCATGATCTTCATAATGAAGCAACGTAACTGACAAAAGTGTCGCGAAAGTGCGTAAGTGTGGGACGACAATAGAGAGTAAGCACACAAGGTTCAAATAGCAATTACCACATTATCTAATGCACAGTGAGAACTATCTAACCGACAATATAACATAAATCATAC
Source organism: Helianthus tuberosus (assembly GCA_030545235.1). Lineage (NCBI taxonomy): Eukaryota > Viridiplantae > Streptophyta > Magnoliopsida > Asterales > Asteraceae > Helianthus > Helianthus tuberosus. The sequence goes on along the minus strand of CM060377.1, from coordinate 61,487,180 downwards.
CACTTATGGTGTCGAGTCTTGCACGTGGAGCGTAGCGTCGTTGTGGATCGTTGAGCACTGTACTGGTTATAGTCTGGTTTTATAAAAAACTTTTCCCTTTTGAAAACCAAGTTCGCTATAACCAATGGCTCTGATACCAATATGTCACACCCCCAAAATCCACCATGCGGAGTACCACCTCTTGGAGGCGTGACGTGACCAGGATCGAGCCACCAATCATATTGAACAACATAATTAAGTAAATAAAACCAAACACAATACGATTGGTGACCAAAAGGAGGTAAGCCGATTTTAGGTTAATAGCGGAAGCATAAAACATAAGTTCAAAACATAAGTCCATAGTTCATAAGTTTAAAGTCCAAAACGTAGGTTTAATAAGTTCATAAAGTTTATTCATTAAGTACGGGACATATTAGTTCGTATCCCACAACGACCACCTCCATATGCAAACTCCATAGCATCTAATGACCTGCAAAGCATGTAATGTGACAACTCGTATTTCTGAACCTATCTATGTGCTTAATGTAACGTATGTGAACATAGTCTAATTATTTGATATGTTGATTTAATGAGATGATATGTGTTATATGTTATGTGAGTGTATGTATTATGTGAACGCACAACACAACCCGATCGCACAAGCCCATTCGGTCTACTCTCATTACATTCGGATCAAGGGCAGCCCATGCTGGCTTGGCCCACTCTCTCTTTTACACGCATAGAATTAGGAGAAAGGGTATACTCCTCATTTGTTTGCTAAACACTTCATACACACAAACCCTAGCTCTCCTCTCTCTCCCTCACGAACCCGACGGCAGCCACACACACACCCTCTCCATCAAAGATCTTTGTGTTCGGATCATTCTCGTTATACACTCTTAACCGGTTAGTGTTTTGTTATTAGTTGATTTTACGTTATGTGATTATACATGTCTCATGTGATGAATTGTAAATGATACATGATTGTTGATCAATGTTTGTGTATTGTTATATGTTAATCGAATCCGGTTAGGGTTTCTGTTTGTAGAATCATTGATATTAGGTTGCATGATATTATGATCTACATGGTGATTTAATGATATCTTATGATTGAATGTGATAGAAACTATTAATGGTTGATGTTCATATAATCGACTTACATGTGTATGTTTAGATCACTATATGAATTAGTATCAAACAATATTAAACGATGATTAGAACCGATGGTAGGAAAGTCGGCTGTGTTGTGTTTGAACTCGGATGATATGTGATGATCATAGGGTTAGGTCCGATTGAGTGTTATGATAGGTTGTGTTCTTGAAACAAGATTAGGGTTCATAAAGATTTGATGTTAAAACACTTATTTGATCGATTAAATGTATGGTTGGAAACTGTTAGTGAGGATTGATTGAATAGAGGAGAATTAGGAAACTGTTGAATGAATTGCATGATTTTAGGAAATTCACTTAACTGGTCGAACAAACTAGCCAGTCGCACAAGACTGAACGCACAAGAAGGATCGCACAAGTCTTGTCCAGTCGCACAAGATGATCCAATCGCACAAGAGGTCCCCAGTCGCACAAGACTGTTGGATCGCATAAGTTGTTATGTTGTTTAACTGTTGGGCCGGGTATTCATGATGGGCTGGACTAGTTCGGATCGCACAAGTCGACCGGATCGTATAAGCGGTCCGAATCGCACAAGACTCATGTTTCTTAATTGGGCCGTGTTTATTCTTATAAACTTGTTTGTGCTTCTTGTTATTTGGGTCGGGTGATTAACGGAAACGCACAACATGTTGTGGATCGCACAAGGCTGTGCTGAACGCACAACATGTTGGGCCGACTGTTATTGGGCTTTATCTTTTGGATCGTACAAGTTAGACATGATGAGTACTTGACTGTTACTGTTAAGGTGTTAACATGTATTATGTGTTTGCCATGATCAACCTGTGTTCATAATCTGTTACCTATGTGTAATCATACGTGCACCTAGACCTAACTTGTATGGTAACCATGTTAGGACGTGGTTGACCTCTAGCAGCTCGATTGACCTTTCGTTTACTTACCGAGCATTCTAAGGAGAGTTCACACTTTCTCCAAAGCATGGGATTCCCAGGGGTTGGGAATGGGTTTAAGGAACATGGATTCCTCGTCCTTTCTTGGGTAGGACAGTACTGGTTCAGGAATATAATTCCTCGTCCTCACGGACAGTTAACTTTTACTAGACCAAAACTCTATCACGAAGTCCCTCCTTTTTATATCGACTTAATCGCCGGGCCAATGGCGAGCGGGTCATTAGTTAGATAGCGCTATTTAGGTCTGACAAGCCTCGCACCGTGCCGCAGAGGACGGGCGTGAACTAATGGATCTGGGCACGTCAATGATGATAGACATTGACAGTTCAGGGCACATAAACATGACTACAGTCAGCAGTCGATATGGTAACGAGTCTAGTAGTATACATGGGGTAGCCCCCACGGCCGAAAAGCCAGATAACTAAACATGGGGTAGCCCCCACGGCTGGATTGCAAGAGTGAATGGGTTAAACAAATCACGTTTTCAACTATGGGGTAACCCCCACGGCTGGGATGCCAGTTAAAGGAACTATTTTTGGAACAACTAAAACCAACACCCAACTGTGAACTCGCTCAACATTATTGTTGACTCGTTACTACATGCTTTGCAGGTCAATAGGTACTTAGCTGGAGCTTGCATGGGGAAGAGTCGTGGTGGGACATGGACAGCTGTGTGCCATGTTAAACTTTGGAACATTTAAACTTATGCTTTGGTTTTAAACATTTTGCTTCCGCTCACAACTTATACTATGTTTGTTTGGACACCAATTGTATTGGTTAGACTTTTATAATTACTTATATGCTTGTTCAATATGATTGGTGGCTGGATCCTGGTCAGTCACGCCTCCAAGCGGTGATACTCCGCATGTGGATTTTGGGGGTGTGACAGATTGGTATCAGAGCCATTGGTTATAGAGAACTTGGTTTTAATAAGGGAAAACGTTTTTGTTAAAACCAGACTATAACCTGTACAGTGATCTACGATCCACAACGACGCTTTACTCCACGTGCAAGGCTCGACATTCTAGGTTATATGGGTTATGTTTTATTGCCAACTTGCTAGACTACGTAGAACTTTGCTTTTGGTATGCTTAAATAAATGTAGCAACTGTTGATTGAAAACACATGTGTGCTTACTCTCTTCTGTCATCACACTTTCGCAAAACCCTTCTTACTCATGTTTCCCTTGATATGAAGATCATGTCTGGACGCGTTAACATGACACAAGCCCAGTTGACGGCTCTGATTAACGAACAGGTTGCTGCGGCACTTGCAGCCGCACAAGCAGGAGGTATACCCTGCAGTTTAAACTCATTCTAGGATCTTTAGGTCCTACTCTCGTGAACCTACTTTTGTGTTAAACTTTGTCCTTTCTTACACCCACAACAGGTCAACATGCTCAGCCACCTGTGTGCACCTTCCAAACCTTTATGGATTGCCGACCAACTACTTTTAGCGGCACTGAAGGAGCTGTAGGTCTCCTCCACAGGTTTGAAAAGCTCGAATCTGTGTTCGAGATGTGTGAATGCCCTGAGGCTCGCAGGGTGAAGTATGCTACCGGTACTCTAGAGGGTTTAGTGCTCACGTGGTGGAACGCTCAGGTTCAAATGCTGGGGTTGGTTGCTGCTAACGCCACCCCATGGAACAATTTTAAGGAAATGATCAAGGAGGAGACTGCAATCGTGATGAAATTCACAAACTGGAAGTCGAATTCTTCAGCCTCAAGATGAAGGGGTCAGAAATTGAGGCGTACACGAAAAGATCGAATGAGCTTGCCATACTGTGTCCTACTATGGTGGATCCTCCCATCAAACGCATCGAACTATATCTTAAGGGTCTAGTGCCGGAGATCCAAAGTCATGTGACTTCAGCAAACCTCGCCACCATCCAGCAGGTTGTTCAGTTGGCTCACCGTCTTACTGATCAGGCGGTGGAGCAGAACAGGTTACCAAAGCGTATAAGTGCTACAGCTACTTCGGATGCTCCTAGTGACAACAAGAGAAAATGGGATGGAGCTTCAAGCAAAGGTTCAACTTCTGTGCAATCTCAGTCTCAGCAGAGAAGGACTGATGATTATAAGAGTCCTAGTCAGCAATCATCTGGTAGTCAAAGTCATGGTGGGTACAAGGGAAATCACTCCAAATGCAATCGCTGTAACCTACATCACAGTGGGCCATGCACCAGGGGTAACTGCTATCGGTGCAACAAGCCAGGTCACGCAGCAAAGGATTGCAGAAGTTTATACCCCGCAAACCAGAATCGTCAGCAACAACAAGCTCAACAGAATCAACACCAGCAGCAGCAAGGTAACAACAAAGGGTGCTTTCAGTGTGGAGCTGAAGGCCACTTCAAGAGAGATTGTCCCCAACTGAACAGGAACCAGAACAACAATAACAACAACAACAATCAGGGGAATGGGAACAACGGGGGTAACAATGGCAATGGTGCCAGGGGTCGTGTGTTCGTTATTGGCCAGGGAGAAGCGAGGAATGATCCCAATGTTGTGACGGGTAAGTTCCTTCTCGACGGCTTTTACGTTACTGTCTTATTTGATTCGGGTGCTGATACTAGTTATGTGTCCCTAAAAGTTAGTCAACTGCTTAAGCGTACCGCAACACCTTTGAACCCCAAGCACGCTGTAGAGTTAGCTAATGGTAAAAGTTTAGAGGTCACACACGTTGTCAAGGGTTGTAATCTTGTTCTTGCTGATCACACTTTCTCGATCGACCTCCTTCCTATCACACTGGGTAGTTTCGACATTGTCATTGGGATGGACTGGTTATCCCAACATCAAGCAGAGATCCTTTGTAACGAAAAGATTGTCCGTATTCCTCGCCCAGGTGATGAACCTCTCATGATTCGTGGCGACAAGAGTGGTGCTGTGGTGAGCATCATCTCTTTCCTTAAGGCTCAGAAGTGCTTGAGAAAGGGGCACACTACTATTCTGGCTCTCGTTACTGACACCTCGAAGAAAGAGAAGAAGATGGAAGATTTTCCGATTGTAAGTGACTTCCCTGAGGTATTTCCTGAGGAACTACCTGGTCTTCTGCCTCATCGCCAGGTCGAATTTCAGATCGAGCTAGCTCCTGGAGCAGCACCTATAGCTCGTGCACCTTATCGCCTAGCTCCATCAGAGTTGAAAGAACTCTCTACGCAACTACAAGAACTCCTGGATAAGGGTTTTATTCGTCCTAGCTCTTCGCCCTGGGGAGCTCCAGTGCTATTCGTGAAGAAGAAAGACGGTACCTTCCATATGTGTATCGACTAGCGTGAACTCAACAAGGTGACCGTGAAGAATCGCTATCCTCTTCCACGCATTGACGACTTGTTCGACCAGCTGCAAGGGTCGAGCTACTATTCAAAGATTGATTTGAGATCAGGATATCACCAGCTGAGAGTCCGAGAAGAGGACGTCTCTAAAACAACCTTTAAAACCCGTTATGGACACTATGAGTTTTTGGTCATGCCTTTTGGGCAGACAAACGCACCTGCGGTCTTCATGGACTTGATGAATCGAGTGTGCAAGCCGTACCTAGACAAGTTCGTTATTGTATTCATCGACGACATCCTGATCTATTCAAAGAGTCAGGAGGAACACGAACAACATTTATGACTCATTTTGGAACTCCTTCGAGCAGAACAGCTATACGCCAAGTTTTCAAAATGCGACTTCTGGCTTCGTGAAGTCCATTTCTTAGGCCATGTGGTGACCAAGGATGGGATTCACGTTGATCCATCCAAGGTAGACTCGATTAAGAACTGGCCTGCACCTCGTACACCAACGGAAATTCGCCAATTCTTGGGCTTGGCAGGTTACTACAGAAGGTTCATTAAGGATTTTTCCTAGATTGCACAACCTCTTACCTCACTAACGTAGAAAGGCGTTGTTTATCGATGGGGAAATGCACAGGAATTAGCATTTTAGCACTTAAAGGATAGACTTTGCAGTGCACCTATCCTTTCATTGCCAGAGGGCATAGACGACTTTGTGGTGTACTGCGACGCATCAATTCAGGGTCTTGGTTGCAACGGGATAAAGTTATAGCCTACGCCTCACGCCAACTCAAAGTTCATGAAAGAAACTACACTACACACGACTTAGAGCTGGGAGCTGTTGTTTTTGCACTTAAGATATGGCGACATTACCTGTACGGTACCAAGTGCGCCATCTACACCGACCACAGGAGTCTCGAACATATCTTCAAACAGAAGGAACTGAATATGCGACAACGACGATGGGTCGAACTACTGAATGACTACGAATGCTTGATCAGGTACCATCCAGGCAAAGCCAATGTTGTGGCTGATGCCCTCAGTCAAAAGGACACTGCGCCCAAGCGCGTACGAGCTTTACAACTCACTATCCAATCTAGTCTTCCTGCACAGATACGAGATGCTCAGGTAGAAGCATTGAAACCAGAAAATGTCAGGGCTGAAGCCCTACGTGGCTCAAGGCAACGGTTAGAACAAAAGGAAGACGGCGCCTACTACGTTACAGGGCGCATTTGGGTTCCACTCTATGGCAATCTACGAGAGCTTGTGATGGATGAGGCACACAAGTCTCGTTACTCAGTACATCCTGGTTCAGATGAGATGTACCACGACCTCAGAACCACATACTGGTGGCCTAGCATGAAGGCCCACTTAGCAACTTACGTCAGTAAGTGTTTGACTTGTGCGAGAGTCAAGACCGAATACCAGAAACCCTCAGGCCTACTTCAACAACCAGAGATACCACAAAGGAAATGGGAGCAAATTTCCATGGATTTTGTTACTGGCCTGCCTAGATCTCAACGTGGTAACGATACTATTTGGGTGATCGTGGATCGACTCACAAAGTCTGGTCACTTCTTGGCTATAAAGGAAATGGATAAGTTCTCCACACTAGCAGACGTATATCTTAAGGAAGTTGTCTCGAGGCACAGAGTGCCCACCTCTATTATCTCGGATCGAGATGCACGTTTTACTTCAGAACTGTGGCAAGCAATGCACAATTCCTTTGGCTCACGTTTAGATATGAGCACAGCTTATCACCCGCAAACGGATGGGAAGTCTGAACGCACCATCCAGACCCTCGAAGACATGCTTAGGGTGTGATTGACTTTGGCAATGGTTGGGAAAAACATCTGCCACTAGTGGAATTCTCGTATAATAACAGTTACCACACCAGCATCAAAGCTGCTCCATTTGAGGCATTGTACGGGCGTAAATGCCGGTCACCTCTTTGTTGGGCAGAGGTGGGGGATAGTCAGATTACTGGTCCAGAACTTGTGGTAGACACAACAGAACGAATTGCTCAGATACGACAACGAATGGCGGCAGCTCGTAACCGTCAGAAAAGCTACGCCGATAAGGGCAGAAAACCACTTGAGCTCCAGGTTAGGGAGCGAGTGCTACTAAAAGTTTCACCCTGGAAGGGTGTGGTTCGTTTTGGTAAACGAGGCAAACTTAACCCACGATACGTCGGACATTTCGAAGTCATCGAGAAAATAGGCAAGGTGGCCTACAAACTGAACCTACCAACAGAACTCAGTGCAGTTCACAATGTTTTCCACGTGTCAAATCTGAAGAAGTGTCTGTCAGATGAGACCCACATAGTTCCTTTAAATGAGCTCACTATCGACGAGCAGTTACGATTCGTCGAGGAACCAGTTGAAATCACGGACCGGGATGTTAAGGTCCTCAAGCGTACTAGAATACCTCTCGTTCGAGTTCGTTGGAACTCACGTCGCGGCCCAGAGTTCACCTGGGAACGCGAAGATCAGATGAAACAAAAGTATCCCCAACTATTCGCAAACGGTAAAACCACTACTGAGGCTGAAGCTACGGAATTTCGGGACGAAATTCCAGATCAACGGGGGGAGGATGTGACACCCCAGGAAAACCAAGAAAACCATGCAACTTAACTAGCTTCCTCAGTGAGTACGTGCTAAATTTCGGGACGAAATTTCTTTCAACTTGGGGATAATGTGACAACTCGTATTTCCGAACCTATCTATGTGCTTAATGTAACGTATGTGAACTTAGTGTAATTATTTGATATGTTGATTTAATGAGATGATATGTGTTATATGTTATGTGAGTGTATGTATTATGTGAACGCACAACACAACCCGATCGCACAAGCCCATTCGGATCAAGGGCAGCCCATGATGGCTCGGCCCACTCTCTCTTTTACACGCATAACATTAGGAGAAAGGGTATACTCCTCATTTGTTTGTTAAACACTTCATACACACAAACCCTAGCTCTCCTCTCTCTCCCTCACGAACCCGACGACAGCCACACACACACCCTCTCCATCGAAGATCTTTGTGTTCGGATCATTCTCGTTATACACTCTCAACCGGTTAGTGTTTTGTTATTAGTTGATTTTACGTTATGTGATTATACATGTCTCATGTGATGAATTGTAAATGATACATGATTGTTGATCAATGTTTGTGTATTGTTATATGTTAATCGAATCCGGTTAGGGTTTCTGTTTGTAGGATCATTGATATTAGGTTGCATGATGTTATGATCTACATGGTGATTTAATGATATCTTATGATTGAATGTGATAGAAACTATTAATGGTTGATGTTCATATAATCGGCTTACATGTGTATGTTTAGATCACTGTATGAATTAGTATCAAACAATATTAAACGATGATTAGAACCGATGGTAGGAAAGTCGGCTGTGTTGTGTTTGAACTCGGATGATATGTGATGATCATAGGGTTAGGTCCGATTGAGTGTTATGATAGGTTGTGTTCTTGAAACATGATTAGGGTTCATAAAGATTTGATGTTAAAACACTTATTTGATCGATTAAATGTATGGTTGGAAACTGTTAGTGAGGATTGATTGAATAGAGGAGAATTAGTAAACTGTTGAATGAATTGCATGATTTTAGGAAATTCACTTAACTGATCGAACAAACTAGCCAGTCGCACAAGACTGAACGGACAAGACGGATCGCACAAGTCTTGTCCAGTCGCACAAGATGATCCAATCGCACAAGAGGTCCCCAGTCGCACAAGACTGTTGGATCGCACAAGTTGTTATGTTGTTTAATTGTTGGGCCGGGTATTCATGATGGGCTGGACTAGTTCGGATCGCACAAGTCGACCGGATCGTACAAGCGGTCCGAATCGCACAAGACTCATGTTTCTTAATTGGTCCGTGTTTATGCTTATAGACTTGTTTGGGCTTCTTGTTATTTGGGCCGGGTGATTAACGGAAACGCACAACATGTTGTGGATCGCACAAGGCTGTGCTGAACGCACAACATGTTGGGCCGACTGTTATTGGGCTTTATCTTTTTGATCGTACAAGTTAGACATGATGAGTACTTGACTGTTACTGTTAAGGTGTTAACATGTATTATGTGTTTGCCATGATCAACCTGTTTTCATAATCCGTTACCTATGTGTAATCATACGTGCACCTTGACCTGACTTGTATGGTAACCATGTTAGGACGTGGTTGACCTCTAGCAGCTCGATTGACCTTTCGTTTACCTACCGAGCAATCTAAGGTGAGTTCACACTTTCTCCTAAGCATGGGATTCCTAAGGGTTGGGAATGGGTTTAAGGAACATGGATTCCTCGTCCTTTCTTGGGTAGGACAGTACTGGTTCAGGAATATAATTCCTCGTCCTCATGGACAGTTAACTTTTACTAGACCAAAACTCTATCACGAAGTCCCTCCTTTTTATATCGACTTAATCGCGGGGCCAATGGCGAGCGGGTCATTAGTTAGATAGCGCTATTTAGGTCTGACAAGCCTCACACCGTGCCGCAGAGGACGGACGTGAACTAATGGATCTGGGCACGTCAATGATGATAGACATTGACAGTTCAGGGCACATAAACATGACTACAGTCAGCAGTCGATATGGTAACGAGTCTAGTAGTATACGTGGGGTAGCCCCCACGGCCGAAAAGCCAAATAACTAAACATGGGGTAGCCCCCACGGCTGGATTGCCAGAGTGAATGGGTTAAACAAATCACGTTTTCAACTATGGGGTAACCCCCACGGCAGGGATGCCAGTTAAAGGAACTATTTTTGGAACAACTAAAACCAACACCCAACTGTGAACTCGCTCAACATTATTATTGACTCGTTACTACATGCTTTGCAGGTCAATTGGTCCTTAGCTGGAGCTTGCATGGGGAAGAGTCGTGGTGGGATATGGACAGCTGTGTGCCATGTTAAACTTTGGAACATTTAAACTTATGCTTTGGTTTTAAACATTTTGCTTCCGCTCACAACTTATACTATGTTTGTTTGGACACCAATTGTATTGGTTAGACCTTTATAATTACTTATATCCTTGTTCAATATGATTGGTGGATGGATCCTGGTCAGTCACGCCTCCAAGCGGTGATACTCTGCATGTGGATTTTGGGGGTGTGACATGTAATAACGAGTCAACAACAAAGTTGAGTGAGTTCACGGTTGGTTGTCCATTTTAGAGTTGTTTCCAAAAAACATAGTTTAATCTTATTCGGCTATCCAGCCGTGGGGGTTACCCCATAGTTCGAAAACGTTTATTAGTTAACCATCCCATGTCCACCTTCCCTGGCTATCCAGCCCGGCACTTTGGCCGTGGGGAGCTACCCCAGTATTTAAACTACCAGACTCGTTTATCATATCGACTACTAACAAAAATCAATTGTGCCCAAGCGTCGGTGTTCTATCACCACCGACGTGCCATAGTCCATTAGTACACGCCCATCCGACTGGCACGGTGTGAGGTTTGTTAACCCTAATAGTGCTATTAACTAATGACCCGCTCGCCATAGCCTCGGCGATTAAGTCGATACAAAAAGGGAGGGGCTTCGCTGATAGAGTTCTAGTCCAGTAAGTCTAATACGTCCCAACAGGACGAGGAATTTACATTCCTGAACCCATTCTCATTCCCATCGAGAATTACCATGCTTTGTAGAAAAGTGTGAACTCACCTCGGTTTGCTCGGTTAGATTCTCAAATATAGCTAACAGTCAAGGTCGGTCAATCACGTCCTAGTATGATTTACCAGTTAGTCATTTAGTGGTTTCAAATAGAGCACAAAGTTCCTACACGTATCTATCACATAACATGCATCACTTTAACGGTTTATGCCCATATAAGTTCCCCATCCATTCCCCATTCATAAGCAAGCATACAATAATGCAAATAACACATATAACATGTTAGATCATTCACAGATAGCATACTTGACATTTAGACACACAAATTACAACTTATGTCGTTTCAGCTTAAATATTCAAAACCGGGCTGTTTTCGGACATTTTAATAAAATAGCTAACTTATTCCAAAAATTCCCAAATTTTTACCGAATGTCTTAAACGTTCCAAATTTTATTGTGTAAAAATGTCGGGGTCCGGTTCATTACCAATATTTTATAAAAATTCATTTTCCGGACTGAACTCAGATTTATATTTTTCTGACCACAGTCCACGGGATAATTTATTAAAAATTCATCGAGCGTCCGATTTACGAAATTCCAGTGGGGTAATTACAAATACATCGGTGGTCATCTACCGTACAAGTTTCAGGATCCAACTCTATACAGAACCCAAGTTATGACAGAAAACAAAACTCATATTTTCAGCAGAAAAACGCAGCTCTAGCTGCTGTTACGAAATGACGCTTTAAAAATAGTAAACAAAGTCCAAAAATTACGATTCCGGTGCCATTAGAACCGTATTTCATAATAACACGTTTTAGACTCAAAATATCAGTTTTTCGTAGAGTTTATGACCTGTTTACAGCCAACTGAAGTTGGCTGTAAAACTTGGGCAGATTCTGTTTTCATACTTTAATCTTCTAAGACGCGTTCGATTGGTTCCGTTAGCATGATTAATGATCGTAACAACATCAAACATTAATATTGACCAGCAACACATCAGATAATCAACCAAGAATCATAACAAAACAAGATCCAAGAGCTTTACACTAATATTCATTCTTTAACCAACATGTTCATCATTTTTAGTACACTTTTAGTTTTGTTCTCTAGTGTTCATGATTTTTATCCGACAAATTTCTTATTAACCACTTTAGACAAGATCAAGGAGGTGTTTAGAAGCACTTACAACTAGCACAAGGCTAGGGAAGAAACTAGACGAAAAACGGGTGGTTAATAGCGTCATAGGGAGGTCCTTGGCAATCCGTAAGCACTGAGCCTCCTTATACGTGATCCTTCACACTTGAGTGTATGTGGTTTATCAAGTTGGAAATTTGAAAGTGGGTGGATGGTTGTGTGAGCTCTCGGCTGAGAATATCAAAGGAGGGAAAAGAGTTGTGATTTTGTGTAAATGAAAGTCTAGTTTTATAAGCTAATTCATTAACCATGCAATCCTATAATCCACCAAGTAATGTGTCACATGGATATTAAACATAAAGATTAAAATAATAAGAAAGTGGTGGAGGGTGTCCCCTACATGGGACGATCGGTTAGGGGGGGGGGGGGGGTACATATGGTTAGATTTGAATTAATGGTTAGGTTATATTTAGGAACTTAAATTAAGTTATTAGTATGTTAAAAAAAATATATAACGCGTGTTAGGGTATTCGGGGACCCTAGCTGGCTCAGAAAAGAAAAAAACAGTGTCAATGTCAATATTTTTATGTTCCGGGTAAAGTCCGGTAGTTTGGTTCAATACTGTTCCGTTAAAGTGCTTAATTAATTCGTAACGTGTCCTATGTATATATTTTTGTAACGTTTTTAATTTCTAACACTTAGGAAATCATAACGGACTATTTAATGACTTTTCTGTACATTACTAGTGTGTTAACAGGCGCATGTAAATATAACACAGATATCAGAAAGAAGTTACGTAATTCCACACAGTCGTCAAGCACATTAATTATTATTATTAATAAATTGTACGGAATACATGGAATTATGAGGGTTGTCACAGAAGGTTTTAACGATATGTGGCCTGTGCAGTGGCGGATGCAGGATTTTATTCTAATGGGTTCCTTTTGGTAAATTCTCTTTAATTCTCACTATTTTTTTTCTAAATTCTACAAAGTTCTCACTAATTTTTTTCATTTTTTCCAAACGCACTGGATTCTTAGGAACCTACAAATGTGGGCTGGATCCGGCCCTGCGCCTGTGAAAAAAAGACCAACAATAAATGAGAGATAAACGAGAGGTTTTGCATTGTAACTTGTGCTTAGCATTTTTTTTGAAAGGCAAATTTGTATCATTGATTAACCATTGGAGTATCATCGTGCCACCAGTGATACCACCAGATTATATACACCAATTTATGAGCAAACTCAATAAATATGGGAAAACCCTCCCTTGTGGGAATGAACTCATAACCTATTGGTCTCAAAGCATTATCTCACCCCTAAGATGCCACTAGGCTATAAAGCCATAGACTGTGCTTAGCATATTAGATTAACAAAAGAACAGTTAAAAATCAAACAGAAAAGCGGGCTTCGGTTGGGAGTGCGGCTCGCCCACCGTTAGGGCTGGCCCTGACTTTGTGGTTATAACGATGTTACATTAAACAAAATTAGTGAACAAACGATATTTTATGTTTCCTTAAGCGAAAACTTTTAACATATGAAAAAAAAAAAAAAACCCTAAAAGTAATGTAGGTGGTGGAACCAAACATTGTTTTACCATAACAACGTGATATTTGTTTTTAGATTTCGAATATGCCGTTATGATGTGTCTATTTTTATCTACGTCTAGATATAACTTTTTTTAAAACCTTATTGTGAGTTGTAATATATAAATAATCGAATTAGAAACGTACATGTAATACCTAAAATTTTAAAATAACAATATATGTAATACAAACACATATAAAAGTTATTGTTATACTTGGTAGTGGTTCTCACATAATCCCTTCCATACATATATGTGAAGGGATTGATTGGAATTTTAAAAGAGCCAAACATAAATTTGATTACAAGTATGAGTATACAGGTTATATCTAAGTAAATTCCCGTTGCCATGTCACCGAAGGCGCGCGGTGTACGTGAAGCATCCACAAAACATATAAACGATCCATGTTGTTAGTTGTTACAACACTTATGAATGTTGTTTTCTTCATGGTTTTGCGTTTTTTTGCTGGTAGTGATCTTGAATATTATCACACAAAGTGTATTTTTTTATACAGATTTTTTCTTCCATATAAGTATAGTTCCGTTTCCCAGTAACAGAGTCACCAGACCGGTAGCAGGCAGCGAGAAGGCACGACGTGTAATAAGTCACAAATGAGAACAGAAACAGAACCGTCGGTCCTGCGATCCAACCAAGCTGCGCGGTAGCCCATGCCAGTGACAACACACCGGACCCGATGACCGCAGTTATGATATGTGCACTTGCAGTCCAAACAATCCCTAAAAAGGTAAATATAGACAATAATATTTACCAGCTCTATTAAGACGACCGCGGTAATCAAAGCACTTCAACGGCCCGTGAGGAGCAAATCCTCCACCGAGCTTGAACGCTTGTTGGTGCTTTGTGGCCGCGTCTTCACACATCTTTTCCTAATAAAGAATAGGATATTGAAGAAGATGTGAGGTGATTGTTGGAACGGATGGCACAACAAGAAGTTCGTTTATCTGCGTTTTCGATATGATCTATATTATGTAAACGAAGAAAACATGAAAAACGAATGAGGACTTGCAAAAAAATGTTGGCTAATAGAAAGCCCATCATTTTTTTGCGTTTTAATTCCGAGAGCACCAATTCCAACTTTATAGTTTTATAAAATTTGGTGGTTTGGGAGGGGGGCGGGGGAAAGAAATAGCGAAGGAAAGTAAAGGATTTAGTGCCATTTTGGTTTGGGTATATATTTTTTGAAGTGGTGTAGAGAGAGGGTGAATGAGATATATGAGATGTTGATGATTTCCCCGTTTATATAGCTTCGTGGTTGTGAGGGTGGTGTGGGAGATCGTGTGTGAAAATAACGTTAAAACAAAGATTGTAAAAGGATTGGAAAATAATAGAATTTGACTCTAGTCGCAGACTTTGTGTGTTTTCAATTTTCATGTTCATGTTTCCTTTTAATTAAAGATAATAATGTATTTATAACATAATTTATCGTCCTTTTGAGAGCATTCACATCTCTTCCATCATTTTTACTTGTATAATTAAGTTAAAAAGAATAAATTCTCTCATTTAAATAATATTTTTTATACATTTATCATAACATTTTTTCACTCCCCCACTCACAACCACTTTTAAAATTTAAAACCCTCCCTCACAAGATTTGATGGATTACTGGAAGCAACCTCTTTGTCACTTGGATAGATATTTTCCTCGAAAGGACTCTGCGGATTAGGAATAGTGGTACGGACTAAATGTCCTGTCGGTTTGTCTGCAGCTCACCCTTCTAGACCCACCAGTAGCATTCTCTTTAGACGAGATTCTACCGGGTATGTTGTTGAATTCCCATGTATCTCTTGTTATTAAATAGGTTGTTGTTAATTTGTTTAACCTAGCCTAAAATTCATCTCACATCTCCTATAAAGGGATTGTCTTTTGCTAATTGGTTGAAAGATTAAAATAATGGCAAGACACGTTTTATTTTGAGTTAATTACTGTTTTCGTCCCTATGGTTTGTCAAAAATCACTATTTCAGTCCATTAATTTAAAAATTGTGATTTCAGTCCCTGTGGTTTCACTTTCATAACCATTTCAGTCCCTGTACTTAACAAAATAATGGATTGAAATGGTTACGAAAGTGAAAGCACAGGAACTGAAATCGCAATTTTTAAACTAATGGACTGAAATAGTTATTTTTGACAAACCACATGGACGAAAACAATAATTAACTCTTTTATTTTTGATAACTAGAAAATTTATACCTTTAAGCCGAGTAAAATTTTTAGCCCAATTTCGTTATTATAAGAACAAACGTATAACCAACTTATAACTGAACCAAAACCAAGTCAAAGGCCAATTAACCGAAACCCATCAATGATCATCGTATGGTTAACCCAAGTTCGTTTATGATTTTGGTTTTAGGTCTAAACCGATCCATGCACATCCTTATATTTTAGTGTTTAATGGTATTTACTCGGTTATGCATGTTGTAGACCAAAAAGATCGAATATATTATATTTTCTCAAAAAAAAAAAAAAAAAAAACCAATATTTCTTTGTTCATGCCAATACTTTAGAAATTTTTATCCTAATTTACGTCAGAATTAACTATTTTTATTAATATTTTCAAGACAAAGTAAGATTTCCATTGATTCATTAAAAGAAACATCCCTTTTGAAGCAATAATTGATTTTCTTTGATACGTAGTGTAATGCATGAAAAAAAAATCTTATTTAAAAAATGCTATTATCAACAATCGTAGGTTACAAAGAAAATAATGTATTAAGAGTGAAATGCGTTTTGTAACTTAGGGTCTATTTGGTAGCCTCTTAATGACCATTCAGATGCTACCTCTTAATGGTTTAAAACCTCTGAATGAATAAGAGGTAACCTCGAGTCTAAATGGTTAAGAGGTAACATCTGGATGGTAAATCATCACATGTCACATTCTTCTACCTTCTCATTAGTAAAATTCTTAATGGTTCCATTAAGAGGCAGCCTCTTAATGACCATTCAGAGGCAGCCTCTTAATGACCATTCAGAGGCAGCCTCTTAATGACCATTCAGAGGCTACCAAACAGCCCCTTATTCAACGCAGGCTTAATAACGGGAAAAATAAGGGTCAACTTTATAACTTCTATTAGTCTTCTTAAAATATAAGCGCAATATGAAAGATAAGACTTAGAAAGTTACAAGTAATTGGCAAGCAAAGAAATAAAAGATGCAAAGACGTTGAGTCTTTTAAAATTCTTGTGATATAAAAAGATACACATTTAAGGATTTTTTTAGTTATTGAAACTATTGTATACACTAACTCACTAAGTATATATTTCTGAATGACTAACAGAAATATGGAATTTTTTATCCAACGGAAACGATTGGAAATGAAACGACAGTGATAGCGAAACTGATTTACTTTCATAATGTTTGCATCTTGCTTATAAAAGTAAATCGTTAATTAAAGAAGAGTTAGTTTGTTCAAAATAAGTATTTCAGTCTAATAGTTCAAATCTTGTTAATATAAGTAACTAGATTTTTTATATCGTGCGTTGCGGCAAAACCGAGCAAATGATAATGTAAAACAAACATGATTTGGAAAATAAAGCATGTTGTTTAGAAAGTGAAACCATTAGAACGATTTAGTTTATCATCGTACCGTTTTATAATACCAAATAAATAATTTATTTTGAGTATAACCTCGTTATAACAAAACTTATAATGGAATGTCAGGGAAAGAAATCAAGCACAACTACGTACTTAAATTTTTAGAAAAAAGTTATAAACGTAACTTATTAAAGAAGTATCAAACTAATCGATAAATTAATATATGTTAAAAAAAGAAAAAAAAACAATTATTAATAAAAGGTAAAAGAAATAGATGTTTAGAAAAAAAGGAAAATTTGTTATTAAAATTAAATATAATAATAAACTATTATAATATATTAAATAATAAAATAATAAAAAAACTATCACTACAAAAAAAGTCCATTTAGTGGCACACGTTTTTAGTGACATTTAGTTTTTGTGCCATTAAATTAGGTTTTAGTGTCACTTTGTGTATGCCATATTTGCTTAGTAGACACTTTTAGTGACAATTAGCTTTTTTGCCATTAATATCGGAGCATGTTGATATGGTTTAATATGTACTAAGTTTTCTAGTTGTTCTTGCTCATAAGTTTCCATTCACAGATGAGTATGTTATCTGCAACGGTTGCAAGAGCCTAGATACAATTATTTTGAAAAAGAACCATCTTTTCTTCCTCAGGTAATAGATGTTGGTTTTTTGTCTATCTGTTAGGTGTTCGGGCCATTTTTCAATACGTGTTTTTATTTTGAAACAAGAACAATGAGTTTAATAAATAAAAGACCTTTTAGATTATTTTTTTTTAATCACTACTAATGCTTTTCTATGTGGTTGATGATGGCAAAGCAGATATCGATATCATGAGAAGCTTTGGAGCTAAGTTTAAAGATAGTGAATTCTCACCCAAAAGATCGTTTAGACTCTTCGTGTAAACATTTAGAATTTGGAATATGTTACTTATTACATAATGTTTTGCTACCATTTGGAATATGTTTTGGATTGAACTTATTATTGAAGTTATAATATTATGATTTCTACATTTACATTTTTATCGAACTTTTATTGTAGATAATGTGTTTTGTGGCATAATTATGTGCACTAAAATAGTAGATATGTTTAAATAGAAATAGTTTCTACTAACACAAAATTTGTGCCATAAAAGGTTTTTTTATACTATGACAAAAAAGTGCCACTAAAACTAGTATGGATATGTAACAAGGATTACCTTTAATGGTACAAAGATAGCGCCACAAAAGTATTTTTTTTAATATTGTGGCTAAAACAAAAGTGCCACTAAAGGCTCAAATACTTTGTGCGGCAGATTGAAATAGTGCCACTAAAAGGCTTTAGCGTCATCGCTTCTAGTGGCACTTTTTTTCTGTGCCGCTCATTCCTACAAGGAGCTTTAGTGGCACTTATTTGTTATTTTGTGGCACTTTCTGTGTGTCACTAAATGACATTTTTTTTGTAGTGTATATATTATTATAAAAATAAATTTACTATTCATCGTCCCTTGAAATCAATATATGTATAATAGTTCAAAATATGTACTAGAGTTTTCATTTTCGTTTCAATCAACTTTACCCAGTGGCTAAGCTTGAGATTTCCGACCTGGGAGTCAAAAAGACATATACCCAAAATTTCTATACGAAAACTACATATTCTCCACTACTGAAATAAAAGTTCGGAGAGTCGGCCGCCCCCTAAGCCCACTTGAAGGCGCGCCCGGACTTTACCCCGTATTTCCTAGTTAGTTCTATCAACGTGCCCTCATGTGATGGGTAATTTCGTACTTTTATTGCCACATTCCAATAAACTTGTATTTGCGACCCACTAATAAAGTGTTAAAATTCAATTAGTTAAACCTCCTAGTAAATTTCATTAGCTTGCTACTCACGTAAGGGGAAATTTCGTCCATTTATCACCATTTCAATATACTTGTGTGTGGGATTACTAATAACGTGTTCTAACTCAATTAAATAACAAAAGTTGAGGCCACTTCTAATAAAATATTATTAAACTCAATTAAATAATAAAAGTTGAGGCCACTTCTAATAAAATATTATTGAAAAATCAAATATTAAAAAGACGATGTTGGATCAGTTCTGTTCTAAACATGATGGAAAACATGAAAACATACATGTTACAGCAGACAGTGCAGTGGAGAATCCAATGATAGATGATGCCATAGAGTTCGACATGTTTGTCAGTGTGATCTGGTTCCTCCTTAGGGTGCTGATTGATGATGGTGATTATGAAAACCGAAAGGGTATCGATTATGGAGAGAGAGGCGAGATTATGATGTTATGATTATTAGGTTATGTCTAAGTGTGTAACCTTTTAACCTCTATATAAGTCTCCTTATATAAGCACCCAAGAGGAAACCCAATTAGTTAATAAGGGTAATATGGTCCATCAACAATTACCAACTAATTATTTAATAGGTTGTTATATATTTTGATCTTTATAATGTAAATGATTATAATGGCTACTAGATTAAATATTAAACATAATATATTTAATCTTACATTCTCCCACTTAGCCGAGTAATCATTTACTATGAGTATTAGATAAGCCTGATCAGGAGTTAACACTCATTTTAGCCTTAAACAAGTACTACAGCAGATAAATACAGCCGTTGAATCATTATGCGACTCAGGACCCCCATTAGTCATATTATAGCCTTAATTTAAAACCTAATCGTCATGATCAAATGCATAAGCCCTTTGTTTGATTTGTAACTTTATTTGTCTATATGCCATTATACCGGTTGAACATATTCTAAGAGACATACAAATTCAAACTGAGGAAATTTCATTAATCATAAAACATAAGCTAGTATAATATGCTCAAATAAGGTCTTTACTAAATCCCATATTCCGAACATGTTCTTCGTAAACCTTAGGAGGGAGACCTTTAGTCATCGGATCCGCAAGCATATCTTTAGTACTAATATACTCGATACAAAGATTATTTTCCTCAACTCGTTCACATACGAACATATATTTTGTATCGAGATATAAACCAGCTCCAGTCGAACTGTTACTGTTCGAGAAACAAACGGCAGCTGAATTATCACAATAAAGCTTCAATGGTCTAGAAATGGAATTAACGATTTTGAGTCCAATGATCAGATTTCTAAGCAACATTCCATGTCAGGTTGCGTTATAAACAGCAATGTACTCTGCCATCATTGTGGAAGTTGTGGTCAACTGTTGTTTATGACTCTTCCAAGAGATAGGGCCGCCTGCTAACATAAAGATATAGCCCGAAGTGGATTTCTTATCATCTTTGCATTTGGCAAAGTCAGAATCAGAATAGCCCACCACTTCTAAATGATCACTTCTTCTATAAGTCAGTTTATAGTCTTTCGTTCCTTGCAGATATCGAAGTACCTTTTAATGAAAGATAATAATAATAATAATGTATTTATAACATAATTTGTCGTCCTTTTGAGAGCATTCACATCTCTTCCTTCATTTTTACTTGTATAATTAAGTTAAAAAGAAATAACCTCTCTCATTTAAATAATATTTTTTATACATTTATCATAACATTTTTTCACTCCCCCACTCACAACCACTTTTAAAATTTAAAACCCTCTCTCACAAGATTTGATGTATTACTCGAAGCAACCTCTTTGTCACTTGGATAGATATTTTCCTCAAAAGGACTCCTCTGCGGATTAGGAATAGTGATACGGACTAAATGTCCTGTCGGTTTGCCTGCAGCTCACCCTTCTAGACCCACCAGTAGCATTCGCTTTAGACGAGATTCTACCGGGTATGTTGTTGTATTCCCATGTATCTCTTGTTATTAAACAGGTTGTTGTTAAATTGTTTAACCTTGCCTAAAATTCATCTCACATCTCCTATAAAGGGATTGTCTTTTGCTAATTGGTTGAAAGATTTAAATAATGGCAAGACACGTTTTATTTTGAGTTAATTACTGTTTTCGTCCCTATGGTTTGTCAAAAATCACTATTTAAGTCCATTAGTTTAAAAATTGTGATGTCAGTCCCTGTCGTTTCACTTTCATAACCATTTCAGTCCATTTCGTAACCATTTCAGTCCCTGTACTTAACAAAATAATGGATTGAAATGGTTACGAAAGTGAAAGCACAGAGACTGAAATAGTTACGAAAGTAAAATCTCAGGAACTGAAATCGCAATTTTTAAACTAATGGGCTAAAATAGTAATTTTTGACAAACCACATGGACGAAAACAGTAATTAACTCTTTTATTTTTGATAACTAGAAAATTTATACCTTTAAGCCGAGTAAAATTTTTAGCCCAGTTTCGTTATTATAAGAACAAACGTATAACCAACTTTTAACTGAACCAAAACCAAGTCAAAGGCCAATTAACCGAAACCCATCAATGATCATCGTATGGTTAACCCAAGTTCGTTTATGATTTTGGTTTTAGGTCTAAACCGACTCATGCACACCCCTATTTTTTAGTGTTTAATGGTATTTACTCGGTTATGCATGTTCTAGACCAAAAAGATTAAATATATTATATTTTCTAAAAAAAAAAAAACAATATTTCTTTGTTCATGCCAATACATTAGAAATTTTTATCCTAATTTACGTCAGAATTAACTATTTTTATTAATATTTTCAAGACAAAGTAAGATTTCCATTGATTCATTAAAAGGAACATCCCTTTTGAAGCAATAATTGATTTTCTTTGATACGTAGGGTAATGCATGAAAAAAAAATCTTATTTAAAAAAATGCTATTATCAACAATCGCAGGTTACAAAGAAAATAATGTATTAACAGTGAAATGCGTTTTTCAACTTATTCAAATTTTTAGACGATATTCGATGTCAAAATTTAACTTTATAATTTTTTTCAACGCAGGTTTTTTTTTTAGAACGGCTAATTTCTTTAATCCTCTGTTGTTTGTGGGACATGAACACAAGACATTTCTCTTCCCAACCTAGGTGTTTTAAAGGCTTTGCCTTTGTCAATGGACGACCACCCCATTGGTTCAACGGCAGGCTTATTAACTGGAAAAATAAGGGTCAACGTTATAACTTCTTTTAGTCTTCTTAAAATATAAGCGCAATATGAAAGATAAAGACTTAGAAAGTTACAAGTAATTGGCAAGCAAAGAAAAAAAAGATGCAAAGACGTTGAGTCTTTTAAAATTCTTGTGATTTAAAAAGATACACATTAAAGGATTTTTTAGTTATTGAAACGATTGTATACACTAAGTATATATATATTCGTGAATGACTAACAGAAATATGGAATTTTTTCCAACGGAAACGATTGGAAATGAAACGAGAGTGAGAGTAAAACTGATTTACTTTCACAATGTTTGCATCTTGCTTATAAAAGTAAATCGTTAATTAAAGAAGAGTTAGTTTGTTCAAAATAAGTATTTCAGTCTAATAGTTAAAATCTTGTTAATATAAGTAATAGTTCAAAATAAGTACTAGAAGAATTTTCATTTTCGTTTCAATCAACTTTACCCATACTCAGTGGCGAAGCTTGAGATTTCCGACCTGTGAGTCAAAAACATATATACCTAAAAAATTGTATACGAAAACTACATACTCTCCATTACTGAGCGAAAAGTTCGAGAGATAACCGCCCACTAGAAGGTGTTCCCTGACTTTACCCCCATTAACTTCATCCAATTTCCTAGTTAGTTCTATCAACGTGCCCTCATGTGATGGGTAATTACGTTCTTTTATTGCCACATTCCAATAGACTTGTGTGGGACCCACTAGTAAAGTGTTAAAACTCAATTAGTTCAACCTCCTAGTAAATTTCATTAGCTTGCCACTCACGTGAGGGGAAATTTCGTCCATTTATCACCACATTTCAATATACTTTGTGTGTGGGATCACTAATAACGTGTTCTAACTCAATTATTATTAATTATTAATATCTATTAATATTATTAATATCTATTAATATCACAAAGGCAAATGAATAGTGACATAAAGATGGTGTCACCATTTAGCTGGCCACGTTTGTTTTTAGAAGCCACTAATATCTATTAATATCACAAGGCAAATGAATAGTGACATAAAGATGATGTCACCATTCAGTTGGCCCACGTTTTTAGAAGCCATGTATATGGCTTCTTCAACCCCCACTTGCCAAGCATAAAAAAAACCACTGTCCTACTCCATTGTTATAAAAACCCATCACACGTGAAAAACGGGGTTTGCTAGCCAAAGATCGGAGAAGAGATGGGAGACAGAAACGAAGTAGGCTCTCTGGCGTCGACATAGGGGATCCACCGCACATCGCTCTTTGGCGTCGATGGTTCTTTGTCAGTGATGGTGGCAGAGGGTGTCGGCGACCGGACGATCTTTTTTCCGGAACTCCATCGGGGTTTGAAACCCTAACATGCACTCCATCGTCGTCGTCGCCCGGGTTTTCTCTTTCTTCACCCACGTATGAGTCGTTTGGCCGCCTGACCTCCCGCCTTAGGCGAAGGTAGTCGACTTTTGCGGCCCTAATCGGAAACATCGACGATGATTTTGATTTCGTGGTGGTGAAATCGATGGATGCGGTGGGGTTACCGCTTCCGGCTGCTGTATGAGATCTCTCCAGGTTTGATTTGATTTTGGTTTTTTAATATGGAAGTGTCTTGCTTTAAATGTACTTGGTTGTACTGTGTGATTTGTATTTTTTTTATTTTTATTTTGTTAAATCTTACCCAGGATCATATCACCAGAAATACATGTAAGGATTTAGAAGAATGAAAATTGATAATTGGATTTATGTGTTAAAATGTGAGTGCTTTCGTTAACTCTCTTTATAATCGTTGATTTCATAATTGTTATGAAGAGTAGAGATGTTGGTTGTAAATGCATATTGTTACCTGTTGTTGTTAGTGTTATTGCTGGATTGTTGGGTGTTGATGATGTTGAGGTTAACCTATTGCTGAGCTTGATGATGATGTAAGTTCGCTCATGCTATAGAAATAAATTACTTGATACAGATGATGATGAGATAGGGTTGTTGCTTGGCTCGATGATGATGAAGCATAGCTCATCTGAGAGAAATTCATTCCTGGATGTTGGGTTGTTACTTGGCTCGATGATGAGAATTTTTTATCGTTGGTTAATAATATAAGATATAAATTCAAGATCCAACGCCATCGAAGCTAGCCATGGTGTTTAAAGGTTGTGATGTTGCAAAGAATTTTCGTGTTCATTGTTTAGGCGTGGCAAGTATTATTACTTGCAGCCGCGATGGATAACCAATTCTGAGCCTAAACGATTTACGATCATGTTAAGTTTTTGTTCAAATTTTTGGGTATTTGGCATCTTAATCTAATAATATGTGAAGGGAATAAATAGTGTTTTATGGCATTTTGGGTATTTTGTGGCTTGGCAGCATTTTGGGTTTTAGTACCTGCTGGTAACTAACGTCGTTACTGATTTTCGTTAAATTTAACGTTTTCCTGATTGTGTATAGGCCACATGTTGGGGTTTCTACCCAGTGCAGAGGGTTTTTTAAACCCTCACTTGGGGTTTTTACATTTTATCTCTACCTAGCATACCTGCTGGCAGTATTATAACATGGCTGTTGTGTGAAGGTACGGGTGTTGAGATGCGTCTAGAGATGGAAATGGTTGCCATTTGGCATCCATAGTCATCGAAGCTAGCCTATTTAGAGGCTGTGATGATGCAAAAAAATTTGCGCGTCAGTTGATTAGGCATGGCAAGTTTTATTACTTGCAGCCACAATGGTTAACCAATTCTGAGCCTAAACAATTTGCAGTAGTGAAAAACTGTTTTTCACTCTATGTATACTTTTATAATATAATATGACTAGGTTATCACCCGGGAATACTCCCGGGTTGTGAATCTTTATATCTAAAAAATAAATATACATCTATATATATTAATGAATAAAAATATACCATGTAGTTTTGGATCTTTATAACCCGGGAACTTCCCAGGCAGAAAAAATCAATTTATAATCTAATTATGTCATTAAATAAATTAGAAGACATGTTTTCAAACGTTATTAAGTGTTTAAATAAATAAGTTAAAATTTGTTGTCAATACTATGCGGTACCAATGTTGAAATTAAAGACATGTTTTCGAACGTTATTTGCCGTACAATAACACTTTTTTTACATGGGGCGCCTCCTTCCTTTTCTTTACATGTGCACCCCTATGCTATGCGATACGATACCGGTTAAGCCAAAGCACTTATGAAGAAATGAGTTGAGCTAAACCATTTTTTTACCATAATCTCTACAGAAATAAAGACACTTATGTTTTTACCTTTTTTAACCAAAACCCGATTACCAAACCTGAACCAATGCTACCTAAACCGAGTATTTAACACAATTGTACATGAAGCCACACATGACCTAAGTAAAAACATAACAAAAACTTTCCACATCAAACTTTCCATAACAAAACTTTTAAACACATTAAAAGAAGATAATTGAGATATATTTCCTTTTTTAAACAATCAACAAATCAAATTTTATTAAAAAACAAATTAGCATTGTGCTAATCCACATCCAAAAACAACCAGACAACAAACTACATCATAGACCCAAAAAAATTAACACGAAATTTCGCCAGTTTTCCAATGATAAACCAACGGATTTTGACTGATGTTTAACCCATAGCACTACTAGAAAATATGGCTTTTGACACCGCATATTCGGTAGCAAAATGGTAGCAATTGCCCTATTATCACCATTGTGTAACCGAAAATGCGGTGGCAAAAACACCCGTGTCAATTGCCCTATTGCCTCCAAATAGCCACCACTTTTATACTTTGCTACCAAATTTTTGCCACCACAAAAACAGTCAAAATTATTTGTGACTGCTCCATGTTTATTACTCGATGGCCTTGTTTGCTACCACGTTGTGATGGTTTTTTTTGCCACCGTTTTGGTACCATTTAGCCACCGATGTTGCCTCCATTTAGCCACCGTTTTCATTAAAAATTTGCTACCATTTAATGACATATTTGCTACCATTTCATTAAAAAATTTACTACCATAGCGGTTTCTCTATTTCCAGATTTTCCATTTTCCATGCTTTTTTCATCATAATACATTGCTATACCTTCTCGTTTAAGCTTTCTATTTTTAGAAAAATGCCAGCAACAACGGGTGCCCAAATCACGATTTTAGCATCCTTTCCTGCATACTTCTTGTGTTAGATATTGGCGCCATATCCTCTATTTAACCTTAATGTACATCCTAATGTAGCTCAATAATAATAATAATATGGCCAACTATTGATTTGGATTATGAAAAAAATGAAGTTATAATAATACATAACAATTAACCAACAAATCACTAAATCAATCAGAATTATTTTACCTTTGCTTGGAGTTGGAGAAAGAAGCACCCATTTTCGAACCAAAGTCCCTTGTGGATTAACTACAAAATTGGTTGATTCGGTTCCTGTCCATATGTTACATCCAACTCCATTGTCACGAGAGTCAAACGCCAAACAACGACAAGCATTCCAGCATCTCACCATACAATCGCTAAAGCTTAGGCTTGAATTATCATCAGATGTAACCTCAAATGTGCCAGGAGTAAAATCCCCATTCATTAGAGTAAAATTATCATCTTTACTCCTACAATCAAGCAAATTAAACCTGCGACACACCCATTACCCAAATCATACCCATAACAAAACTCAGAGAAGCTCAAAAACATACTGCTATCACCATCTAAAACCCATCCCGTCGCAGTCAAAATCCACATGGGTCTAACACCATTGAAGCTATGTTAACTGAAATATCTTTCTCCATTATTATACACATAGCTGATGTTGTACCAGTATTGACTAAAGGGCATGTTCACATTCATAAACTCAAATGATTGATTACTCAATTCCCCATTGGTCGTATTGATAACGAGCAGTTTGTTATAAATTTGTTTGAAATTTAGTTCTGATGATGATATATTTTTCAATGAGTTGAAGAGAAAGGTTACCTGAGGGCTTGAAACGAGGGGCCGGTGATAACTGCGAGTGTTCCGGTTACGGAGTGGTGGTGGCAAATGGACGGTAGTGAAGTGCAATCGTTACCATGTGATTCAGGGGAGATCGTTGACAGTGAGGTGGAGCGGAGGATGATTCCATCGGTGATGGTTGAGCGGAGGATGATTCAATCAATGATGGTGGAGCAAAGTTTATGGTTCTAGTGATTTTGGGGAGCGGACTTCAGAATCAAAACCCTAGATCTGATAACTTAATTGATATTCACGCTTAAATTTTGGGCGAGCGGGTAAAATTTGATATTTCCGCTTAATTTTTTTAACTAAATTGTGACCATGTGACGGTGGCAAGCTGAATGTCCGTAAAAAAACGGTGGCAACTTCTAGAAAACGTTATATTTTTACATATTTGTCACCATTTTACGACCGTATTATATAAATTAGGGAAAAGGGAATATGAGGCTGTTACACATGTAAGTTACATGTGAAACCATCAAAACTACGTAGTTTTGATAATACCCTCATTTAATTTTTCTATTTTTATAAAAGATATTAACTACTCTCCACAAAAAATACGTGCTCTTCCTTTCCAAGATACTCAATTTCTCAACCTTATTCCTACGATTCCAACTTCCAAACGAAGATCTGCAAACGAAGATCAGAGGCCATTAATCGAATCAATTTTGCAATCCGAGTTCATCAGGTTCGTCCTATCTCCATAATTTTATTACATGTTTCCATGTATCGATCAATCTCCAATTCTTAATAATATTGAAGCTACACTTAATTTACCAAATCAATAATCAATACTTGGCTTTTCTTGGTTCCCATGTTATGGTAAACACATGATAATTTACTCTTCAATTTTTTTATCATCAGTTTAGTTTTTTTTTTTTTTGAAGCAAAATGTTTCCATCGAGAATTATGTCCCACTTTTTTTTACTTTTTCTTTGTATTTTGTTAATACTTCTGATGTAATACATGAATTAAATATGAAAATTCTTCTTTGTTAACATAGGACACAACACTATGGATTTGGAAGTTCAGTTACAAGAGGATGCTTCTGAAACAAATTTAAATAATGATATAGATGCATATGGGCATGTGGTCATTAATAGCGGCTCAGATGATGAAATAGAGAAAAAAGACGATGATAAAATAGAGAAAATAAATTACGTTGAAACAAAGAAAAGTAACGATATTGACATGGATTTTGGGTTTGAGAAAGAAGAAAACAATGAAGTCATGGGAAAGGTTTTCGATACTCCTAATGATGCATACGATTTCTACAATCGCTATGCTTTTTTACACGGATTTGGGATACGGATTCATACAGCTTTTAAAAACAAGACAACAAATGAGCCTTATAGAAGACTATATGTATGTAACAAACAAGGTTTTAAAGATTTGAAGTCTAATGGTTCTATAGGAGATGTGAAGAAACGTCGTAGGAATTTAAGAACGGGATGTGAAGCTTTTCTTCGGATTTCTAAAAGTAAAGATGGGAAATGGTCGGTGGATAAATTTAATGATTCACACAACCACGAGCTAACTGTTACTCCAACAAAAGTCATGAAACACCGGTCTCATGGAAAGTTTCATCGTTCGTTGACTTGCAAAGCTATATTGTCGGAACTTGATCAATCCGGGTTGAAACCTTGTCAAATAAAGAAGGTCGTAAATACCATGAAAGGTCCATATGAAAATGATGTTACATCAAAACAGTGTTCTGACATCTTAACCGATCAACGAAGACAATACAAAGGTAAGGAGTTTTATGGGCTTATTAAACATTTCCAAGATAAATTACTAAAAGACCAAAACCTTTATTTTGTTGTGGATTTATTTGATGATGGGTCTCCGAGAAATATTTTCTGGGCTGACGGGAGATCTAGAGACTCGTATATAAAGTTTGGGGATGTTGTTGTGTTTGATGTCACATACATGACCAACAAATTTAAGATGCCATTTGCTCCATTTGTCGGGGTGAATCATCATGGCCAGTCAATACTTTTTGGTGGTGCATTATTAGAGAATGAGAAGCAAGATACTTTTGAATGGTTATTTCAGAACTTCTTAAAGTGCATGTTTGACAAGTATCCATCCGCAATAATTACAGATCAAGATAAAGCTATTTGCAATGCAATAAAATCTGTTTTTCCAAAAACTCGCCATCGTTATTGTTCATGGCATATTAAGAAACATGAGATCGAACATCTTCGACCTCTTAAAGTTCGTTATAGTGACTTTGAAGAGTTACACAAGCAATGGGTAAAGAGTAATACGATTGAAGAATTTGAAACTCGTTGGGAATTTTTATGTGAAAAATATAATTTTGAAACTGGCAGTTGGATAACGGAGATGTATAACCAACGTAAATATTGGGCTAAAGCCTTCTTGAAAGATTGTTTTTTTGCTGGCATGACATCAAGCGGAAGAAGCGAGAGCATTCATTCTTTTTTTGATGGATATGTAAACTCAAAGACCATGTTGAATGAGTTTGTAAGACAATATGATAAAGCTGTTGAGACTCGAAGGGCTGCTGAAGAAGATGAGGACTTCAAGACCATGAATTCCAAACCAATTCTTTCTTCTGTTAATTTGATAGAGGCAAAAGCAAGTTCACGTTACACTAGGAAGCTCTTTGATGTATTCAAGAAGGAATGGACCGAAGCTACATTCAATTTAACTCATGAGAAAATAAGCAAGAGTTCAGAAGAAATCAGGTATAAGGTTGGACAACTGGGTATTGATAAAATATATTGGAGAAATGTCAACTTTCGTCTTTCAAATAAGATAGATGTTACATGTTCATGTGCAAAGTTTGAAACATTTGGGATGTTATGTAAGCATGTCTTATATATCTTGAAGAAAAGAAATGTAGAAACCCTTCCTGATCATTATATTTTACCTAGATGGACACTTGATGCTAGGTATAAGTTGGATAATTGCACTATTGGGATCGAAGACATGAATAGTGAGAATGAAGTCAGTGCATTAACTTTATGGTGTGTTCAATCAAATTTTAGAAAAGCAACCGAACAAGCAAGAGACTCTCCATCTGAGATAAAAAAAAACTAAATACCATCTTGTTGAGGTTTTTAGAAGAGCAAAATATTCGAAAAAAATCAAAACAGAATGAGGCTGCTTCACTAGATCCTAATGTAGGAAGTTCGCAAGTAAACATGATGCCTCAAATTACTGTTCGTGATCCACTAGTTAATACCAATACTAAAGGTCGTCCTAAAAGTGCAACTAGAATCAAATCTTCCTTAGAAGCACCGAAAAAGAGAAGTTGTTCTTATTGCAACAAAGCGGGTCACTACATCAGCAGTTGTCCGCAAAAGAAGGTATGATCTACAGTTATGAATAATTAACCACAATTTTTTGCCTAATATAATTATCAAAATTTTTTTTCAGGCAGATGAGTTAAGAGTAGAGAGAGAAAGATGATTTGTGAATCAGCTTGAAGATTACGTTTTATATTTATTTGAGTAGTCAATAGTTTGATTATAACTCAAGTAGATACTAATAATTTGGATTTTTCTCATTATGCGTTCAAATACTACATCTATTTGTATTTATATTTATATTTTTTAAGTGGACATCTTTGCAGCTTTGTTTATGGATTTTTTTTGTCATATATATAACATGCTCCAGCCTTAATATGCAAAGATGCAATCTGCAATGAATCAGGCGTTTGTCATACATTCTGCAATGAACCTATTTTGTCATATGTATAATAGCATACTGCAGCTTTGAAATGGGTCAAAATGTAGCGTATAAATATGAAATAGGTCAAAATATAGGAATTTAAAGAAACGGGTCAAAATGTAGGAAACCTTTTGATCTAGCTGGATTAGTAGTCTGATGATTTTGGTTTTCAATTGGTGGTTGTAACATCTTTAGCTAACTTCATGTTAGCTTTGTCTATATGAAGCGTTTTTGTTGGCCGTTCAAAAATTAAATAAATGAAACGGGTCAAAGATCATTGAATTACAATAAAACACGTCGGACAAGTCATAATTGTTGAATTAAAATGAAGTACTTCAAACAAGGTAAAAATACATTGCTTTGAAATGAAACGGGTCAAAATTCATTGGATTACAATTGAACACGTCAAAAAATTACAAAGAATATACCTACACGAGTCACTAATTACATTTAAAATTAAACGGGTCAACATTCATTCGTCTTCGCGGGTTGTCCGAAGGGTTTATTCTTTACTAAGATTCTTTACTCAAGAGCTCTTCAATTCTCCAGCCCCTGCAGTGAATGAACACGCCACTTAAGATGTGTTATTTGGGTATATAAATCAACATGTCGAATCTAGTCAAATGAATCTAAAAAAAAGCCAGCCCCTACAGTGAATGAACACTTGTATCATATGGACATTAATAGCTTTGACTAACACCTAGATGAAACTAATAGTTGGATTTAGGGATGAGCTCGGTATCGGTACCGAAAGTACGGGTACCGAAATTCGCCAAATATGGGTACAGGTACCGAAAATGTTCAGTCCGGTACCGGTATTTGTGTGTAGAATTCGGTTAAATACTGGTACCGTACCGAACCGAAAATACCGGTATCGAAAACACCAAATAGTGGGTACCGAAAAAATTCAGTACGAGAAATTCGGTAATGGTATGGTACCGGTACCAAGTCCCAAATGCTCATCCTGTACCATGTACCATGTACCAAGTCCCAAATGCTCATCCCTAGTTGGATTTATTTATAACCAAACATGAAAGTGGCTGATGATATTTTAGTAACAACCAAAATATAAGTTCTTTTTCCAATCCCAAATGGTTCTGTATTTTTTTTTTATATCAGAAGCAATGTTTACATGTACTAAAACAAATTAAAAAAAAGATCAATTTTTCCCTAATTCCAAAGTTTTTGATTATTTTTTTTCTAGCAAGAACCACAACCTAATATACAGCAACAGCTGTTGGAACATAATCACCATGCAATTCAATTCAATAAGACATTAAGAGACTTACTCAATTTAAAGATGTTAAATCAGAAATAGATGCTTTTGTAGACTATAGTTCTGTTCTAAATAACAAAATCGACATGCGATGTTCCCCTTTCTCTTTGTAAATCGTTACTTGTCTTCCTATTAAACATGGAGGAATGAGGATTGGAAAGCATTGTGGTTTTCCCATCTCTCTATACTCAACCCTAGATCCCAAAATAAAAATAATTGGATGAATCGAGAGGGAAGGGAAAAAGGAAAAAAGAACCTAACGATGAACTCGGATTGCAAAATTGATTCGATTAATTTCCTTTGTTGCAGATCTTCGTTTGGAAGTTGGAAGCGCATGTTGAGAAATTGAGTATCTGTGAAGAGTAGTTAATATTTTTTTATAAAAATAGAAAAATTAAATGAGGGTATTATCAAAACTACGTAGTTTTGATGGTTTCACATGTAACTTACATGTGTAACAGCCTCATATTCCCTTTCCCCTATAAATTATTATTATTTTGGATATTTGAGATGTCTTTGCTACCAATAGTATTTTGGTTGAAAAATGGTAATTGATTTTGCTACCATTTTCTTTCGGTTGAAAATTTTGGTGACTATTGCCTAATTTTCTAGTAGTGGAGGTACGCCAAAACTCTAATTTCCTACTTTAAACTCTCCACCTTAGGTTGTTTACGGTTGAAGATAATATTGTTTTGACTTCGTGAAAACACACCACACGACCGTTAGAATAATGGAGTAGACAACCTTTCTCCACTTCACAGAGCCTCTCGCTTGCTTATAAAACTTCATCTGGTCCTCGAATTCAAAGAAAAAGAAGCCATAAAGCATGTACCATGTATTATAAAGCATGTACCATGTATTAATAAAGTCCCAGATAGTTTGCGTCATCCCACACAATACTAAAAGATGTTCTGCAGACTCCTCATATGCTCCACAAAAGCTGCACATAATAGACCCAATACTAACTGTAACGCCCCGCTTATTTGTACTTTCCTTTTATAGCAAGTCTTGTTAGTGTTTCTATTTTTGGAAACTTTGTGTTCTTGTAATCGTTCTATCTTTGTAATCGTTGTAAAATACGAGACTTGGATCATGAATGAAACTCATATTTTGTTAATTACATGTTACACATACTTTATATATGCTCATACACTCAATTTCGTGGAACAATTGATACTTATTCGTAATTCTTGGAAACTATGTGCTAAACTTATAAATACGTGAAACTTAGGCATAAAACGTGTTTGAACGTGAAACAACACTTGATTTCGATGCTCATACGATTAATCATACTTGGTTTATACTCCTCATACTTAAATGTACCTCAAACTATGCCTTGGTGGCAAGAAAGGTCCTTAAAAGCCCTAAAATCATCAAATAAACAAGTCTGGGGGCTAAATTGCAATTTTCGAAACTTATACACGAATCAGAAGTGGCGGGCGGCCCGCCTGAACTTACCCCTATCTCGTACGCGGGCCGCATGGCCTTCAGTTTCGCAGAAAAACACAGCAGCTGATTATCTACGCGACTTGGCACAAAATCCCAACACTTAAACTCACCCAATCACCTCTAATCCACCTCTAATCACCTCCAATCACCACCAACCTCTTCCACTATAAATACAACCCTTCTCCTCACCATTTTACACTTTCACAACTCAAATCAACTCACAAATTCACTCTCAAAATCACTTGCAAACTCAGAATTCGGGCAGATTCATACTCTTGCACTAAAGTGAGTATATCTTGCTCATTTCTCAACAAAATTGCTTGATTCTTCTTCCTACGTGCTTGGATAATCATAGGGTATGATTCCTTGACTTCTCCTTGGAGAAATCAGACCTGGAAATCCCCTGAAATGATCCAAAAACTTTCTGTTTTGATTTATGTTCTTTCAAACTTGTTTAAACTTCATCCAACTTGTGTCTAACACATCTCACACCAATGTCCTAATGCTTACAACCTCTCTTATGGTTGGTTAAGCTTAAAAACATGGTTGAGACACTATAAATCAGAGGTTAAAACCTCAAATACTTTCTGTTTTGTTAGGGTGTTTTGACCCACAAGTCATGTTCGAGCTAGTTCTTGATGTAGAGTGATTATGGAACAACTTGGGTTGTTCCAAACATACAATCCTCACATGATTTGATGATTTCTCTTAGTTAGATTGTTTATATTATACTAATCCTAGTTCGTGACCCTCCTTGGTTGTTTTTACATCAAGAGAAGTGGTGAACATTCAAGGGGTTCCTAAATGGAAGCTTGTCTTCCTACCCCATACATGACATCTATGAACAACTTGAGGTGCCTAAATGAAGATCTTAATCTTCTACCTCCTACTTGAATTATTGGACTTAATAATATGTAATACTTAACCTAAGTATATATACACTCATTCGAACCTTTGATATTAAACTTGTGTTTATATGTTAAAGTAGTAGAGTACCATCTAAGACTTAACACTCCAAGTATGATTCTAATGGGCATACTACCCATGAAATACAATATAACCCTAGTGGTTACTTAGTGTCATATAAGAGTATAAGTTAAAGATGATTATTTTGATATCATACTTTATGTTATGTTAAACTCCAAAATTATAATCTTCCGTTAACGCCAAACTCACACACCTATGTTTCCTCATGTAGAAGGACTAGGTGCTCCAAACTAATCCATCCACCAACTCACTCGCGGGATTTCAAGAAGGAAAGCTTGCAACCACCGTGAGTATACTCGTATTTTCCCCTTTTTACTTTTAACACTTTTGGGGTGTAACATGTTTACTTATCAGCAACTTACACATGAACATTTTGCTTAAACACATGAACATTCCTATTAACATGCTTGTATACGTGATGGCTTGATACTTTAAACTTGGGTGATTCTTATGTGTTTGAACTTATCATTAACTTTGTACGAGCCAAACCGTGACATATGTAGCGCTATAGGATTAACGACCCGCCCGTAAACTTGAGGTAATGTCATGAGCCTGTTGCGTTTCCTTGGTTTGATATGGTAGACACATGCCATATTTATTGTTTATCTTGAATCACATGCTCGCTATGAGGAGTTGTTCAAAACTTATCTTTTGTTATGTACGTACCAAACTTGTATACTCGCCATTGCTTTTGCATTGAATTGTATTTTAAACATGTTACAGGTTGATGATGACGATGCTATGAAAAGAAGTAGCGTTGATGCCTAGATACACATATAGACGTTTAGGTTTAATATGTTGTATCAATCTTTGCTTATGTTGTTATGTATTACTTTTGGAACTTGTTGCTATTTG
Organism: Helianthus tuberosus; assembly: GCA_030545235.1. NCBI lineage: Eukaryota > Viridiplantae > Streptophyta > Magnoliopsida > Asterales > Asteraceae > Helianthus > Helianthus tuberosus. The sequence continues at coordinate 61,451,733 of CM060377.1, read as the reverse complement.
AGTTTATGTAATGTTGACAATTTGAAGTTATGAAATGAAATGGGATTTATTTAAATATTGTCACAAATAGCGTTATGATGTCTCTAGCAATCTTCACACTTCGTCTCATCCCGATGTTTCTGCCATTGGTTGGGGTGTGGCAGATTGGTATCAGAGCCATAACTATAGGGAATTAGGAAAATTGCCATGCTTTTGCCCTAGTCTATAGTTTTAGGAACTTTGTCTCTTATTTCTTGTTTAAAACTTATGCATTCTACCTTACATGCTTCCTAGCTACACTTCTTGTTGTTAAATTTACATTGCCTTTCCTAAGGCTAACACAAACACACTTTTGATTATTTGTATACTCTTGTAACACAAACGAGACAACTTTACCAAAATAGGCGTGAAACCCATAATTTGGTAAACGACTCTCATTCTACCTTAAACTATTTTGCACGAAATTTCACCATTAAGCTAGGAGTGAAATCCACAACTTAATGGTAATTTCCTTTTCAACTCTAGTGGACCCTTGTCAAAGTGTCGAAATTTTATTTTGACCCGACAAGTACCAACCACATTTAGGGTACGAAATCGTCAAGTTAGGGGTGAAACCCGCACCTTGTCGATTGAGTCCCACTCCTTGATTTTCAATCTCGCCAAAGTCCCGATTGTTTCAATCGATTAGAGACGTGTAGTAACTGGAAGGGTAAGATACCGTTAATCGCTTCTCGACGAGAGTATCTTACCTATAGGCCAAAGCACGTTTTCTCTAATTCGAAAGGACTTTCGACCCACTTTGGAATAGTCGACGTTTCTCTACCCGAAACAATCCAATGTTTTATTGAGCCTCTCTTTTATGTATCTCAATTTATATGTGATTTTATATTTGAACGTTCTTCATTTCAAACTTTTAAACTCTTTTCGCACGTCATCGCAACCAAAAACAATAATAATCCTCGTGAACAAACTAAATTTATATACCCTTACGCAATCATATGTGTTATACTTGTTGAATACATGTTGGAAACTTATGCTTGATGTGAACTTTACATGATACATGAACACTTACTTGTTTTTACATGCAAAAACCTTGTTTTAAAATTATGACCAAGTCTCATCCTTTCCTTCTCTTTCCATCCTTAGATGTCGTCCAACGGTGCATCAAAGAGAACCAAGTCAAGGAAGGGTTCGACTTCCAACACCATGTCACAAAAGAGTTGCATGAGATTCATGGCCAAGCAATTTGCTAAGGTCCTACCCGACATTGTTAGCAAGATTCATACAAACCCCGATTCACCACATGGCTCTGTCGACTCAAAGGCAGACAAACCCAAATCGACCTTCCAGTTTAAGCAATTCATGGCTTGTAAACCCTTAGAGTTTACTGGCAAAAATGGCGCTACCGCCATGATGAACTGGATTGATGCAATCGAGCTTACTTTCCTGCAAAGTGGCTGCCCTTATGAACTAAGAACCTTGAACGCAACTGGGGTGTTTCGTGAAAAGGCACTCGAATGGTGGACAACAGAACGCAACAAAAGGGGAAACGAGGTTGCACATGCTATGCCTTGGGGCGAATTCAAACAACTTATGAAAGACCACTTCTGTCCTCCCCACGAACTCCAAAAGTTGGAGAACGAATTTTGGAACCTTACTCAGAAAGGGAGTGACATGGATGGCCTGATTACGCGCTTTAAACAACTCAGTGTCCTCTGTCCCGGACAAGTTGAGACCGTCCCCAAGTCAATAGCCAAATTCGTTCGTTGTGTTGCACCTTCCCTGACAAACCACCTTGCCTCTGCCAACCCCCAAACCCTTGAAGATGCCTTTCGTATAGCCACCGAACTTAACAACAACTGTGTTCTTCATGGAACCTCTGACAAGGTTTCAACGAAGAGTGCACGCCAAGCTACCACTGACACTACTACTGATGAGCCCTTACCCTCCCAATCGTCCAAGAAAAACCAGGGCAAGAAGCGGAAGGCTTCAAGCCAAAATTATGCGGTTGTCACTCCGCCAAACCCACAACCCCTACAAGCCGTACCTGCTTTTACCAATGATGAGACTCCACGCAAGGTTTATACTGGAACGCAGCCTAAGTGTGGTAAATGCCAGTATCATCATCCTCCAAACGCTCATTGTCGAAAGTGCGACAAGTGTGGCCGATATGGGCATACTTTCCCATACTGCCGCAACCCACCACCGGCCTATTGAAACCAAGCCCCTTTAGCTCCAAATCAAGTCGCCCCGGTGCGCGCATGTTTCACGTGTGGTGATACCAGCCATATGGCCAACTTCTGTCCTCAACGATACCAACCGCAACAGCCTCGACAGCAACAACCACAGCCACAGCAACAGCCACAACAGCAACAACAGGCTCTACAACCCGCTCGAGGTCGAGCTTTTCTTCTCACTACTACTCAGGCTCAAAACGCGAACGACGTCATTACTGGTACGTTTCTTGTTAACCATATTTATGCTTCATGCCTATTTGATACTGGCGCCGATAAAAGTTTTGTGTCATTAGAATTCGAGTCCTTGCTCAAGTGTAAACGCTCTAAATTGCCAAAACCTTTCGCCGTCGAAGTCGCTAATGGTAAAACGTCGCTGTTGATTCCGTTCTCTCCAATTGTTCTTTAATCCTTAACGATCATACGTTTTCAATCGATCTCATACCTATGCAAATGGGTAGTTTCGACATCATAGTAGGTATGGACTGGCTTAGGCGAGTTCGTGCTGAAGTTGTCTGTTCTGAGAAGTTTATTCGCCTACCTCTTCCAAACGGTGACTCCCTACACGTCTCTGGTGAAAAGCCTTCTCAAGGCCTTAAGCTTATGTCGTGTATCAAAGCAAACAAATGCTTACACAAGGGTACCTTCACCTTTCTCGCCCACATAGTGGAAAAGAGGGACAAAGGCCCAAGCATAAGCGACGTTCCCGTTGTACGTGACTTTCCTGGTGTATTTCCCGACGATCTTCCTGGTCCACCTCCTGCTCGTTCTGTCGACTTTCGCATCGATTTAGTGCCTGGCGCAACACCCGTCGCTAAATCTCCTTATCGTTTAGCACCCTCTGAGATGCAAGAGCTCTCAAGTCAACTTCAAGAGCTTCTTGATAAAGGCTTCATACGCCCTAGTACTTCTCCTTGGGGCGCTCCCGTTTTGTTCGTCAAAAAGAAAGATGGGTCATTCCGAATGTGCATTGACTATCGTGAGCTCAACAAGCTTACCATCAAAAACCGATACCCTCTTCCGCGCATCGATGATCTCTTCGACCAGTTGCAAGGCGCGACCTGCTTTTCAAAAATCGATCTTCGTTCTGGGTATCATCAACTTCGAGTTCTCGAAGAAGATGTGCCTAAAACCGCCTTCCGTACACGTTATGGTCACTACGAATTCGTGGTCATGCCCTTTGGCTTGACCAACGCACCTGCTGTATTCATGGACTTGATGAACCGCGTGTGCAAAGCGTATTTGGACCGTTTCGTGATCGTTTTCATTGACGATATTCTCATCTATTCCAAGACGCAAGAAGAGCATAAACAACACTTGCGTCTTATCCTCGAACTTCTTCGTGCTGAACGTCTATACGCCAAATTCTCCAAGTGTGAATTTTGGTTAAAAGAGGTTCAATTCCTTGGTCATACGGTCAACGAACTTGGTATTCACGTCGACCTCACTAAGATCGAAGCTGTGAAGAATTGGATCACACCTAAATCTCCATCTGAAATTCGTTCGTTTCTTGGTCTTGTTGGTTACTATCGTCGCTTCATCTCCAACTTTTCGAAAATCGCCGTCCCTTTGACCTCCTTGACCCAAAAAGATACACCTTTTGTTTGGGGTCCCGAGCAAGAGGAGTCGTTTCAAACGCTCAAGGACATGCTATGCCATGCTCCTATCCTCACACTTCCTGATGGAAACGATGACTTCGTCGTATATTGCGATGCTTCTCGCCTTGGTCTTGGTTGTGTGCTTATGCAACGAGACAAGGTCATCGCTTATGCGTCAAGGCAACTCAAAATACATGAGAAGAACTACATTACTCACGACCTTGAACTTGGCGCAGTTGTTTTTACGTTGAAGATTTGGCGACACTACCTCTATGGTACTAAGTGTGTAGTCTTCACCGACCATAGGAGCCTTCAACACATCTTCGATCAAAAAGAACTGAACATGCGTCAACGCCGTTGGGTGGAACTATTAAACGACTACGACTGTGAAATTAAATACCACCCAGGTAAAGCGAACGTAGTAGCAGACGCTCTCAGTCGTAAAACTCATGTCAAAAGTATCCGTTGTTTCCAACTCGTCCACGATCTTCAAAGTCGCATACGTGAAGCTCAACATGCATCCGTTAACGAGGGTAATCTCTACAACGAGATGCAATGTGGTGCTGAAAACAGTCTCGTGTCCAAACCTGATGGTATTTTATACTATCTCAATCGTATCTGGATTCCTAATCGTAATAATCTTCGTAAGTTCCTGATGAAGGAGGCACACAATACGAAGTATTCTATTCACCCTGGTGCCGACAAGATGTACCATGACATGCATACGTCCTATTGGTGGCCTGGAATGAAGAAGGATATAGCCACTTTCGTCTCGAAATGTCTCACGTGTTCAAAGGTGAAAGCTGAACATCAATGTCCCTCTGGATTACTCGAACAACCAAGAATTCCTATCTGGAAATGGGAGAGCATTTCCATGGATTTTATCACTAAGCTTCCCCGCACTTCTTCTGACCATGACAGTATTTGGGTGATCGTTGATCGATTAACCAAGTCGGCTCACTTTCTTCCCATCCGTGAAGATTTTAAAGTCGCTAAATTGGCTCAAATCTACACTGATGAGATCATCTGCCTCCATGGTATTCCCGTTGACATCATTTCCGATCGTGACGCTCGTTTTACGTCTCGCCTTTGGCAAACCTTTCAGTCTGCTATGGGTACTGAACTTAACCTTAGCACTGCCTTCCATCCTCAGACAGACGGTCAAACCGAGCGTACTATCCAAACCTTAGAGGATATGCTTCGTTCTTGCGTAATAGATTTTGGTGGCAACTGGGATAGACACTTGCCCTTGGTCGAATTCTCGTACAATAACAGTTATCACACGAGTATTAAAATGGCACCTTTCGAAGCATTGTATGGTCGCAAGTGTCGTTCGCCTATTTGTTGGCACGAGATTGGAGACGCTCAAATCTCTGGTCCCGAGCTCATACAAGAGACGGCGGACAAGATTTTACAGGTTCGAGACAACTTACTGAAAGCCAGGCACCGACAAAAGATCTACGCCGATGAGGACCGTAAACCAATGGAATTCGAGACAGGTGACCTCGTGCTTCTCAAGGTATCCCCTTGGAAGGGCGTGGTTCGATTTGGCAAGAAAGGGAAACTCGCACCTCGCTACGTTGGTCCTTTCAAAATTCTCAAAAGGATTGGCAAGGTTGCGTATAAACTGGACCTGCCTGAAGAACTCAACAATGTACACCCTGTCTTCCACGTATCCAACTTGAAGAGGTGTCTAGCTGACGAAGGACTACATGTCCCTCTCGAAGACTTACAAGTCAACGAAACACTTCATTTTGTGGAAAAACCGGTCGAAATCATGGACCGAGGAGCCAAGGAATTGAGGCGCAGTCGAAATCCTATTGTCAAGGTTCGATGGGAAGGAAAACGTGGCGCTGAATTTACTTGGGAACTCGAGAGTGATATGAAGGAAAAGTATCCACATCTGTTTCCTAAGTCTTCTTCAATTTCGGGACGAAATTCCCAAAAGGAGGGGAGACTGTAACGCCCCGCTTATTTGTACTTTCCTTTTATAGCAAGTCTTGTTAGTGTTTCTATTTTTGGAAACTTTGTGTTCTTGTAATCATTCTATCTTTGTAATCGTTGTAAAATCCGAGACTTGGATCATGAATGAAACTCATATTTTGTTAATTACATGTTACACATACTTTATATATGCTCATACACTCAATTTCGTGGAACAATTGATACTTATTCGTAATTCTTGGAAACTATGTGCTAAACTTATAAATACGTGAAACTTAGGCATAAAACGTGTTTGAACGTGAAACCACACTTGATTTCGATGCTCATACGATTAATCATACTTGGTTTATACTCCTCATACTTAAATGTACCTCAAACTATGCCTTGGTGGCAAGAATGGTCCTTAAAAGCCCTAAAATCATCAAATAAACAAGTCTGGGGGCTACATTGCAATTTTCGAAACTTATACACAAATCAGAAGTGGCGGGCGGCCCGCCTGAACTTACCCCTATCTCGTACGCGGGCCGCATGGCCTTCAGTTTCGCAGAAAAACACAGCAGCTGATTATCTACGCGACTTGGCACAAAATCCCAACACTTAAACTCACCCAATCACCTCTAATCCACCTCTAATCACCTCCAATCACCACCAACCTCTTCCACTATAAATACAACCCTTCTCCTCACCATTTTACACTTTCACAACTCAAATCAACTCACAAATTCACTCTCAAAATCACTTGCAAACTCAGAATTCGGGCAGATTCATACTCTTGCACTAAAGTGAGTATATCTTGCTCATTTCTCAACAAAATTGCTTGATTCTTCTTCCTACGTGCTTGGATAATCATAGGGTATGATTCCTTGACTTCTCCTTGGAGAAATCAGACCTGGAAATCCCCTGAAATGATCCAAAAACTTTCTGTTTTGATTTATGTTCTTTCAAACTTGTTTAAACTTCATCCAACTTGTGTCTAACACATCTCACACCAATGTCCTAATGCTTACAACCTCTCTTATGGTTGGTTAAGCTTAAAAACATGGTTGAGACACTATAAATCAGAGGTTAAAACCTCAAATACTTTCTGTTTTGTTAGGGTGTTTTGACCCACAAGTCATGTTCGAGCTAGTTCTTGATGTAGAGTGATTATGGAACAACTTGGGTTGTTCCAAACATACAATCCTCACATGATTTGATGATTTCTCTTAGTTAGATTGTTTATATTATACTAATCCTAGTTCGTGACCCTCCTTGGTTGTTTTTACATCAAGAGAAGTGGTGAACATTCAAGGGGTTCCTAAATGGAAGCTTGTCTTCCTACCCTATACATGACATCTATGAACAACTTGAGGTGCCTAAATGAAGATCTTAATCTTCTACCTCCTACTTGAATTATTGGACTTAATAATATGTAATACTTAACCTAAGTATATATACACTCATTCGAACCTTTGATATTAAACTTGTGTTTATATGTTAAAGTAGTAGAGTACCATCTAAGACTTAACACTCCAAGTATGATTCTAATGGGCATACTACCCATGAAATACAATATAACCCTAGTGGTTACGTAGTGTCATATAAGAGTATAAGTTAAAGATGATTATTTTGATATCATACTTTATGTTATGTTAAACTCCAAAATTATAATCTTCCGTTAACGCCAAACTCACACACCTATGTTTCCTCATGTAGAAGGACTAGGTGCTCCAAACTAATCCATCCACCAACTCACTCGCGGGATTTCAAGAAGGAAAGCTTGCAACCACCGTGAGTATACTCGTATTTTCCCCTTTTTACTTTTAACACTTTTGGGGTGTAACATGTTTACTTATCAGCAACTTACACATGAACATTTTGCTTAAACACATGAACATTCCTATTAACATGCTTGTATACGTGATGGCTTGATACTTTAAACTTGGGTGATTCTTATGTGTTTGAACTTATCATTAACTTTGTACGAGCCAAACCGTGACATATGTAGCGCTATAGGATTAACGACCCGCCCGTAAACTTGAGGTAATGTCATGAGCCTGTTGCGTTTCCTTGGTTTGATATGGTAGACACATGCCATATTTATTGTTTATCTTGAATCACATGCTCGCTATGAGGAGTTGTTCAAAACTTATCTTTTGTTATGTACGTACCAAACTTGTATACTCGCCATTGCTTTTGCATTGAATTGTATTTTAAACATGTTACAGGTTGATGATGACGATGCTATGAAAAGAAGTAGCGTTGATGCCTAGATACACATATAGACGTTTAGGTTTAATATGTTGTATCAATCTTTGCTTATGTTGTTATGCATTACTTTTGGAACTTGTTGCTATTTGAGTTTATGTAATGTTGACAATTTGAAGTTATGAAATGAAATGGGATTTATTTAAATATTGTCACAAATAGCGTTATGATGTCTCTAGCAATCTTCACACTTCGTCTCATCCCGATGTTTCCGCCATTGGTTGGGGTGTGACACTAACACTTCGTCTTGCTGGATTTGTACTCGTAGGCAAGTGATCCAACCCCAACCTCCACGCTAAAAAATGACTTTAAGTGATACCCAATTGTTCCATTCAAAGACCGTGCCATGCTCCAAAGAAGATGTTGAATTCATGTTTTGTTTGAAGTTCTTTAGAAAAAATACACCAGAAGCATCTGAACTCCAGACCCATATGTCGATGCCAAATTTGTCTGGTAAGATGGATAACAACGTTGTTATCCCGTCTAGTTCAGTTACTCCTGGAATGTGGATGGTTGTTGAGCCCAATCTTCTTATTCTAGAAGTAGATTCCTTGTATTAAACAAAACCAATAATCTACTTTAAAATTGAACATTCACCCATGAGAGAGTGAGATGATGACTACCTTATACAACATTCAGTGGAAGTGCTACCTAAAGAATGGATCAGATTTATCAGATGCTATTGAACTAATAAAACAAATATTAAAAGTTCAAAATTCAAATTATAAAAGAAAAAAAAAGTGGCAGAACTGTTATCCCATGGTAGCTAAGACGATCCCTGAGCCCTCATGCCATAGTTAATAAAGTACAATAAAAAACAAAAACATTATAACGTTGATTATTAATAAAAAAATATTACAACACTTTGTTTATATATACAAAAATGAAGCAAAGCCATTCATCACAAACTTGTATCGGCCCATAATAAAATAAAGACACATACCCGCGTTAAACGCGGTTTCAACAAAAAAAAACTAATTATTTATTTTCAACTTTAATATTCTGTAAAAACAAAATAAAATACAAAGTGTCATGTTACATAAATTAGTGACAAAGTGGAAATAACTAACATTTATGTAACTAAATGGAAAATTAATATGAAAGAACACACAATAATAAAAGATCTACTACAATTACAACTATTCCTAATTCTAATACCAAAAGGCCAACTAAGGCCCATGACAGATACCCAAACGAACCAAATTGGCCCAATACAACAAAAACTACAGACACAATGACTTCCAATGCCTATATTATTCGGATTAACTTTGGTGTGCAAAATGCTTGTGAAATACTTGTTAGTCCAAGAATCCTTCTACTGGTCATATCTTCAGCCCAGTTTCCAAGCTTGTTACTGATGTATAAAGCCCAATGTATTCTAAACCAAGGCTTGATGATTACCTCTGGCCCATTCTATCAAAGCCCACTGGCACTTACCATATATATTACGATGGGCTACATAAATGCCAATACCATTAATGGGCCTATCTTTATTGTTCCCATCCTGAACATTTATCACAAGGCCATCATCCTCATTATTCTCAGACCAAGAGCTGATGATTACCTAAAATCCCATTCATATCTGCAGAGTTAACCATAAGTGTCAAAACCAAACCAAACCAAATGGTTAAACAAAATAAAATTTGAATTATTAATCCTAGCAAAGCAAGAAACCAAATGAAAAAAGAAAGAGTCCTACAGGAATCATAACAAAAATAGATGACTACCCATAACAATAATCCTTCTTAAAGCCAACTTTAACTAAATGTTATTATGCAATGCATATTTTCTTTTATTAAGATATCCAAATTATTTGACCTTATTCGTGCCTTAAGGCGTAATGCTGGGTGACCAAGACCTTCACGCCACCATCACCATGCCCAATGGTTGTGACCAAGGCGTGGCCCTCCTTGGGGTGACCCGGTCATGGCTTGACCACAACACCACCACCAATCATATTTTTATGAACTTCTAATCCAATAGAAACAACCAAAAGCACCATCCCCAATCTCACCCACTACATCTTCCCATTACACATCTTTTTTACTCAAACCCACTAAGTCACCATCCGCAAACTCAAAAGTCACTTATCTAATAAACATACACTCGTCACGTATTAGTAAAAACCCATATAATAATAAAATGTATTATAGTAAGAAAAACAAAATTTAATGAAAAGGTTTCCCATTTGATGTAATTCATATACGTATGCATTCGAATAGCTTTTTAATCAAATCTTGATAGTTAAGACAGGTAGAGGATCCTGTAAAAAAGGCCTAAAGTGTGAGAAGGGTAAGAAAGAATCTCAGCCACTAGATCTTTTGATCTAATGGTTGAGATCAATAGAGACCAAATTGTAAAATATTTTCATTAATTTGGACTGATTTGAAATATCTAGGGGCAATATAGTCTTTTAAACCCACTAGAAATTAGGTAATGCACATGTAACTTCCCCCGTCTTTTTTAAACGTCAATAACTTTTTATACGTAACTTTAAAAAAAATTACACCATAATAACGAGCGTTTTTTATCTTTAATATGAGTACCATATTGCTATACTTATATAGAGAAAAAAATATGTTTCGATCAGATGTTTAGTGAATGAATGGTGTTATATACTTGCTGAATGGTGTTATATACTTGCTGAATGGTTTATATACTTACTGAATGGTGTTATATACTTGCTGAATGGTGTTATATACTTGCTGAATTGTGTTATATACTTACTGAATGGTGTTATATACTTGCTGAATGCTGAATGGTGTTATATGCTTGCTGAATGGTGTTATATACTTGCTGAATGGTGTTATATACTTACTGAATGGTGTTATATACTTGCTGAATGCTGAATGGTGTTATATACTTGCTAAATGGTGTTATATACTTGCTGAATAGTGTTATATACTTCCTATAATTAAGGTGGTGGTTATGGGAAGTTTTTAATTAATTGAATTAATGATAAAATTACTTGTTTACCCTTTTCAATTAATTTAGATCTAATGGCTGAGATTCTTTCTTACCTTTCTCACACTTTTGGTCTTTTTTACAATAACCTTACCCTATATATTGAATTGTTATTAAAAAAGGTTTATATTTAGACATAAAGTGTTTTGGGTAAATTCGACCATTCCACAAAAATGACCCATTAAACATAAGCATCCCACATAAAAAAATATAAATAAATAAATCTCCTTTAATGGATCAGGTCTTGTAATTCTATCTGAACCTGAAGAACCGTTATGGTCTGCATTACTCATTACCATGTAATGCATCAGGTATAGTAATTCTATCTTCAATATTCTCTTCATTATCAGCTGATGTTATCATCTCACCAGACACAACACACGGTAGCATATTGTTTGGGTTGGTATTGTGGTGGCCACCAACATCTGGTGTATCAGGCTGAATGCCACACTCATCATTTTCTCTGTTGTCGTTTCCAATTGGCATCCCCATGTCACCAGAGTCGACGTGTGGAAGATAGGGCAGTAGGACTCTACATTACAGTAAAGATAATTAAAAATACCATGTTAACACAAACTATAATCGAATAAATGAAAATTAAGCTACATGCTTAAAATAATAAATCAAACATATTAGAATCAAATTGCAGCATCATCAAGGAGAACACTTTTACCAAAGGCCCATGAACTCCACATAGTGCTTTGACCTGCTTTTAATAAAGTGGCTGGTTACAATCCACTGCTAAAACACAAAGAAAGTAGCATTAGGGAATTTTGGTAGATTATAAATAACTAATACTACTTTTATCCAGAAGATAAATTTGCAACATATAAGTTTAGAAAACAATTAGCATCTCATTCCTCAACAAAGACACATCCTTGGAGCAGTATTATACAAAAGATTGGATTCCAGCAGCTTCCTATTTTAATCAAATTAACATCAATCATAACGACTGATTAACAAAAAAAACTAATTTTGAGTTGCAATTTATCAACATAATTGGATATAGAAAATAGAAAAGATTAAGAAACTCGAACTTACCACTCTAATTCCAGCAAAACTCGAGTACCCGTTGAAAGCGGGCAAACCAATTTTGTTAAATTAGGGCCCCAATGTGTTTACAAACAGAGAGCCAGTTGGGAATCTAGAAGGTCAAAAAAGGTACATGCGTAGGCTGATTTGGGAGTGAGAAGGATTTCATTAATAAAAGATCGATATAAGGTTGGAGTCCAGGAGGTGGCGTTCTTTGAAGATAAAAGTGAAACAGAGCATAGCTACTCATACCCAACTCACATATACTGGAAAAAAATAGGAATAACAAAACCAGAAGCAATTCTAAGAAACATATGTTCACCTGTTTTCCCTTAATTCCACTTATCTTTCATGTTCTCTAATAATGATTATCTAAACCATATAAAGATCACCGTCGTAAAAACCTCTGAGAAACCATCTTAAATCAAATAACAAAAACAAATTAAATTACACAATGGAAGAACATCACTTAAATAAGATGAGTAGAAAATGATGGAATTTCACCTCTAATGTTTTGGGTAGGACCCACGAACATGTTTACCTGGAACATAGCAAGTAGCATCAACTGCATATGCTGCATCAAAGCTAATATCAGAAAACTGCATCTTCGTTAAATCAACCTGAAGTATATTTGGGTCACAAAATTATAATCAGGTCCAATAAACCACATCAATGTTGAGTCCTAATATCCTCCACACCTTTCAAGTTGACACCAACTTCCATTAAGGACTCTCATTTCCAGAAGACACAAAATCCAAAATGTGAGTATAAACTATGGCCAGAATGATCTTTTTTCTATTTGCAGAGCAACCCCATTCATTAAAGTATTAAAGCACATACCTCACCTATATGTTCAGCTTGAATGGAGGGATTTAAATCCAAAGGCAAATTTGACTCCAAACAGAATTGGCAAACTGGCAAGCGATCAGAATATGGTTCGCGTCCTATTAGTTCCCAACACCACAGATGGAGCAAACTGAACTGCCAAAAAGAAATAGCTCTATACTCCAGTGGCACTTTATTTGGGATTCCAGCCGAAGGATCTTCTGGCATAAGCTAAATGGATGCTCACATGATCTCTCCGGTGGCGTGTCTCACGATAAAATAAAACATACAAAAACATGTTGTTAGACTAAAGCAACTATTTACATCTAGATACGAACCTGAACCCATTCTGGCAAGGTTTGACCATTTCCTTTTAAATTTATTTTTTATACCAGCATGTAAAACCTCGTGTATTACACGGGCTTAATAAAATAAATATACTTAATAATTATAAAACGTTTTTGTGGATAAGATATTGTTGATTTTTTAGTTAAAATTTTAAATTTGAATATGAAATTAATATATTAGTAAACTTAATACATAAACCGAAAGTTAATAACAAACCCAACCAGAACTACTCTCTTTTGCTACTTTAGTGGCTTGAATCCCCATCGCAAGACCAATATCAGCCTATAAGTTACAAAAAAATATTTAAAATATGTAATAAACGAATTTCAAAATATGAAAAGCTGAAAACATAGTAGTGAAGAGTTATAATTACCTCATGTAAAGCAGGGGCGTCATTTGTTCCATCGCCAGCAACAGCAACAACATGTCTTCTCTTCCTCAGTGCTTGCACCAGTATACTCTCTGTATGAGATCCAGCCTGGCCTAGCTTGTACGACCACGCCGATTGTCACGGCCCCTGGCCCCTGGCTCGTACTGGGCCTCAAAACACTATCTGTCTATGTACTGGCACTGTCAGTATATTTCTGAGTTATCCGCTCACTGTGCTAACTGTGCTTTGTGCATCATGTATGCCACTAAAGTTTGTGTGTAATAAATGGTGTGACAGTATGAAATGTGATGCAGATGTATGTATGATGCAGAAATCATACAGCAGTTTAAGTCAACAGTTGTAATCAAGCACAGTCATTAAGCACAAGTTTAATATTAATTAATTGTACGGATACCTGTAATTATGAGGGTTGTCACATTATTACCCTGTTATTGCGGCAGAATTTCGTGCTTGTGTGTGTTTTTGGAGTAAACTGATGATATCTCAACGTACAAAACGAATTTTCACGTCGAACCAACTCCAAAATGCAAGTGCCAAACCCCATATTTATATGCTGAAAAATGGTCCCTGTCGCGTGGCGCGCCAGGGTCACCTGGCTCTCGCGCGTGGCGCGATGGGTCACTTTTAGCATAGGGTAGCCTCGTGTCTTTGTAGCTTAGGTAAGTCGACCGTACGAAGAAATTCGCGTTTTACAACAAACTGTAAGGATAATATCAATTAGGGAATACCCCCCCCCCCCCCCTTGAGTTTTAGGGGCCCTGATCCTAGTTCTGATTGTTCTGAAAATTTTAGGGGTCATGCAATATTATTTGGGGGTCTCAATTAGGGTTTCCTATTAGACATAATAGAATAAGAAATAGTAAAAAAAATTATGAGAGTTGTTACAGGAAACATTCAAGGTCAACAATCATAGACTCAAGAGTTACATCAACGGACCGGTCGACCCGGTGGAGGAAATTCTCGAACTCTACGTCCCGCACACTTAAAACAAGTGTGGGAAAAATGAGTCTAGCTATCGACTCGCTGACAAATTTAGCGAGCGTGTTTTCACACGCTAAGGGTAACTTTGTTTATATTAGTTTTTAACATTTAATTACCAGTTCGTTAATATTTCGGTTTTAAACGTAGGTGCATGCGAGTTAGATCCATAATTTTTGGAATTTTGAAGTTAATTAATTGTTAAAATATATGAAATAGTGCAAAAATGGAAAAAGTGGGTGAAAATTCGGAGTTAAAAGCTTACTGTGAAAAATAACACAAAAAGGCCCAGGTGTTGCACGGTCCTGCCAAATTGGCACGGTCATGCACTCCGTAGTCAAAACAGACCAAGAACTCGTGCATCGGGCGGTCATAGGATCGCACTACCGTGCGACCGCTGCACTACCGTGCAATCCGATAACACAGGTCGAACCAGGAAAGCGATCCGGGATGGCACGACCGTGCCACCAGTCGCACGACCGTGCGAGTCAAAAACTGAACAGTAAAAACGGGGTATAAAAGCGATTCTGCAGTAAAAACTAATCACTTTTTCGAAACCCTAGTCGCCGCACGGGAGTTCCAGGTCGCCTCCACCCAAAAATCTTCTAATTTTTTTCCTAAATTTCGCTTCAATCATCTCCCAAGGTATGTTTCCTACTTGTTTTACAGATTAAACTTAGTTTCTGACATAGATCTGATGTTTTAATCGAGAAATTTTGGGGTTTTCTTCATAAAAGTCAAATAAACCCTTGTTCTTGAGTGATTAGTGTTAAATCGATAGTTTTGGTACTTTATTCAAAGTCTGTTAACTGATTACAAGTTAAAAATTGAAAGATACAAGTTAAAATCAGTGAATTAGACTGTTTTCTGATGAAATTTGCTATCGCACGGTCACGCCATTGAAACGGCATGGCAGTGCCGGTCGGAAATCAAGTTTAGGTCGTCGATCCAGAACTGCGACGCCGAGTCGCACGGTAGTGCCAAATCGGCACGACAGTGCGACACAATTTTACGGAAACAAGTTGTTGACCGATCAGGGAATGGCACGGCAGTGCCACCAGACGCACGACCGTGCGACTACTGAAACGACAACAGAATGTTGCAAACAGCCTGTTCTGGTGGCGGCAATGAAATTTTTATATTCTGCTCTTATTTTGTTGTATTCCTGTATGCAGATGAATCAAAGATTCCTCCAGTTCATCGAAAACAAATCGAAAGAACAACCCTGTATTGCAAGATTACAAGCCTTATGGAATAGACGGGGACAAATCGGTGAACCGAGAAGAATCAACTGGGACACTTTAATAACCCTAAACCAAGAAGAAAGGCTATCAGGCATGATGTCACATCCCATGTCAAGGTTGTTCAACATTGCACGACCGGTTTATCTTGAGCTCAGGTTGGAATTTTTCGCTTCATACACTTATGTAAAACCGAGAAGCAAAAATCCAGACTTTAGAAACAGGGAGACAATACAATTCAGGTTGGGAAGAAAGTGGCATAAGTGGTCAGTTGCTAGGAAGAAGATTGGGCATATACTCAGCTGAAGACATTGATTCAGAACTTTTCACCAATATCTACAAGTTTGATAATGATCAGCAACGGGCTAACTTTTGGGCACAAGTGGCAGTTGAACCACCCTATGAAGCTAGAAAAGCTAAAGCTTCACGACTACAAGACCCGCTTCTTAGGGTCATTCATCAAGTCATGAGTCACACCATCTGTGGGCGCATGGACAGTGCAGGAAACTGTCCCACTCCGGATCTTCTTTTCTTATATTCCTTAGTGACTGGAGTGCACATCAACCTCGCAGCTAGAATGGCAGAATTTTTCCTAAACAGTGCGGGGAGAACTATAAGCAGTGAAATCCATGGTGGTGAATATGTGACTCAGTTGGCATACAATTTGGGTATTATGACGGATGATGTAGTCAGCGGTCTCGCGATGGTTCATGCAGTAGGAGATATGGATATGAGGTCTTTGAGAACGATGGGTCTGGTAGTAGATACAGATAATGGCCCAAGACTGAGGGGTTTGAATGGAGAAATATGGGATCCGCTACCACTACCACCACAGGACGAAGACGTCAACATGGAAGAGCATCAGGTACTTGAGTCACCACCACACCACCAGCCACCACACGATCAGCCATATCATGAAGAGCACCAGCACCAGTATCAATATCAATATCAGCCAAACTGGCCTCCAGGTATACCTTCCTACCATGAGTTGTACCAGCAGTTCCAGCATATGCAGGTTTCTCAAGACACTATGAGAGCCGACCAGGAGGCTATGCGAGCAACTCAAGACGCTATGAGAGCCGACCAGTTAGCTATGCGGGCATCTCAACACACAATGAGGGAGGAAATGTATGTAGGATTTTCCTACATCTTCGGAGGGCTATAAAGCGTATATCCTAGCCATTTCGCCAACCCTCCACAGTTTCCGTTTGGAGACACAGGTAACTATGGGGCGGGTTCATCTGGAACACGCCACCATGATGATGATGAGGAGGAGTAGGAGGTAGGGCAGAACAGTTCAGAAACTGATGTTTTATCTTATTTCTATTCAGTACTTTGTTTGGGATTTCTAAAACTTTATGTTTGTTTTTAAATGTTTTTAGTAGTGTGTTTGCTTTGTTTGAATAACGGATTTGGTTGAATTATCTAACATTTTGATCAATGGTAATGTTGACTATTTTAGCGAGTGACATAATTGGCAGATTTGTAAAGAAATGCACACAGAGTTGAGATGACTTCAATCAAAGTCTACTCAAAACAAGTCAAATCCAACTCTGAAGGAGTACCTCTTTCCCTTTTCACATTATTAGTTTAGCTCTTCATAATTGCTTAACTAATATGTATTTCACATTGGGGACAATGTGAAGTTCAAGTGTGGGGAGAGGTTTAAGAGGTTTTAAAATTTGTTTGTCCTTAGTTGTTCTCTTTTTTTTTTATATATTTTCGAAAAATAAAACAAAAATGGTCAATTTGTGTTCTTTAGAAAGCATCAAATTCAATAAAAATCGAACTCGACAAGCCAAATTGATTTTTGAAAAAGATAACTAAAAAAAGCGTGATAAAACAAAACGAAAGACTGGCATGCTTATCTTTATATTTATACCCATTCCTTCCGTTTACGTGAGCATACTTTTGAGCCTTTACAACTTTCTTGTCAAATGCTTCTTTGTTTTTGCGGAAAAATGAGTGAGTCGGATGTTTTATGTAATTTAGAACTTGTCATTTGTATACTTTTCAAAACCATGAATATGTGTAATTACATAGAAATGATAGAGGCATTTAGGATACCCCTTTGTCAGCCTTTTTCTTTGTTTATATCCCGCACAAAACACTATCCATTAGTTCGCTATTTTGAGCCTATTTTCTGTATTTTTCATAACTTTACCCAAATTTTAAACCTACTCACCCAATTGTAAACCTTTTCATATTTTCCATTTTTGTTAAAACTCGGCCATAAGCTATCCAAGTTTGATACAAATTCTAGTGTTTCAAGAAAGAAAATAAAATCGTTTGATACAAAAAAAAAAAAAAAAAAAACGTTTGTCAAAACTCTCTAAAGAAATCAAGGAAAGACTATCAAGAAAGAAAATAGAGAGTTGAAGTATAAAAAGAATAAACTCTGAAGACCTACACAAGTAGGTTAGCAACGTGTTCAGAATCCTAGAAAATAAAGCACCAAGTTTTTGGGCAAGTTTTAACCTTTCTTGCCACTTTCAAATATCCATTCCATACCCTTAACCATAACCTGTCATTATAACCCATCAAAGACCTCTTGATTTATGCTTTTCACATACTAATTAGTGGAGATTAGATCTTTTGACAAGCTTATTATATTACATGATTCATTGACTAGGCATCGAGTGTTTTACATACACATTATATGTATGATTCAGAAATTTAACCGAGTGTGTGTGAACATTATGAGAAATATAAAGATTTGCATGCTAAGTCAATCGAACGTAGAATCATTGCTTTATGGTTATCCTTTTATAACATCTAACAAAGCTTGTTTGTTTTAAATGTTTAAAGCATATTGACTTAGGAAACCTGTATATGACTCTTATGGTTACCCGTTACGCTTTTTACGCGTTCGGTTCGGTTTATGTAACTAGTTTGCATAAATTAGCCAAAACGGGTCAAACCTTATTGTTTTTATCTCAAAATCCAGAAGGTGTTTAGATTACCCATATTAAACAAGTCTTCAAACTTGTCGGGTCTAAAACACATTCTATTCCGGTGTTCGCTTAATCGTGCATTTGAACCGTATCTTTCTTTAAAACTAACCGGTCTAAGTTTAGGCTTAATTAAAGACCCGTTAGGATTCTAATAGGTTATTATAAACCTTCGTTCTAGAATAGGAGACCCGGTAAAAGCTACACGCACTTGCTATTTGTGATTGACACTTGCAAAGGTAAATACTTTTAACTTATTTTCCCTATACGGGCTTGGGGTATGGTATATACAATACCGCTTGGTTCGGGCATTGAATCTTTAATCGAATAGAGTTTAAACCATTAATATGCTCCATTTTGAAAGGTTTTGTTTGCTTAAAGCCTTTGGGGGGGTTAATGACCATGTCCCGGATATCCTTGGCATCATTTTACGAAATGGCCACGACCTAAGAACGGGGTGTAGGCGTACACCCGTCAGTGCCAAAATAAATAAATAATGTGGTGTGTCTATTGATCTTTAACCCGGTCTACGGATCAGGCTACTGAACGCATAAGGAACATGTAATTCTTTTACAAGATTATATTCAAATAATTATCCCAAGTTATAAAGGATATTTGTGCCACGTGCATTCAAATCAATTTTATTAAACCTTTTCAACTGAGTCAGTTACTTGTATTTACCAGTGTAAACTGACGTATTTTCCCAAAAAGGTTAAGTGCAGGTACTACGCGAACTAGGCTGGCTTTCTCCTAGCGTCCACAATAAGTCTCGCAAGCTTGGATGTCAAAACTGTTGAACAATGTTTCCTATTTATTTTTGATCCACCTGTGGATTTAATTTCGACTATTTGTGATACTTGATATTACAATTTATTAAAGTTGAAATACATCTATCTTTTGCTTCCGCTGTGCATTTAATTATTGTGTTGTTTGACTGTAATGTTACCAACCATGTCACGATACTCCCCCACTGGGCCCACCGGTCAAATGTGGAAATATCGGGGTGTGACAGTGATGGTAACTATTTCTTGATTAATCACTTGTTTGTAGACTTGTTTACACCATGAGACTCGAGAGGGGTATTGGTTTTATCTAAGATATATCTTATTTTGATTAGGAATACTTTCTTGCACGTAAGAGTTCTAACGAATTATATGGTGTTGATTGCATGTTCTTGCATGCGGTTTATGATCCTTGTTTAGTAGTTTTAGTCTAAAATTGCGGACATGGTAGATTTGTGTTCAAGACTTGTAAAGGTGGAATATGTTGTTATATGATCTACTTAAATGCTTATCCTCGTGGCTGTATTGTGACCATCGATATTGGTTTCTTTGATAAGTGAGGTTAGAAAACTCCTAGCGGATGACTAATCTATCTTTAAAGGTTTACATGAATGAATATCAATAGCTCGCTAAAGAATGATTTTAGGTGGTTAACGTGTGTTTATCGCGTTAACTTTCCGAAGAATCATCATGTTAGAAAACTCCTAGCGGATGACTAACTGTCTCGAAATTGGAAAATTGGTTAAGTGCTTTTGTGACATATCTGATAAATAACATGTTTAGGTTGTTTGTGAAACAAGATAGTAGTATATTTATGTTTTAGTTGTAGTTTAGATAGCTTAGTTAAATAACCATTCACCTATCATTTTATCTGGTAAATTAATGACAAAGATTTAGTACATATAACGTTCGTGTTCCATGGATCAATATCTGGCTCTTACCAATACTTTGCTACATGTATAACGGGATACACTTGTCCTTTGTTGTGTGTGTCTTAATGTTAAGGTATAAACCATTTTTATAAATATAAAACACAATTCGCTGAGCGCGTGAAAATACTGTAAATAAATGTATATAACTGCTCATGTCAGTAACAATGCTGGGCACAGCCCGTGTCCGACCAGGCACGGCCCGTGCTGAGCTCTGCAGAAGCTGAAAATTTATGAAAAATCCTAAAAAAAACAGAAAAGTAAAAAAAACGATGAGGCCGTTGATTCCTAACTTTCTTAAAATCCTTGTGTCCCGGGCAACGGCGCCAAAAACTTGATGCGTGTGTAGCGTTATATAATTTTATGTATATTTTTATCCCTTTTTACACTTTAGTCAAGTTTTAAATTTATAAATCACGATATTTTACTAACACTAAACACACATATGGGCAAGTGCACCCATCGTGAGTGTAGTATAGCGTTGGTAAGATACCGAGTGTCACACCCCAACCGATGACGGAATCATCGGGGCGCGGCACTAGGCGAATCAGATTGCTCAAGAGAATCCATAACAACTGTCACAACCCCCGATCCCTAGTTCCCGGGAACGGGCGGCCGTGAGCCAGTTTCGGTGGTATCAGTTATTTATTAATTTGGCAGCGGAAATTTCATCAGGACCGTAGTTAGGAAATATTTTATCAGAGTAAAACCACCTTATTTGATATTAATAATCACATTGGTAAAACCCAAATTTCTTGTTACAATACATTTATAGGGACAATCCCTATTTTATTGAATTTAAAACATCGTATTTTAGATAACTTTTATAGCCACAGTTTAACAAGCCGTCCGTGCTCTCGAGCTGGCTTTTTACTACTTGGCTCTTCACATTGTGTTACCTGAAACGTGTTTTAAAAACATTTGTCAGCGGGAAATACTGGTGAGTGAATCCCAGTTTAATCAAGAAACATTTTATCAATTAAAACAGTATTGAGATCGATCACATTGTTTATTTCTACACAATTACTCATTCAGTATTTGCCACTCGACCGGATCTATGGCTATGGTCAA
Organism: Helianthus tuberosus; assembly: GCA_030545235.1. Taxonomy (NCBI): domain Eukaryota; kingdom Viridiplantae; phylum Streptophyta; class Magnoliopsida; order Asterales; family Asteraceae; genus Helianthus; species Helianthus tuberosus. Next base: position 61,430,219 of record CM060377.1, on the reverse strand, counting down.
ATTACCCATTGACTAACTCGTCGTCCAATGGTAATGCACTGTCATTCAGACTTACTACTACTCGTAGTAAATTTTGTATACAAAACCCCATAATACCGGCAGTAATTGAAGAACTACAAAGACTCAATCACCGCTTAATTTCATAGTAAAACATTTAAGGTTTGGTTAAACATTACCAAAAACATTAACAAAAAGAGGATAAACTCACATTGCTATCTTAGACTTCGCGTAAGGGTTTCCTGGATATAATCTATAATTTACACAAATGTACATAGGTTAGTATCATAACCCTTTGAAAATATTAATGATACCCTCCCCGAGACGGCATTCCAACAACTACGTCGGGCAGAACCACGACAGTTGTTACGGAACCCTAAATCAATCGGGCAGCGTATCTAATATGAAATTGGGGTTATAATACTTACAACGGAGCAGAACCTCGCTAATTAGGGGTATAATACCCGACTATAATGCCTCTAATTCAGAAAGTGAGATTGAGAATGAAATTGTGAGCGACGGAAAGTGAAACCCGATGGCCTTCTTATATAGTGTTGGTACTGGACTTTCTCGCGGCCCGCGTAATATGAGAGCAGGTCTTACGCGGCCCGCGTTGACCCAAGGTCAACGTATAGCTATGTTGAGTCGATGTGTAGGCTTGACGGGTGTTGTGCCACGTGGCGGCCCAGGGCTGCGCCACCTTTCTAACCTCTCGCGGCCCGCGTAAGGCTCATGGGGTACCTTACGCGGCCCGCCTCAACTTAACTTTTATTGTTTTTCATCTATTTTCAATGCTATATTGTATTTCGGGCTCGATTTTCACGTACGGGGTGTATTTAAAAAAACATATAGGGGTATTCTAAATATATTAGGAATGTCAGAAATATTTTGGGAGTGTTGGCAATATTTTGGGTATAGCTCCTGGACTATTTAATAAAATATATAGTGCACTCACACTTAAATATAGTAACCCAATTCCACTTTATTCCTACGTCATGAGACAGAACCCCAATGAATTTAGGCAGAGCCTTGACATACATTACGGGGCCCTACGTCACTTGGACAGGGTATCGGTGATCAGAGGCTATAATACTTAAAACGGGGCAGGGCTTTAAAGTGTTTATAGGTGAATTACTAAAAATAGAAAGACATAGAGAATGAAAGAAATGAGGGACTTGAGCAATGAAAAAGGGTTGATCATCATTCCTATATATACTGCTTTGGATGAATTTGGCAACAAGTTAGCATTTATTGCATCTTCTTATTACTTTCCACGTAACCATGCATACATGTATTTCTAAATTAAGTCTTTAAATTCTATCTTTGATTTTAGAAAGACACGTATCCCCCTCCAGTTAATTATTAATACAAATTTTGATTCTTTCTTTTATATTATACAAATGTCAACGTAGGCATGTAGTTCAAGAATGAATGTAAGTTTAGATTTTTATTAATATATTATTATTATTATAATTAATTTAACTACTTCACTTATTTGGTGCTTATAACTTATAAAATACGACGTTTTATAAAATAATGAATATGCCATTAGAATGAGAATATTTGTGTCTACATTTTGAACCAAGTTTCTTTAAAATAGAGTATGTTCAAATATAATGTATTTTTATCATTTAAATAGTTCCTACGCTTGCCCAAAATACATCATATTTTCATTGGTCAACTTACCCATGATGCATCCTTTTAATAACATAAGTTTTTATATATATTTTAAATAAAAATTTTGGGATTGTTACATTCTCCCCACCTTATTTTAAATCTCGTCCTCGAGATTCCCTAAAATATGGATGAATATTTTTAATTAGTTTAGTTCCTAGGTATATTTTGGTCCTTGCTTGTAATTCTATTTTACTTTGACCAGAACTATTCTCTATGTTATGAGATTCTTATCTTCTCAAGATTTCTTAATGAAAGTAACATTACAGTTAGCGTATGTTTTTAGATGTTTCGTGTTTTAGCATAGGTTTCCTAAAGCGTCAATACTCTTAAGGTAATACAAGAGGAATTCTTAAACTTTCGATGGCGTCCCAACTTAAAGAGTTCTTGTCGTTCATCTTGTCGTACGAATTTCGAGACGGATGATCAAACGAAATAGTGTTTGATATTGAAATTTAGAGACGTATACGAAAGATTTCTAATAAATCTAAAATTATCATTGACACACTTGTTCGTGATTTATTCCTACTTGTCAATCAATATAGTCTTTGGATTTCCTCATAGACATACACGTCTATATAATATTTCATATACTATAGTATGCACATTATTCATAATGTAAACAGACTCACAAGTCAGACATCAGGTCATGGTACTATCTAGGGAATTCCATTATTATAACACATACCCCATCTTACCCGGTCTTGCCGGAGAGGTAATCCCATCTCACCCGGTCTCGCCGGAGAGGTAACCCCATCTCACCCGGACAAGCTGGAGAGTCTACCGCACCATACCCAGTCTTGCCGGAGAGGTAGTTATCACTGTATTTCCCATAAATAGATATTTCTCAAATAATGATTTCAGAAGTACATCATTTATTATGGCTTGTATCAAGGAACAAGGAAATCAGTATTCTCATGATGGATCATATTCTAGAACCGAGTAGTATCAATAAACAAGAAATAACAGTGGCCAGTTGTTATCGCTTATTTATCATACAGACACTGTTCTAGTCATCATCCTCACGGGATACCAATAACCGTCACACTTTATCTATGCAAGTAATTGGCTTATCTCAAAACTTTATACTAAAGCATTCTTCTTAGGTTCAAGTCTAAATAATGTCCTGGTTGTTACCAGTGAATATCAATATCTCAACTCTTTCATTTAAGCATATATATTATTATGGTTGTGGTTTTCTTTTGGTTGGAGAATGGAGTTTCAAATATATCATAGCTAGGTTCAATGTAATAATTATACTTTACAGCTAACTCTATTTATGCATATAAAATCTTAGATCCCGTTACAAGGAATATTTCATTGAGACAAATAACATTTTAAAACATAATAGATTTCATGGTTTATAATAACTTCATGTTTTCATATTAATCACCAATGATATTTTATTAAAATTTTAGATATAAAATATACCTTTTACTTACTGTACTATCTTATAGTAAAATATATTATTCATATATCATTGTAAAATGTTTTATCATTATACTAATAATATAAAAGGTACGGATGAACTCAAATATTATGAGTTATAAAAAATGTATTTGACTTATTGTACGAGTCGAATATTGGAAAATTTATATTAAATTTTAGATATCAATTTATTTTTCAACCGAAAACCGTGTAGGATAGATATCCATATGTACTAGTGGATTTCTATCTTTGGTCAAACTTTAACACCTGTTTGAAAAATGAATATTTTCCTCAAGTATTTTGTTAAAGATACTCCAAAGATGTACTACAAACTAAATTTAAGTTTAAACTAATAAATTATTTTGAGAAAGAACATCTTAATAAAATAATTAATTTATGGTTTTAGGTAAGCCAACAAACCATGTGCTAATATAAAAACCAAAATTAAAAACTTCGCAACTACTTAGGGTAACTTTAACATCCAATTTATCAACTCCACTCTTTTACTAATATTATATTATTTAACTATTATACATTAGCCAGCTAACTCGAATATTTTTTTTCTTTATAATTTAGGATACACAATCCTATAACTAATATGGCTTTATAATCTTATATTAATTATTTTTAAGCATAAGACCTATCTTGGACATACCTTAAAGATTTGTAGAAATGTTTTCAACATTTAGTTAGGTCTTTTTACATAATCCAACCAACCCAAATTTCTTAAAAACTTTAAATGATTTTATGAATACTTATCATATTCATTTAACCATCTATTTTATTACTCAGTATTTCAATAGAAACTTTTACAAGTAATCCCAACATCAATTATTTCATAAAACTATGAAAGTACAAAGTCTTATGGTCAATTAGTTATAAACCAGAAATGATAAAATAGAGTGAAAAATAGGTACACCTGGGTTTCAAAACTTGCTTTGGCTAGATCCATTAAAGCAATCTTTTAAATATTTTATTACTTCTTAAAATCCTTTCGGTTAATTTAATAGCTTCGGTTTTATTTATTGGAATATAAATTATTTTGAAACAATATTATTAAAACTACAAAGTTTTAAAGCTTTATACCATATATTTCAATATGTATTTTAAACCAAAGTAAATGATTGGTTCCAAAAGAGAATCATAAACATGACTGTTTTGTTAATAACCAACTTAGTTTGATATATATATATTATGATATTATTTGAGTAGGTAGTATTAATTATCACAGACAAATTTCTAGTACAAACATTTGGGTACAATCATAAAAATAGATTGATTAAAAACGGCAAACATTGCGACTCATATATATATATATATATATATATATATATATATGTATTTATTACAAACTACAACTGGAATTCAAAATAAACTAGGGATTATGCATCCGTAACTTATTTCAATCTATCTATGTTATAGGAGTATTATGCTCAACATGCCTCTATGTAAAGTTTATTCTATCTCCTGTCTCTACTAAGTTGTTATCTAATAGGCAAAGTTCCTTTTAAAGTTTCTAGCTCATAGGTGGTATGGGTACTGGTACTGGTACTGGTTTGGCCGTTCAACTATTTAATATAAGTTAGCATTTACTGCTGTAGTGGCTAACATATGGAGATTTACCCATTGTTCACCTAATTCATTTTTCCCTAGTGGATTATTGTCTGCTTCCTGAGTTTGTGCATTTATTTCCTGATTGATTATTGATCCCTTTGATTGTGACTTCTTTATTTTTTTCTTGACTTTTGCTAATAATCCAATTTCTTTTCTTAGTGGTAAATGGTTTCTTAGACTGTGCCTTACGAATAAATATTCCTTCCTTAATATCTGCTGAGTATCCTGAGGGATTTGGTTGAAATGAGATTCCCTTATCTTTTGGTGAACTATCTAGTTGACGATAGATGTCCGAAATTCTTTGTTTACCCATACTGTAGACTAACAAATAGTCAAATAATATAAAACACAAAATCACATAAGTTATTTCCTAACACATAATTTAAAATTTAAGTGTCAGCAGAACACTACTTTGGCTTGAACCAGTGGCTAGGCTCTGATACCACCTTCTGTCACAACCCCGGATCCCTAGTTCCCGGGAACGGGCGGCCGTGAGCCAGTTTCGGTGGTATCAGTTATTTATTAATTTGGCAGCGGAAATTTCATCAGGACCGTAGTTAGGAAATATTTTATCAGAGTAAAACCACCTTATTTGATATTAATAATCACATTGGTAAAACCCAAGTTTCTTGTTACAATACATTTATAGGGACAATCCCTATTTTATTGAATTTAAAACATCGTATTTTAGATAACTTTTATAGCCACAGTTTAACAAGCCGTCCGTGCTCTCGAGCTGGCTTTTTACTACTTGGCTCTTCACATTGTGTTACCTGAAACGTGTTTTAAAAACATTTGTCAGCGGGAAATACTGGTGAGTGAATCCCAGTTTAATCAAGAAACATTTTATCAATTAAAACAGTATTGAGAGCGATCACATTGTTTATTTCTACACAATTACTCATTCAGTATTTGCCACTCGACCGGATCTATGGCTATGGTCAAATTACCCATTGACTAACTCGTCGTCCAATGGTAATGCACTGTCATTCAGACTTACTACTACTCGTAGTAAATTTTGTATACAAAACCCCATAATACCGGCAGTAATTGAAGAACTACAAAGACTCAATCACCGCTTAATTTCATAGTAAAACATTTAAGGTTTGGTAAAACATTACCAAAAACATTAACAAAAAGAGGATAAACTCACATTGCTATCTTAGACTTCGCGTAAGGGTTTCCTGGATATAATCTATAATTTACACAAATGTACATAGGTTAGTATCATAACCCTTTGAAAATATTAATGATACCCTCCCCGAGACGGCATTCCAACAACTACGTCGGGCAGAACCACGACAGTTGTTACGGAAACCTAAATCAATCGGGCAGCGTATCTAATATGAAACTGGGGTTATAATACTTACAACGGAGCAGAACCTCGCTAATTAGGGGTATAATACCCGACTATAATGCCTCTAATTCAGAAAGTGAGATTGAGAATGAAATTGTGAGCGACGGAAAGTGAAACCCGATGGCCTTCTTATATAGTGTTGGTACTGGACTTTCTCGCGGCCCGCGTAATATGAGAGCAGGTCTTACGCGGCCCGCGTTGACCCAAGGTCAACGTATAGCTATGTTGAGTCGATGTGTAGGCTTGACGGGTGTTGTGCCACGTGGCGGCCCAGGGCTGCGCCACCTTTCTAACCTCTCGCGGCCCGCGTAAGGGTCATGGGGTACCTTACGCGGCCCGCCTCAACTTAACTTTTATTGTTTTTCATCTATTTTCAATGCTATATTGTATTTCGGGCTCGATTTTCACGTACGGGGTGTATTTAAAAAAACATATAGGGGTATTCTAAATATATTAGGAGTGTCAGAAATATTTTGGGAGTGTTGGCAATATTTTGGGTATAGCTCCTGGACTATTTAATAAAATATATAGTGCACTCACACTTAAATATAGTAACCCAATTCCACTTTATTCCTACGTCATGAGACAGAACCCCAATGAATTTAGGCAGAGCCTTGACATACATTACGGGGCCCTACGTCACTTGGACAGGGTATCGGTGATCAGAGGCTATAATACTTAAAACGGGGCAGGGCTTTAAAGTGTTTATAGGTGAATTACTAAAAATAGAAAGACATAGAGAATGAAAGAAATGAGGGACTTGAGCAATGAAAAAGGGTTGATCATCGTTCCTATATATACTGCTTTGGATGAATTTGGCAACAAGTTAGCATTTATTGCATCTTCTTATTACTTTCCACGTAACCATGCATACATGTATTTCTAAATTAAGTCTTTAAATTCTATCTTTGATTTTAGAAAGACACGTATCCCCCTCCAGTTAATTATTAATACAAATTTTGATTCTTTCTTTTATATTATACAAATGTCAACGTAGGCATGTAGTTCAAGAATGAATGTAAGTTTAGATTTTTATTAATATATTATTATTATTATAATTAATTTAACTACTTCACTTATTTGGTGCTTATAACTTATAAAATACGACGTTTTATAAAATAATGAATATGCCATTAGAATGAGAATATTTGTGTCTACATTTTGAACCAAGTTTCTTTAAAATAGAGTATGTTCAAATATAATGTATTTTTATCATTTAAATAGTTCCTACGCTTGCCCAAAATACATCATATTTTCATTGGTCAACTTACCCATGATGCATCCTTTTAATAACATAAGTTTTTATATATATTTTAAATAAAAATTTTGGGATTGTTACAACAAGTATATTGCGAGAATATTTAATACATTCGTTATCCCATACTAACAAATAATACAATCACATAAGTTATCACAGATTTCTTATCCTCTCGAACAATACAAATCCGACAACCTTGATTTTTAGTTGAGTTTCTAGACCTCCTAGCTTGTTTTGATGTAGTCTGCGATTATAACCTGCAACATACGTTAAAATATTTGTCAATACAAAAGTATTGGCGAGTATACAGGTTTGATAAGTAGCATAATAGATAAAAGTGTAGCGAATTTCCATATGCAAGAACGTAACACACGACATATACACTCACAAAACTGATACTACCAACTAAGTCCTCGATGCTCGAATATGCGATGGAAAACTAGACCCCGTCGGGCACAATAGTACTATACTAGTCATGATGGGACGTCGCGAGTATAAGCCCTAGCACATATGCACTAGCATCACGTATATCGATGCATAACAGTTATTCGCAAGTGATAATTTGATTGACTGAATAATTCGTTTGATAAGTTCGATTTGTTAGAACGTATGTTACACCCAAAATACGATTAAAAGGGGTTCAAGTATACTCACAGTGCGTATTTAGCGGAAATACAACTTGATTTGATCGGTTGCGAATACGTCTGCGTTAATCATTGAAGAATATAGTAAACGATGCACGGTTAGCGAGAATAGTATCGAAAAGTCAGTCATCTGGTCGGATGGTGCTCACCCATTCAGATGGGCTCATTCGATCGGATGTCATATGGATCTGAGTCGGATGGCTGTCATCCGGTCAGATTAGTGTTGACTCGTGCGAATTGTCATTCGTTCGAACAAGTGTTAACTCGTGCGGATTGTCGTCCGTTCGAACAAGGGTGACTCGTGCGGATTGTAAGTGTCATCCATGCGGTCGACAGGTTATCCGTGCGGATTGGAATGTATTCCATCCGGATGACATGTATCCGTCCGGATGACATGTTATCCGTGCGGATTACATGTTATCCGTGCGGGTTACATGTGATTCGTGTGGACAACACGTCTGTTTCGCATTCTAAATAATGTTTCTGAGTGTTTATCGGAAGGAATACATGTAGAGTTACCGGGATAGTGTAATTTCGCACTAACATTTGGAATTCCATCAGTTCCGACCCGCCCTGACGGCCGGGAAATCACCCCGCTCCATCAGAATTGGCCGCTTTTGACGGTTCCTCCGGTTTAGCTCGAAATCACACAGTTCCTTGGTTGAATACATGGATTTAGGTGAGATTTGTTATTAAAACATGTGGAAATCACCCAGATCTGAGTCGTTTGTAGTGGAATGAGGCCACAACTTGAAGTTCATAAGAACTCTTGGTGACATCACCTCAAAACACCTCAAATCAGCAGATTTCACGGTTAGAAATCGAGTTTTAAAAGTTAGAATGATGTTGAATGGAGTGTAGATCATAGAAGTACAAGTTTCTAGGTTGAAATCTTACCGGAACCGCGAGGAATCGAGAGAAAAGGGTCTTGAAGCGTGTCTGGTCGATTGGGAGCTGTCACATCACTCGAACAGTGGTGTGGCAGGCTATTTATAGGCGAAAAGAGGAGAAGGGAGTCACAGATCCGGATTGTCCATCCGTCCGGATTGCTGTCCGTCAAGATTGCTATCCGTCCGGATGGCTATCCGTCCGGATTGCTATCCGTCCGGATGGCTATCCTGACGCGATGAATTTCTTCGTTTTTAATAGTTTTTGAGGTGCACGCTCCTATAGTTGAATTATATTATTATTATTATATATATATATATATCACTAAGGGTTGTATTCACGTATCCATAATCCACGGTTCCGATAATTAACAATCGGTTTTCGTTTGAGTATGCGATTATTAGCGACGTTTCACAGCCATCAAGGAGGGTAGTATAGGTCCTTTCTTGATGTCCTTGTGAATGTTATTGCGTGTAGTGCCACAAAGACTGACGGGGTACCATTCACTCGTATTGTCGTCATCGTCACAACGACCGGAGCTTTAGCACTCACCCGAGAGTCCTTGTTAGCGTTAATTGTCTGCGTTTCGACACATCACGGCCACCGAGGAGGGTAGAATAGGTCCTCACTCAATGCCTCCGTGAGTGTTAGTGTTTGTGATAATAGTGTAGTATAGTGATATTGTATTTCGAAAATATGCGATTATCCTTCGAATATCGATGTATGCGATATAGTTACATTATGATCCGAATCTCTGGTGCTAGGCGTAACGAGTATATCGAGTAGTAACAACGCACAAAAGCGCGGGTTGTTACAATCTCCCCTACTTTAGGAAATTTCGTCCCGAAATTAATCCAATAGGTAGACCTTTGAGAGTTGATCCTGGATAAGTAGCGATACAACGAGTGAATCGGGGAAGAGTTGACAAGTGAGAGTGCTTCGAATAAGAGAGATCGATTGCGATAACGAGAGGGCGACGTAGATGACAAAAGTAATATCCCACGAGTTGGCGTTCCAAGGTACCTTGTGTTGCGTAGAATTCGTAAGTTCGATGCGTTTGAAATTTTACAGAACTTGAAAGGTTTCTCATAATGTAGGGTGACGGGTGGTCCGTAGGACAACCCTTGAATGAGCTAAATAGATTGAAATCTCATACTTTACCCGGTTAATTGTTTGAACTTGGTAACCACTAGATGAAATGATGTGCAGGTGTTAAAGTACTCAAGATGAGGGATTTAGAAAGATTAGAAGGATGGTGGAAGTTGGCGAAATCGAGAAGTGAGGAAATGGCAAATTGATGAAGAAATAAGGAGAAGAAAGTCACTCAGAACCGTAACGTACGGCTCCCAGCCGTAGGTTACGGCTCCCATCATTTGCCAAATGTTCCAGCCGTAAAACAGGAGAGGGGAGCCGTAAAGAATCAGTCAGAACCGTAACCTACGGCTCCCAGCCGTAGGTTACGGCTCATTATGTTGACTTAGACCTGCTGACAGCCGTAACCTACGGCTGGGAGACGTAGGTTACGCCTCCGACTGATCTAAAAATGTAACTTCATCATTTATTGTCGATTTCAAGAGGTTTTAAGGGGACTTATGATTGGTTTTCGGTTACTATCTGCTTGGACACGAAAATTGGGAGCTTGTTAGAGACTTTTGGCAAGAAAAACATTATCGAATCATTAGCTTTATTGTCTTTGATCCGTATGAACAATAATATCTTTGTTACGATGTTGATTCGAGCCATGAGTGGCTAAACACTTTATGATCGTCCTAGATTGAAGGTTTGCTTGAGACATTTTGTATTTGATTTCCTAATTTCTAGAATAGCAATCCTTATCTTTATGGTTGGTTTGTTATGGTGTGTGATTATTTGTTAGTAACTTGTTAATTCTTATGTTAATCTAGTTTGAAACCATACGTTCTTGGTGCCGTTGGCAATCGAGATATCATGGGTAGAATTAGGATTGGGTAAGGGTTGATTGATCATCGGGTAACAACCTCACGTTCTAGGAATCTGAGTACTTAGTTCCCTTTCATCACTGCAAGTAATCACGCATGAGCTATGTCTATGTAGTTCTTTCTAGTGGAATGATAATATGAATGTCGAAACAAACCGGAAATCTAGGATGGTCATTTGTCTCTAATTTGCTTACAACCAAACTTTTCTCTTGCAATTTACTTAGTTTAATTTAGTCTAAAACCAATTCACTCACATAAACTCTCGAATCTTATTTCTCTTGCAATTAGATTAATTTAGTCAAGTTAGATATAATCTTACAAATAACACATATTCCACAAACTCTCTGTGTTCGATACCCACTTACCACTATCTATTTAGTAGTAATTGGATTAAATTTGATTGTGACCACGACATCACGTCAAATTTTTGGCGCCGTTTCCGGGGAGTAGTGCGCAACGTGTGTTATTTTTTATTGTTTTAAGTTTGTTATTTTTTCTGGTTTACGCTGGGTGTGTTAGTGTGCAGGTATTGACAGGTGTTGGTGCACTTGTGTCTGTACTTTGTCTGTATTTTGTTATAATATAAAACGATGTCTTTTGTTAGTCTTGTATACGTCTTTTGTTTGTTAATAGGTGTTTTGATGTAAGTTTGACCAAGTCAACCATCCTCCTGGTTTGATTTTGACCAAACAGTTAGAACATGGTTGTAAGTTGTCTGGGTCGAAGGATGAGTCATCGAAGGATTGTTTATATCCTTCGATGATCTCGAAGGATAAACCTTCGATGGATATAGATGGACCTCGAAGGATATCATCCTTCGAGGTACATGTGGATCCTTCGATAGTTTTCAGTTCGATAGATGATCTTTCGATCTGACTATCTGATCCTTCGACCAGACGACCTGTGATGGATATATATACTCATGTAATGTGTTCACTTCAGGGTGTGAGTGAACTTAGTCTTGTAGAGAGCGTATTTTCAGTTTGGTCAAGGGCTGTAACCGTGTCCACTGAAATACAAGAGAAAACTTTGATATCTCGTGTGTCTACCTTTCTCTTTGTAGCTTGTGTTCTCATATAAACTATCAGTTTGCATTCTAGCTTGGATTCCGCACTTGCTAGTGTGTTAAACATAACAAGGATAAGGTTTAACCTCAACCTCCGAGGGACCTACAAGTGGTATCAGAGCCGTGGCTCTTTTCCTTGTTAAAAACCGAGTTTATATAAGACTTTGGAGTGTTTGGACAAAAACTCACATGGTTTAGCACCCGTTTTTAGTGTTTTTCTCGCATTTCTTGACATAAAAACGTGTTCTAAACTAACCGGGTGTGTTAAAGGTCGGGTTGGGTAACTTAAAACCTTGTTTTTAAGAAGTTTGGTCATTTCCGGCCAAATTCCGGCTTACTCCGGTGACCGGTTTCTGGATAAGAACCTTCTTTTTAGGCAATATTTTATTGGTCAAATCTGGGTTGGCAGAAAGTATGGTCTGAACATACCTTCTGCCGAAAACTTTCTACCAACCAATCACCTTTTCACCAACCTGTCAACTTTTGTCAACTGTGTCAGTGCAGATCGAAGGATATCCTTCGAAGTCGAAAGATCATCTTTCGATCAAAGGAGGTTCGATAGATAATCATCCTTCGAACATCCTTCGAAGTCTGTGACTTATCCTTCGATCCAAGGAATCTTTTCGAAGGATATATCTGTCGATCTACAGGTCTTATTCGAAAGACAAGGATCCTTCGATTGGAGAGTCTTTCGAAATCATTGTTCGAAACTCAACAGTGATCTTTCGAACACTGTTGATCCTTCGAACAAGTTCTGTTCCTTCGATCCTAGTCTATTTAAGTTTAACAAGTTTGTGTTTTTCAGGTCTTTCGATCAAGGATCCTTCGACTGGTTGTTATCATTCGAGATATTAAGATAGTTTGTGAAAATTAAATTTTTAAAAAGGAAAAACTTGTTTTCAAATTTTAAATCAATTTTCACTTAATATATTAATTTTCTTTACAAAATGGGAACAAACGGTCAGTGGGATCCAACTGCGTGGACTCAAACAACTTTGACTCCACAATCATCAGCTACGCAATCATCAGCTACGCAATCTACGTCAGATTTCAACAAAACTGCATGGATGCAGGCTATTGCCCCACCTCAAGCTGCAATGATAACTGCAAATCAATGGGCATTGGTCACAAATCAAAGCAGCAGCATTCAAGCTATGATGCAGAACGACAGTGAAACTGGTACAAGCACAAAACCGCCAAAGCTAAATCACATCAATGATTGGGGATGGTGGAAAGAAAGGCTGAGAACTTATGTTCAGGGGCAAGGTCAAGATCTATGGATGTGCTTCTTCACCGCATTTGACAATGATTTGGAAGTTGCAGGATCTAATCCACAAACTTACAGCACCATGTCTGAAGATGATAAGAAGAAATTTGAGTTAGAAAAGAAAGCATTCATGATTCTCACACAAGCTCTTCACAGAGACATTTACCACCAGTTTGTTTACTGCACGACTACTAAAAGCTTGTGGGATATGCTCACGTTACGATGTGAAGGAAATGCTCAATCTAGAAAGATCAAGCAAGAATTACTGAAGAAAGAGTTTGAAGGTTTCACGTGTATGGAGAATGAGACTTTGGCAGAGTTATCTACAAGGTTCCATCACTTGTTGAGCGAGATGTTTGCTTTTAGAGTCACTGCCACTCCACAAGAAATGGTGAAGAGATTCGCTGATAGCTTACCATCAAAGTGGAGCAGTTATCTTGAAATTCTCAAAGAAAATGGTGTTCTAGACACAATCACCGTTTATGAGTTAATTCAAAAATTGGAGAACAAGGATGTAGAAGAAAAGCTTAAGGCAAAAAGAACACTAACTCCTCAAAATCCAGAGATGTACTATGGGATTGCAGGAGGTATTAGTGGAGAAAAACCAGTCTCTCAACATGCGAAGCTTCAAACAGCCTTCATCTCAAACACCGGGCCTTCCACAACAAATCAGTTTGATCCTTCAGCATACACGATGTTTTCAAGACCAGATTCTTCTTCTCTACAACAGGATGTGCAACCGACAGCTCAGCAATTCACACCACCGCCTTTCTTAGACCCAAGCAGAGCTCAGCAGCAACAACCGCAACAACAAGGGTTTTATGGAAGCTCTTCAAACTTTCAAGCCACTTCCAATCCGAACACAGTCAGATTAGACACTTCCAACTTTTCCAAAGTCAGTGTCGAAATAGCCAAGGAGCATATGGAGATGTTGAACACCTTGGTTAGTGCTTATTGTGGATTGGTCGCAGGTCAGATTGGGAATATCAATCTAACCAATGAAGATTATCAGCAAGTGGATAGAGAAGAGTTTGAAATGATGGATATCAAATGGGCTCTTGCTAGTGCAATTCGAAGAGCAAAGGAGTTTATGGAAAGGACGGGGAGAACCAACTTGAATAGCAACAACAACACCAAGTATGGTTTTGATAAGAATGCTGTCACTTGCTTCAATTGTGGTGAAAAGGGTCACTTCAAGCGGGAGTGTCAGAAGCCACCTAAGCAAGGAAATCAGAATCCCTTCAGGAATCAAGGACAGCCACAACAGCAACCGAACAACAATTCTGACAGATCAATAGTTCCCGTTGGAGGAAATGCATCTGGATCCACAAACACTAATCCCCACAGAGGATTGGTTGTTCAAGCTGATGAAATCTGCAATTGGAACCTTCAACTTGGAGAAGGAGGAAATGGTGGAACAGCATGTTATGCTAAAGTGATTGAGAAGGTAGTAGAACCCGTGTCTGCTGGTGAATCTTCAGAAGATGAAGATAGTTCGGGTTATAGTGGGAGCATGGATGGGGAATCACTTGATGCTGGTGATTTATCAAGTGATGCTTTAGATTTGGAAGTTGATGAGCTTTTGGCTGAAGCTGAAGCATTATGAAAGAGGAGATCTATTCTCTGCCAGAAATCTGCTGGAACTTCCGAGAAGCTTGCTCGTTTCTTCTCTGAAGATGGATCTTTTTCTTTTCATACAGCCTTTATGGCTCACGTAGAAGGTCAAACTTCTCAGGTATGTGATACTAATTCTGACTCTATTTCTGTTCCTATTGAATGTGCAAAGTGTTTAAAATATGCTGAAAAGGAAAGTCAGTTTGAAATCACATACAAACACAATCAAGAATTGATTGTAGATCTTTCTAAAGCAACTGAAGCTAACTTGTTTTTAACCAGAAATGAAAAGGAATTTAAAGCAACAATTGCGTCATTAAAACATGATGTTTCAGAATTACAAAAGGCTGTTTTACGAAAACAACATGCTAACAATAATCTTATTGACACAATTGAAAAGCAAATGGTAGAGTTGGCAACAGCTCGATGTGAATGTGAGACAATTAAGCAGAAACTGGAAAGCTGTTCCAATTCCCGCTATGTATTGGATCACATCATTGACGTTCAAAAGAAAAAGGGGAATGCAAAATGTATTGGTATTGGATTCAAATCATGTCCTCCCCCAATGAATCACAATTACTCCAAATTACCTGATGACGAGGATATGCCCCGTTTTGAACCTACTGTGCCACTCGGTCTAGATGACTTTGCAGCAGGCCTCGGGTTAACAACTGGTACATCATCCTCGGGTCAATCAGAATCTGAGAATGTGACGGATTCATCGTGTGTTAAGGAACAGAGTCCTCCCATTGTTGAGGATGCTGATTCTTCGGATGATGAATCTGATTCATCGGATGATGAATCTGAAGAAATTGTGAAACAACAGTCTAACTCGGTTACAACAGATATTCCAATCGAGAATCACATCCTGTGTGATCCACCAGTGAAACCGAGTAAGACTGAAATGTCAAAAACAATGGAGTCCCTTGTATCTAGCCGTGAAGGGAATAACTTGTTGTACACGCTCAAAGGAGATGACAAAATCTACTCTAACAAAGATTTTCCAATTAAAAATGTAAATCAAGATTTAATTGAGCAAATTTTTGAAGGATGTACTAATAAGTTTTTGGGGAACAAAAGTGACAAAGTTACCGTCACTCAATGTGATCCAATTCCTTGTGAACAAATTAGAAAACAATACGGAAACCAAAAACCACCAATTGAGCGAAAACAACAAGTCAACTCCGGAAAGGGTAAGGTACAGGGAATGAAGGCTTAGAACAAGAATGTTCAAGCACCTAAAGTTCAGCAGCCTAAGACTGAACAACCAAAGGTTCAACAACCTAAAGTTGAACAGTCTAAGGCTACTCAACCTAAGGCTGCACAACCTAAAATTCAACAATCAAGGGTTGAGCAACCTAAGGTTCAACAACAAAAGGTTCAAAACAAAAGAGCTCCTGTTAAGAAACGAGAACCGAAAATGAACTTTGTTGGATCCAAGGGTTCAGACAAACTTGAAACATTTCAGGATAAATCTAACATTGATTTTATAAAACAAGTTAGAATTTTAAAACGAAATGATCAGAATAATTACACCCAACACACCAACGGATGTGATTTAGGTCCAAGCACGTCTAGATCACAAAGTTCATGGTCTGGTTCTCCGTCTGGTCATCAACGTGTTTCTCCGAAGTTTGTAGAGCGGAGAACATGTTTTGAATGTGGGACAGTTGGGCATATTGTAAGATATTGCCCACACGTGCAAAAGCTGAAGTCAAAAATGAGTGCTCCCCAAGAAATCGATTACCGAAAACGATCAGTTTCCCCGAAACAAGACCCACGTGTCTTGAAAGAAAGGGAAAAGAAGTTAAAGCAAAAGAATCAAAAGGTAATTGAAAAGGCCTTAAAATCAGAGGTCAAAGAAGAAAAACCTGTACAAGCAAAATCTGAAACTGTAAAACCAGTAAATGCTAAAACAATAAATTCAAATACTGGTAAAGGACAAATAGCTTGGAAGCAAAAGCAGGTAATTCAATCAGGGGGAGCACCACAGGTTCTTTTTCCTAATCATCAAGTGATTGAAATCACTTTCCTTGATGATCAAGGACGACCCAAGTCCACAAAGGCTTGGGTCCCCCTCTCAAACTGATATGTTAATTGCATGTGCAGGCGGCTCCAGGAGGAACTATTAATAGTCATTGGATTGTTGATAGTGGGGCTTCCAGGCACATGACGGGCGACTATCGTCTTCTTTTCGATGTGCGAAGTATAAGAGGAGGATATGTTGCGTTTGCTGGAGACAAAGGAGGGTATATCACCGGCGAGGGAATGATCTCAAATGGAGTTGTGAGTTTCGACAAAATCAATTATGTGCAACAGTTGGATCACAATCTCCTGAGTGTTTCTCAGATCTGCGACAAGAAGTTCACCGTGCATTTTGATGATGCCGGTTGTTATGTGCTGAAGCCAGGATTCAAGATTCCCGAAGAATGGATTCTCTTATCAGCACCAAGAGTTAATGATTTGTATGTCCTCGATATGAGCCAAGCAATAACCAAGTCCAAACAAGTTACTTGCTTTATTTCAAAAGCCACTGAAAAGGAGACGATCTCTTGGCACAGACGGATGGGTCATATTCACCTCAGAAAAATGAATCACCTTGTCAAAAACAATCTGGTGAGAGGTGTCAATGTGAAGAATTTTCAACTTCAAGATGTCTGTGTGCCGTGTCAGAAAGGGAAGCAGATCAAGAAATCACATCCATTGAAGAAGGTTAACACTGTAAACATGCCACTCGAACGTCTGCATATGGACCTTTTCGGCCCAGTCAAACACAAGAGTGTGCACGGGGAAGTTTTCTGCTTGGTAGTAACTGATGACTATTCAAGATTTTCATGGGTTGATTTCATGGTCCACAAGAGCGAGACTCCAGAAATTCTAAAGAATTTGATCACCTTGTTGGAAAATCTTTATAATCTAAAGGTCAGGCGAATTCGAAGCGACAACGGAACCGAGTTCAAAAACAGGGTTATGGATGAATTTTGCACTGCAAAAGGAATCCTTCATGAATACAGCTCTCGGTACACGCCACAACAAAACGGAGTCGCTGAAAGAAAGAACAGAACCTTAATTGAGACTGCAAGAACCATGTTGGTTGAGTCTCAGCTTCCAGTTCGATTCTGGACTGAAGCTGTTGCCTCGGCTTGCTACACGTTAAACAGGGTTCTCACAGTGAAAAGACATGGCAAAACGTGCTTCGAACTCCTACACAAGAAGACTCCTGACTTGGAATATCTAGAACCTTTTGGTGCACCATGTACCATGATTGAGCCTGACGGGAAGTTTGGTGCCAAAGCTATCGAAGGTTACTTCCTTGGGTATGCTACTCCTAATCTGCGAGTATGGAACCTGACTACCAAGAAGATTGAAGAGTGGGGTGAAGTAAAAGTTCAAAGATATTCTAATCCACCGAAGCCTTCTGGAGATCCATGGATGTTCGATTATGATGGTCTTTTCGACTCATTCAATCTGCCGACATTTGATGATGACAATGCAATTGCTCAAATGTTGTCTGAAAGCGAGAATGCGACTAGCTCTCAGTTAGCTCGCCCAATCATTGTTGACTCACAAGCATCTTCTTCTGTCAACAATCTCGTTTCAAATGAGGTGTTTAATGATGCTGTCGACTACAATTTGTCATCGAAAGATGAGGAGTATGTTGATGCAAATGATGGTGATGCACGGGGTCCGGTTCAAGGTACTTCAGAAGCAACGGATCCAGTGTCTGCGCCAATTGTCCAAGAAGAAAATGCATCATCTTCTACAACTCAACAGCTTCAGAATGATATCGGGAATTTAAATATCAATAACTTGAGGACCAATGTTGACATTCCTCTAGTTCCTGAAACCCGAATTCATAACATTCATCCTCAGCAAAATATTATAGGTGATGTTCTTAGTGGTGTAAGGACAAGGAATCAAATCAGAAATAACGAAAATGCTGGCTTGTATGCTGAGATACGAGAATCGGGACAACAAAATGATTGGTCTTTCGCCTGCTATGTTAGCCAAGAAAAGCCTAGATCTTGGAAGGAGGCTTTGAAAGATGATTCCTGGGTGGAAGCCATGCAAGAAGAACTTCAGCAGTTCGAGAAGTTGGGCGTATGGAAATTGGTTGATAGGCCCAACCACTACAAGAAGATCGGAACTCGTTGGGTGTTTAAGTGCAAGAAGGACGACCGTGGGATTGTTGTCCGAAACAAAGCAAGGTTAGTTGTTCAAGGCTTCAGTCAGATAGAAGGTATTGACTACAATGAAGTGTATGCACTTGTTGCACGTCTGGAGGCTATTAGAATCTTTCTAGCCTACGCATCCTTCAAGAAATTCAAGGTGTACCAGATGGATGTTAAAAGTGCATTTCTTCACGGAGTAGTCGAAGAGGAAGTATATGTCGAGCAACCACCGAGGTTTGAAGATCCATTACATCCTGACAGAGTTTTACTACTTAACAAAGCGTTATATGGTCTTCATCAAGCACCTCGAGCCTGGTATGAGACACTGTCTACCTACCTGCTGAACAACGAGTTTAGACGGGGTTTGATCGATTGTACCCTCTTCATCAAAGAAAAAGGTGAAGATCTTCTGTTGGTACATGTATACGTCGATGACATTATCTTTGGTTCTACCGATGATAATTTATGCAAGGAATTTGAGAAGGTGATGCAAGATCGATTCGAGATGAGTGCGATGGGTGAAATGATGTTCTTCTTGGGTTTGCAAGTTAATCAGTCCGAATCTGGAATTTTTATCCATCAAACCAAGTACGTCGGAGACATCTTGAGCCGGTTCCAGATGTCCGATTCGAGGCCAATTTCTACTCCTCTTCCGCAGAATCACGGGATTACTCCGGATGAAAAAGGGGAAGCTGTGGACTCTTCACTTTATCGTGCTATGATTGGATCTTTAATGTATCTCACCGCATCAAGACCCGACATTATGTATCCAACGTGCCTTCTCGCCAGATACCAAGCGAATCCGAAGGTCTCTCACTATGCTGCTGTCAAAAGGATTTTTCGTTATCTGAAGGGTTGCCCTGACACCGGGTTATGGTACCCTAAGGATGATAACTTCGATCTCAAGGCTTACAGTGATTCTGATTTCGGCGGCTGCAAGAAAGATGGCAAATCAACTACAGCAGGATGTCAGTTCTTAGGCAATCGCCTAGTCACTTGGCAGTGCAAGAAGCAGACATGTGTGGCTACGTCTACATGTGAAGCGGAATACATTGCTGCGTCTAGTTGCTGCTCCCAGGTTCTATGGATCCAACAACAGATGCGGGACTACGGTTTTGAATTCCTAACTACTCCTATTTATGTTGATAATGAAGCTGCTTTACAGATCACTAGAAATCCTGTACAGCACTCAAAAACGAAGCACATCGATATTAAATATCACTTCATACGTGATTGCTTTGAAAAGAGACTTATCGATGTGGTTCACATTCATACCGATCACCAACGTGCCGACCTTTTTACCAAATCATTTGATAAATCAAGATTCGATTATTTACTTTTGGTAAACGGCATAAAGGTGAAGCAAGAGTAACCGACATTGGAAAATCGTTTTTGTAAATTTTTTTTTTCTCTCTAAAAAAAAAATGTTTTTACTTTATTTTATTTTTGAATTTTAAGGGGAGAAAGTTTCAAGGAAAATACAAAAACATTGAAAAACCGCAAAAATACAAAAATATGTCTTTACTTTATTTACTTTCTGCATTTAAGGGGGAGAAAATTCAGAAAAACACAAAAACAATAGAAAAACAAAAATGAGTTTCTTGGTAATATAAGAGAAAATGATATTACATCAGAGGTCGGTCGAAACATGTTTCTAGAAATCAAAAGAAAAGAAAAAGATAAGTAGCTCTACTAATGATGTACCGGTAGACTCACGATCATTTTAAAGTATGCAGGAGATATAAACATAACGAACTGAAAACCGCGTGGGAACCGCTCATTGGCATATGGTCTTGGTACCGAAATTTCGTTTGATAGATTGCCGAGGTTCTGAGATATTCGGGGTTTATGCTGTTTATCATCTGGGTATCATGGTTGTATCTTTTACCGAAAAATAACGGGGACGCAAGTCTAGATCTTCCATGATACCATATATACGTGTACATACTACATTCGACCTCAATAAGTGATAAACAATCACATGTCCAAACAAATAAGTGATAAAATATCACATTTATCCGGGAGTCAAGTTCGTCTCTCTGCTGTACGGAAGTACTGACCTGTTCACGGACTTGCTCCTGTGCCCTCATGCATATGAAAATCAAGTTCCTCATCAATAAGTGATTCTATCACATAGGGCTTGTTTTCAAATCAAATAAGTGACTTGTTCACATTTTATATACGTTAAAAACGGATGATAAATGGTATACTCCCCAGTAAGATGAACTCTCGTGCATACCTTGATACGGGAATGTGTCGTGAGAGGATGAACACCGGTCGGTAAGTATAAATCATACCTTAAATGTATCTCAATGTTTTATGATTACACTTGATCGCTGAGTTTAAGTGGATAACAATATCGGTAATTGTGGTAGAATACTTATCCACTTCTGTAAAAGAATATTAAAAGAAAATGTGTTTTGACAAAACACCGCAAACTGATATGATTCTCTTCGCCAGAAACTCGCAAAAATATTGTTGTGTGTGTACATATTTATTTACTGCTTAACTTTTATTGTCTTTTTAAACAGTTTTGTCGTTTGGTGCATATCAGCACGACATTAGCGGTGATGTCGTTTGATAACATTCAAAGGATATTAAAATTGTTGTCTTTTATTTTATCAGAATCCAAAAATATTTTCAATTTAATCTTATTTTTTATTAACCGATGTTGGTACTCGATCAGATACCTGGCAAGCCGAGATACTTCATAAAACTGACCTTTGCAGAACTTCAGAACGGACAATTTTTCAAAACGGTCGTTTCTGAAAACTTTTAAGAATTTGAAGGGTTTGAATTGCAAATTTCCAAAATCCAAAGTGTTGGTGAAAATCTGATCCTTCGAGGAAGCATTGGCTCTCGAAAGATCAGATGGTCAATGAAAGTCAATCTTGATGCTCGAAAGATGAATTGGTCAACGAAAGATTTGACCAATTGGATCCTTCGAGCTGATCAGACTTTTCGAAAGATGGATCAGGTCGAAAGATATCCTTCGAGGATCGTCTTTCGAGGTTGTTGAGGGTTCCACAAATATCTGGTATCTTTCGATCTGATTATCTGATCCTTCGACCTAAAGTCCCATCTTTCGAAGCACCTTTTCATCTTTCGAAAGGATAACGATCCTTCGAGGCGGTTCATATTTCGAGGTCAGGGTATAAAAGGGGTCTTCTTCTTCATTTCAACATAACAGTTCAAACTTCACTATTTCAAAAACCTCTGATCCTACCGAAACTCTGCCAAAAATTGAAACAAAAATTTAGGCTATCAGGATTTCAACAACAATCTCGGTAGGATAATCCTCATTCACTTAACAAACAACAACATAAACACCTTATCTGATCATGTGATTTTATGTAATGTGAATGTGTTGTATGTATGTTAGTGGTAGGTTTTGATGATCATGAGTTTTATCTTGTCTGATGTTTGTATTACAGAGTTTGTGTTGGTTTTTAATGGTCTTAAAGGGTCTTGGGTATTCTTGGGTTGATCGGTTCATGTGTATGGATTAGTATTCGGGTTAGGATTAGTGTCCGGGTTTGGTTTTGATGTGGATGTTCTTTAATGGTTTTGATGTTGATGTTTTTGAGTGGTATAATATTTATGCTTTAAATGATTTGAAACTCACTTAAAACAGTCACCGGAAAAACGCCGATGAACAGTGTCACCGGAAAACATCCTTCGATCTCGAAAGATGATGTTTCTTAACCTCGAAGGATGGACTTCAAAATATCCTTCGAACTGAGACTCGAAGGATACTAAGTCTTTCGAAGGATCATCCTTCGGTTGATCAGATCTTTCGATTGATCAAAATATCTTTCATAATTTATGATCTTTCGTAAGTTGATCTTTCGATAAGGCCTTTCATCTTTCGAGGAAAATAACATCTTTCGATCAAGTGTCAATCCTTCGATGTCTGAATGGAATACTTCGAGGAAACAACACTTAGAAATTTTTCAAGAAACTGAAATCTTTCTAAGTGTGAAATCCTTGTTGACTGTTATGACTGTTTTCTCATTACGTGTTCCTGTTTTCATGAACAGAAATGGCACCGAAAGAAAAGAAAGAACGGGCAAAACCAACTAAGAAAGAAAAGTCTGAGGTTGAATCTATGTCGGAACCAAGACACAACATGGCCGCGTATCTGCAACCGGAAGACAAAGTTAGTCCGGAATTCAATGGGATAATGCAGTATCTTCACCGGACACGAATCCACTATGCCATTACTACACAACACACCGCTTACCAGTCCCAGATCAAGGAATTCTGGAATTCTGCTGTGGTTGATAAAGTGAATAACCAAGAAGTGATTAGAGGATTCGTTACTGAGAAACCCGTGGTGATCACCGAGAACACCATCAGAGAGCGTTTGCAATTGGGAGATCAACTAGAAGATTCGACTTCTATTGATTTACAGTGTCAGCGTGGTTTATTAATGAGGCTACGTTACAGCGATAATGTGCTAGCAAATCAGATAAGCAAGGGGTTCATGCCGTTACGATACAAGTTTTTATTGCATATTCTTATTCACTGTCTGAGCAACAAACGGTCTGGATACGATTTGTCGCCTATTGAATTGACGGGATTGTTTACGGCTTTAATTCTGGACAAGCCGTTCAACATATCACGTTACATCTTTGACAATCTGAAAGAGAATGCCCGCAGGCCACTTCCGTCAACAAATCAACGGACGTCAACCAAGTTTTGGTTATATCCAAGATTCTTGCAAATGATGATAGATGATCAGATTCCGAACCTTCCCAAGGTTGAAGCAGATGTTCTTCCAGTCAATCCGATGAACGAGCATACATTGCTGATCTTCAAGTCTATGTCTAAGTATAAGGAATCCGATCCAGTCAGAAAGCTTATTGGTCACCTCGATGATCTGGCCTACGAGGCTCCACAGAATCACAAGTGGCGTCGAGATGCAAGTGATTCTGATGACGAAGAGCCCAAGTTAATCGCGTTGGCCAACACACAACTCGGGGCTAAGCACGGAATTAAAGCATCGAGCAGGAAGTCTGCTGGCAGTTCAGGTGCTGCAACACATGTTGAAGTTGATGTGAATGTTGCTGCAGAAGAAGTTCAAGGAGTGTTCATCGAATCAGATGTCCGTGGTAATGTTGGTGGTCCTGCAAGTCGGTCAGGCGATGATGCGACAGACAAAGGTAAAAGTAAGGTGGACGAGCCAAGGAGGTTGGGGGATGAAAGCAGTTCGTCTTCTGATGCTGAAGGAGCTTCTTGTAATGATGATTCGTCTTCAGAGGATGATAATCCTCCTCCACCAGGGATGCGAAAGGCTTATGATCAGCGCGGGAATTTTCGAGGTTTTGAACGTATTGAGAAACCGGTTAGTGCCGCAGAATCTGACAAAGATAATGATTATATTCCTGCTGCTCCTGGTTTAGTTAGAAAGAAGAGGCAAGCAAGAAGAGAGGGTACTCGTACTTCAAAGAAATCAAAGGGCGGATCAGGGTCAACAGGTGAAACTGCTGGTGATGTCACTATACCTGATTCGATCCAGCATTCAACGCCTCCGGAGCATCAGCTACCACCTATCAGTGATCAATTAACTACATCAGAGATGCTGGAGCTGATCTCATCTCCACAGACGTCTTCTGGGACACGCACGACAACTGTTGATCAACAGCCGCCTGCAACTCCTGTCTCAGGTACACACACACGTCCTCCTCTTGTTATTACTGGTCCAACAGGTACTTCCGGTCCATCTGGTCAGTCTGGTTTCTCAGGACCTGAGCCCTCACGGCCGACTCTAGCAGAAACATTGTCTGGTTTGTCTGAAGCTGAGAAAATTCACTTCCTGATCGAACAAGTCAGTGAATTGGGTAACTTAGTCGGTCGGCATACTAGAAAGATTGAAGAGTATCGTGTACAGCGAACACAGGATGTGGAGGCACACAACAAGCTAGTCTCAATTGTTAGTGCACATAATTTTAAGATAAAAGAACAAGCTCTAGAGATTGAAAGACTGAAAGAAGCAAACAGGGCTCGTGATAAGGAAGTTGAGATAATGAAGGGGCATAGCACTGTGTTAGAGCATGAGGCAAAAGCGTTAAAGCAGAAGCATGAAGAGCTGTCGGATCGCTATAAAAATCGTGATGATCGATTAATAGAAGCCTTCAAGCCTATTCAAGCAAACTTCAAGAAATTTGATCACAAAGTAGTTACACTTTGGAATGAAAGGTGCAAAGCTTTGGGCATCGTTTCCTCAAAGCGTGGCGATGACAAGGACGATGATGCAGCAAATCCTGATCAACCAGCTGCCTCAGGTTCCGGTGCAACTGCATCCATTGCTGCAGGTGGGTCTAGTACGTCTCAAGATGCTCCTACTGCTCCTCCAACAACTACTACTGGTCCGTCTGAGCAGACTGAAACGTTGGAAGCTTCGGCAGGGTTTGAACATGTTAGTCTTGAACCGGAAGCGTTTACCGATCTCCCTGAATCCTCAATTGTTCAACAGTATCATCCACTCACGGGTGATCTATTAGAAGAGGGAGAACACGTTACAGAGATGTCTGATGAACGTATATTAGCTCTGAAGGAACTGGATGAAGTTGATTTGACAACGATCGATGCTACTCCGTTAGTTCCGGACGAAACCGATTTCTCTACGATTGAAGAAATCTTCATCGGTTCGGATCCGGAACGTCCTGTTTATGTTGGTCAAGATAATGTGGAGTTTAATACGCTTGATGATGAGTTTGTGGCGGCAAAGACAGCAGAATTTACTAATCTTTCTTCAGATTCTCCTACAGTTCAAGAAAGCCGTGAGAAGACCGTGAACGAATGGCGAGCGGATTTCCTAGCTAGGAATCCTCCTCCGCTCCCTCCGTTGGATCAGGCCAACTACATGCTTCTGGAAAGGAATCAGGCTAGGGGCCGTATTATCAGCTGGATGTTCATTAAGGAGCTTCACTGCATGGTTGTGAAGCGAGAATGCGGCCTTCAGTACTTCAGGACTCTTCTCAGCATTCTTTCACTTCCTTATTATGATGTTGCGGTTTTGGCTCTGCTGGAGGTTATTAATCGAGTCGAAGACAAGATGGTGGATTTGTTCGCCAAGAAGATCAGGTTGGAACGAAGAAGAGGTTGGAAGGATCCGTTATACAAGCCGCAGTTTCCTCGATACGAGCAGATCAGGTTCACGCTTGATCCAGAGACAAATACTGCTCGCTATCGATTGGTTTATGATCCTCCGAAGTTGATGAATAAAATACTGTTGTTGAAAATGAAGACAGATTTTCTGGGTAACTTTCGTTGCTGGGTTTATGATGCAGATACTGGAGAAGCGGTGATCTTATTCAAAGACAGTCAGGAGAACTTTCGAATGATAGATCCAATGTGGATTACTAACATGTCCAGGTCGGATATTATTATTCTTAAGGATCACGAGATCAACTACTTGGTTAGAGATCGTGCACAAGCAATGAAGTTTCAGAAGATGGCCTTGTATTGCTTCAACCTACTTGTGAATGCGGGAAGTGCATGGTCAACGCATCACTTAACGGTTGAAAGGACGTCAGAGACTTGAAGACACGAAGATCGAGACAAAGCTACAGCCAAGGGGGAGTTTGTTGGTGCACTTGTGTCTGTACTTTGTCTGTATTTTGTTATAATATAAAACGATGTCTTTTGTTAGTCTTGTATACGTCTTTTGTTTGTTAATAGGTGTTTTGATGTAAGTTTGACCAAGTCAACCATCCTCCTGGTTTGATTTTGACCAAACAGTTAGAACATGGTTGTAAGTTGTCTGGGTCGAAGGATGAGTCATCGAAGGATTGTTTATATCCTTCGATGATCTCGAAGGATAAACCTTCGATGGATATAGATGGACCTCGAAGGATATCATCCTTCGAGGTACATGTGGATCCTTCGATAGTTTTCTGTTCGATAGATGATCTTTCGATCTGACTATCTGATCCTTCGACCAGACGACCTGTGATGGATATATATACTCATGTAATGTGTTCACTTCAGGGTGTGAGTGAACTTAGTCTTGTAGAGAGCGTATTTTCAGTTTGGTCAAGGGCTGTAACCGTGTCCACTGAAATACAAGAGAAAACTTTGATATCTCGTGTGTCTACCTTTCTCTTTGTAGCTTGTGTTCTCATATAAACTATCGGTTTGCATTCTAGCTTGGATTCCGCACTTGCTAGTGTGTTAAACATAACAAGGATAAGGTTTAACCTCAACCTCCGAGGGACCTACAACAGGTGCATGCGTACTAGGAGCTCTCACAAGCTTTCACCATTAGCATTTGATCCGGAAATCGAACGAACTTTGCGAGCAAACAGAATTTTGTTAAGGGAAAACACAATTAGCGGTTCACCAACAACACCAACTACACCAATTACACCACTGAGATACATGGATCCACCACCACCACTACCCACTACGGGTGAACCTACTCCACCATTTATACCAACATCCACTCAACCTTCACCAAATACCACCATTCCACCAAATACTACCGAACCCACCATAATTCAAAATGTTACACCAACCAACACCACACAACCCATTACTACCCAAGAAGAACCAACCATCACCTTTAATCCTTCCACTACTATACCACCATTATCCCATTTCTTCCCGGGTGCAGGTCCATCATATTCAAGCCATACCATAGCACCAAACTCGACCATTGTTCATGCTACATCGTTTCGACCGTCAAACCAGTCGGGTTTCCAATACTCGACTCTTCCATTTGGGCAATCTTCGGGAATTCAAGGAGATGGGTATGATGAAGGATTTGAGGAGTTTGAGGGTTTTGATGAAGACGGGTATGCTTATGGGGGTGATGGAGATCAAGGGGAATTCGGTTACATGCAAGGCCAAATGCAAGTAATGCCAAATGTTGGTGGGGTGCAACAACAACAACTTATACCACAACACATTCGGCAAAGGCCACAAGGGCCACAAATGCAACGTTCCATACCATTGCAACAAGTTCGTCCACCGAATGTTCAACAACAATTCCAAAGGCCAATTCAAAACCCACCCATGCCACAACAACAATTTCAACAACCAAATGTACCACAAGGGCATATACCAAGACCAATGGGAGTTCGTCCAAGGGGTAGGTTTGGTGTACCAAGGAGGCATCTTAGAGAGCATGCGAGGGGTATTGAAGCGCATTTTAGGCCGGTGATTACTCACAATCCTTCACCGGTGGTTATTCCTCATAACAACCAAGGAAGAACCTTTGAAGTAAGGACTAATTCCCTACAAAGTTTGCCGAAATATAAGGGTTTAGCAACAGAGGAACCCTATTTCCATTTGGAGGCCTATGACTCAATTTGTAACACTCTTGGGAGTCAAGGTTTTTCGGCTGATGATGTAAAGCTGGTTTTGTTTCAATTCTCTTTGGAAGATAAGGCAAATAAGTGGTTTTACACTTTGCCTTCAGCATCTATTTACACTTGGGGGGAAATGCAACAAACTTTGTTAGACGAATTTTATACCGCCCAAAAGACCAATGATGCTAGGAAAGGGTTGAGAAGTTTCCAACAACAACAAGACGAAATGTTCCATGAAGCCTTCGAGCGCTTAAACATGATGATTAAAAATTGTCCACACCATGGGATTGAGCTTTGGGAGTTGATGAACGCCTTTCATGAAGGGTTGTGTGCCGAGGATGCACGTGATCTAATGTCCATCACAAATGGGACTTTTGGCACAAATTATGAAGATGAGGATTGGGAGTTCTTGGAACAAATGGCCATTACCTCAAAGAGGAAAGCTCAAGCATCAAGGAGAGCACGACCGACTGTCACGAGATCGCAAGTTCATGCAGTTGACGATGGTAATGTTCAAACTACTAATCAAATTTATGATGTTTGTGCATTGTGTAATGAAATAGGTCATGCGGCTGAAAATTGCCAAGGAGGTGATGGGCAATATGAAGAGGTTCATGCTGTTCAAGGTCAAGGAGGGGGTGGTAGAAATTATAACATGAATTCTAACACTTACCACCCCGGGTTGAGAAACCACCCAAACTTTCGATATGGGAACCCCTCGAATCAAGCCAACCCGAATTTTCAAGGGAATCAAGGTAACTTTGGTTCGCGTCAACCGTTCAATAATCAAAGTGGGTTTTCGGGTCAAGGTTCTTCGGGTGGAAATGAGATCATGGAGATGTTGAAAGCGATGCAAGCGGAGATGCAAAGGAGGAATCAACTTGATGATGCTCGCATTCAAAAAGACGAAATCCGTGATAAAGCAATTCAGTCGTTGACTACCCAAATGAGTCAACTTGCAAGTGATGTGGCGATATTGAAGAAAGCAAAAAGCCAACTACAAAGTGACACGGTGACAAACCCTAAAAACATTAAAAGTGTTAATATCAATATGGTAAGTACCGTTCCTAATAGTGAACTTAATGAAACATTGCTAACTTCTTCGTATCAAGTGAATGCAGGTTTGGAGAAAGATGCCGAAGTCGAAAATGATAAAGAGTATGGAGCGCCAATCGTGCCTATCCGAGTGGGGAAATTAAAAATTCCCCATGCATTATTGGATTATGGGGCGAGTATGAGTGTGCTACCAGGTGACTTATATGATATGTATGATTTTGGTCCACTTGAAGATGTAGACACCATGGTGAGCTTGGCGGATGAGAGTTGGAGGTGTCCACGGGGAATGGTTAAGAATGTTATGATTCGGTTAGGAGAATTCGAATACCCGGTGGATTTTCTGGTCTTCGATTATGCTACTACAAAGATGGCGTCGCAACAAAGGGTGATTTTAGGTCGACCGTTTCTCTATACAGCAAATGCTCAAATCAATTGTAGAGACGGGATCATTATTATGACCGAAAAGAGCCGTAAGTTGTTCTTTAATGTTCATACGAGGATTATTAGTTATGAGTCCATTGAGGGGAAGGGTAGCGAATCTAATGGTCATATGAAAAGCATGTGTCAAAGAACGAAAACGAATAAACCACCGGGTCGTGAAGAAAAGTATGAAGGTTCAAGCAGGAGTGTACATGATTTTCCACCGAACGAACATGAGATGGATGCATTTTGTTCAATGGCACAAGGAAATAATGGAGATGATAGAAATCGTTTCTTTGAGCCACCATAAATGGGGGGTGGCATGGTCTAGCTGAAGACCTGAAAACTTAGCGCTGCTCGGGAGGCAACCTGGGGATTTTACATTGATCTTGTTTGTTTTGTTATTTTTCTATGTTTTAGGGCTATGGCAACGTTCAAGTGTGGGGAAGATATGCAGATATTTGTGTGAAGGTGGTGATAGGAAATCGAATGATCTACAACATCTGTTATGTCAAACTTCACCAGGTCAATGTACTCTTTCCTTAATCGTGTTATGTTCTTTCGTTTTGAAATATTAGTAGTTAGTTTGTTTGTTAAAAAAAAGAAAGTTGGGATTTGAGAATATTAGCGAAAGCTAATGTTGTTGGTTAAAAACGATCTTTCCCTCAAAGACATACATTGGGACAATGTATCCCAAGTGTGGGGATGGGGGAAATTTTTGAGAATTTAAAATTTTTTGTAAACCCGAGCGAAAAATTGTAAAAATTTGAAAGCTTGATTTTGTCCCGCTTGACACACCGACACCTATTCTTAGTGTTTTCTTGGTGAGAATTTGAGCCACATATGATTGTTATTGATATTTCATTGTTTGAGTGGCGGTGTGTGTTGTGTATTAATAGAACTTGTGTGTGAATACTTGTTAAATCCTAGAGTTAGCATGCTTTTGGAAATGATAGGGGACTTTTAGGTAACCTCGTCTAGATGTGTGAGAGTGCGGGATTGGTGGGTTGGACCTCATACTTTACATATATGAGCTTGGTATTGTGAGGGGTGGGGGTTTGGTCCTTAGAAAGCCACATTTGAGCCTTAAACCATTCGGTTGTGACCCAAGCCTACTTCCTATATAAATTTTACCTATTGAGATGACCCGGTTTAGGAAATTTAGCATGTGGTGTTGATGTTCTTGTATATATTGTTGAAGTTCGATATGAGACAAAAAGAAAAAAAGAGAAAAAAAAGAAAAAGAAAAAAATATGAGAAAAATACAAAAAAAAAAGTATTTAGTTGCAATAGTAGTTGAGATGTTGAAGAAGTTTTGTATATATTTGGTGTTTGCTTTGTAGTAGTAGAAATAAAAAGCCGGGTCAAATCAATTAGCTCTTATATGTATGCATTCCTCCATTTTCCTACCTTTACACCTAGCCCCGTTACAACCCTTAAGTTCCTTTGATTCAAAAGCATGCTAGATATTTGTTAGGAGGAAACTTGATTTTTATACAAGCTTATTGTCGCACACACACACACACGCATTGAGTGGTTCAACATTATGCTAATAATTCTTGTAACCGAGAGATTTTTGTGAGGTGTGTGTCTTGTGGTATGATTGAAAGTTAGTAAAAGGATGACACATTTAGCTTGGTTTGCATAATTGATCGCTAGTGGTTTTGAATAATTTTTGAATGGGTTGCTTGGGACAAGCAACGGGTAAGTGTGGGGATGTGACGGGTGGTCCGTAGGACAACCCTTGAATGAGCTAAATAGATTGAAATCTCATACTTTACCCAGTTAATTGTTTGAACTTGGTAACCACTAGATGAAATGATGTGCAGGTGTTAAAGTACTCAAGATGAGGGATTTAGAAAGATTAGAAGGATGGTGGAAGTTGGCGAAATCAAGAAGTGAGGAAATGGCAAATTGATGAAGAAATAAGGAGAAGAAAGTCACTCAGAACCGTAACCTACGGCTCCCAGCCGTAGGTTACGGCTCCCATCATTTGCCAAATGTTCCAGCCGTAAAACAGGAGAGGGGAGCCGTAAAGAATCAGTCAGAACCGTAACCTACGGCTCCCAGCCGTAGGTTACGGCTCATTATGTTGACTTAGACCTGCTGACAGCTGTAACCTACGGCTGGGAGACGTAGGTTACGCCTCCGACTGATCTAAAAATGTAACTTCATCATTTATTGTCGATTTCAAGAGGTTTTAAGGGGACTTATGATTGGTTTTCGGTTACTATCTGCTTGGACACGAAAATTGGGAGCTTGTTAGAGACTTTTGGCAAGAAAAACATTATCGAATCATTAGCTTTATTGTCTTTGATCCGTATGAATAATAATATCTTTGTTACGATGTTGATTCGAGCCATGAGTGGCTAAACACTTTATGATCGTCCTAGATTGAAGGTTTGCTTGAGACATTTTGTATTTGATTTCCTAATTTCTAGAATAGCAATCCTTATCTTTATAGTTGGTTTGTTATGGTGTGTGATTATTTGTTAGTAACTTGTTAATTCTTATGTTAATCTAGTTTGAAACCATACGTTCTTGGTGCCGTTGGCAATCGAGATATCATGGGTAGAATTAGGATTTGGTAAGGGTTGATTGATCATCGGGTAACAACCTCACGTTCTAGGAATCTGAGTACTTAGTCCCCTTTCATCACTGCAAGTAATCACGCATGAGCTATGTCTATGTAGTTCTTTCTAGTGGAATGATAATATGAATGTCGAAACAAACCGGAAATCTAGGATGGTCATTTGTCTCTAATTTGCTTACAACCAAACTTTTCTCTTGCAATTTACGTAGTTTAATTTAGTCTAAAACCAATTCACTCACATAAACTCTCGAATCTTATTTCTCTTGCAATTAGATTAATTTAGTCAAGTTAGATATAATCTTACAAATAACACATATTCCACAAACTCCCTGTGTTCGATACCCACTTACCACTATCTATTTAGTAGTAATTGGATTAAATTTGATTGTGACCACGACATCACGTCATAGGGTTAACTGAGTCGATCGTTAACCAACGTTACAAGAAACGTTCGCTTTTAGATACTCAAAGGAATTTGGATGGAATTTTTGAAAATTTTCCTTTTAACGTGGGGTCAACAGAGTCGATGTTAACCGATGTTGCAAGGAAGTTTAAGTTTTTGGACATTTTAAGGACTTCGAGGATGAAAACAAGGGTTACGAAAACTCTCCTATGACATGGGTTCAAGCTGAGCTTGAGGTCGAAACAATGTCTTAAGAAGGATTATGTTTTGACGTTGTAAAAATTTTAAGGAAAACTGGACTTATGAAACTTTTCTTGGATATGGAGTTAAGCTGATCCGATGTTAACTCCACATCGTGAGAAAATTTCACTTGTCCACCAGTTTTAGATCAAAAATTTTATAAAAAGACGTTTTAATCAGTACAAAAGGTAGTTAATCACCAAGCCCCACTTGGCACTTTCCCACGAAAGTTTGTTAATATGTTTAAAACATTTATATATAGGAAGTACCAGCGGCGTATCCACCATGTTTTGCTCATATTACTTCCGTTTCGTGAGGCGGTGCCAGGTGCGCTCACTCGGCCCAATCGATTAGAGGGTCGGACCGAATATAAGTTAGAATCGAGTGGGTTGAACCGGCGATTTGGATGGCGAATGTAGTTGTAGTAGCGTGAGCGAGTAGCCTGATGCCACAAAACATTTATGTGTCGTGTCTGGGTAGGTGTCGAGCGATAAGCGAATAGCGTGTTTTTTATTAGGTTCCGTATTAAACCCACATGGGATGTTTCCACGAGGGTTTGCTAACATGGTGAAACACCTCGTTTGACCAGGTTAGTTTTGCCTCGTGAAGCGATGTCATGTGTATTAATACCACACAGACTGCAATGAATACCAACGAGCGATAAGCGGTAGCCTATACATGATATGCGATAAGCGATTAGGTGATTTAACGAGTAAACACAAAACACTAGTGATGACGGCGATGATAAACGAATTACGATAGTCGGCAGTTGTTGCGTTGCAATTGATGGAGGTATACACGATTTATGTGGTTCGATTTGATTGATTTACATCACAGAGGTTAGCTAATATCAGACCCTACATGGCCTTTTTTCCACGAAAGGCCGCCTATATGACTAAAACACCATGCTTTAACCATATGAGCTCCCTCTCGTGAAGCGAGGTCATGTGTGCTAGCTTAACACGAACACCACAGATAACGGCAGGCGACAGCGATAGATTGATACACAGCAAGCGATATAGGTTCACATAATGAGCGATAAAGATTGCGAGATACACATGGTAAACGATTGCGATTAGTCGAGTTTTGTTTCGAATAAGCTTTACGTTACGTTGCGACGCATCACGGTTATCGAGGAGGGTAGAATAGGTCCTCACTCTGACAACATCGTGAGCGTTAATGTGCTTGATAGGATTCGTTGCAACAGACTTACGACCAGTCTTGCGTCGGTGCAATTGCCCTGCGAGGTAGACTCCCCAGAGTCCATTGATGAGGCGATTGCACTGCGTTTGCAGACTTACAACAAGTCTCGCGATGATACAGTTTGTTACGCCTTGCGATTGAGTGTAGTGTGTTGAAAATAATCACAATAGTATATAGGTCTAATAACGTTCAACTCCACGTGGCACTTTCTTCATGGAACTTTGGTAGTATGATAAAGCACACCTTGCTTGACCCCTACTACTTAGATCCCGTGATTTGGTGTCATACTTCGTCGTAACGCTTACGACACCTTAGAATTCACTACGATCTTCGTGCACTGACCCAAATAATCCCGTGTGCACCCGTGATTAATTGTTCCTTGCACGTTTATCGTACCTCATTCTAAGAGTGTAGTGAGGGTAAAACACATTATTTCGTGATATTGTATATAATATGCGCGTGATTCTAGTCTAAGTGTGATGATTAGAGAGTGGAAGAGGGAACGAAGACAAGAGTTAATGTTACACATAGTGGCAACATCGAGTAATAGAGTAGGTTCAATAACTTAGAAATTAACGTCGAAAATTGTATCATTACAACTTTATCCTATGCTTGCTAGATGTTTGATGCTGAAGACTTTTGCTGGAGCCGTTGTTGTTGTACTCAGGTTCACGGTTCGATGCGGCAGTTGCGAGTGAAGTGACCGTAACGGTTGCAGTTACTGCAATAGCGACAATCAGCCCCAACTGGATGATGATAGGTAGACGAGTAACACTGAGGATGAGCTCCGGTGTAGGCTCGTTTTGGAAACATCGGAACTGCTCGAAGAGGTTCCGGTTGCTGCAGTTCGGTTGTTGATGAGCTCGGGCTTGAAATCTTTCGTTTGCGGCTGGGTTCGTCGGTGTCCTGCGAAGAGGTGTCGTCATTGGAGGATCCGTCTGAGGACTCACTTGCAGAATCTTTGGTCGATTCGTCGGAAGATCCGTCGGCAGTTTTGTTAGAAGAGTCGTTGGCAGAATCGCTAGCAGATTCGTCAGAAGTATCGTGAGCAGATTCGTCAGAAGAATCGTCAGTAGATTCATCAGAAGAACCGTCAGCAGATTCGTCAGAAGAATCGTTGACAGGATCCCCTGAAGAGTTAATGGGGATTGCTTGGTGAGCTTGCTTGACAGGATTCTTTGAGAAGAACCCTTCCATGAGTCGTTTGTTGTTGATTTCT
This sequence comes from Helianthus tuberosus, assembly GCA_030545235.1. Lineage (NCBI taxonomy): Eukaryota > Viridiplantae > Streptophyta > Magnoliopsida > Asterales > Asteraceae > Helianthus > Helianthus tuberosus. Next base: position 61,394,831 of record CM060377.1, on the reverse strand, counting down.
GTGGCTAAGCGATAGGCTTCTTCGATGGTAGCAGGTCTTGCAGCTTCGACAAAATCACCCACACACTCAGGCAAGCCGCGAATGTACTTCGAAATGGCTTTTTCTGAAGTGTTGCCTTGACTGGGGCAGATTATGCTAAGCTGTTTGAACCTGGCGGTGTAGCCAGCATTGTCACTTTCGACTTGCTTGATTTTCCAAAATTCGTCTTCCAATTTCTGAATCTCGTGGGGAGGACAATATTCCTTCTTCATGAGCTCTTTCAGCTTATCCCAAGAGAGAGCGTAAGCTGCGGAGATCCCACGTTTGTTACGTTCGAGGGTCCACCAGTCGAGTGCTCGCGATTGAAATACTCCGGTAGTGCAAGTAGTACGGAAACTATCGGGACACCCGCTTTGACGAAGGGTAACTTCGATAGAATCGAACCACTGGAGTAGTTGAGTCGCACCTCCTTCACCCGTGAATTCCATCGGGTCACAGGCTTTGAAGTGTTTGTAGAGAAAAGTAGATTGCGGCTCTCCTGTCTTAACGTCTTCCGAAGCTCGAGAGTGGTTGAGAGAGTGCACTCGAGCGGCAATTTGAGGAATAAGCTTACCCACTTCCTTAGTCACAAGTGATGCAATCCTCTTATCGGCGCTTCGTTTGGCTCTTCTCCTGGCTACTCGTCTCGAGGTAGAGTTGTTGGAAGGCATCTAGACAGGAAGAGACTTGGAATGAGATTCGATCATAATGATTTTTGAGTTTCGCGATGCGATTGAGCGCATTCAAAACTTGTTGCGATAGTATATTAGTAATGCGAATCACATAGGAGCCACATAGGAGACACGAAATCCCTAAGTTCTCACACATTGACTTGTTTGTTTATACGTATATATATATATATATATTTATATGGAGGTAATTTGTAATCATACACATACAAGTCGATTTAGAATATGCGAGGCGCATTGAAGTGAGAAAGCGAGATCGAATGCGATAGATTATGCATTAGTTTTGTTGCGAACGTTCGGGTTTCGTTTTAGATTGCGATGGCTGTGCGAATTGTGCGTTTATAAAGCAGGGAGTGCAAATCGTCAAATCGGTAACACATAAGGCGTAATTACGTTCATTAAAGCGTAGAACCAGCGAATCGTAGGTTTAGTAAAACATTCGGAATGCCTCGGGTGTTTAGGCGTCGACTACCCAAGGTAACCCAACTATATTCAACAAGTTCGAGCATGCGCGTTGACCTAGAACACTTCATGCTTCCACTGGGATGCAGCTCATGGCATTCGTCTTCCTAGCCATCACGTGGCTCGAGTTATCATGATAGTCGAGTCCTTGGTGAGAGCTTTTGAAAACCAATTTAGAGAGTGGAACGTCTTATTGAGGTACGGGTTTCACCCCTGACTTAACAGCTTCGTTCCTAATTGTGGTTATGCTCTTCGAATAAATTCGTGAGTTCCACCAGATTTTGAAATGGAGACTTTCGTCGAGATGTGGATGTCACTCCTAACTCAATGAAAGGTTCTCGTGCTAGAAAAATGCGCTGAGTGAGCGATCTCGTTGAGAGTTCTTGGTTTTCACACCTGATCTCGACTGGATCGCTCGGTTTCGTTATGCGAGTATTTTCGAAAACATGTGTATTGTGTCGGCCTTAGGAAAGGCTAAGTAGTATTTCAGCCTTAGGAAAGGCTTCTTCGTGTGAAGTTGTAGTGCGCGGTGTTCACACAAAGTTGTAGCTTTGAGCAATTTCGTTCGAGAGTATCAAGTAGGCCCGATACAAACCCTACTGGGTTCGTACGAGTCGGACTGTTGGTACTTAGACTATAGACTAGGTCAATTTCTAACACGTCGACCCGGACTAGGTCGAGTCTGGCCTAATTCCCTATAGTTATGGCTCTGATACCAATCTGTCACACCCCAACCGATGGCGGAATCATCGGGGCGCGGCACTAGGCGAATCAGATTGCTCAAGAGAATCCATAACAACTATATTGCGATAATATTTAATACATTCGTTATCCCATACTAACAAATAATACAATCACATAAGTTATCACAGATTTCTTGTCCTCTCGAACAATACAAATCCGACAACCTAGATTTTTAGTTGAGTTTCTAGACCTCCTAGCTTGTTTTGATATAGTCTGCGATTATAACCTGCAACATACGTTAAAATATTTGTCAATACAAAAGTATTGGTGAGTATGCAGGTTTAATAAGTAGCATAATAGATAAAAGTGTAGCGAATTTCCATATGCAAGAACGTAACACACGACATATACACTCACAAAGCTGATACTACCAACTAAGTCCTCGATGCTCGAATATGCGATGGCAAACTAGACCCCGTCGGGCGCAATAGTACTATACTAGTCATGATGGGACGTCGCGAGTATAAGCCCTAGCACATATGCACTAGCATCACGGATATCGATGCATAACAGTTATTCGCAAGTGATAATTTGATTGACTGAATAATTCGTTTGATAAGTTCGATTTGTTAGAACGTATGTTACACCCAAAATACAATTAAAAGGGGTTCAAGTATACTCACAGTGCGTATTTAGCGGAAATACAACTTGATTGGATCGGTTGCGAATACGTCTGCGTTAATCATTGAAGGATATAGTAAACGATGCACGGTTAGCGAGAATAGTATCGAAAAGTCAGTCATCTGGTCGGATGGTGCTCACCCATTCGGATGGGCTCATCCGATCGGATGTCATACGGATCTGAGTCGGATGGCTGTCATCCGGTCGGATTAGTGTTGACTCGTGCGGATTGTCATTCGTTCGAACAAGTGTTAACTCGTGCGGATGTCATCCGTTCGAACAAGGGTGACTCGTGCGGATTGTAAGTGTTATCCGTGCGGTCGACAGGTTATCCGTGCGGATTGGCATGTATTCCGTCCGGATGACATGTGTCCGTCCGGATGACATGTTATCCGTGCGGATTGACATGTTATCCGTGCGGATTGACATGTATTCCGTCCGGATGACATGTATCCGTCCGGATGACATGTTATCCATGCGGATTACATGTTATCCGTGCGGATTACATGTTATCCGTGCGGGTTACATGTGATTCGTGTGGACAACACGTCTGTTTCGCATTCTAAATACTGTTTATGAGTGTTTATCGGAAGGAATACATGTAGAGTTACCGGGACAGTGTAATTTCGCACTAACATTTGGAATTCCATTAGTTCCGACCCGCCCTGACGGCCGGGAAATCACCTCGCTCCATCAGAACTGGCCGCTTTTGACGGTTCCTCCGGTTTAGCTCGAAATCGCACAGTTCCTTGGTTGAATACATGGATTTAGGTGAGATTTTTTTATCAAAACATGTGGAAATCACCCAGATCTGAGTCATTTGTAGTGGAATGAGGCCACAACTTGAAGTTCATAAGAACTCTTGGTGACATCACCTCAAAACGCCTCAAATCAGCAGATTTCACGGTTAGAAATCGAGTTTTAAAAGTTAGAATGATGTAGAATGGAGTGTAGATCATAGAAGTACAAGTTTCTAGGTTGAAATCTTACCGGAACCGCGAGGAATCGAGAGAAAAGGGTCTTGAAGCGTGTCTGGTCGAGTGGGAGCTGTCACATCACTTGAACAGTGGTGTGGCAGGCTATTTATAGGCGAAAAGAGGAGAAGGGAGTCACAGATCCGGATTGCCCATCCGTCCGGATTGCTGTCCGTCCGGATTGCTATCCGTCCGGATGGCTATCCGTCCGGATTGCTATCCGTCTGGATGGGTATCCTGACGTGATGAATTTCTTCGTTTTTAATAGTTTTGAGGTGCACGCTTCTATAGTTGATTTATATATATATATATATATATATATATATATATAGATATAGATATAGATATATATCACTAAGGGTCGTATTCACGTATCCATAATCCACTGTTCCGATAATTAACAATCGGTTTTCGTTTGAGTATGCGATTATTAGCAACGTTTCACAGCCATCAAGGAGGGTAGTATAGGTCCTTTCTTGATGTCCTTGTGAATGTTATTGCGTGTAGTGCCACAAAGACTGACGGGGTACCATTCACTCGTATTGTCGTCATCGTCACAACGACCGGAGCTATAGCACTCACCCGAGAGTCCTTGTTAGCGTTAATTGTCTGCGTTTCGACACATCACGGCCACCGAGGAGGGTAGAATAGGTCCTCACTCAATGCCTCCGTGAGTGTTAGTGTTTGTGATAATAGTGTAGTATAGTGATATTGTATTTCGAAAATATGCGATTATCCTTCGAATATCGATGTATACGATATAGTTACATTATGATCCGAATCTCTGGTGCTAGGCGTAACGAGTATATCGAGTAGTAACAACGCACAAAAGTGCGGGTTGTTACACCGAGGTCGTCCAAGGACACAAGAGCTTTTAGTATCGGTTTATCCTCAACGTCTAATCAAATCAAAAGTTTAGAAAAGGTTTAAACATGAAAAATAAAAACCAAAAATGCTGAAAATAAAAATAAAAATAAAACAGATAGACAAGATGAATCACTTGGATCTGACTCGCCTTTAGTGTAACCTTTGATTATTTCCGCACTATTGCACTTTTTAAGAGATTATCTTAGTTATAGTAGTAGGCCCCTCTTTTGAAGGTGACGTTACCCTCAACCCAGTAGTTTGAGTCAGCAAGGATACAGTCCTAAAGGGTTGGATTATTGAAAGATAATTAATTAAGTTATTAATGCGTAAAGTGGTAGGCCCCTCTTTTGAAGGTGACGCTACCCTCGGCTAAGTGGTTTGAGTCAGCAGGGATACAATCCCAAGTAGCCGGGTTAATGTATTAATAGTAGTTTACATATGAGGGGATCAAGCCATTCTCACCCCCGCCATCCAATACCGGTGGGTATTGAAGGAGGTCCTAGTAAGCTTGACCCAGGTCCTTGCAGGATCTATACACTGAACAAGGCAAGAACCTTACCAAACCATTCCCTTAACCCCCGACCAGGTAGCCAACATATCTACATATAGAATGTGGAGATATGAATGGTGTAAATATTTAATTTTATATAGACAGTAAAATAACGTCAAGACACCACAGACAAATGATAAGGAAGTTTCACCTTCAACATAAGAAACAAGTTATTAAATTCATTAATACAAAACCAAATAAAAAGTGCGAAAAGATTAAAAAACAAAAGTATTACACTAAATGCTTGTCTTCACCAAGTGATGTAAGAGACTTAGACAAACATGGCCTTTGATTGTCAAGAACTCTTACTATCAATCTTGGATCCCGAGATTACTACACATACTCTATGATGGATGATGGATGATGGTGGGTTAATGTGGTAGGCCCCTCTTTTGAAGGTGACGTTACCCTCGGCTAAGTGGTTTGAGTCAGCAGGGATACAATCCTAAGTAGCCGGGTTAATGTTTTAATAGTAGTTTACATATGAGGGGATCAAGAAATTCGAACCCCCTCCATCCAATACCAGTGGGTATTGAAGGAGGTCCTACTAAGCTTGACCCAGGTCCTTGCAGGATCTATACACTGAACAAGGCAAGACGCTTACCAAACCATTCCCTTAACCCCCGACCAGGTAGCCAACATATCTCCAAATAGACCGTGGAGATATGGATGGTGTAAATCTTTTATTTTATATAGACAGTAAAATAACGCCAAGACACCACGGACAAATGATAAGGAAGTTTCACCTACAACATAAGAAACTAGTTATTAAAGTCATTAATACATAACCAAATAAAAAGTGCGAAAAGATTAAAAATAAAAAGTATTACACTAAATGCTTGTCTTCACCAAGTGATGTAAGAGACTTAGGCAAACATGACCTTTGATTGTCAAGAACTCTTACTATCAATCTTGGATCCCGAGACTACTACACATACTCTATGATGGATGATGGTGGTGGATGTGGGTTGTGATGGTGGTGGTGGTGGTGGGTGGGTGAAGTGTGAGAGAGGTGGTTTGCCAAGGGATGCCTTTGAAGTGGACCAAGCACCTCTATTTATAGCCTGCATAGAAGCCCGAACACGGCTCCGTGTCCATTGGGCACGGCCCCATGTCCATCCATCTTCTCTTTCTTCATTAAATGCAGTTTGTCTGCATTAGTTGACCGCGCCCCCGTGTCTGCTGGGCACGGCCCCGTGTGCAGAAGCGTATCTGTACTATCAAGATTTGCTTGGATTCTGCGAATCTTAGCGTTGACCACGGCCCCGTGTCCGCTGGGCACGCCACCGTGTTGGGAAATAGAAGCTTCTACAACTTTGTCTTTTCTGCAGACACTTGGGCACGCCCCCGTGTTCAATGAGCACGGGGCGTGTTCAGCCTTCTGATATCTTGTTTTTGCTTGGGGCAGATGTTGTTGAGGGGTTGGGCATGCTACGTTTATTCCTTTTCTTGTATTATTGTTAGATTTGGCTGCACTTTTGCTTCTTTTGTTCATTTAAGCTCATTTAACCCTGAAAATACAAAAGGAAGACAAAAGCACACTTTTTCCAACATTAGTACTAAAAAAGGGTTAGTTTTATGCCTCATTTGATGTAATTTATATGTTGCATTTTACACACATCAAATACCCCCACACTTGAATATTTGCTTGTCCTCAAGCAAAACTCCTTATTTTGTGGCTTACACACCCAAATGGAATGGGTAGAAGAGAAGGTTTTGGGCTTGTCTTGAGTGTCGGGAATCCAAGATTTTTATTAGGTTTTATTTTTATTTTATTTACAATCCTATTCGTTATGATTTATTCAAAACATTACATAAGAGAAATTACTTATTTGGGCATAACATGCCTCTTTAAAATTCCATTTATATACAAGCTCACATACCTCACGGGAGATCACTCAACACTCGGTCGAAGATGTATTTTTGTGAAATACTCGGGACCGGTATGGAACTTACTTCTACCATATGCTTGCCAAGCAATCAATCCTCCTCCTTTTTAACTATACACCTTTGTAAATATCAAGAGGACTTTGGGGAAGGGTTAGGCTTGGATTAAAGGTAGGTGGTTTTGGATTAGTGGTAAGTAGAAAAGGGCGAAAGGCGTAAAAAGCGTCGGTTTTCGTAAGACTTTTTATTTTTATGACTTTTTATTCTAATTAAGCAATTATTCAAACAAAGTTCTTTTTGATGAACTTGTTTGTTTTTTTTTACTTCCACATTTTTTTTTGATAAGGAATGTCACATGAAAACCGAGCTTTTTACTAAAATAAAGGGTTTAAAATGAAAAAGGGTTATGGTGGGTAAAGGTTGTTTGTTTTGTGGGTTTAGAAATGAAAAAAAGTTTAGGCTCAAAGGGGTTAACTAGGGGATTTTTGGTAGGTGGTAAAAAAAATAATGGTGTTGAAAGAAAAATGGTTAGTCCTAATGCCTCCATCATTTACTTAGTTGGGTTTAAGTTGGTAAGAACTGGGAATGTATCGTCATGAGGTGGCCATTTTGGTAATATTCTTGGCTACACAAATACAAATATATATATATATATATATATATAGAGGAAGGTTAACGTACATTATGGCTTAACGTACATCACGTATGACAGGTAATTACGCACGTTAAAAAAGCTCTTATTAGATGTTGTTATTACTTAATGAATCAATATCGAGCATTTTACATTTGGGCTAGCTTTATAGATCATTATTGCCAATAAGTTTCTATGCTTCTTTTTATACATTGGGCCAAAATTATATTAATAAAAGAAAAATTAACTAGAATGCAAAAAAGCAACGATGAGAATTCTTTCAACAAAAACTTATTAAACCTTTGGTGTTTTGAGTTTCATTTTCAACAAAAAATTACATGATAATTCTTCGAAACTCATCTTCTCTAAAAGATTGTAAATAAGTGAAGGTTTCAACGATATGAGGCCTGTGCAGTGGCGGATGCAGGATTTTATTCTAATGGGTTCGTTTTGGTAAATTCTCTATAATTCTCACTAATTTTTTTCTAAATTCTATAAAGTTCTCACTAATTTTTTTTCATTTTTTCCAAACGCACTGGATTCCTAAGAACCCACAAATGTGGGCTGGATCCACCCCTGGGCCTGTGAAAAAAAGACCAACAATAAATGAGAGATAAACGAGAGGTTTTGCATTGTAACTTGTGCTTAGCATTTTTTTTGAAAAGCAAATTTGGATCATTGATTAACCATTAGAGTATCATCGTGCCACCAGTGATACCACCAGATTATATACACCAATTCATGAGTAAAACCAATAAATATGGGAAAACCCTCCCTTGTGGGAATGAACTCATAACCTATTGGTCTCAAAGCATTATCTCACCGCTAAGATGCCACTAGGCTATAAAGCCATGGACTGTGCTTAGCATATTAGATTAACAAAAGAACATTTAAAAATCAAACAGAAAAGCGGGCTTCGGTTGGGAGTGCGGCTCGCCCACCGTTAGGGCTGGCCCTGACTTTGTGGTTATAACGATGTTACATTAAACAAAATTAGTGAACAAACGATATTTTATGTTTCCTTAAGCGAAAACTTTTAACATATGAGAAAAAAAAGTAATGTAGTGAAGAGATAATTCTGATTTGAAGTATTATCCACAAAGTTGATACGGGTTAAAGATAATTCATGTTAGTTAGAGATAAAATTAGTTTGAATTATCCGTTTATTAGATAGCTTTATCTAGTTAGTTTATTTAATTATCTAAATAGAGTTTGAGTAGGTTTAGGATTAGTTCATGTTTAGTATAAATAGAGGGTTATGTATTCAGTTTTATTTGTCGAGTTCAGTTTAATAATATAAAGAGTATGAGACGTGTTAGTCTACAAATCGTTTGTGTTTGGTTTTGTGTGTTCGTTATTGAAAGCCTGGGCCAACAATTGGTATCAGAGCTTGGTCAAGAGTCGAAGAAGAGAAGCCGAAGCAACGATCGATCACACGTTGAAGATTTATTAAGCTGAACTCGACCAGAGGAGAAAAAGATGAATAACGGATGGACAAGTAAGTTTATTCGTTTAATAATTGTGTTTGATTTTCGAAGTCGTAAGAAAAAGAAAAGAAAAAAATCATACAGAAAAAGTGGTGATGTTAATGAAGGTTGAGTGACAAAAATTAGGAGTTTGGTTGTTACTTGCAAAAAATAGATAGGGACAATGACAAACAAGCATCTTAGTTGTTGCGTGGCTCAGGAAGTCAAAAGGTGGTCTCATGGTCAAAAATTGGTGACAACAAAATTTGGTGAAAGTGTGAAACAATAGCAAACTGAATTATTTTTGTTAGGGCCACATGTGCATGGTCATGCAAGGAGTCCAAGCATGTGAATTTATCAAAGAAGGTAGCAGAAGAAAAAAAGAGTTGTGGTGGTTGAGAAAACAAACGAAGGTGTTTCGTTTCTAGAAACCGAACCAACCTGGAACGGAGAACAAGAAGCAAGACGACCGGGTTCATGTGGAACTCCAATAGAGTCAAGTCAATGCGAATAAAGGAGGTGGTCGAATCCGTAACCAGCTAGGTTGTGTCCACGCGAAGCTGTAATTCGATCAACGAGAAGATTGAATCCGTTAATAGCTAAGTCGAAAAATTCGTGTGAAGACAAGGAGAAGATCAACGATCAAGAGTAGGAAAGTACCGAGAAGATGAGACCGTTTTAGGTTGTGTGGAAGCAGCCAATCTCGTCGAAACCGAAGAAGATTAATCACTCCGTTCAAGTGATTAGAAGAGGAATCACTCAGTTTAAGTGATCAGAATAGGTCTGGCAATCTTATATCCGATTAAGATATGATCGGATCCGACAAGATCAGGGCCAAGAAATCGAAGGAGGCACAAAATCTTGTAATTCGATCAAGGTGTGAACGAATCCGACAAGATCCTTGCGAGTAATAAAGATGGTATTAAATCTTGTAATTTGATTAAGGAGTCATCGAATTCGGCAAGATCAGTTACACATTAGTTGGTATTTTGTGGGAAGTTTTTACCGTTATAAAAACCCGTTGCTACCACAAATAGTTTATACCATTAAGGAAGAGTTCATAGTCAAAGAACAGTGGATCAACCAGTGTAGTTTGATCATTCGACTCAGCTTTAATCACAACCTGTGTGAGTTGCGATCAGATATTCAGACAAGACCGGATGTGAAGCGGGTCCAAATCAGAATTAAGGGGGTGAATGAAGAGATAATTCTGATTTGAAGTATTATCCACAAAGTTGATACGGGTTAAAGACAATTCAAGTTAGTTAGAGATAAAATTAGTTTGAATTATATCTAGTTAGTTTATTTAATTATCTAAATAGAGTTTGAGTAGGTTTAGGATTAGTTCATGTTTAGTATAAATAGAGGGTTATGTATTCAGTTTTATTTGTCGAGTTCAGTTTAATAATATAAAGAGTATGAGACGTGTTAGTCTACAAATCGTGTGTGTTTGGTTTTGTGTGTTCGTTATTGGAAGCCTGGGCCAACATGTAGGTGGTGGAACCAAACATTGTTTTACCATAACAACGTGATATTTGTTTTTAGATTTCGAATATACTGTTATGATGTGTCTATTTTTATCTACATCTTGATATAACTTTTTTTAAAACCTTATTGTGAGTTGTAATATATAAATAATCGAACTAGAAACGTACATGTAATACCTAAAATTTTAAAATAACAATATATGTAATACAAACACATATAAAAGTTATTGTTATACTTGGTAGTGGTTCTCACATAATCCCTTCTATACATATATCTTCTGTATATGTATGTGAAGGGATGGATTGGAATTTTAAAAGAGCCAAACATAAATTTGATTACAAGTATTGAGTATACAATAAAACTAGATGAAAATGCAAATTAATAATAATTTGATTACAAGTATTGAGTATACAATAAAACTAGATGAAAATGCAAATTAATAATAAAAAAGAAGTTACAGGTTATATCTAAGTAAATTCCTGGTGCCATGTCACCGAAGGCGGTGTACCTGAAGCATCCACAAAACATATAAAATTATAAACGATCCATGTTGTTACAACACTTACGAATGTTGTTTTCTTCATGGTTTTGCGTTTTTTTGCTGGTAGTGATCTTGAATATTATCACACAAAGTGTTTTTTTTTTATACAGATTTTTTCTTCCATATAAGTATAGTTCCGTTTCCCAGTAACAGAGTTACCAGACCGGTAGCAGGCAGCGAGAAGGCATGACGTGTAATAAGTCACAAATGAGAACAGAAACAGAACCGTCAGTCCCGCGATCCAACCAAGCTGCGCGGTAGCCCATGCCAGTGACAACACACCGGACCCGATGACCGCAATTATGATATGTGCACTTGCAGTCCAAACAGTCCCTAAAAAGGTAAATATAGACAATAATATTTACCAGTTCTTTTAAGACGACCGCGGTAATCAAAGCACTTCAACGGCCCCTGAGGAGCAAATCCTCCTCCGCCGAGCTTGAACGCTTGTTGGTGCTTTCGGGCCGCGTTTTCACACATCTTTTCCTAATAAAGAAGGGAGATTGAAGAAGATGTGAGGTGATTGCTGGAATGGATGGCACAACAAGAAGATTGTTTATCTTCGTTTTCGATATGATCTACATCATGTAAACGAAGAAAACATGAAAAATGAATGAGGACTTGCAAAAAAATGTTGGCTAATAGAAAGCCCATCATTTTTTTGCGTTTTAATTCCGAGAGCACCAATTCCAACTTGATAGTTTTATAAAATTTGGTGGTTTGGGAGGGGGGCGGGGGAAAGAAACAGCAAAGGAAAGTAAAGGATTTAGTGCCATTTTGGTTTGGGTATTATATTTTTTGAAGTTGTGTAGAGAGAGGGTGAATGATATATATGAGTGATGTCTATATTGGTCGTTTATATAGCTTTGTGGTTGTGAGGGTGGTGTGGGAGATCGTGTGTGAAAATAACGTTAAAACAAGGTTGTAAAAGGATTGTAAAATAATAGAATTTGACTCTAGTCGCAGACTTTGTGTGTTTTCTTGTTCATGTTTCCTTAAATAATTTTTTATTATATTATTATTGGTTTAATTAAAGATAATAATATTTTTTTATTATATTATTATTGGTATTAATAATTTATTGTCCTTTTGGTTTTGAGTACTCGTCAGGCAGATTGATTGAATAGTATATGTTTCATGTTAGGGTATTCTTACTCGTCTCTATCTCTATCGGTATAATTTAACTAATTAAATACAATTTTCTTAAAATTTTGTTTATTTTCTAAGAACATCTAACATCCGTTTGTTCGTATATCTATATGATATGGTATTTGTCCATATTACACATTTTCACAAATGGTCTACTATTGTTAGTTGGCTAAATCTGGTTGTAGAGTTTTTTTGGTAGTTTGTACATCCTTTTTTATCGACTTACTATAGCTTCGGAGTTGGGTGGGTCTCATTGGAAACAACTTTTCTTTCTTTTGGATAGAGGTTTTCCTTGAACGGACTCCTCTCTTGATGCAGGAATAGTGACGTAGACTAAATGCCCTGTCGGTTTGCCTGCATCCCACCCTCCCAGACCCTATCAGTAGCATTCGCTATAGGCGGGATTCTAGTGGGTATGTTGTTGTATTCCCATGTATCTCTTGTTATTGAATAGGTTGGTATTTATTTGTTTAATTTATGAAGTTGTTTCATTAGTAGAGGCAGAATAAGAATGTGAAGATGTTATAATCTAGTTTTTAAATTAACCTTGCCTAAAATTCCTCTCACATCTCCTATAAAAGGATTGTCTTTTGCTAATTGGTTGAGAGATTAAAATAATGGCAAGACACGTTTTATTTTTGATAACTAGAAAACTTATACCTTTAAGCTGAGTAAAATTTTTAGACCAATTTCATTATTATAAGAACAAACGTATAACCAACTTATAACTGAACCTAAACCAAGTCAAAGGCCAATTAACCGAAACCCATCAATGATCATTGTATGGTTAACCCAAGTACGTTTATGATTTTGGTTTTAGGTTTAAACCGACCCATGCACACCCCTATTTGTTAGTGTTTCAAAGAACAAAATCACAAACCTTGGTATTTACTCGGTTATGCATGTTGTAGACCAAAAAGATCGAATATATATTATATTTTTTCAAAAAAAAAAAAATATTTCTTAGTTCATGCCAATACTTTAGAAATTTTTATCCTAATTTACGTCAAAATTAACTTTATTAATATTTTCAAGACAAAGTAAGATTTCCATTGATTCGTTAAAAGAAACATCCCTTTTGAAGCAATAATTGATTTTCTTTGATACGTAGTGTAATGCATGAAAAAAAAAATCTTATTTATAAAAATGCTATTATCAACAATCGCAGGTTAAAAAAGAAAATAATGTATTAAGAATGAAATGGGTTTTGTAACTTATTCAATTTTTTAGACGATATTCGATGTCAAAATTTAACTTTATAATTTTTTTAACGCAGCTTATTGAAGGAAAATAAGGGTCAACTTTATAACTTCTATTAGTCTTCTTAAAATATAAGCGCAATATGAAAGATAAGACTTAGAAAGTTACAAGTAATTGGCAAGCAAAGAAATAAAAGACGCAAAGACGTTGAGTCTTTTAAAATTATTGTGATATAAAAAGATACACATTGGTTGAGTTTTGAAAATAGATTATGTGTTTTGAATAATCAGATTCAGATAACTAGTTGTAACAAAACGTACTGCAAAAAGATAGTGTTTGGATTTGATTGTGTTGTTTGATATCACAATAATTAGATAATCAACTATTTGAGTGTTTGGCAAATATATATATTTTAATTTTAATTTAATTTAATGCTTTGATCTCTACAAAATGTAAAAAATCAGTTTTTATGAAATCCCGTTTTCCTGCAGTAAGACGTGGCCTACTTTTGGATTATCACGTTTTGATCTCTACAAAACGTAAAAAATCAGTTTTTATTAATCTTTTACCGAACACTCAAAATAGATTTTTTGCGATTTTAAAACACAATAATAAAAAATCAGGTTGAAAAAACAATCCCAAACACCCCCTTAGGGATTTTTTTCATTATTGAAACTATATATATTTCTGAATGACTATCAGAAATATGGAAATTTTTTATCCTACGGAACGATTGGAAATGAGACGAGAGTGATAGTAAAACTGATATACTTTCATAATGTTTGATCTTGTTTATAAAAGTAAATCGTTAATTAAAGAAGAGTTTGTTCAAAATAAGTATTTGAGTCTAATAGTTCAAATCTTGTTAATATAAGTAATAGTTCAAAATAAGTACTAGAATTTTCATTTTCGTTTCAATTAACTTTACCTAATGGCGAAGCTTGAGATATCCGACCTGTGACTTAAAACGTATATACCAAAAATTTTGTATACGAAAACTACATACTCGTCACTACTGAGCGAAAGTTCGGGGGTTCGGCCGCTCCCTCCCGCCCACTAGAAGGTGCGCCCTGACTTTACCCCTGTTAACTTCATCCAAATTCCTAGTTAGTTCTATCAACGTGCCCTCATGTGATGGGTAATTTCGTTCTTTTATTGCCACATTCCAATAGACTTGTGTTTGGGACCCACTAATAAAGCGTTAAAACTCAATTAGTTCAATCTCTTAGTAAGTTTCATTAGCTTGCCACTTACGTGAGGGGAAATTTCGTCCATTTATCACCACATTTCAATATACTAGCAAAGTGTTCAAACTCAATTAAATAATAAAAGTTGAGGCCACTTCTAATAAAATATTATTAAAAAATCAAATATTAAAAAGACGAGACCCACTCCTTCCTCCATGTTGTCGATCTCAATCACCCAACCTTCATAATAATCCTTTTCAGCGATAAAACAGACCATAGCCTTCAGCGATTAACTAAAAGTGTTTGCATTTCCTACAAATCTTATAAATGAACTACCAGAATTCGCTCACGCGTTGCGGCGGGAATTCAACCGATATCCATTTGATTCATTATGGTATCAGTTTATACTAGCACCGTGTATAGCAAATGAAAGTGAAAAACCCAATACGTAAACTCGTAATATGCTCAAAATGATACCAACATATGTTTTACATCGATCGAAAACTAGAAAAACGAATATCGGTATTGTTTAGATAGTACCGAAACCGCTACCGATGTTCGGTAGGAATCGTTTGGTTCGTCACGGCATCAGTATATTTACGTTGTGTTTCAAATATTTGTACATTACTACCCACAATTTGATTTAAAAAAATGTTTATATTAGAACATAGTAAAAAATAGACACGTCACAATGACATACTCGAAATTTTATAAAACACCATATGTTAAAAGTTACGAAAGAAAAACAAAATATACTAAAAAAATTCATAACAATAAAGAAATAAATATTTTGATAAATATTTATTTAGTCTAGTCCAATTTCTTAGGGACAGATGTCACAAAACAATTTAAAAAATACAATGTAACTAAATAAATAAATAATGGATTTGGTTGACTTTTCTAATTGGATTTGAAAAAGAAAAACTTATGTGACCAAATTCTAAACATTAAAAACTTCCATGTAGCTAACAACTTCATTTTTTATATATAACTAGGGGTATTTGTTGTCGCGCGTTGCACGACATTACAAGTTAGATTCATTCAGGTACGACTGCAAGCAATGTCTAGGCATACGACTTCTAGTCATTAGGCAGTCGTAGATGTGTTGAGTTTCAAGCATGATTAGTTCAAAAGAAATGACTTCAGCGAATCTAGTTCTTGACTGTTATCCCACCGTTGCTTCTTCTTTTAGGTGGACAAAAGGGACATCTTCACTGATTTAAGTTTTAGTCCGCCATTCCGCTTTTAGTTGGCTTTTTCGGTGGCGGCTCTGAATCTGCAAGTGCCTCTTTGCTGAGGTTTCCATGTTTCCTTTCTGGGCTGGTGTTGTTGGGTGGGATAACTTAACTGTGGGAGTAGGGCTGGACGAACTTGTTGCGACAGTTTCAGCAGCTATGTAAGTGGCTTTGTTAACAACACATTTCAGCGAGTGTGTTCTCTTGTCTTTCTGTAGTTGGATACTCATGAACGCTTAACAAAACTGTTAAATTATTTTTACCAGTTTCGCTGAATCAATGCGTATAAAAACCAAAACAGTTAACAACAAAAGCGCAATAAAGTTCATGATCAAATTGTAATAATATAGCTATGATTGGTTTCAATAATACTTGGCTACTTCAGGTCCTGTAAGGCAACTCATCTCATCTACTTGCTTGTTTATTGTATGCAATACATGAGCTTAATATAGAGAACTTTACTCATCAACTTGCTTGTTTATTGTATGGGTGGTTGGAAAGGAAAACATAAAACTGTAAAAGATTAAACCATAATGTTAACTTAAACAAACACAAAGAATTCATCCACAATCTTCAGTGTATACTATCCAAATCCTTAAAAAAGAACAAAAGTTG
The DNA here is from genome assembly GCA_030545235.1 of Helianthus tuberosus. Lineage (NCBI taxonomy): Eukaryota > Viridiplantae > Streptophyta > Magnoliopsida > Asterales > Asteraceae > Helianthus > Helianthus tuberosus. Next base: position 61,378,507 of record CM060377.1, on the reverse strand, counting down.
ACTCGGCGAATGACAGACTATTGTCACATTTTTCTTAATCTACAAAAGGAGTTTGTTTAACTTATTTACTAAGGGTGTTCACGGGGTTTAGAATCATGAAACCGTCAAAACCGGTCATCCGTTTGGTTCCGCGGTCGGTTATTTTCTTAGCTTTCGGTCGGTTGGTTTATATTAAACCGTAATGAACCGTTTGGTTTGTGGTTTGCACTAAAAACCGGCCATACAAAACCGGACTGGATCGTATGGTTTTAGTATTTTCTTTTATGTTTTAAATATCTTTATTATATTAGATATAATCTATATTTTATATAAGATTAAAAGTGAATTAAAATAAAAATTAGCTTTTAGGTTAATTTTTCAAAGTAAACCGGGCTAAGTGGCTAACTGTAACTTATATGAGCTCAATTAACCCAATCAAGCTCTCAACCCTCATAATCTAACCTTTAAGTGTTTAAAAGACGACAAGTCAAAACTCAGCTTTGTAGGCTTTTTGTAATTGACCTGTTGAAATTGTTTTCTGTTAAGCAAGTTCTTTTTGGACAACTTTTAATGTTTTATGTTGTTGAAAGCTTTAATTATATTGTATAAATCCCAAACCGGAACCAAACTGTTAGTAACGTCTCAGTTTCGTTCGGTCATAATTTTAATGGTTGGGTTTCGGATTCAATAATCAAAAACCGTTTCTAACGGTTTGACCTAAAAAACCATGAAAACTGTCGGGCAGTGAACCACCCTAAATTTTTACTGTATAAGGTCCATTTCATTTCCCAGAAATTAAGCACCTGAATATACCTTTAAGGCTTTAATCAACATATAGGACTTGGAGTTGTATAGCAATGTCTTAACCAAGTTGTGGTTTTATAATAGGTGCAGTAGTGCAAAAGGGGCCTGCAACATCAAGGAAACCAATAATATTCACAAATTGTAGAAGATCTCAAAGACAATCGCGTAGCACAAGCAAACCAAACCATTGAAATCTAAAAAGTAAACCGAAGAGAAATAAAACCTAAGCAAGCAAAAAAAATTTAACATGCCTCGAAACTCCAACCACCAACTGCTGATAAAATCAACCCCACAATGGCTGCATGTCGTTTATGTAGTCTGAAAAAACCAAAAACATCAACAATCAGAATCCAGGGAAATATAGAGAAAGCAGTGGCGAAGCTTGACTGTCACACCCTGATATTTCCACGTATTACCGGTGGGCCCGGTGGAGAGTATCGTGACGTAGTTGATATCATCATAGACAATTTATCACAGTTTAATACACAGCGGAAGTCGAAAGATAAAAACATTACAAACCGAATGAAAGTAATATCAATTATTACAAAAACGGTTGTAAGGGATCCACAGGCGGAGCAAGTAAAAAGGAACATTGTTCAACAAATTTATAAACATCTAAGCTTGCAAGACTCTTTATTGATGCTAGGAGTAGCCAGCCTATTCCGCTTAGTACCTGCACTTAGCCTTTTTGGAAAATACGTCAGTTTACACTGGTAAATACAATTAACCGACTCATTTTGAAAATATTTTAAGAAAATTGATTTAAATGCACAAGGCACAAATATCTTTTATAACTTGGGACAATTATTTTAAAAATAATCTTGTATACAGATTTATATGTTTGCCGTCCGTCGGGGCCGGTTAGAAGAGCCGGACAAGATTAACTGACACACCACAGGTATAATGCCCACAAGGAGAATTCTGCATTGTGGATTACCATTTATACATACGCAACTGTCAGGTGTATGCCTACACCCCGTGCTTAAGTCGTGGCCATTTCAATGAATGAGCCGAGGATATCCAGGACATGGTCATTAACCCCCCAAAGGCCATATACCAAACAAAAAAGATTAAAACGGGTTATGTAAATATATTAATCACAGTCTGATTTTTAAATAACTACACACCCGACCAAGCGGTATTATTATAATACCGTATCCCAAGCCCGTATAGGGAAAATAAGTTAAAAGTATTTACCTGAGCAAATTATACAAATTTATCCCAGCCGTACAAATCAGCAAGTGGAAGTATCTTTTACTGGTCTCCTAAATCTGGAACGGAGGTTTTAATAACCTATTAGATTTCTAACGGGTCTTACTTAAGTTTAAACTTAGACAGGTTAGTTTTAAAGAAAGGTACACGGTTCAAAACGCATGATTAAGCGAAGACCGGATTAGAATGTGGTTAGTCCCGACAAGTATGAAGACTTGTATAATATGGGTAAACTAAACACATTCTGGATTTTGAAGTGAAAATGATAAGGTTTGACCCGTTTCGGTTAATTTATGCAAACTAGTTACATAAACCGTACCGAACGCGATAAATGCATAACGGGCAACCAAATGAGTCATGAACAGGTTTCCTAAGTTAATATGCCTTAAATATGTTGTGATATCAGTATGATACCTTCAATTATGCCCAAAACGGATTTAAAATCAATTTAAGCCCCGTAGGGGTATTTTGGTCATTTTAAAGGTTATAAAAGAGATTAAATATTAATCTAAGGTTCTGGTCTAAAATGATCAGTAAAAATAGTTATTTTTAGTAGGTTATATCAGTAAGATATTAAACATATGCGAAATTTATCATCCATAACCAAACTATGCACCGTAGGGGCATTTTGGTCATTTCACATAAGGTTTAAAGGTCAAAACTGGAAATCTGGGTTCAAAACTTTTGCTTACTATTAAAGTATAAAAATCTACTTAAAACATCGGTAGGTATCAAGTCTTATATGCCAAAAAGGGTTCTAACCCATACTATGCGTTCAAAACGCGTAAAAAGTCGGTTTTAGGCGATTTTCGGGTTACATAAGTAAATCTGAGTTTTAGATCAGTTTATAAGGTTCAAAATATTTTATTTATCATATGAAATTAGTAGCAAAAGGTTTGGTATCAAAAAGTTATGTAGAACTCATTTTATTCAAGAAAAGGGTATAACCGACAATTACCGAATCAAAGCAAGAACCCTATGCTATGATCAGTTTAAAAATAAATAAAAATCTTCAAAAATCTCAAAATATTATATTACATCAGTGGGTAAAAAGTTTGGTGTCGAAATTTGGGTTTAAATAGGTTTTATGCTAATTATGTCGTTTAATTAATAAAAAGCTTTCAAATTACGATATTGAGCATAACTCCTAATTTAGACCTCAAACTGATGTAAAATTTTTAGGACATGTTTATAAATCAGTAATAAAGGTTTTTGTCCTCTCACATTTTCAAAAATCTCGTTTTAAGGTCAAAAGGGCATAATGGTCAACAGTTAAGCAATTAACGAAAACATGCAAATGAATCAGATTAATTAGGAACCAAGTTGTATAACCTCATAGGGTTACACTAACCTATAACCTGGTCCTAATGGAACTCTAAGGCATATCTAAACTAAGCTAAATCGGGTCAGAACTGAAAGTCAAAGCAAAAGTCTACTCTTGCGAGCCTAAACTCAAAATTGTCGGGTTGAACATGCTTAGACATGTTCTTACATTAATTACCAAGTTATATAACTGTTAAAACAGGTTTCATGGCTTCTACATTGTTAATTATGTGTTTATTTGCAAAATAGCTTTCTGTTGACTTTTTATAATTAAGTTTGACCCGACAATTGACCTAGTTAGAGTGAAAATCAGAGGGTGCCATTTTAAGGGTTTATTACCCACATAATTACCAACTCATAGCCACTTTCAATTTTTCGAAAAATGACTGGACCATTAGTGATTAATGTAACACCTCGAAAATTTATGTCCAATAATGTATCAACACGTGTCATGGACCTTAAACGTGTAAAGAAGTGATTTAGAGGGACTAAAGTTGACAAAAAAAGAAACTATGTGAATAAAAGGGTTCAAATTGTCAACAATGGATAAACGTACCTTTAAATAACCCTACATGATGTTTATAACCGTAAACGAATGAATCATGGATCATACGAAGCTAATTGTGGAAGAAAGTGAGAGATTACAAACTACAGGGGTTAAATGTGTCAACATGTTTAAAGTATACCTCTGAATGACCTTTTAGCAAACCCGAAGCTTTGTAACTGTTAATTATGCTCACTAGAATAAGTGATAAAAATTTCACAAGGTTTCGATAAAGTATGAGAAAGTTATGACGATATTCGTATACGAGGGGTTAAAAGCATCAACGTTGAAATTTAAGGCTTTACGGGTGATCACAAAGTTAACCAAGGACTTAACGGTGTTTGTTTATGCCATGGAACCCTTAAAAGTAAAGTTAAAGGGGTAAAAATGCAAGAAAACAAGTTAAAACCACGTTTGAAGGGACCAGGGGCTGAAATGTAAATACTTGAAACTTGTTTGGCTGGTTCTGGAGAGCCAGGCGGCCCGCGTAAGACTTCCTAAGGGTCTACGAGGCCCGCGTGAGCATGCCAGTGACACTTTTCACCTGCAGATGCCTGTTAGGGCTGTTAAACCGACTCAAAATGCTTGTTTTATATACCAGGGGCTGCCCCAATGGTATTTCATGCATAGGGGGCACCTGTAATGATCCCATAACATCTGTAGAGTTATTTGTCATGATCTTGTTGCATCAAATTCAATATATAAGGAGCTCCTTAGTTGCAACACCTCACACTTCATTTGCAAACCTTCACAACTTCACCTCTGGAGAATTTTGGAGCTCAAGCACCCTTCCTAGGAGTCTCTAGTCGTACTTAGGACCTTTGTAAGTTTCCATAACCTTCCTTAATTCAGTTTTACTTAGTTAATTAGCTTAAAGTCAAACCGTCGTAATTAGAGTTTAACTTCATAATTAATCATAATTTGTCCAGTCAAATTTCAAATTGAAAGTACCTATGAGTTGGTAATTATGTGGGCAATAAACCCTTAAAAGGACACCCTCTGATTCCCACTCTAACTAGGTCAATTGTCGGGTCAAAGTTAATCTTAAAAAGTCAACAAAAAGCTTATTTTCAAGTTAACACATAATTAGCAATGTAGAAGCCATGCAAACTATTTTATCATTAATATAACTTGGTAATTAATGTAAGAACATGTCTAAACATGTTCAACCCGACAATTTTCAGTTTAAGCTCGGTTCGGAACCGAAAGTCGCATAATTTGACTTTTGCTTTGACTTTCAGTTCTGACCCAATGTAGCATATTATAGAAATTCCTTAGAGCTTTATTTGGACCAGGTTACATGCTAGTATAACCCTCTGTGATTATACAACTTGGTTCATTAGTTATCCGATTCATATGCATGTTTCCGTTAATTGCCTATATGTTGACTATTATGCCCATATGACCTTAAAACGTGATTTTTGAAAATGTAAAATAATAGAAACCTTAGTTACTGATTTATAAACTTGTCCCTAAAATTTGACATCAGTTTGAGGTCTAGATTAGGAGTTATGCTCATTAGCGTAAATGAAAAGCTTTTTATTAATTAAACGGCGTAATTAGCATAAAGCCTATCTAAACCCAATTTTTAATACCAAAATTTTTACCTACTGATATAAAATAATATTTTGGGATTTTTGAAGATTTTTATTTAATTTTAGGCTGAGCATAACATAGAGTTCTAAGCTTGATTCGGTAATTGCCGGTTTTGCCCTTTTAGGCTATAAAATGAGTTTTACAAATCTTTTTTATACCAAACCTTTTGCTACTGATTTTATATAATAAATAAAATATTTTAAGCCTTCTGGAATGATAAAAATATCAGCTTTTCTTATAAAACCCGGAAATAGCTTAAAATCGCCTTTTTAAGCGTTTTTAACGCATAGTATGTATTAAAACTATTTTAAACATATAAGGGTTAATGCCTACTGATATTTTAAGTAAAATTTTATACCTTAACAGTAAGAAAAAGTTTTAAACTCATATTTCCAGAATTGACATTTTAGGCTTATGTGAAATTACCAAAATGCCCCTACGGTGCATAATTTAGTTATAAATGGTAAATTTCAAATATATGTAATACCGTACTGATATAACCTATTAAATTAAGTATATTTACTGATTATATCAGACCTGAAACTCAGATTTATATTAAACCTCTTTTATAACCTTTTAAATGACCAAAATACCCCTACGGGGCATAATTTGAGTTTAAATCCATTTTGGGCATAATAGAATATATCTTACTGATGTCACAACATATTTAAAGCATATTAACCTAGGAAACCTGTTCATGAATCATTTGGTTAACCGTTACGCATTTTTTGCGTTCGGTACGGTTTATGTAACTAGTTTGCATAAATTAGCCGAAATGGGTCAAACCTTATCATTTTTGTCTCAAAATCCAGAATGTGTTTAGTTTACCCATATTACACAAGTATCCAAACTTGTTGGGTCTAAATCACATTCTATTCCGGTCTTCGCTTAATCGTGCGTTTGAACCGTATATTCTTTTAAAACTAACCGGTCTAAGTTTAGGCTTAATTAAAGACCCGTTAGGAATCTAATAGGTTATTAAAAACCTTTGTTCCAGATTAGGAGACCCGGTAAAAGCTACTTGCACTTGTTGTTTGTGATTATTACTTGCAAAGGTAAATACTTTTAACTTATTTTCTCTTATACGGGCTTGGGGTACGGTATATAAAATACCGCTTGGTCGGGCATTGAATCTTTAATCGTATGAAGGTTAATTTATTGAAATGACCCGTTTAAATTGTTTTGTTTGCTTAAAACCTTTGGGGGGTTAATGACCATGTCCCGGATATCCTTGGCATCATTCTAAGAAATGGCCACGACCTAAGCACGGGGTGTAGGCATACACCCGCCAGTGCATATATAATTAATAAGGTATAACCGCCGGTTACAAGAATAACTCGCCGCGGGACTATACCATGTGGTGTGTCTATTAATCTTTAACCCGGTATTCAACCCGGGCTACTGAATGTATAACGAACATGTAATTCTTTTACAAGTTTATATATAAATAATTATCTCAAGTTATAAAATGTTTTGTGCCTTGTGCATTTCAAATCAATTTTCTAAACATTTTCAAAATGAGTCAGTTAATTGTATTTACCAGTGTAAACTGACGTATTTTCCCAAAAAGGTTAAGTGCAGGTACTACTCGAAATAGGCTGGCCTCTCCTTAGCATCAATAAGAGTCTCGCAAGCTTGGATGCATTTTAAATCTGATGAACTATGTTTCTTTTTATTTGATCCGCCTGTGGATCCTTTACAGTCCGTTTGTAATACTTTGATATTATTTATTATTCGGTTTGTAATGTGATTCATATTTTGATTCTGCTGTGCATTTAAATTGTGTTGTTTGACTATGATGATATCAACTACGTCACGATACTCCCCACCGGGCCCACCGGTAATACGTGGAAATATTGGGGTGTGACTGGTTGGTATCAGAGCCAACACTGAGTGAATTAAACACTAGCCTTTTGTGTTAAATCTCAGTTACACAGTTGCACATTCCTAAATTTTCGAGTCTAGACAAAGAACTTAGGACTAATCCAAGTTTGTTTTTTTTTGTCCTTTATATTTCTTTGTTGCTCTTTTAATGGTTTTGACAGGTTGAACAAGATGCCACCAAGAATGAGAGGGAGAGGAAGAGGTAAGGGGCCACTCGTCGTCCCGAATGATCATGAGGCCTGACCCTCGCACCGGCGAACGCCATCTGATTCACTTAGCCGGAGTCCTCAAGAAAACTGGAGGACCTATATTGAACCCGCAAGGCGCTCAGTTTCGTTGAGCTCCTCCCCTTCTTTCCAAAACTCCTTTGGGCCTCATCTGAAAACGAGCCCCATAATTCCCACCATTCTTATATACCTCTCCAGGGCCACAATTCACCCTTCGATGACCCAACGCCCTATTTCCGGAGCCGGTTCAACCCGGCAAACTACATTGAAGAACCAGTGGGTTTTAACCCATTAGGACCTGAAGACCACTTCTCGGGCGACCATGCGATGGACATGGACGAGGACACCGATCCCGCAGAACCACCGTCCGGAACCCCTACGCATCCCATCGAAATTTCGGATAGGTCACCCTTTCTGGGATCACCTTATAATGGTCCCGATAGCTACGAGGCGAGGTTCAACCAGATCGACTGGGTGTTTACTCCCAGTTACCACAACTCACCGCAGCAGCAGCAGCCACAGCAGGATCCCTCTGAGGATTCCTGTTTTGTAGCGGTCACTCCGCCACCACCACCAGTGCAGCAACAGCTTTCGGAACCACCGAGGCGCAGGAGAACAACCGCACGGATGTCCGTCCGAGGAGGAGTCCGCATCAGCACTCCTCAACCATCTAGTGGCGGCCACTATCTGCCACTATACGAAGACCCACAGATGGGTGGGCCTTCGAACCCCGTTTCTGAGGTGCAGTCTACGCCGGTCGCACCGCCACCAGTGGGTTTTAACAACCCAATTCCTACATACGCCGGTTCAGCGGCGTACAACCCTTTTGAGCAGCCGGTCCACACCAACTACAACTACGCCGAGGCTTACCCATACCTGGTAGCGGCAGCAAACTACCATGCTCTTCATCCCGAGGGCACCTTTGGAGTCCTATATCAAGCGAGATATCCACACTATGGGTACCCACCTTATGGGTATCAACAACCGCCACCTCCTCAACCTCCGCTGTTTCAGCAGTCCCCGCAGCCGCCAGTGATATCGCCGCCGCAGCATTAGGAGATTCTTCAAAGGTTGAATCAGGTGCAGCAGGAGGTTCGGGAAGGTCGTAGGCAAAACCGAGGAATTTTCAAGGGTCTGGCAAGCTTAATCAAAGGAAAGAGCAAAAAGGATCATTGAATCCTTTATTTGTTTGTTTATTTTTTTGTGTTGTAATCAAGTCCCTGCGTGGACATTTGTTTCTGTATTCAGCCCCTGCGTGGGCATGTCTTTCAGTATTCCGCCCCTGTGTGGGCATGTTTTTCTGTTTAGCCCCTGCGTGGGCATGTTATTCCATGTAGAAGTCCCGTTTAGGGCAAACCTGTACTTGTTTAATTTTTGTAGTGGAATGGTAAAATTTAAATTTTCATTTTTGATAAATTATATGCATAAATATAATATGTAAAATAAATGAAAAATAACATTCCTTTTATAAGATCTACCATTATAATAAGCTAATAAGGATCTTAAAGCTAAAACCTAGCCACATGTCATTCTGAATATGGCCAAGACGGTAAAACCTATTCAAAAGATTCAAAACCTTGTTAACATATGAAAATATGTTAACACTCCTGGCAAAATGCGATTCGATAAAATCGCATAAGTCATCCTTACATTGGATTCTTCCAATTTCTTTTATATATTAAACATTCAATAGGAATGAAATGCCTACGGGCTATATTCATTGTCATACAAGACAAAAGACAGTTGTGCTCTTTGACCCCCTGTTAAAAAGAGGTAATAAACTATGATTAAAGCCTCAATACCTTGATCCTATAAGATCATGACTAAAAATTTAAAACTGTCCATGTGATTCGGCCTTTTATGCCATTAATATATTTTAATTATAACTAAGGATTAATATAATGAAAAATCCTAAATATATATGCCTAATAAATTAATCGAAATGGTTTCTTAAATACCATGATTAATAAATCATCTAGAATGATAAAACTGTTATAGACCTCGGAGTAAATTAAAATCATTTATCTTATGTAGTAATCAAGCTACATGGCTGGGTCTGATGAAGTCAACAGCCACCCCAGAGATAATCATGATAGCTCCAGAGTCAACGTAGCAGGAGTAGAATTACGAGCATTGATAGATAATGTCGTTACACGAGCTTTGGATAGGCAGTTTAACGAGTCTAGTGGTACTCGAAGCAGAACCCTATCTGTACCCCACTCTAAACCTAAGACTCACTCTGAAGTTCATCGTAAGCCACCTCCTAAACCTAAGGGGTCAAAGAAAGAGGATGACAACCATCACTCCTCAAACCAGCATAGTGTTCCATCTAAGAAAATTGTATTGGGTCAGGAGCCACGTACAAAGACTTGCTCCTATAAGTATTTCGTATCCTGTAAGCCCCGAGATTTCACTAGGGGAAAAGGGACTATTGACTGCATGACATGGTTAGACGAGATGGACACCGTTGTTGATATCAGTGGTTGCGCTGATAAGGATGTTGTAAAGTTTATATCTCAGTCATTCAAAGGCGAGGCACTAGCATGGTGGAGGTCTTTGATTCAAGCCACTGGGAAGATCCCATTGTACAATCTGACATGGGATCAGTTTGTTACTCTCATTAAGGAGAACTACTGCCCTCAGCATGAGGTTGAAAAGATTGAGTCTGATTTCTTGTCTTTGGTTATGAAAAACCTAGATTGTCAAGCCTACCTTAGGAGCTTCAACACTATGTCATGACTGGTTCCGTATCTAGTGACTCCGGAACCCAAGAGGATAGCTCGTTTCATTGGGGGTTTAGCCCCAGAAATCAAGGCGAGTGTAACACCCATGTTATTATTTTGAAATTTGTCGTATAAATACGATATCAAACATGTAATTACGATTAAGTATCCTTAGAAAATACAAGTAATTTAAAACTTTTACAACTTAAAAGTTTTCAACATAATATAAATAAGTTCGCCATTTAAAAGTTATGACGTAACGCCATGCGGAAGCTTTAATCTCAGGTGTTCGGTTCTTCGTAGCTGCTTGATCGTCATCCGTAGCATGCCCAACATCACCTAAGATCAAAACCAACTTAAAAGTTAGTTTTGATAGTCAACTAATAAGTTTAAACAAGTTCATGGGTCAAACAAACAAAAAAATAACATTTTTCCGGAATTAGGGGGCGTCACGTGACGCCAAGGGGCGTCGCGTGACGCCTAGCCCCCTTTTCAGCAGAATGCTGCTTTAACAGTTGTTGTACATTCCCAGCTTAACCCGATTTCACGGAAACGAGCATAACTCTCTCGTTTTTAATCCGTTTTACCCGAATCTTTTTTCACGCGTCCGTAATTTAATTCTCCATCATATGGAGTTAAAATTCAACATCCAACATAATAAATTTTGAGACTTCTAAGCCTTCGACTCGTTACCTTTTTATCAAATTTTAACCCGTTTATGCATTTTATCAAACAAACATATTTGTTTGATTCCAAATTCTCATAATCATCTTATTTTCGATATATCCTATCATATTAGGTTCTAGTTGCAGGTTTCTTACGCAATCTTAATCCATTTTGCATATATACTTGTTTTGACCCGTTAAGGGTGTTTAACATTTGCAAGCTTTAAATCACGCTTCTATTAGTTTACATCCTATCCCCATTTTTATACGTATCCCAAGGACTCCATTTAACAAAACGCTTAACTCTAAACAACTCTTAAAGGTTGTTTGTCCAATTTACCTCTCAAGGGCCTTTTGGTCAATTTTAGTCCTTCTTTTTGTAACGAAGGACTTTCACTAATAGTTGACCAAAATATCACTTCTAATTACATCCTTATATTTGTGTACCTGGCTCGGGTCAGACTATTGACCCGTTTTAATACCTTGCTTCAACAATTTGCATATTTCATAGCAACACTAATTCGTATGCCGCTTTTCCCTGTAAGCATAAGACTCAACAAGTGCTTATTAGTCGTGATTTATCAAATGATATTAACATTACCATTTGACCCGTTTAGTCTAAACGACCAACCATTTTGCGCTTATATTCCAATGGTATTTATTTACCCTTTTATTAAGTAAGTCATTTCGGATTCCTTACTATTTAATTATGACTTTTAAATCCGTTTCATACATGTTAACCCAACATAGCTTATGCCAATTGGTGTCGTTTTAAACTTCAACCCTTATCCATTTATATATGACGAAATCACCATTTTTCATTTGTTTTTATTCATTTAGGCCTACTTACAAAGTGGCCATTCAAAGATTCATTTTATTTATGTCATCTATGACCAAATGTCCATTGCGCATTTTTTATATATTCCGACCCGTACCACTTCGTGTCGGAACCAAAGTTCGAATACAACCTTTGCCGAAATTGTAACCGAGAATTAAATGCACATCTTGCAAAAAGGGTGTAAGCTTTACTTACCTCTTATCCGGTTTACGCTTTTCATCTCGTACTTGATTTGTTTGACCTGATTTCTCCCCAAGCTTCACCTAGCTGGTTAAGCGCCAACTATTATTCATCATTCACAAGGTGGTTAGTTTAATCATAACTTAGTACGATTATTCCACCTTACGCATTTGTATATCTAATTATCATTCATCACATCGTAACTCAGTTTGACTTTTTAAAAGTCAAATGCCCATTAGTATACTAATTGCATATTCGAGTTCATCAACTAGTTTCAACATTCTTTAATTACCCGGTAGGCGTTATCTTTAGACCACCGTTTTAACCAAAGTTCTAACCACGTTTATCACATTTCAATCACTTTAGTTAGTTCAAGCGATTATCAAGACTAATTTATTCATTCATTTCATAAGAACTATGGGTTCTCATCTATAAGTGAGGCCCGTTCGTCATATCCCTAGCATTCATCACAACACCTTATATAATCAAGTTCTTCATATGAACTAGTAGGTACCCAATTTCACTTAGGCATTTCATCGAACACCTTATGAGCATGAAATTTTTACTACTTGAAACCAAGCTCATGACTAACTATTTAACCAAGATTTAAACATCTTTTCACATGTTCATGACAATCTTCATATCAACAAATCTGGATTTGCTTCATAGAGCTCTAATACACTAAGTTAACAAAGATAATCCTAGTGTTTAACATAATTCTCCAAAACCCACTTGACACATGAGAGTATGATCATGAATTCACAATCATGAACATCAATTTAACAAATAAATGACTAGGGTTTACTCCTAGACATAGTTTCATCCCTAATTTCATCCAAACAACGAACATGCAAGCTCAGATTCGAATCTCACAAGTTCATCTAAAATTCAAGATGGAACTAAATAATGAAATTTGGCATACCTTATGATCCCTTCATCGAGGTGATCACGAATTCGTGCTTGGATTTCGATTTGGGTTGGATTTACCCCTTCAATTTGCTGATTTTATGCTTGTTAGGGTTTGAGCTTGAGAGCTCTTCTTGACTCCTGTGTTTTGTACGACCAGAACACACACAAAGGTGTGTGTTTTGGTGTTTTTAATTTTAATTAATCAAAAACCCATTTTCTCACTTTAACCATTTTAGTCCCTCAACTTTACCTAGGTTTATAAAGGTTACTACATCAAGTTCCTCATTATTTTTAAAACACTAGACTAACTAGGTTAATATTCCTAGTTATTTAGTGGGTTCCGGGAGTTATAACTCGTTTTATTTTAAGTCCTGTTAACTAAGGCTCTTATAAACTTAATTCTTTAAAACTTTGATTCGTTCATATATAATATTAGGATTTCTTATTTAAATCCAAATATTTACCGGGTTATTTTTACTACTAACGGTACGTTACCCGTCTTTTTAGTATTAACGGAGTTTGATTACCAAACTCGTTTTCGGGGTGTTACAAGTCTACCCCCCTTAAAGAGGTTTCGTCCTCAAAACCTTTTCTTACATAATTCCTTGAGTATAAACTCAATGTATTTGATCCGAGAAATCTTTTAAACATTACTCATACTTTAACCAATTGTTAGTATTGCCAGAAAAATATGGTAACATCTTTTTTTTTTACTAATTGTCTACGTATCTCCTACGACATAGTGCAACTTGAAATAACGTAATCTCATTATTTCCACTAGTTTGGTTAACTTAGCGAGATCCATCGCTTTCATATACTATCGAATTCTTTATGAATTCGTTACTTTGACCCGTTTAAAGGTTTTTAGTGAAATCTTTCACTTTTAGCAACAAATTCTTTTATTTTCAAATTTATTTATTCGGTTCAGTTATACCGAATCTACCACTTACAAGCAAACCAAATTTCTTGATTTGAATTGCTGACCTTAATCGGTCTCACTAACTCGACTTATTAGTCCAGTTACTTTTACCGCTTGCTTGGTTATAATGTTATTCTACCTCACATTGCATTTCTTGAACGTGATCGCGTCACATCATGTTTAATTCATATCAACCTTTCATTTTCGAAAACATCACTTTTTTGAATATATCGTCTTGCGCCTATTAGTGTCAAGACTTGTATCCTTCATGCTTACTATTTGAATTTCTATCAGAATTTGTATTTGTAAAAACGCTATTTCTTACTAAAACGGAAGTTTTAGTTTAACGTTTTATCTTTAAATTATGTCAAGCAATTTTTTATGACTCGACATTTACTCTTTTACAGTCTTTGTTTTTACGTGAGGATTCTCAACTGGTTCCCTCGCTTCGTTTAAGTAACCCGTAGGTTCTCACACGTAGCCTCGTAGGCTATTTCCTTAGATCTTCACCCCCTTTCTAATGGGAACCCTAAGGTTTATTTCCGTTTCTACTCGTGACCCGAGGGTCATTCTGGTCCCGTAGACCTTAACACTAATCGCATTCCCGTAGGTTACGATGATCCCGCAGATTCATCTTTTATTCATGTCTATATTCAATGTATATATATACATATATAGCTCCAGGGCACCCCTTGTTATATTGGGAATCATTTATTTTCGCTTTTGAGCTTTAGTTGACCTTGACCGTGGTCAAAGGCTTCATTCGTTTACTTTTGGACTATCCTTTCCGACTTTACGACTTCTAGCATCATTTACACGTCGGTTTGTCTTACACTTACCATTACCCGGTTCATACTTATACTCCTTTACAACCCATTACCCGGGTTCTTTTATTTTAACGTTTTTAACTCCTATAACTCCTTTACATAGGTTTATTAATATTTCTCACTTTTATTTATTCGATTCGCGCTTACTTACTTTAACAAGTGTCATTCTTTATTAAATTTGTTTGACTTGTTCGTGTGAAAATTCATCACTTATGAATGTCAAACTTCAGTCTTTGTTCGAACCGTTCAGCTTTGAAATGGTTGAACGTAATTTATCAAAATTTCTATTTGCATTATCTTGTCGTCTTCTCGTTATGACTCAAAACCCGAGTCTTTTAACTTCCCATCCGAGTTCCCGTTTCTCGGTCCACGCATGCGTTTAAATCCTTACCCACCAACCGGATGTTTTACCGAAGTCGTTATTATTGCAACCCTTACGGTATGCATTATGACTTCGTTTCGCTTTTATATTCCTACTTTGTTCTCAAATTTGGTGTTTTACAAAATCGGCCAGTTAAGAGTCATATTTGCATTCTCCGGGTTCGAGTGTAAGCACACCCCTCCCAATTGCATACTTTAATCGTTTTACATTAATCTTTGTCCCAATTGCATACTTAAATAGGAAGAATTGAAGGTTGCTGAGAAAGAAAAGATTGAAGAAAAAGTTGAGGTGAATGAAGAGGTCGAGAAAGCTGTTACTGAAAAACAACAGGTTGTAGAAGATAAGAAGAAAATTAAAAGTGTGGCTGAAGAAAAGAATGAGAATCCAAAAGTTGCTGGTGAGTTTGGTGATGAAGTTGGTGTTGAAGAAAAGAAAGAAGATGCTGATCAGACAGATGCAGCAGAAAACACCGAAGTGCCAATCACTAAGGTAATTTCTGATTCTGAAAACTTGAAAACTGTTGAGCAGTGCAAGAAATGCATGGAACCATGCAGTGCTTGTACTGAAAAAGATGAGCAATTCAAAATAAGAAATCTTGAATTTAATAAAATTGAAGAAGTTTTCAAAAATAAATACAAAGAAATGTTTGAAAATGAAAAAGTTTTGAAAGATAATGAAGAAAAACTTTTGGAAAAATGTAAAAAGTTAGAAAAAGAAAATGAAGTTTTGAAAGAATATTTTTTGAAAAAGACAGAAGAATGTGAACAAAAAGAAATTGTTTGTCAAGAAATGAAAAAAGAATATGATTCAATTAAACTGGCATATCACATTACAAAAGAGTCATATGAAAAGGTGAAGGATGAAATGAAATTTGCTCAATCAAGAATGAATTATTTTTCTGAAACAACTAAAGAGCCAAAACGAATGTATGAAATAAAGCAACATGTTGTTAATTCTTACATTGAGGATGTTGCTAAGCTAAAGCGTCAGATTGCTGATTTAGAACAGGATAATAACAAGTTAAAAAGTTATCACGTGTCGTCATATGTGCTTAAACGTATTTTCAATTTAAAACCGGGAGATGGTGAGTCTGAGCAAAACAAGAAAGGCATTGGCTCAGAGTTTCATCAAGTTCCACCACCGGAAAAGTTTGCGTTTTATGATGATGAAAAGGTCGAAAAAGCTTTCA
Organism: Helianthus tuberosus; assembly: GCA_030545235.1. Classification (NCBI taxonomy): domain Eukaryota; kingdom Viridiplantae; phylum Streptophyta; class Magnoliopsida; order Asterales; family Asteraceae; genus Helianthus; species Helianthus tuberosus. The sequence goes on along the minus strand of CM060377.1, from coordinate 61,362,306 downwards.
ACTTGGTAGATCAATTGCCAGATAACATTGACATAACCTATTTCAAATCTGATGATTCTAGTGATTCAGAGGTGGTAGGTAAGGTCGTTGAAAGTGTGTTGAAAGAAGAGTCAGTTGATACAGGTAAATCTGAATCACAAGATGAAAATGAAGGTAATTTTCATGATGGATATATGAAAAACTCAAAATCCGAGAAAAATCTGGATGATGATTCAAAAGGATTGGTTTATACCATGATTGGATCGGACAAATTATTCTTAGATGTTGTATTCCCGATTCAGAATGTGATTTCAGAAAAGGTTGATAAAGTTTTCAAAATGGTTGAGATTGAAAAACCTGAAATTCCAAAGTTTGCTGGAAAAGGTCACAAAACTTTTTATAACAAACCTGGTTACAAGAAGAAAAATATGAAGGTTGGGTTGGGTTATAAAAAGAAAAAAAATCGAAATAAAAATGAATCGTCAAATTTTCAGGCAAAGATGAATTTTGTTCATGGAACAAGTTCAGAAGAAGAGAAAGAACTAAAATTTAGACGTCAGTCTAATGAAGAGTTCTATGCTCAAAAGAAGAAGCAACAACCACAGGTCAAAGACGTGTCCAAGAGAACATGTTTCAAATGTGATCAAATAGGACATCTTGCACACAAGTGTCCAAATCTGAAACCTGTCGATGTTGGCAAAAAGAAGTCTGAAAATGTTGAGAAACAAAAATCTGAGAATGTGAAACAAAGGTCAACCAGATTTGATTCAAAACAAACTTGGAGGTACAACACAAACAAGTTTGTTTCGAACCAAACTTGAAAATCAAACCCGAATAGGTTCGATTCAAGACAGACCTGGAATTCTCACACACCCAGATTCAGAACAACTAAAAGTTGGAAAACATCTATTGATATGACAAAACCCCAAGAGTTTTGGAAACCAAAAGTTGTTGTTCAAAATCAAAATGTTCAAAAAGAAACAAATTTTTACAAAAGAGGTACTCCGAAAGGACAAACATGGAGTGTTAAGAAACAAGTGACTTCGGTAAAAGATGAAAAAGTTGAAGTCAAAGTTGAAAAAGTCTTTGTTCAGAATGACAAAGATTTTCCGAAATTGAATGAAGCATATTGTGTTGAAATGCCTAAGGTCAAACAGAACTGGGCTAAATTGTTCAAGTAATTGAATACTTTGAATGTGCAGGTGCTCAACAAAACCAAAGATTGTGAGAATGGAAGTTGGAGCAGCCTGGCACAACGAGGAGAGGAGGCTGCTGAACCCTGTGTTGGTTGAAACAGGGAGTTTATTTGATTTCTGTACATAAATAAACAATATTTCAAAAATCCTAAAAATTGAAAAATGTTAAAAAAAAACCAAAAATATGTTTTTGTTTTGTCAAAATTTTGAAAAATCAAAAATATGATTGATTGAATACGCCGAAACCCTCACGGCTGAACAAACATGATTAATTTCACAAGATTGAAAAACGGTTTTCAAACTGTTAAAACTAATGTGTTGTAAATCATGGGGGTATGTTAGATTTTCTGCAAATCAGTACACTTGAAGCAGAAAATGGATGGCGAGATGAAGCTATCAGTATTGTTTGTCAAATTTTATTTAAATGATTTTGCATTTTAGGGGGAGTAATATTGTTAGAAAATCCAAAAACATTTGAAATTTTGAAAAAGCCAAAAACATGATAAAATTCGAAAATTGAGTTTTTGTGTATAAAGAGGAAATGATAGTACATCAGTAGACAGTTACGGTATGCTAAAGAAATGTAATGATTATATAGCGTTAAACAGTTTCACTGATGATATGCCGATAGGTTTTTATACATTTAGTAAACTTTTTCGGGATATAAACCTAAATTTAAACTTGCTTATTTCGTAGGGAACACTACTTGGATATATAGGTAACCCCTGAAATCTCGTTTGAAGGACCCCTCTTTCTGAGATACTAGGTATTTATGCTTAGTGATATCTGGGGTATTATCCCGGGACTTCTGATTTTGCGAAAGCAATGGCCTAGTCCCCGTATAATACTTTCTGCATGCTTGAAATATAGCTCGCCCTCAGCATAAAAATGATGAAACATTAAAAAAAAATATGTAAATCATGTGTTGTTGAAGAAAAGATCCTCTAAAGGGGACACACCAAAAGTCGAAGCCGTCATCTCTCTGCTGAACGGAAGTTCTGACCTGAGCTCTCACGGTTTTTCGCAATTTAACCCCTTACAGATATCATCTAGGTATACTCACCTGTAAGACTGAATATTGGGATCTGGATACGGGAGTATATTCAAGAGGTGGGACACATGAATGAGTTTAAACTCTTAAAACATCTAATTCGTATCCTGAATCAGTTGAAATTTGTGTGAAAATTTAAGTGGATCAGTATATCGACAATCTAAGTGAATTGTTTAATTCTTATTGTGTAACTAAGCTCAACGGTACTTGTGACTTGTAAAAAACTGATATGATCCTCTGACACAAACTCAAACAAAAATATTGTATGTAAATATGTCTGTACATATTTCTTTACTGCTTTATATTTCAAAAAATACAAAAAGATTTTTGATTCTGCTTTATTTTCAACAACCGATGTCTGAGATGCTGAGTGTCAAAATCTAAGTAAGCTGATTGTGTTTCTGAAAATAAAACAAGTTGATTAATTTGAAACTTGATTTTTTAGCAAAAATCAAAAACAGTTTGTGATATCTCCAAGGTTATTAATTTGGACTTGGATGATTAACTGTGAGGGAGTTGGATTCTCAAACATTGCCAAATCTATGAAATTTGTTGATAAAGGAAATTGAATTGCCAGGTTTTCATTCCTGTAAATTTAAAATGTTGTTACTTATAAACGTATGAGTGTTGCAGATATTGTACCAGACTACGATCCCGATAGCTGAGTCTAAGGGGGAGTCTGAAGACGAGCTCAAAGCAAGGGGGATCTTGTAACCGGAAAGCAAGGTGTCGATCCCTAAAGCACGGAAGCTTGACGAAAGGGGGAGCCTGAAGAAGCTGTTAATGTTAGAGCCAGAGACTGATATGGATGCTTACAGTGTTAGACAATTTGGTAAGAGCATGAACACTGATCAAGACTGAAGATGTGTCATGATAAAGACTCGACACTGAAGACTTCGTCAACATCCAAGGGGGAGTTTGTTAGTGCACCATGTCTATTGACTTCGTCTTGTATCGAGTCATGTAATGTAATATGATAAGATAAGATAAGATAATCAGTGCTCGGGTTGCTAGAAACTGATTTTAGTGAGTGTTATAGTAATTCCGCTTGAAACTGTCAATGGTCATTTCAAACGGAATTAACTTTGTTAATTCCTCTTGAACGTGCCTTGACCATTTCAAACGGAATCACCTAGTCTATAAATAGGAGCACACCGTTTCATTTGAAACGAAATTAGATCTTGTGTTTGGTAACGAAGTGCTGCCAAATCGTCTCCAGGTGCTGTAATACTATCATTTCAATACAAGAGACATTTAAATTGAATCGAGCATCCGTGTCATTGATTCCGCCTTTGATTCGGATAAACAACTCTTCTGATCGACTCATTCAGGTCGTACAACGATCCAATAAAAAAGACCCGTAAATGTGGACATATATGGTTGAACATGTTAGTTCTTAATTGAACAGTTTGACAGTACACCCGACCTGGCATGTTTGGTCCCATATTATTTTCAGTATTGCTTTAGTAATTGAACATTATGAATTGTGAGTAGGGACAAAAAAGAACGCAGCTCGGTAAATTCAGTATCGGTACCCGGTACCGTTTGCTCATCTCTAATGAACCGTAGAAAACATTATACGGTTGTTGTTAAAGAAGTTAAAAACGTTGATGTTGATTAATATTTCTACAACTTTCTAAAGTTTTGGTATGTTTATGAAGTAACCTCCATTTTCCTTCTTAGATTATGATCACTACAATTGGAATAATTATGTGCTTATACTTTTGGAGAACATCCTTTGCTAATAAGTGTCTTAAATTGACTAAAATAAGAAAACATTGTATATATTTAGCATGTGGATATGTATTCAATGTAAATTAAATTGTGGTATTTACGTAAACATCCTCTTAGATTTTATTTATCAAGTGCTTAGTAAGTTATACTATGTTTGTGAAGTCAAGAGTTTTTTAAAAATATTGAATTTGGGTTGAAATGGTAGATAGTTAATAGACAATGGGTTGGAATAGGCAAGCGAAAAGTAGGTTAAATTCTTGACGGTTAAATTCCGTATTTATAGTCTAATGGTTCAAGTGCGGTATGATTGGCGAGATTAGTCTAATGGATCAAGCGTCGCATTTGGTTAGTATTATTGTATTAGTATATTTTTACGATTCTATTAAGGAATAATGGATTTTAATAATCTCATCTATTAGCTGTTGGTCGGCAACGGTCCCAACTTCAAAAATAACCAGTGGTGGTCTCACCTTTTCACATATTGTAAATCAATTGACATTTACTAACATAACCTTAATTTCTTTTTGTTCCTTTTTCCTTTTCTGTTATCAGCCTCTGTTTCTTTTGCTTCGTTTGTACAGAATATTACATTTCAAAGTAAATAATATGGTTTTGGATGAAGCTGCGCATCGCGCAGGCATTAACCTAGTATGTATATATAAACCTTGTCAGCATCTCTCTCTACCCTTCTCTCCACAGTCACCATTAACCCACCAACAACCACCTCTAGCCACCACTCTCCACCACCATCATCACACAACCATTATCAACGCCACCCCCACCCCACCCCATACCACCCACACCTACACCACCCACACCCACGACCATCACCAACCCTCCTCCACCGCCACACCACCTGCCACTTTACCACCTACCCTCTCTTCCACCCGAACAACCTTCTCCTCGCCGAAACCCTAGCTGCGTTGCCGTCACCTTCATCGCCGTCATCTGCGTTGCCGTCATATGCTTTGCCTTCATTTACGCCATCGTCATCTGCTTTGCCTTCATTTGCGACGCCGTGATCTGCTTTGCTGTCATCTACTTTGCCTTCATCTGCTTTGCCTTCATCTGTGCCGCCGTGGTGGTTTGTACCCAACCACCACAGGTTGTTAAGTGAGATTTTTGGATTTGATGAATTTGTATCTTGCTTTAAAATTTGGTCAGATTTATCGGAGTCTTCAAGGACTTTGATAATCTGTTTCTTGATTTGAATTTGTGATGTGAGATTTTTTGGGATTTAATTATGAATTGTTTGTGTAACGCCTGCGTCCCTAGACTTTTATCTAATTGTCACTTTTAGTCCCTAAACTATGAGATATGTGATACTTTTGAAACACGGTGAGGCTTATGCTATAATTCTTGATACTTGATACTATGAGACTATGATTCTATGATGCTATGAGACTATGATTCTATGATACTATGAGACTATGATTCTATGATGCTATGAGACTATGAATCTACGATACTATGATCCTATGATGCTTGATACTTTGGTGCTTGACTCTTGAGGCTCGTGAAACTTGAGACTTGGTTGAACGAGGGACTGGAGTCTTGTCACTGGCGTAAACTATGGAAACTTTTGTGTTAATGATATAATCTAGTTATGTGATACTATTACTCAATAATACGCAACGCAACGCTTAATCTAACTTGCAAAACGAATCAAAGACAGAAACGCGGAAATGATAGGATTGGCCGAATGGCAATCTGATCAGATGACCATCCGATCGGATGGCCATTCGACCGAGTTGCCATCCGATCCGTGCACACTGCCTCACTCACTCGCTCACACACTATAAATAGGCCTGTCACATCAATTCTCACTGATGTGATAGCCTCACTCGACCCAGACGCACGCACTCCTCTTTTCTTCCATTTCTTGGTGATTTTGGTACGTTTTACACTAGATTCTTGTACATCTTTGATCTATGCACCATTCTCTACATGATTCTCCTTTGAAATCTCACTTTTCACCATGAAATCTCTAAGATTTGAGCTCTTGAGGGTGACGTCATCATGGTGGTTTGTACAAACCATGGTGTGATGTCATTTCTACCAAGATCTAGCTCAGATCTAAGAAATTTCCTGTGTTTTACACCGAATCTTCACTAAATCTAGGCTATTAGCTAAAAACTTATGTTTATCTTCATCTCTTTACCAAAAACGATGAGATCTGGATGTAAACGAACTGAAGACTTAAAGATTAGTCTGGAGTTGGTTTGGAGAAGGATTGTTACAGGAAAAGATGACCGGAGTATGAGTTCTGACATGAACCCCGTCACAAACGGGTGACTGAACGGGCTGGGGTGATTCCCACACGATCAGATCGGCTGAACACTGATGGGTTTACCGTTGTCTTAATACATACCACGTCGTCGTTGCTTAAACAGAAACTTAGAAACATTACAAGTATAGGAACGGGACGAGGACAACTTGATCGAGTGGCAATCCGATCGGATAGCCATCCGATCGGACTGCCATCCGATCAAGTGACATATGCCTCTTACCCCTAACACTTGGATACTTGAATCTTTTGATCGTCGAATGGCAATCCGATCGGCTAGCCATCCGATCGGACTGCCATCCGATCAAGTGTCATTACCTTAAACATTTTTGGAACTTTGAATCTTTGATCGTCGAATGGCAATCCGATCGGATAGCCATCCAATCGAACTGCCATCCGATCAAAGTGACAACGTGCTTTAGAACCTTCCAACACTTGGAATCTTTTGAGACTTTGAATCTTTGAAAACTTAGAACTTTGGATCGAATGGCAATCCGATCGGATAGCCATCTGCTCGAATAGCCATCCGTCCCACTCACACACATGCCATCTCAATCGAATGGCAATCCGATCGGATGGCCATCCGATCGGACAATCATCCGATCAAGATGACTGATCCGACACTTGGTTGAATTTCATTATTCTGCCCGACTCTTATCTGTTGTAATCTAATCAGGCTAACTCTGAAAGAGCTCCCTTTGATCCAATAACAGTTGATCTGTTAAACAATCACTGTGAGTATACTCGATCTCTTTTTGTTTTAAACTTTGGGATGTAACATGTATTCTATTAAACTATGATACTTGAAACTTTTGGAATCTAAACTCTATCCTATGTTGTGTGAAACTTGTGATTCTTGTATTCTATTTGTGCTATGCATTGTTGTAAAAGTCGGATTCCAAGGCCGAGTACTCGGTCCTCGGAACCCCTTCAAGGCGACTTCCTCCTATGCGGACTCAATTAGTCGGCCTCGGTCAAACTCGGCGCCTAGTCGGCGCCTAGTCGGACGTAGTCGGAAAGAGTCGGTCTAGGCGGTCAACGTGGTTTGTTGACTTTTAATTAGTCAAAATCGGCCAAAATCGGCCTACTCGGCCTTCTACTCGGACTACTCGGCCTTGTACTCGGACTACTTGGACTTGTATTCAGAATATTTGAACTCTAAACATGTTTCATTTTAAATTATACTCAGTTGACATGAATTATGCTTATTTTAACATATGTATAATATATAACAATTAATTTTCTTTATAGTTACCATGTCCGAGTACTCCCCGAGTACTCTCCGAGTACTCCGATTACTCCCAACTCCCCAGTCGGCCGACTAGAGACCGCCTAGCGACTTTACAACACTGGTGCTATGTGAACGTTTAATCCAGGGTGTGTAGTTCCGCCTTAACAGTAGTAGCGATATAGGAGATGCACCTCCCCATTATTCTCGGGGGTATTGTTAGGAGGATTCTAGTTTTCCTTGAGACTTGGGAAAACAACAAAGCATCGGGATACTTGGGCTATCACTTGTTGGACTGTGAACACTAGCATGGCTGATAGATGCTGGAACTATGGAAAACAAGCTAGGGTTGATGCTTAGAAACTCACCTAGATAACTCCAGAAGTTGAATCAAAGACTATTGTGGTTGTATTTGACATGTGTGGTCGTGTTGATGTTTTAGACAAATTATGCATGAAACTTATTTAATCTTTAATGAAACTATTAGTGTTATGGAATCTCATGAGCAATCTGAACGCTTAGTGCTCACACCTCGATGTTTCCGCCATCGGTTGGGGTGTGACAGATTGGTATCAGAGCCATAACTATAGGGAATTAGGATAAGTAGGAATACTTTCCCTAGTCTATAGTTCTAGGAATCTTAATTATTATCTGTTATTTAAGACTTATGCATTCTACCGTATCTGCTTCCTAGCAGCACATTTTCCTGCTAAACTTACATGTCTTTCCTAAGGCTGACACAATGTACACTCGATACTTGAAAAACACTGCTAATCAGTGTTTGTATTTTGCACGAAATTGCCCTCAAGTCAGGAGTGATATCCAAACCTTGATGGGAAATTTCCTGATTATATTCTAAGTAGGTCTTATCTACTGATAAGTACCGACGCTATTAGGGTATGATCTTGTCAAGATAGAGGTGAAACTCAGACCTTGATAACTAGTCCCACTCCTTGATTTTTATGTCTTGCCAAAGTCTCGAAACTCCCAATCAATTAGGAACGTGAAATGACCAAAAGGATGAATATCGTAGGCCTAACATCGATGAGATATTTGTCTGAGTAAGTCATGACACGTTGCCTCAATTCGAAAGGGGTTCGAAACACCTTGGTTAGTCGCCGTTCTTCTACCCGGAACAATCTACGTTTTATGAGCCTATCTTTTTTGTTATCTCGATTTTATGTATGGTTTTAAACTCAAATTCTCCATTTATCTTGAATTTTAGTTTGTTTGAGGCTTTTCACTCAATTCGCACGTATGTCCGCAATCTAAGACCCTAATCCTAATCTCAGAATCAAACTAAATTTATGGAGCTTTATACATGATGCTAATCTATGTGGGAATCTTGATCGACTATGACACTATGTGAAACTATTTGAGGAATCTATGTGCTACTGTGGTTGTAAAACACTAAACGGAACATGGCATAGAAATACGAGACAGAAGTGACGTGTCTGAAACATGGTGGATACGCCGCTGGTACTTCCTATATATAAGTGTTTCAGGCATGTTACCAACTTTCGTACTAAGTGCCATGCGAAACTTAGCGCTTTGCAGACCGGTGATGAGCTTGTTGAATTCTAAAACTATGGGAAACTACTTGTTTTAGCTTTTTTTTTTTGAAAGGCAAACTTTATTAAAACACAACACCGGGAAACCTCCAAGGCGGAGATACCCAAAACACAACAGTTACATTACATCAAAATTAAATGTTTGCCAATCCTTCCAAACCACTTCACTCTTTCTACACCTGTTGTAATACCAAAGAAACCCCAACGCTTTAATATCGGAAACAATCTCTACCACGTTTCTGCTAGAATTTCTGAATATCTTCTCGTTCCTAGCCTTCCAAATACGTCAACACGTCAAAATAACAATACCGTGGAGAACCTCTTTCTTAACTGTCGACCAACCAGAAGTCTTCGCCAATTCTATCATATCCTTCACAGAGAAAAAATAAAAAGGAGGTAAGTGTACCCACCGCGCAATGCCATTCCAAACTCCATTCGCCGTTCTACAACCCGTGAAAATATGCTCCGTACTTTCATCATGATCTTCACAAAACGAACACAAACAACCTCCACAAGCAATGTTCCGCCTATATAGAGCAACTTTGGTGGGGATCCTATCCAATAACAAACGCCACATGAACACATTACACTTGATTGGCAACCACTTGCACCATCAAAAATCTGTAACTTGTTGCTACAACCGATCCCTATCCAGCCAGAATTTAACTTGCTACACCGAAAAACCGAATTCATTACTATTGTCCCAGAACCAAGAATCTCTACCGGATCCCAAACTTTGATTCGCCACCAACCGATGACACTCCAGAAGTTGCTGAATCTCCTGTGCCGACTCTGGATATCTCTTACAACACCAAGAAATCGACCCTATCGGATTACCGCCCCCTATTCTTTCAGCAACAACACACCATTTATCCCGCTCTAATCGAAATAATTCAGGAAACAATTCCTTCAAAGGAAGGCGATTAACCCATGGATCCGTCCAGAATTTAATATCCAAACCGTTCCTCACACGACCCCGAATCATACCAATGCAATTCAATCCTTCCACCTTCAATTTGTATTCATACGAAACCAATTTTGTCCATGTCTCCGAATATCTAGAGCTATGCGGATACGTTTCCCACTTCCTCTTTGATCCGTGAATAGCATCAATAACTCTCTGCCACATCGCCGAGCCTTCTTGACGATAACGCCAAAGCCATTTCACTAAGAACGCACTATTGCAATCCCCAAGCTTACGAATACCCAACCCACCTTGCTTTTTCGGTCTAGACACCATATCCCATCCAACCCAATGAACCTTGTTAGTATCCGAATTGCCTCCCCAAAGAAACTTCTTGATCCACGATTCAAGCGCATTAATAATGGCTACTGGCGCCTTAAACAATGAAAAATAATAAGATTGTAAAGTCTCCAATACCGACTTCATAAGGGTCAATCTACCCCCAATCGACAAAACTTTAGACTTCCACCTTGATAATCTAGATTTAAACACTTTTAACATAGGCTCCCAGTTACCAATTCTGCTCATATTGGTTCCAACCTGAATGCCTAGATATATAAAAGGCGTAACACCCGGATGACATCCCATCCCATTTGCCTTATCACTTACGTCTTCTCTACTCTACTCTTCCCAACACCAAATAATGTGGACTTACGAATATTAATTCGAAGTCCCAAACACATATGAAAAACCTTCAGCATACGTCTTAGACAAATAAAATTACCATCCGGCCATTCTCCCATAACCATCGCATCATCCGCATATAATAAATGCGAAATGGCCGGACCACCATTCGGGAGAACCACCCCTTTAAAAACTCCAACATCACGCGCCTTCCTTTAAAACCCCGAGAGTGCCTCCATAACGATAATAAGTATATGTAAAAGTTAGTAAAAGAAAGATGGTTAAGTTAGAAGGTAAATTACTAAAGTGAATAGGGATTTAATGATGAGGGACTAGATGTGTAAATGTTGTTATAATACATGATAAAAAAACAAAGAAAGAAACCTGGGACCTGGGTGCGATCGTGAGAAGCCAGGGGGAACTCCTTCCCTCTCAAAAACCCTAAATCACTAAAATTCCATCAATTGAAAGCCAATTTAGTGAAGAATCGAATGCATGAGCTAAGAATTATGATTATCTAAGTACTCTTGAACTCAAGTAAGTTAAATTTTGTGATTTGATGATGTTTGATTATGTGGGTTTTGTATGATTCGTGAATGTAATTCAAAATTCAATATGATTAATGGTTGCTATGAAGGTCTAGACATCATTAGATGCTAAATTTCGAATATGAACATGATTAGGGCAAAACCCACTTGCATGTCAAGTAATGTTTAGCAATTGTAAAGTTTTGTATGTTAATTTGATTGTTGATTCATGAAATTGTTATGAATAATTGATCTAGAACTATGTGCTCATGATTTGAATGGTAGATTTCAAAATAGTAGGATGTTTATGTTAATCAATGAGAAGAACTATGGAAATTGTGCTTAGGATGCTTGTACATTGTGCTAAACTAGTGATACGCACACAATGTGTTCGACGAACTGCCTAAGTGAGTTTAGTTATGGTTTTTAAATGAATGCTTGTTAAGATTGATGCAACTTCTTTATGATGATGATGTATGTGAATAGTAGACGCCATAACGTATTATAAGGATTATGAAAGTATTGTTTATGAAAGCTAAAGTATGAGATTATGACATATAGGCACGAAGAAGGAAGAAGGCGCAAGTCACTCGAAGGCACAAGCATCTCAAGATCGCGGTAAGTTCATGTGAACTTAATCCTCTTTTTATGTTGTTCTACGGATGAATGTTTAGTTATTAATCCTAAATGTTGGGTTGTGTGTTGTTATTGGTTCAAATGATGATACGTTATATGTTAGAATACGGAGAAGCGACACAATAGTGTCGGATGTATAATTATCACGCAAGTGGGATGAAATTGTATGGAAAGTAGGACAATGAGATAGTTAACTAACTACTTGTTGTAAACAGGTCATAATGATATGTTATGCTAGGCATGTATGATAAGAGTGATCCGTTGTAAGTGGGTAAATTAGGATAAGCACGAAAATTATTGTTGACGTTTGATTATGGGCTCATTATGAATGGGTCGATGATATGGATGTACGAATGTATTGAGATGTTGGAATGAAAGAAAGTTAATGGAAGGGATGTTTAATAAAAAGAATGTTGTAAACAAGGCTTGTCAAAGACTTGTAAATTGTTAAGGGGCTGATTAAAAGTATGTAAGGTATGTTATGGATTTTGTTTGGTAATATGAACTAACGAATGTTCGTTGTTGTGCATGATAGGTAAATCGCATGGTTGATTACGGCGCGCTCAAATCGAACACACACTATGTCGCCCTTATGCGCTTCCGGTTCAAGACATCTTTTGAAATGGGTCTAAATCGTTGTTGGGTAGTAAATGTTAAACTAGTATTTAGGATGATCATAGTAGTTTGAAGTTTAAACTCTATTTTGGATACTTTGGATTGAATGTTTTAGGTAAATTGTGTTTGGTTTTTAATTTAGCATCTTTCGAATAGTGTCGTAGAATGTATCTTGAATGGTTTTGTTAAAAAGCAGGAAAACGTTTACTTTACGAATGGGTCATGTCAAAATTTTCCCAAAAAAATTTGTATGAGGTTTATGTTATCTGTCAAATGTGAAAAGTGGGCGTCTCAACTTGGTATCAGAGCCGAGGTTTGAGGGATTCAAGTATTTAAGGCAAATGCTTGAACTCAAACCAAAAGCTTGTATGAAGGTGTGTTCGTTCCGAAGCGCTACGCAAGTAAGTAAATTGTAAAATTTATTATGTTGTTGTTAGAAATAGAATGGGATTTATAGCTTATTTGTTCTTAAAACCGAGTTATACGGCTAATTAATATGCTAAACGGGTCCGCAATTAAATTACGGACGCGTAGGAAAAAGAATCGGTTAAATCGGACTTACGGATCATAAGTTATGATGATTTTAAGTTTGGTTTTGATAAAAGTTTTAGCTGGGCAAGTGCAGCAACAAAAATAAAGGAACTTGCTGTCAAAAGGGGGCTAGGTGTAGCGTCTATCCCCTAGGTGGGGGCGTCTAGCCCCCTGATTCCGATTTTTTTTTTGTTTCGACGATCTTGAATGCGGGACTTGTTCCAATTGATTTTAAAGACCTTATGAACAATATTTAAGGCAAAATTTATAATCAAATGATGAAGGAAAAGTACATGTGAATGATGGAAATGAAAGTTTGTTATGAATGAAGGATTCGGTCGATATGATACAATACGATCGTCAATGACGATAAGGCATGAAGTATGAATGATTAATGGAACGTGTTATGATAAAATAATGTTAAAACGTGATGATGGGAAGTATGAAATGAAACCTAATGGATATAATGAATGTTTTATGTAGATGGCCGATGCGGTAAATGTAAACGATGATGATGAAGCACGCCGAAATGAAATGAGTGCAATGATTGTAGAAGAAGTAGAGAAAGTGATTGAAGCTAGTAATTCCCGACTAGCTCAAGAAGTGGAAGGTCAAGTATTGGGAGTAGTCGATACTCTAGTAACGACCAAGGTGGAAGAACTAAAGGAGATGATTAGTGAACTACAAACAAAGAAGAGTACTCAAAGGTGCACATACAAGGAATTCATGGCATGTAACCCTTTGCCGTACAAAGGAGAAATTGATCCGATAGCTTGTCAAAGATGGATTTCAAGTACCGAGGCAGTGTTTGTAAGAAGTAGATGTGAAGTGGAGGATCAAGTGATGTTTGCTATGGGCCTCCTACAACTCCAAGCAAAGGATTGGTGGGACGCACATTCAAAGGAATTGGGGGATGACAAAGTACAAACGTTAACATGGCAAGAGTTCAAGGAGCCATTTCTGAAATATCATAGCCCACAATCCGCACTTGATAAGATTCAAGAAGAATTTTTACGTCTTCGACAAAAGGATGAAACGATTGATGAAATAACGAATAAGTTCCTCGAGAAGGTGAAATTTTGTGGGGAGATAGCGAGGACTGAGAGGTTGAAAATCATACGTTATCATGCTATGTTAAAGGCTGAATATCGGGAGTTCGTAAATCCCTCCAAGTGTGCAACATTGAATGAATTAATCGACTGGGCAAGAGATAGGGAGATTGAGTTAAGAAGGCAGGTCGAACGGGGAGAGAAAAGGGTGGCGGAGAAGCCTACCAACACCAACCCATCGAAAAAGGCAAAATATCAAGATCAAAACAGGAAAGGGAAGACAAGTAGTGGGATTCCGACTTGCAAGACATGTGGGAAACATCATTCGGGTGAATGTTTGTTGGGAAAGAAAGGATGCTACAAATGTGGGCAAGAGGGACATTCGTATTATAGGTGCCCCGAAAACTCAAAAGCGTGTTACAATTGTAATCAAACGGGGCACATTATAGCGGAATGTCCGAAACTCCAACCAGGGGCAAAGAAGGATGTAAAGAAGGATGAGTCTTCCAAGGCTCGAGGGAGGATGTTTCAGTTAACCTCGGATGAAGCTAAGGCTAGCCCAGATGTGGTTTCAGGTATATTCTTGGTTAATTCTATGCCTATGAATGTTTTATTTGATTCCGGGGCTAGTAGGTCGTTCATTTCTAATGAATTGTTAGTTCATCCATCGTTTAAGCTTGAAAAGATGTTAGTACCCTCAGAAGTGGAAGTTGCTGATAGTAAAAGCTATTTGTTACATGATATTTGTAGAAACTGTAAGATCTTAATCGAAGATGAGGAATTTAGTATAGATCTTGTTCCGATGTACATGGGGGAATTTAAAGTAGTTGTAGGAATGGATTGGCTAGCCCAAAACTACGCTGAAATTCAATGCGAAAAGAAAGTCATTCATGTAGTAACCTCAGGGGGGAAACGGATAAGTGTTCAAGGGGAAATGGTCATCAAATCAAAATTGTGTTCTATAATCAAACCTGTCAAACATGTGAAGAACGGAGGTAAGGCATATCTATCTTATGTGATTGACACCAATCGAGGTGTTCCAAAGCTTGAAGAAGTGAATGTAGTGAACGAATATCCGGATGTGTTTCCGGAAGATTTACCGGGGCTTCCGCCCGAGCGGGAAGTAGAATTTAAGATAGACCTTAGTCCGGGCGCAAAACCGGTAGCTAAAGCTCCTTATCGGTTGGCCCCGACCGAAATGAAAGAATTGATGACGCAACTTCAAGAGTTGCTCGATAAGGGTTTCATTAAACCAAGTGTTTCACCATGGGGAGCGCCCGTATTATTCGTGAAGAAGAAAGATGGTTCGATGCGAATGTGCATCGACTACGAGAGTTGAACAAGTTGACGGTGAAGAATCGTTATCCGTTGCCCAGAATTGATGACCTTTTCGACCAGTTACAAGGAGCAAGTTGGTTTTCAAAAATCGATCTGCGGTCGGGTTATCACCAACTGCGTGTACGAGAAGAAGATGTGCCGAAAACTGCGTTTCGAACGCGGTACGGACATTATGAGTTTTTAGTAATGTCCTTTGGGCTAACGAACGCATCAGCTGCGTTTATCGATTTAATGAATCGGGTGTGCCGACCTATGCTTGATAAGTATGTAATCGTTTTCATTGACGATATACTAATATACTCCCGAAGTGAAGCAGAGCATGCTTCCCATTTACGTGATGTATTGTAAACGCTTCGCAAGGAAAAGTTATATGCAAAGTTCCCAAAGTGTGCCTTTTGGCTTAGAGAGGTACAATTTTTGGGTCATGTAATTGATGCGGATGGTGTCCATGTGGACCCGTCCAAAGTAGATGCGGTAATGAATTGGGTACCCCCGAAGAATCCAAGCGAAATAAAAAGTTTTCTGGGCTTGGCTGGGTATTACAGAAGATTTATCCAGGATTTCACCAAAATAGCCTCACCCATGACTGTAGGATCGTTTGCTGACCCGAATGAGTCGTTCAGAGGTTGTCTCTTGCGTTTCAGATGCGGAATAATAAGAAATGCAAGTAGAAGTAGCTTGTTCTTTCTCCTAACTGGTTGTTTTATTGATTTGAAACGTTTTACAGCTCGATCTTCACACCGGCAGAGCTTCGGTGTGGAATTTCACATACACGTTATGAGATCCGCCCTAATGACCCCTATATATAGAGTTTCTGGTTCGCTTATGTGTCACATGACCATAAAAGTGGACCAGACATGTACACATAAGCTGACCAGACTGAAAAATAAGCGGACCAGACATGTACACATAAGCGGACCAGACATGTCCATATAAGCGGACCAGACATGTCCATATAAGCGGACCAGACTCCCTATGTCCCTATGAGCGGACCAGACATGTAACACCTATACAGACTCCTGTTTTCTCGTAAAACGTTCCCTATGCTATACAATACGACATAAGACCTGATCCTAGACACCTAGACGGAATCAACAGATGTAGTGCACCAACAGACTCCCCCTCAGATGTTGATGGAGTCGCCAATACACCCTGACTGCAAAACTGTGTCTTCTCATCTTCAATCTAGATCAGTCTCTGGGCTTTTTCTTCTTTCAATCTTCAGACTCCCCTTCTCGATTTACTGGCATTCTTTTGTTCTTCAGTAACATCTTCAGGATCGTTGTCTGATCTACACAGGCTTTCAGAATTGATTTCCAGGATCGAAACTTGGCTCTCTTCCAACAGAGATTTTCAGAATATCGAAACCTGGCTACCTGCACAATCTTAACCCAGACATAAATTTTCTAATTTTATCACATATCAAATACCTGTGCACCAACACATGACTCTTATAATCACTAAAACAAACATATAATTGCAACATCTCAGGCTCTCTCTCAAATATCTATGATGAACCACTTGAAGAAGGTTAGATTTAACGAAAACAGTTAGATTTACACACACTCCCCCTCAAATGCTGCTCATCATGTTTAGCACTCGGAATTTTGAAAATCAGTTTTCCAACATCAGTTGTCGAAAATCTTTTTGACTTTTTCAAAAATTATGCTAAAACACACACAAAATCTTTTTGGATTTTATAATAAAGAAAATGTAATGCAATAAAGAAATATTTACAAACAATATTTTTGTGAGTTCGTGTAAGAGGATCATATCAGTTTATGAGACAAATCACTAACACCATTAAGCTTCATTTCATTTTAAGTTCTAAACAATTCACCTAGATTGTCAGTATATTAGTCCACTTAAATTTTTACACAAATTTCAACTGTTTCGAGATACGATATTAATGTCTTAGATACTTAAACTCAATCGCGTGTCCCACCTCAGAATATACTCCTGTATCCAGATCCCAATAATCAGTCTTACAGGTAATTATGACACAAATGATATCTGTATATAAATTAGGTAATGCGAGGACCGAGGGATCTCAGGTCGATACTTCCGTATACGCAGAGAGATATCGGCTTCGACTTTTCGGTATGTCCCCTTTAGAGGATCTTTTAGCTACAACAACAGCGACTATCAATTTTATTGTTTCATCAGCATGCTGAGGGTTTATGCTATGTTTCAAGCATTGCGGAAAGTATTATCCAAGGACTAGGTCAGAACCACCGTTCAGCAGAAGTCCCGGAATAATACCCCAGACATCATTGAGTATAAAGACCTAGTATATCAGATTATGAAACCTTTCAAACAAGATTTCGGGGGTTACCCATATATCCGAGAGATGTTTCCCCACGATATAAGCAAGTTTGAAATTTAGATTTATATCTCGTCACAATCTACTAAATGTGCAAAAATCTACTGGCATATCCGCAGTGAGATTGTTTATCACATTTTAACATTTCATTTCTTTAGCATGTTGTGACAGTCTACTGATGTACTATCATTTCCTCTTATCACAACGAAACTCATTTTGAATTTATCATGTTTTTGGCTTTTTCAAATTTTCAAATGTTTTTGGATTTTCTAAAAATTTTCTACTCCCCCTAAAATGCAAACACATTTTAGGAAATTTGAAAACAAACTGTACAATAACGTGACAACTAATATCGAATCACCTCAATTCGCCATTCACTTGGCATAAACAATCAGAACTCCCCCTCACAACAAACCATTTTCTCATTAAGATTTCAAAACACTTAAGTTTGTTTTAATCAAAATGATTTTTCCGGAAAATAAGTTTGTTTTTTACCACTTGTAAAGTTGGGGATGTGGTTCATCATATTGTCTCTTGTCATATATAGTAAATCAAGTACAAATTAATGTCCCTGATTTACCATTTGCATTCAAGCAACCTCTAAATGAATTGTAAAAAAAATCACTTGTAAAAACACACAATACCACTTGTAGGAATGTTACGTCTACATTACTATTTTACCAATCAGGATGTCGATTCCTGCTTCGCACTTACCAACCTGGAAGCTCCGGCGTAGTCATTCAACCTGTAGAGTTTTAACAATTTTAAGAATTTTCAAAACAACTTTATTAAACATGAAAGATGCCGATTCCTGATCCACGATTACAAACTTGGGATCTCCGGCAAGTCAGGTGTTTTAAGCAAAGAAAATGTCCACCCAAGCCTGACCAGCCTTGGGTGTTTTCAGTTCAGAAGCAGTTGGAGTGTAAGTTGCTTTCTTTTTAGCATAAAACTCCTTTACCCCTTTTACTTTTCCATCGACCATTTTTTCCGAAAATCTTTTTAACTTTCCCATTAAACGCTTTCTCAACATCAAAGTTATCCTTCTCAGAATAACCTTGATTTGAGATTTCAGATTTTCCAGTTTTCCTTTTAAAATTTTCAGTCCTCAATGGTGGAAAGTTCTCATCATCCATTGAAAGAACTGAATTTTCATCACTCGTATCAAACTGTGGCTCCTCTGATTTTGTGGAATCAGATTCATCGCCAAATTTTACTTCTGATTTCTTAACAACCCATTTTTGGTTGTCAAGTTTCACACTTCGCTTGTAAAATCTCTTCGAACATTCACCAACTTCAAATGTTGAATTTTTGAAAACTTTAAATTTTTCAGTTGGTGGTTCGATTTTATCAACAACAACTTCTTTCAGTTTTCCAGAAACTCCCTGTTTTATGTTTGTCGCTTTCGAACAGTTCCATGCAATATGACCAACTTCATTGCATCGGAAACAAGTTCTTGTTTCTTTCCTTTGATAAGCTCCATTCTTCATCTTTTCATCAAGAAACTCCTGGTTTGACTGTTTCCAGAATGAGCTCTTTGCTTCTTCTTCATGGCTAGTTCCTGCAACACATGTCATTTTTGATTTAAAATCTCGAACATATTTCTCATTTTTATAATTTTCAGGTGGAATAAAACCAAGTCCTTTCTTTTTGTAGCTACGATTGTGGTTTGGTTTCTTTTGAAAACCAGAACCAAAATTGTAACCCTTTTTCTTGTTCAAACGTTGTTGTACTCTTGAGGTGTAAAGTTTAGGTTTTACATTAAGATTTTCATCTTTTATTTCAGAAATATTAATTTCTGTTAGTTTGAAAACCTTTTTTATCAAATCAGTTTTGACACCTCTTATTGGAAATTCTTTATCAAAATATAATTTGTCAGAACCATTCAAAGTATATGCAACTTCAAATGTTTCGTCATTCAAATTAGATTTTGACAACAAAAACTCTTTACTGTAAACCCTTTTTCCCGACGATTTTGAACTCTTTTCGGATGAATTTGAACTCCCGACTGACTGACACGAAGTTTCGGACTCGGACTTTGACTCTGACTCCTCATCCTTATCCAACACCTGATCAACCACTCTTTTTATCAGTTCTGACTCATGATCTGTGTCGGACGCTGTGAACGTGACATCAATATTGTCCGGTAAAACATCGGTTATCTCAGATTCTAACTTAATATTGACCGCCTTTTTTAGTTCTTCCTCGTTAGGTTTCCTAGATGAGTACCCTTCCCAAATCGGAGGCGGACACTTATTATAACATACACCCTGTTTCTTACCAGTATCCTTTTCCTTTGGCTTTTTGGTTTTATCTTCATCTTTAAATGCCTCGAAACCTTCAACTGTTGGATAAATTCTATCCATTACATAGTCACAACCTTTGTAACTTTGCAGCAATCTTCTGATTCTTTCATTCTCAGCTGCTTCATTCTCCAACTCTTTCTTTCTCTTTGCACATTCTTCTATGTACATGTTAATCTCTTTCTGCTTTGTCATCATAGTAGCATTCAACATCTTCAAAGCTTTCTCTCTTTCAGAGTTAGTCTTTTCCAGACTATTCACAGTTCTGTTCAATACATCATATGACTGTTTCAAATTTTTTACATCAAACAACAACTTTTCTTTCAACTTTTCTAACTCACTAAACCTCTCATCTTTCTCTATACATTGTTTACAAGACTCTGAACATGTAAGACAAGGTTTTGTGATTTCAACTATTTTCTCGACCTCAACTATCTTTTGAACTTCCACAATCTTCTCAATCACTTTGACTTCTTTCAATTCTTTTGCAGCTTTCCTTTCTTTTAGTTTCTTCAATTTCTCTGCAAAATAAAATTCAAAACTGTCAGAAGATAAATGAGATTTTCCAATGTTTATCTGTTCAACTTCTTCATCATCATCACTGCTTTCAGAAGAAACAGATTTTCCATCTTGACTCTCCTCATTATCCGACATCACATCCATCCACTCCTTCATCAACTCTGGCTTTTGCACAATTTGAGCAATAAAAGCTTTAACATTGGGATCAGCTGGAATGTACTTGTCCCAGCTAAAACCATCAGTTACTTTCTCGTCATCTTGATCCATGATGCCATAGTAAGCCTTCTTGTTTGCATCCTCGATCATTCTTCCATATGCCGTTTGAGGTTCCTTTTGTTGATGCGGTTGGTGAGTAATTTGCTGATAAATGGTCTTCCGATAATAATCATCTTTCCCAGCAGACTCCTTTGCTCCTCTTGGTTCCTGATTCTTGCACTCCCTTTTAAAGTGGCCTTTCTCCCTGCAACGAAAACAAACAACTTTAGATTTATCAAATCCAAGATTATAAAGATTTGCATCCAAGAAATCATTTCTTCCGGTAACTAATCTAAACTTTTCTGCTCTCCTCAAAACACTCGCCAATGCCCATTTAATATCCATCAGTTCCAGCTCCTCTGCATCAATTTGGTCATAATCTTCCTTTGTGAGCATCGGATTGCCAATTTTTCCGGCAATCAACCCTTCATAAGATTCTAATGCAGTGACCAATAATCCCAAATGATGCTTTACAACTTCTTCAGAATAATTTTGACCATTTTGAAGATGTAGAGCTACATTGCACTGAATCGAATGCCCATTTCCAGCAGATGCACTTTGAACACTTGGAGGATTCACCGTTGAGAACCCACTAGTGTTTACTGATCCTTGACTGCTAGGTGTAGATTGATTTCCAGCACTAAATGCAGTTTGTATCTTTGGACTTGCTTCAGCAGTTTGAACATTTCCTTTATAGTACAATTTAATATCTTGTTGATGAGTAGAACTGTTCATTCTAGAAATTTTCTGCTGCTCCAGATCCTGTGCCTCCAACTTCTCGATAAACTGTGCAATTGATAACTTTTTAAACGGTCCGGAATTTTTCAATATCATCAGATATGTACCCCATTCCTGTTGCGGTAACGCATCAGCAAGCTTTTCAACCCATTCTGCTGGAGTTTTTGTAATCTTCAACTGTGACATAGTGCGTACAAGATGACAATATCTTTCAATAAGACTCTTTGTTGTTTCACCAGGCATGCACGTAAACAGTTCAAATTCCTTTTTCAACAAAGCTGCTTTACTTTGTAGCATTTCAGTACTTCCCTCAAATTTCTTTCCAAGAGCTTCCCAAATAGAATAAGCATTGTCATCATGTTGAAGCAACACAAATATATCCTCCTTTATTGCTTGTTGTAACAAATTGACCATCATTTTCTCTCCTTTATAACTTTCCCTCTCTTGTTCAGTAAATTCAGAAATGATTTTATTAGCTCCCAATGTATTCTTTGGCCTCTCATATTCAGTTTCTATGCTTTCCCAAGCTTTTAGATGATTCGCCTGAACCCAATTCTCAAATCGTTTCTTCCACCCGTGATAATCCTCAATTCCCATAAGCTTCGGGGGTTTTTGCATTGTTCCGGTTTCGTTTTCTGCATTCATGTTTTGAGCAATTGAAGCTGGAGTAGTCGATGAAGCAAATGCGTTGTAGAACTCGGAATCCATACTGACTTAACACGTATTTCAAGGCAAATAACAAAAAACGAACCAACTCTGAACAAATAAGCGAACCAGAAAGATCCAAATAAGTAAACTAGAATTGTTCGTTCGAGCGGACCAGAAATTGTTCGTTCGAGTGGACCAGACTTATTCGTTCGAGCGGACCAGACTTGTTCGTTCGAGTGGACCAGACTTGTTCGTTCGAGTGGACCAGAAATTGTTCGTTCGAGCGGACCAGACTTGTTCGTTCGAGCGGACCAGACTTGTTCGTTCGAGCGGACCAGGCTTGTTCGTTCGAGTGGACCAGACTTGTTCGTTCGAGCGGACCAGAAATTGTACGTTTGAGCGGACCAGAAATTGTACGTTCGAGCGGACCAGAAATTGTACGTTCGAGTGGACCAGACTTGTTCAATCGAGCGGACCAGACTTGTTCGAATAAGCGGACCTCAATTTTGACAGCGAATTCGAGCAGAAAAACTCAGATTTCTCCTAAACGGTTAGGAATTTGGATCTGAAACTTTCAAGGATTTATCTTGATACTATTTCGCACAAGCTGTGAAAATTTGAGCGAATTCTGACCATGAAATCTTCCCGAATCTATAGACTGTACGTTCGAGCGAACCACATATCGAACATGTTTTGACTTGTTAAAACTTCGAATTTTGGCTTCAAACTTTCCAGGATTTATCTCTATACTATTGTGCACAAGCTGTGAAAATTTGAATGAATTCCGACAGTGAAATTTTTCCGAATCAGTAAAAGAAGGTGTAGAAGTGAGAAGAAATGATGAAAAACAGCTACAATCTGCAGAAAACCTCCTCCCAAGCTCTGATACCACTTGTAGGATCGTTTGCTGACCCGAATGAGTCGTTCAGAGGTTGTCTCTTGCGTTTCAGATGCGGAATAATAAGAAATGCAAGTAGAAGTAGCTTGTTCTTTCTCCTAACTGCTTGTTTTATTGATTTGAAACGTTTTACAGCTCGATCTTCACACCAGCAGAGCTTCGGTGTGGAATTTCACATACACGTTATGAGATCCGCCCTAATGACCCCTATATATAGAGTTTCTGGTTCGCTTATGTGTCACATGACCATAAAAGCGGACCAGACATGTACACATAAGCTGACCAGACTGACAAATAAGCGGACCAGACATGTACACATAAGCGGACCAGACATGTCCATATAAGCGGACCAGACATGTCCATATAAGCGGACCAGACTCCCTATGTCCCTATGAGCGGACCAGACATGTAACACCTATACAGACTCCTGTTTTCTCGTAAAACGTGCCCTATGCTATACAATACGACATAAGACCTGATCCTAAACACCTAGACGGAATCAACAGATGTAGTGCACCAACAATGACGAAATTAACAAAGAAGAGCGAAAAGTTTATATGGGGCGAAGAACAAGAGAAGGCGTTTCAGACCTTGAAAGAAAAGCTTACGAATTCTCCGGTGTTGACGCTACCGGATGGAACGGATGATTTGGTAGTATATACTGACGCCTCCCACCAAGGATTAGGTTGCGTATTAATGCAAAAGGGTAAAGTCGTTGCTTATGCTTCAATACAACTTAAGAAGCATGAGAACAATTACCCAACCCCGTTTTGGGTAAAATCTATGAAGATGGTAGTCACACCTAAACTCCTTGGTGAAATTAGAGAAGCTCAAACAAAATCTTTAAATACTGGCGACCCAAAGAAAGAGAGGACGAAAGGATTTATTCACGAATTGGAAGAGAATGCAAATGGTATGAAAACGAGGTATGACCGAATCTGGATACCTCGGGAATGTGATGTGAAAGAATTACTATTGAATGAGGCTCACAAGTCTCGGTACTCCGTTCATCTGGGAGCTACGAAGATGTATCGAGACTTGAGGATGAATTATTGGTGGCCGGGAATGAAAAGAGATATCGTCAAGTATGTTGCTAAGTGTTTGACATGCTCTCAAGTAAAAGCCGAACACCAAAGGCCGTATGGAAAGTTGCAACCCTTGGAGATCCCGGTGTGGAAGTGGGAACATGTAACGATGGATTTGATGACTAAGCTTCCCAAGACAAGAAAAGGGCATGATGCAATATGGGTGGTCGTTGATCGACTAACCAAAAGCGCACATTTCTTACCCATTCGAGAAACTTATAATTCAAAAAAGATGGCAGAAGTTTATATGAACGAGATTATATCTCGACATGGGGTTCCGGTGTCTATAGTATCCGACCGAGACACCCGGTTCACATCCCGTTACTGGAGGAAGTTTCATGAAGAATTGGGAACCCAGTTACATATTAGCACCGCCTACCATCCTCAAACCGATGGTCAATCGGAACGAACTATACAAAATTTGGTTGATATGCTAAGGGCGTGTGTTATGGATTTCGGAGGAAGCTGGGATGATCATCTGCCTTTGGTAGAATTCTCATATAATAATAGTTATCGTAATAGTATAAAAATGGCCCCCTACGAAATGCTCTATGGAAGGAAATGTAGGACTCCGATTTGTTGGGGGGAATTGGGTCAATGAGAACTCGCGTCAAGAGAAGTAGTAGCCAAGACGAATGAAAAGATTGATATGGTTAGATCAAGAATAAAAGCAGCGCAAGATAGACAAAAGTCTTATGCGGATCGACGAAGGCGACCAATTGAATTTCAAGTGGGAGATCATGTGTTACTAAAGGTCTCTCCGTGGAAAGGGATAATCCGTTTTCGTAAACGCGGGAAGCTAGGCCCTCGATACATCGGCCCATTCAAAATACTCGCCCGGGTCGGGGCGGTGGCTATCAGTTAGAATTACCACCCGCGTTGGATGGGATTCATAACACCTTTCATGTGTCGCAATTGCGAAAGTGCCTCGCGGATGAGTCCGCATACGTACCTTTGGATGATATTGAAGTGGATGAGAAATTAAATTATGTTGAAAATCCCGTCGCAATAAAGGATTTTAAAGTAAAGCAACTCCGCAACAAATCCGTTCGGCAAGTGTTGGTCCAATGGCAACACCGAAAAGGATCGGATCTCACATGGGAAGCGGAGGATAAAATGCGAGAACATTTCCCAGAATTATTTGGTACATATTCAGGTTTCGGGGACGAAACCTTCTTTAAGGGGGTAGACTTGTAACGCCCCAAATTCTCGTATGTCCTAAAAGTATAATGTGTAGTGATGTTTTAATAAGTTAAAATGGAAAATACATAGAATTATGTCAAAAAAAAGTAGATGTAAAAGTTAGTAAAAGAAAGATGGTTAAGTTAGAAGGTAAATTACTAAAGTGAATAGGGATTTAATGATGAGGGACTAGATGTGTAAATGTTGTTATAATACATGATAAAAAAAACAAAGAAAGAAACCTGGGACCTGGGTGCGATCGTGAGAAGCCAGGGGGAACTCCTTCCCTCTCAAAAACCCTAAATCACTAAAATTCCATCAATTGAAAGCCAATTTAGTGAAGAATCGAATGCATGAGCTAAGAATTCTGATTATCTAAGTACTCTTGATCTCAAGTAAGTTAAATTTTGTGATTTGATGATGTTTGATTATGTGGGTTTTGTATGATTCGTGAATGTAATTCAAAATTCAGTATGATTAATGGTTGCTATGAAGGTCTAGACATCATTAGATGCTAAATTTAGAATATGAACATGATTAGGGCAAAACCCACTTGCATGTCAAGTAATGTTTAGCAATTGTGAAGTTTTGTATGTTAATTTGATTGTTGATTCATGAAATTGTTATGAATAATTGATCTAGAACTATGTGCTCAGGATTTGAATTGTAGATTTTAAAATAGTAGGATGTTTATGTTAATCAATGAGAAGAACTATGGAAATTGTGCTTAGGATGCTTGTACATTGTGCTAAAATAGTGATACGCACACAATGTGTTCGACGAAATGCCTAAGTAAGTTTAGTTATGGTTTTTACATGAATGCTTGTTAAGATTGATGCAACTTCTTTATGATGATGATGTATGTGAATAGTAGATGCCATAACGTATTATAAGGATTATGAAAGTATTGTTTATGAAAGCTAAAGTATGAGATTATGACATATAGGCACGAAGAAGGAAGAAGGCGCAAGTCACTCGAAGGCACAAGCATCTCAAGATCGCGGTAAGTTCATATGAACTTAATCCTCTTTTTATGTTGTTCTACGGATGAATGTTTAGTTATTAATCCTAAATGTTGGGTTGTGTGTTGTTATTGGTTCAAATGATGATACGTTATATGTTAGAATACGGAGAAGCGACACAATAGTGTCGGATGTATAATGATCACGCAAGTGGGATGAAATTGTATGGAAAGTAGGACAATGAGATAGTTAAGTAACTACTTGTTGTAAATGGGTCATAATGATATGTTATGCTAGGCATGCATGATAAGAGTTATCCGTTGTAAGTGGGTAAATTAGGATAAGCACGAAAATTATTGTTGGCGTTTGATTATGGGCTCATTATGAATGGGTCGATGATATGGATGTACGAATGTATTGAGATGTTGGAATGAAAGAAAGTTAATGGAAGGGATGTTTAATAAAAAGAATGTTGTAAACAAGGCTTGTCAAAGACTTGTAAATTGTTAAGGGGCTGATTAAAAGTATGTAAGGTATGTTATGGATTTTGTTTGGTAATATGAACTAACGAATGTTCGTTGTTGTGAATGATAGGTAAATCGCATGGTTGATTGTGGCGCGCTCGAATCGAACACACACTATGTCGCCCTTATGCGCTTCCGGTTCAAGACATCTTTTGAAATGGGTCTAAATCGTTTTTGGGTAGTAAATGTTAAACTAGTATTTAGGATGATCGTAGTAGTTTGAAGTTTAAACTCTATTTTGGATACTTTAGATCGAATGTTTTGGGTAAATTGTGTTTGGTTTTTAATTTAGCATCTTTCGAATAGTGTCGTAGAATGTATCTTGAATGGTTTCGTTAAAAAGCAGGAAAACGTTTACTTTACGAATGGGTCATGTCAAAATTTTCCCAAAAAAAATTGTATGAGGTTTATGTTATCTGTCAAATGTGAAAAGTGGGTGTCTCACTTGCTCACCACCCCTATCAGATTAATTGGTCGATACTCCCCTAAATTTACTGGATCGTGCACTTTAAGGACCAGAGTAATAAATGATGAACCAACCCCTCGACTTATTTTCCCTGTATCCGCAAAGTTCTTCATAATATCCACAAAATCACAAGAGAATAATGACCAAAACCTCTTAAGAAAGCGAAAATTGAAACCATCTGGCCCGGGGCTTTATCACTCCCACATTCAAAAACCACATCCTTAATTTCTTTCTCCAAACACGGCTTGACAAGATTATCTGCAGCTTCTGGATCAAGAGTCTTCAAACCGTAACATTGTAGATTTGGCCTAATCTTGAATTCTTCAACGAACTTATTCTTTAAAAAACGTAGCACCTCCTTTTTAATTTCTTTAGGCTTAGTGACCCACTTCTCATTAATAAACATACCAGGAATTGCATTAGAGACTCTCCTGCTATTATTGGATCCATGAAAAAAATCTAGAATTTTCATCCCCCTCTTTCGCCCACCTCAATCTAGATTTCTGTTTAAGATCGTTGAGCCTAAAATATTCCAGTTGTTTCAACCTTTTTCTCGCCTCCTCGAACACCCAAGCCTCTTCTTTAACTAAATCCTGAGTCTCCATCAAAACCTCTAAATCCGTCACCTCCTTTTTAAGCCCATCCTCCTCCTCAAGTTCAGCTTTATAGACATCAGTACTCCAAGATTTGATTTTCGATCTTAGCATCTTGAATTTCTCCAACAATCACATATCAGGATAACCCGTACACTCAAAAGTCGCAACCGAGTCCTCAATCAACTTGTTAAAACCTTCTCTTTGTAACCAAGAATTAAAAAATCTAAACGGCTTTGGTCCGAAGTTACGCGACTCAATTTTCAGAAGCAATGGACAGTGATCTGAACTATCCCGATCCAAAGCCCGACACTCGGCGTTAGGCCATTTATTAAAAAACGACCAACACATAAAAATACGATCAATCCGGCTAAGCTTGTCGCCAACAATAAACGTGAACTTGCGGCCTTTCAACCCGTACTCATACAACCCAGTTTCCTCTAAGAACTCGTTAAACTCATTCGAGGCCACTATATTAAACTTCGAGTTTTGACGCTCAACCCAGTCTCTAACACAGTTGAAATCCCCCCCCCCCCCCAACAATCCAATAACCACCATTATCCAATATAAACGACTTCAAAAACTCCCAAACTTCCCGCTTCTCTTGCAATTTTTGAGGACAATAGACATTCACAATAGTAACCTTCTGACCATCATTCTTCAAAAATCTAGAAATAGCGAGAACATTTCTATTCTTAATAACCGAAGTTTTCACAAAAAAGCTTTAGGTTCCAAAACGACAATAATCCCCCGGATCGTCCCGTCGCATCTATATAGTCGAACTCAAAAGCTCCCATCCCCCAAAAACGACTAACATCTAAACCTTCCAACGACTCAAATTGCCTTTCCTGTAACATAAGAAAGTCAGCCTCGTTTTCCACCTTTAACCTACGAATCCATGTGCTCTTACCAACTGAACCCAGTCCACGAATATTCCAAGATATTACATTCATCGAGTAACCTGTTGAAAGCCTTCATCGTTGATCACTTTAACTACCAAATCTTTAAATCTATCAATATCTTCTGCTCCTAGTGCCTTACCCAACTTCAGCGTTTCTGCCACTTCCTCTACTATAATCGTCGAACAATTACCCTCATGTAACTCCTTCATTTCAGGTTCAACTTTATTAAGGTCCGGAGTCATAAAACTTTCCCGATTCACTTCTACACTCGGATCAACACCATTGTTTTGATCCTCCCTGTTTAACGCAAAAATCAATCTATCGATATCAAATATATCTTCCCCTTCTCTAGCACGCTTCTTTGGTCTTTCTTGGCCCAGCGGAGAAGGCGACTTTTGAATTCTGGATTTTTTTACAGAAACTCCTGCTCTTCTTATTCTTAATCTCGACTACAGTTTGAGTTCCTATACACGGGCCCTTTAAAACTTCATTACCTTCCAAATCAAAACCATGCATATTATCCTCCTGATTGCCCAAACTATTATTAACCAAACCATCCTCCACTTCGACCCCCATCTGATGATCCGCACCACTGATATCCACCCCATCATCGTGATCATTGTGGCCTCCCAAAACATTTTCCCCACCTATGTGATCACCAGCCTCCTCCTCCAAATGCCTCTCAATATTCAAAGATTCCTCCGTATAAGCGAAAGAATCCTTTTAACACTCTGGAATCTAATCTCCAACCTCCTCCTCGATCAAGATCGAAAACACCTCACTCTTCCACGTAACCGAAACAACCTGTTTGATCCTTTAGACAGACTCACACAGTACACCGATCATCACATAAGATAAGTCTTCATCATTCTCTTTGATTTCTGTCGGTTGTACAACCGAACCAAACTTAGCACCAATATCATTAAACACCCCATCTTCATATAGACCCAATGGCATACCATAAACCTTCAACCAAGCAAGCCGCTCTCTCGGTAACAGTTGTCCATCCCATTGTTCCAACCTTTCAAAACAAGATTTCCACACATCTATTCCACGTAAAAACTCATGCATGCAGTTAAGATCCTCAAAAACCAAGGCTACCCATAATCCACCCACATATCTAATACCCACAGAATTATGTCCTATCAACTGCAACCATAACTTCAATCCAGTGAACTTTTTGAAATCGGGCAACCTACCAACTAACCCACACCCATTCCACTTCAATCCACCCTTAAACGACGGATTCACCACGTACTCCATAGTCTCTTGCACCGGTTCAATATTCAAAAGAGTATCTCTAAATGATCTTTGATTCCCCATACTTGGACCAGCCTTCTCCCCTTCCCCTACCGGCTCGTTATCAATCACAACAGTATCCTGAACCGGCTTTTCATTAACCGGAATCCATTGTTTATCGTTCTTCCAACCCACCTTTTCCCCATCCACAAAACGAGCCAAAACAATAAACAACTTAAAAGAACCTATTCATACATCTCTCAATTCTTTCTCTAAGCCCAAAGGATCTTGAACATTCAAGAAAGAAACAAAACCAAAACGCTTACCGAGTTTATCATATTTCCTCGCAATGTAAATACCATGAATATTACCAAACCCTTTTAACACCGCCTTGAGATCTGATGAAGCACCCCCCCCCCCCCCCCCGGAAGATTCGATACAAAAAACTTCGTAACCACCAGATCGTTCTTCTTCGGATCTTCTTCTTGCCTTGTACGCCTACCTTTTCATGAAGGAGCATTATACCACGTATCAATCTTGAACTTTTCCTTGCCCACCATTGAATTTTGATTTCAGAAAAGCCTTTTCGCCGTCAGTCACCTCCTAAAGTTTCGGAGAGGTTGTTTTAGCTAAATTGGCATATTAATGGTTCGGTCTACCTTTCAGTTTTGCAATTTGGCTGTTTGATTGTTTGGCCAACAAATTCAAACTTGGAACCAACCATGTAAACCAACCTTACGGTTTAACATTTACCCTTTTTTTCTTATTTTTAAAATATGCATTTATGGATACGAATCATCTTTTATCATTTTAAAACATGTATACAAACATATTACTTTAAAAAGAAAAACGAAATATTGGTTCATATCATCGAAACCGATCTATTTTAGTCAGTCCAGTTGAATCAATCTACCTGATCAGTTTGCTTTTTTATATTTTCAAAGTACTTAACGTTTAAGCCTATGCAAATGGTTTTTTTTTTTTTTTATCAATAATAAGAATAAAGTTACGACATTTACACGTTGATATTAATGGTCTAGTTTTTTTTTTTTTTTTTTGAACGGCAATTAATGGTCTAGTTAGAAATCATACATTCACACATGTTGGTACTCGGTACTTGACCAGTTGACTTTATAGCTTTAAGACTTTAAGTCTTAAACCATGTACTTGACTAATTTGGGACTAAATGGGCCTACATATCAATGGACCACATAACTGTCTTACTGGGCTAAAAATGGCTTTTGTTACCTCTAACTAGAATTTCAAACCAACAAAAAAAAAATACACATATTAGCTTTTAAAATTCTAGACATGTTAAACACATGACTAAGAGGCAGTTTGTTTACCTCTTAATGAGGCTGTTAATGGTTCAGACCTCTTACTGGTTTAGCACTTAATGGTTCATACTGTTTGTTTAGCGAGCTGATGTCTGAATGGTTCAGACATTTGCCTCTCAATGGTTAAGCATTATACTCAGTCTAAATGGTTAAGACCTCTAATCTGAATTGGTCAGACATTTGCCTCTGAACGGTTAAGCATTATACAGGCTCTTAATGATTTAGACATTTTACTGGTTCAACACTTAATGGTTCAGACCTTTTATTGGTTCAACACTTAACCATTCAGAAGTTGTCAAACAACCCCTAACTTAAGTAGAGAATTAAAATAAAACGTTGTAAACATTTATACATAGTATTTGATTATATATAGTGAAAGAAAGAGAGACAATTACGCGGTTATCGTAGAACTCTATTTCAAATTTGTGCATATGTTTATTCAACATATCTATCAAGATAAACCATAAATAGTTCGGTCCAATTCATCAACAAAACAACTCTTGAGTTAAAACTTACGTTTTGTAATTAACTATTTGGATTTATATAAAAGTGAGTAATTGGATGTATAATTAAGCTAGGTTTTGAGAAAAAATATGCTTAAGATAATTGCATACAATGATAAACTAGTTTTTTTACGTCGCGCGTTGGGCGAAACCGAGCAAATGATAATGTAAAACAAACATGATTTGAAAATAAAACATGTTGCCAAACCATTAGAACGGTTTAGTTTATCATTGTACTGTTTTATGATATCAAATAAATACTTTATTTTGAGTACAACTTCGTTTTAAAAAAACTTATAACGGAATGTATGAAAAATCAATCACAACTACGTACTTAAGTTTTTAGAAAAACAGTTATAAACGTAAATTGTTAAAGAAGTATCAAATTAATTGATAAACTAATATATTTTCTAATAAAAGAAAAAAATATTAAATAAATGGTAAAGGAAATATTCTATTGTTTTAAAAAAGGAAAAAAAAAGTTAAAATTTTTTTATTGAAAGTAAATATAATAAAATTATTATAATATATTAAATAAAAAAATAATAAAAAGTTATATATTATTATAAAAAAAAATTTAGAAAAAAGTTATAAACATAAATTATTAAAAAAGTATCTAATTATTTGATAAATTAATATATGTTGTCTAAAAAAAGAAAAAAAGATTATTAAAAATGGTAAAGGAAATATATGATTTTAAAAACGGAAAAATAAAATAAAATATGTTATTAAAACTAAATATAACAATAAAACAATTATTATATATTAAATTAAAAAATAATAAAAAGCTATATATTATTTTAAAAATAAAGTTACTATTCATCGTATCTCGTTAACTATATATACTAGTGGACTTTCTCCGCGCGTTGCAGCGGAGAAGTCGGTTGGTATCGATTCGATTTACTAAGATATCGATATAGTAATCAACCCTTTATATGGCGATCGAAAGATAAACCCCAAAACATAAAGTCATGATACGCGTAAAGGATATCGACACATGTTTTACATCGATTAAAAACAAAAAGAATATTGATAAAGGTCTCAACAGTACAAATACCGATACCGATGTTCGGTTGAAAGCAACATGGTACCGATGTTGTTTGAACAGTATCAGTTTTGTTCATCACCGACACTCATTATAGCTTGTAATATAAAAAAGTTACTCCCCCGCGCTTTGTGACGGGAAGTCGGTTGGTATCAGTTCGATTCAATAAGGTATCAATACAGTAATAGACACTTTGTATGGAGATTGTAAGATAAATCCCAAAAAATAAAGTCATCATATGCCTAAAAGGATATCGACAAATGTTTTACACAGATAAAAAACCATAAGAATATTGATAAAGGTCTCAAAAGTACAAATACCGGTACCGATGTTCGGTTGAAATCCACAGGGTATCGATGGTCGGACGGTATTAGTTTTATTCATCACTGACACTCGCTATAACTTATGATATAAAAAAGGCACTCTATACCACTACCAAAGTTGTTTGAACAATACTGATTCAGTTTGCCATAATAAAGAAAAAAACAATTATAATTGACTCGTTCAGTTTTGAACAAAGCTTTTATCGAAATAGAGATAAAATAAACATGTCACAACAGTATATTCGGAGTTTTATAAAACATTACACAATATTACAAGGGTAATGAAAAATAGTAAACGACGTTAATTTATAAAATATTGTGTCTTTAAAAATTCTAAAAGAAACAAAACATATTTAAGATTAATTATAATAATAACATGTAAATAAACACTATAACTTATTATCATATCCACTCAAGTTAGCACATATAATAATAATATTATAAAACTCTTATACATAATATGACATTAAACCTATTATATATGACATTATAAAAACAAAATATTAAAGATTTAAAAAGTGTAATAATATTTAAATATTATATTACTATTCATGAAGACTTTAGTTTAATATGTATAATAATATAATATAATTTAATTTAATATGTATAATATAATATGTGGAAAGTTTATTAACCATGCAATCTAAAGATTTTATGAGCTAGGGAAGTTAGATGTAGGTGTATTGCCGATGTGGGGTAAACCATTTGATAGAGACACTTGTGTTTTAAAGGCGATGTCCCAAGTTAAAACCTGGGCAAAATATGTATTAAAGGATTAGTGGAGAGTTCAAATGAGAAGAATTTTTTTGTAAGAATAAAAAGAAGAAATTTTTACCAATAAGAATGCTTTATTTTACTTCATTTAATATAAGTATTTAATGTTACTATAATGTTACATTGGTAAATCTACATAGGTTATTAATTTGTAGTCTTCCTCTTTAATAGCTAACTACATTAAATTTTTTGTAAGTTATCTTCAAAATATATATTTTTTTCAAAAAAATAAAATAATTTAAAGTGTAGGAGAAATTACGAGTTGTGTAGGATAAATTACGAGTTGTGTAGGATAAATTTCAACGTGTAGGATGAATTTGGAAATATGTAAGATAACTTTTGATGTGTGTAGTAAAAAAAAAGTTAGTGTGTCTTTATGACTAATTAATTAGTCAAAAATGATAATAAATGAGATAAGTGAAAAAACTATTTAATGTTTTACAAAATTACCCTTTGTTCTTTTTCTTCTCAATTAAATTTTATTCTCAAATGAACTTTCCCCAGGATAGGATTATTGGAAGTAACATTTGCCATTAAAAAAAGATGCAGGTTAAGAACACACGGAACTAATTTTAGGTTTATTAGTTGGGTTTATGTTTCAATCATAAGGGTTAATCTTCTTAATCCTTCCTGAGCTTGGCTGTGATCCTTCCTGCAAAACAATCAGCACCCCGTTAAGCTCGTTAAGAAGGGAATATGGGGGTTTCCCTCTTAACCACTCTCCGGCGTGAGAATAAATACTTGTTTTGAGGAAATAAGTGTGTGTTAAGAATGAGAGAGTAGAGAATAGAATGAATGAACATCTATATGAAGATCCCTATTTATAGCCGGAGTTAGAGAGGAAATAATCGGGTATTTTAATACCCGTACCCGGGTACTACCCGTATCCGGGTACTGATAACACTGAGTGGAACCGGGTACACTGAGGAACCGGGTCCGGGTTGAACCCGGGTAGAAGTCAAAAAATTTGTAACCGATGTAACTGGTTACGGGTATTGTCGAACCAGGTTCGAGTATAGTTTGGAACCGGGTACGTAGGGTACTGACAGGAACCGGTTCTGTCGGGTATTTCAAATCAAAAGCTGTAGAACACTGTTTGCAACCAGTTCCAACGGATATATGACCGTTGGAAACCGATTTTATATTAAAAAACTTGGTTTTTTTCCTATAAAACCCCAAATTTTTACCCTTCACTCCCATTATTACCCAAGTTCTTTATTACCTTCAATTACTACTCCAAAAATTCATCAAATGAAGAGAGAATGGCATGCAACGAAGAAGTTGTGATGGTTTTGGAATCCAAACGAAACCCGACTATTTGGAAGCACTTTGACTTGTGTAAAAAAAACAATTAAATCTTTTCTTGCATTTTCCCATAAATTTAAACAATGGCGTTTTAAAGTACGACGACTTACATGTTTGTAGCGAGGTTAAAGCGTTTCCCTAATAAGCTTAGTAAGATCGGGGCCGTCGAAGTGTCCAAACGGCAACGCTTTTTGAATCACCAACTTCGCCATCCTATCACGAGCTATCTTTTGTTCATAGAGAAATATCGTACCATCTTTGGAGAGTTGAACTTGACCGGGTGTCCAATCTTTTAAAGCTTTACAATACTTTTTAGCATGCTTCGTTAACGTCGAGTTAGAGTCCCTGCTTAACAAGGCGCCACAATGTTTACATTGGGCCTTTTGTGAACCGTCACTCATTTCGACCAAGTACCAATTGCACCATACTTTCGCATTTCGACTATGTGATAATGTTCCAACAACATATGGAGCGGTTTGACCTTGAGGAACAGTATTGACGGATTGAGAATTTGTGCTTTTAGAGTTCTTTGAAGCCATTGTAGAAAAGTATTACAAGAACTAGAAGAAAATGATATAAGAAGAATAAGAGGATTGGTGAGTTAAACAACTGAAATTTGAAAACAATTTATAGGAATTGGTTCTAACGGCTAGTAACCGGGTACAACGGCTAGTAACCGGTTCCTTCGGATAGAAACTGGTTCCAATGGTAATATTGGCATTTAATGCATTTAATTCGATTTCCAACGGATATAACCGGTTCTAACGGTAACATTATACCGGGTACACTGGAGGAACCGGGTACTGGAGGAACCGGGTACGGGTATTAACCGGGTACGGGTGAGGAACCGGGTACTACCCATTTGTTATGAGAAAAAGTGGAACTGGGTAAGAACCTCCGAGTTTTTTGAACCTGGACCCAGTTCTCCTATGTATCGGGTAGGACCTGGAACCGGTTCCGGGCCGGTTCTACGGGTTCGGGTTTGGAATCGGGTATTATGCCCATCTCTAGCCGGAGTAGTGTAGAAGGAGATGGGCTGGTGGGCCTTGGGCCTGAAAACGACAACAAAGAATATCCGTCTTGTATCTTTGGTGACAACCGTTAGTGTCTTCTAGAAGATACTCCGGTGTTGGCGCACCTTGATTGGAGCCACGTGTCTGGGTTGTCGTCCTTGTTGCCTCTCTGACATCAGCAGGCGAGTGGAGATCATGGGACAGTTGCCGCGGCCCCCTGATTGGTGCCACGTTGGCGTCCTTGTGTACTATTTGTCTCCTGCATGATTGCTAATCGTGGAGCATGATAGAATACAGCCTGTTGGACGCTGATTGGCTTACTCTCCTGCCACTCGTACCTTTCATGCTTCCTGGAATGAACCTGCGCCGCTACCCTCATGCGGCCCTTGGCATGTGTCTAATCAGCCGGCGCAAGGTCTAGGGGTTAAGGGCTTTCATTTAGGATGCTAAGTGTGGAATCTGATCTTAAATCTTTCTTAGACCTCGCGTGTGGTTTAGGTTTTGCCTAAGTAGTTCGCGCGTGGTCTGTAAATTAGTCAGATTAATTTGTAAGGAGTATGGTCCTGCGCGCGACCTGATTGGCCTGCACGGCTTTTGGGACCATACCCCTTCACAAGTGTATTATCGTATTGGTTTTCGAGGTGTCCAAATTATTTTAATTAGAAACTTTTAAAATTAAATTCTGTTTAAACTTTGGATTGATTCATATTTTAATTACATTGTCTTAACACATAGAACAAACAAGTTTTATATCGTCTATCATAGTTATTATGTCACTAAGGCCTTGTCCAGATCCTACGTGACGCATGCATCCTAGAAATCACATCAAGCAACAACACCTGAAACATATGTAAAAACAAAGTCAGCAAAGAAATGCTGGCGAGTACATAGGTTTTATAAGGGTATTGGAATCATGGCTCGTTTATATGTTGCAGTACTTTATTAGACTACAAGAGTCAAAATACAAACCTTGTTTTGAAAAGTGTATTGCAACATAATTAACCAACTCAAATCAAGTGGGTTATAGTTTGTAAAATCCCATAGCCATGCTTCTTAACCCAAAAACATTTGTTTTAGAAAACCAACTTGTAAAACATCTTGTAAAAACTTGTTAAAACTCGTATGGTTTATATCTTTTAGAAAACATCGTTGTGTGACATCGTTTCAAAATCGTTTACCCAAGTGAACTAAATAACGCCACGGTATGTAATATTTTGAAAACACTTATATATAGGAAGTACCAGCGGCGTATCCACCATGCTTTCATCACATTACACCCTTCCCGTTATCTAAACACTAACCAAAAACCAATCGTTTACCCAAATCGTTTAACTTGTTAAAATCATTTCAAAATCGTTAACTCGTTTAAAAATCGTTTAAATCATCCTCGTTTTAATTTGTGAAAAACTATTTATGGTCGTCTCGCTAACAACATTCAAACCTTCGTGACTCGATCACCTCGCTTCTCGAATTAACAAACCACCAAAGGGTAAGTTAACAAAGATCAGATTCAGTCGCTACCCACAACCCCCACACATAACCATGCGTGTAGTAAAGTAACGGGATTTGTCAGATCCTATGGTATCATAACCTAATACTGGTCGGTTGGGCCAAAATTAATGAATGTCATTTGTTATGTAACTACAACCATCAAGTTTTGTTCACATTATTGAAATCGTTATTAGTTTAGTAAAAATCGTTTTAATCGTTTTTGAAATCATCGTTTAAACCTTGAAAACATTTCGTACATATGAATCACCCCAAAACATTTAAAAACAGTAAAATATGGGAACTATGTACTCACATGAAGTGCAAAGTATCCTCAATCAATAGAACTTCCAACAATCTCAAGCAAATCAAAGGAATCAAGTAGCACCTAGTAATCGGACCACTAGTCAAACAATAGACGCCTAAATCGGAAGATCGGATAGAATGAAGTCTTGTAAACCAAATGAGTGTTGGAACTCATGTGATATGGTTTAACAAAGCTTACATCCTAAATTGAAACCTATCCTAAGTGGTTTCGACCCATCGCGACCTATTAAGGCAGCTTACGCTACTTTAACGCGTCGTGCGCGCAAAAGCGCGTTCGATATGTCTAACTAGTCCTATGACAAGTATTATATGCCCATACATGTTTAATTATGTTACATAATCAGTTACGTGACAAAATTTTAGGTTACATATGCTTAATTACCAATTAAGTATGAAAAGGGTATTTTGGTAATTTACCAAAGGCATATAAACTACCTATCATGCGACTAATCAAACCTAAGTGACCATAAGGTATAACCTCGGAAGGTTATTCCCTACGCTACTATGGTCACTAAACATGTTTGGTCGGATCCTAATGATCGACCAAACGGGTCATGTTCGAAAGTCTAAGCGGGTGTTTAGTCCGCTTGACTTTCGACTCTACACAAGCACTAATCTAAAAAGTGACGAGATAAACATGCTAGAACATGTTTAGTTAAGTTAGAAAACAGGTTTTGATATCAAAACAAACGGTTTTGATACCCTAGAGTAGTTTGGTTACAAAATACGCGAGAAAACGCATTTTGGCCGAAACTACGACTCGTCACTGAGCCTAGATAACGTGGTAATCAATAGGTATAGTCACTAGGGACTATAACCATCGTGATTACGCTCACGTTATGAAGTTCAAACGAACTTCGCATTGACCATGAACTGGTCAAAGCAGAAAGTCAAACGCAGTTTGACTTTAACGATAGAAACGAATGAAAAGAACGAAAGAATACTTACAGAAGGTCCCCGCAAGCTCTTGATCCGATTTACTCTCAGGTATGAAGCATAAACTTCAACTTAGAGAGCCAAAATCAGATCAAGTGTGCTTTGGGAATGAATTGAAAGTGGGTATTTATAGATTTTCAAGAGCCGTTAGGATCGTTTCTCGAAGATTGAGCCTCGATCCAAGCCGTACAAGTGGGCACATGGTATTTGGATACCATGGGCTCTGAAAAACCATCAAATTTTGGCCCATAGATTGATCAAAAACCGTTTGCCAACCATAGAAACCCAGCTGCTAGTTTAAACAGCCTGTTTTGCTGATCTGGGCAGCTCTCGCGCCCCGCGTAAGGGGAGGCCCTATGCTTACACGACCCGCCTGAGGGTAGTTTCATAGTTTGTCAACTTTGGTCCCTGAACTTGAGAAACTTGCAATTCGGCCCATTTTTGGCACGTTTAAGCCCCGTTAACCTCATTTCAAGGATCTAAAATGAAGTTAAACTATAGGGAACTCAAAACATGCTCAAAAATATCTCGGATGTCGGTTCGTTCGGTCGTACGATCGCGTTATTCGCTTAATTACGACGGAAGTCGTAACGAACGCAAAAACGATCCAAATCAAGTGACGAATGGATTTTTATCATGCCAAACACTAAAACATAATATTTTAATGATTACATGAATTTTTGGATGTCCGGATATATTCAGAACGTAAGATATACGCGAAAATGCAAACTTGTGCACTTTTTGACGCTTTTAGTCCCTATTGATCAATAAAGTTTATTTTAGCATACCAAACCCCTCAAAGCCTATTTCTAAGCTATGTAAAGGTTATTTAGGGTATGTTTAACTTATGATCAAGTTCCGGAATGTTCGTTACTATACAAATCGGTATAGTTTCGCAGTTCGACACAAATAGTCCATGCGATCGAACAAACTTGATTTCAACACACCAAACCATCCAATACTTATTTCTAAGTTATATGGAGGTTATTTAAGGTATGTTAAGCCTATTTCACTATTCCGGAGTGTTTGTTGCATTAAACTGGTTATATTTACGCATTCGTGCGCGTATAACCTTCCAGAAAGCGATTTAGAGCTTGAAATTGGAATCTAAATAAATTGCAAAATCACCAAACACAAATACACATATAATAACATCAAATCACATTGTTTTATTAATAATCAACATTGTTTTATATTGAACCACGACTACAGAACACAGTTGTCACACCTGGCTGGGGTGGAAAAAAAAATTTCGATTAAATTGCTTTAATAAAAATGTATCAGAAAAATTAAATTTTCTGTAAATTGCCTCTGGAAAACTGCATTCGTAAACTGCATTGGTTCAGACAATTCACAGCACACAGACAAAACTACTGTCCTGGTTCAATGCGTTTTAGAGAGAACAGTTTCTTTGGTGTTTTTAGGCCATTGCGTTTTAGAACCAAGACATTTTTATGTGTTTTTTTGGCCATTGAGTTTCGGAAAAACACACACATTTTTGAAGTGTTTTTAGTTATTGCGTTTTAGGTAAAACATATTTTTAGGTGTTTTCAGTCCATTGCATTTTAGGTAAAAACACATTTTTAGGTGTTTTCAGTCCATTGCGTTTTACAGAGAACACTTTCTTTTGTTTTTTTAGGCAATTGCGTTTTAGAATGATACATTTTTAAGTGTTTTCTTGCCATTGCGTTTTATAAATAAGACATTTCTTTGTGTTTTTTGTGCGTTGCGTTTTAAGTAAAACACTTTTTATGTGTTTTCAGTTTATTGCGTTTTAGGAAACATACATTTTAAGTGTTTTGTAGCCATTACGCAACTGGGTTTTCTAATTTTTTTTTAAATATAACAATAGTATACTCGTTTTAAAGATAAAAAACGCTCGTTTTTTGGTGCAATTTTTATAAAAAAATAATGTCGTATGAAAGAGTTATTAACGTTTAAAAAACGGGGGGGGGGGGGGGATTGGATGAGAGGGAAACTATTGGCTTGGATTGACTAGAATGCCCTTAAACAAACCCACGCGCCTTCTTTTTTTCCTTCAATTTCACTCATTTAATCTTAGTCCTTGATTAAATAAATGGATGATCAAGATGACTTCCTAGGCTTCCTACCCAAATAAACTTCCTATTATATCCTAACCCATGATTCGAATAACTAAATAATGAAAAACCTAATAAAAATATGTATAAAACAAATAAAAAATATATGTACTTTTATAAAAAAAAGCTATTCTATACATATAATTCGAATTCGGATATTCGGGCCAAATGGATTTGAAAATCATATATTCAAAATCCGAATATGAATACAAACCCGATTCACAAGTTATAAATTCGAATCCGCATCAGTTCAATTTTTGAATTTTTAAGTCAGATTTGAGTAATTAACACCTAAATTTGTAAACTATGCTTGAAAGTTTCAAGTATTAACTCTAAAGTAAGATGTATATATGAGTTTGTGCAGAGTCGTTCCTGATGATTCAAGTGTCATGTACGAGCCTGAAAAAAGACTCTTAGACCCTAACGAATTAAATTATATAAACTAATTTCTTTTTTAAATGTTGTTATTACTTAATGGATCTATATCGAGCATTTTACATTTGAGTTGGCTTTATAGATCATTAGACCATGCGTAGTCGTTGGGGTGAATAATGCCCCACCCTAGGGCGTTTTGACAATTTGGCAGTCCAGTCAGCAATGAGACATTATTGGGCGTTTTTACAAAAGGGTGTAGTGAGGATGTAGGCATTATGTTAAATGAGATGTAATATAATTAAATAAAACAAAAACCATTAAAAAGTCTTATTTGATTAAAAAATAGGTAGATGGAAGGTGATTGGACAAAGAAAATGGGGGAAGGCGTGTTTTAAATCACGCTGGAGAGGTTTTTTTTCAAAAGTAACGCTCAAACACGCCCCGGGGGGTGGGGAACCGGCGTTATTGGGCGTGATTGGTGGCAAATTTTGAAAAATCCACGCTCACTACGGATGGTCTTATTACCAGTAAGTTTCTATGCTTCTTTTTATACATTGGGCCAAAATTATATTAATGAAAGAAAAATTAACTAGAATTCCAAAAGCAACTATGAGAATTCTTTCAACAAAAATTCATTAAACCTTTGGTGTTTTGAGTTTCATTTCCAACAAAAATTTACATGATAATTCTTCGAAACTCATCTTCTCTAAAGATAGATTGTAAATAAATGAAGGTTCCGACGATATGTGGCCTGTGAAAAAAAGACCAACAAAAAAAAAATTAATGTAGGTGGCGGACCAAAACATTGTTTTGCCATAGCAACGTGATATTTGTTTTTAGATTTCGAATATACCGTTGTGATGTGTCTAGTTTTATCTACGTCTTGATATAACTTTTTTTTAAACTTTATTGTGACTTGTAATTTACAAATAATCGAATTACAAACATACATCCAATACCCAAAATTTTAAAATAACAGTATATGTAAGGGGAGGCGGGGTGGCATAGCTTTTGCCCGTGATGGTTTATTATAACGCGTGGAAGTATCCAACAAACCACCGCCACCTACAACTTTAACGAGTGATAAACTGGTTTCCGTGATATATTTCACGCGTGATGGCCATTCCGTGATAATTGGATGTGAGGGGGTGTGAGGGTTTATTGTTGGGTGTGGTGATGATGACCATTTCCACTAAAAAAGGTTGTGAGTGATGGAATAATGGTTGATGACATGGCAGAATTTGATTGTATGTTCTGAGTGATGAGTGATCACCACCTCTCCCCCTAATACAAACACATATAAAAGTTATTGTTATACTTGGTAGTGGTTCTCACATGATCCCTGGTTTTGTGTTTTTTTTGCTGGTAGTGATCTTGAATATTATCACACAAAGTGTATTTTTTTTATACAGATTTTTTCTTCCATATAAGTATAGTTCCGTTTCCCAGTAACAGAGTCACCAGACCGGAAGCAGGCAGCGAGAAGGCACGACGTGTAATAAGTCACAAATGAGAACAGAAACAGAACCGTCGGTCCCGCGATCCAACCAAGCTGCGCGGTAGCCCATGCCAATGACAACACACCGGACCCGATGACCGCAGTTATGATATGTGCACTTGCAGTCCAAACAGTCCCTAAAAAGGTAAATATAGACAATAATATTTACCAGTTCTTTTAAGACGACCGCGGTAATCAAAGCACTTCAACGGCCCCTGAGGAGCAAATCCTCCGCCGCCGAGCTTGAACGCTTGTTGGTGCTTTCGGGCCGCTTTTTCACACATCTTTTCCTAATAAAGAAGGGAGATTGAAGAAGATGTGAGGTGATTGCTGGAATGGATGGCACAACAAGAAGTTTGTTTATCTTCGTTTTCGATATGATCTACATCATGTAAACGAAGAAAACATGAAAAATGAATGAGGACTTGCAAAAAAATGTTGGCTAATAGAAAGCCCATCATTTTTTTGCGTTTTAATTCCGAGAGCACCAATTCCAACTTGATAGTTTTATAAAATTTGGTGGTTTGGGAGGGGGGCGGGGGGAAGAAATAGCGAAGGGAAGTAAAGGATTTAGTGCCATTTTGGTTTCGGTATATATCTTTTGAAGTTGTGTAGAGGGTGAATGAGATGTATGAGTGATGTCTATATTGGTGAGTTCCCCGTTTATATAGCTTCGTGGTTGTGAGGGTGGTGTGGGAGATCGTGTGTTAAATAACGTTAAAACAAAGGTTGTAAAAGGATTGGAAAATAATAGAATTTGACTCTAGTGGCAGGCTTGTGTGTTTTCTTGTTCATATGTTTCCGTTTAATTAAAGAAAATAATATTTTTTTATTATATTATTATTGGTATTTATAATATAATTTATATTCCTTTTAAGAGCATTCATATCTCTTCCATTATTAAATAATATTTTTTATACATTTGCTCTCAATTAAATAATATTTTTTTATACATTTATCAAATGGTCGTTAGTTGGCTATATCTAGTTTGTAGAGTTTTTTTAGTAGTTTGTACATTTTTTTATCAACTTACTAAAGTCTCGGAGTTGGGTGGGTCTTACTGG
Source organism: Helianthus tuberosus (assembly GCA_030545235.1). NCBI lineage: Eukaryota > Viridiplantae > Streptophyta > Magnoliopsida > Asterales > Asteraceae > Helianthus > Helianthus tuberosus. Next base: position 61,318,252 of record CM060377.1, on the reverse strand, counting down.
AAACAAACTCTTTGTCTCTTGGATAGAGATTTTCCTCGAAATGACTCCTCTGTGGATGTAGGAATAGTGTGATATGGACTAAATGTCTTGTCGATTTGCCTGCATTCCACCCTTTCAGACCCACCAGTAGCATTCGCTATAGGCGGGATTCTACCAGGTATGTTGTTGTTGTATTCCCATGTATCTCTTGTTATTGAATAGGTTGGTGTTAATTTATTTAATTTATGAAGTTGTTTTATTAGTAGTGGCAGAATAAGAATGTGAAGATGTTATAATCTAGTTTGTAAATTAACCTTGCCTAAAATTCATCTCACATCTCTATAAAAGGATTGTCTTTTGCTAATTGGTTGAGAGATTAAAATAATTGCAAGACACGTTTTATTTTTTATAACTAGAAAATTTATACCTTTAAGTCGAATAAAATTTTTAGCCCAATTTCGTTATTATAAGAACAAATGTATAACCAACTTATAACTAAACCAAAACCAAGTCAAAAGCCAATTAACCAAAACCCATCAATGATCATTGTATGGTTAATCCAAGTTCGTTTATGATTTTGGTTTTAGGTCTAAACCGACCCATATAGACCCCTATTTGTTAGTGTTTCACAGAACAAAATCACAAACCTTTGTATTTACTCGGTTATGCGTTGTAGACCAAAAAGATCCAATATATATTATATTTTCTCAAAAAAAAAAAAAAAATCCTAGTTCATGCCAAATACTTTAGAAAATTATATCCTAATTTACGTCAAAATTAACTAATTTTTATTAATATTTTCAAGACAAAGTAAGATTGCCATTGATTCATTAAAAGAAACATCCCTTTTGAAGCAATAATTGATTTTCTTTGATACGTAGTGTAATGCATGAAAAAAAAATCTTATTTAAAAAAATGCTATTATCAACAATCGCAGGTTAAAAAGAAAATAATGTATTAAGAATGAAATGCCTTTTGTAACTTATTCAATTTTTTAGACGATATTCGTGTCAAAATTTAACTTTATAATTTTTTAAGGGTCAACTTTATAACTTCTATTAGTCTTCTTAAAATATAAGCGCAATATGAAAGATAAGACTTAGAAAGTTACAAGTAATTGGCAAGCAAAGAAATAAAAGAAGCAAAGACGTTGAGTCTTTTAAAATTCTTGTTACATAAAAAAAATACACATTTAAGGATTTTTTTTAGTTATTGAAACTGTTGCAACAAATAATAGAACAACGATGGTAGTTGGGCTAGTTAGGCAAAAGGGTTGAAGGGTTCAACTTTGCCTAACGCAGGTCATAGGGTCCCCCCACGTTTGCAAGACGTGGAGAGAGGTTCACTAGTTTGTTTTTGTTGTTTGCTCGAGATCCTCCACTGAAATGTGTTCAGTTTCGGATGTAGGAGCAAAAGGAATGCGTGTGTTGAATGTGAAAGAAAGTGACTTGCATGAAGCGAGTGCTCACGAACAATGACCAGAGATTCTCCAGGAATCAGAGTTGATCGGGATGTCTTTCACACTTAATGAAGTGTCTAATTTATAGGGAGAGCCATCGCTCAAAGAGGAAGCTGTTTGACTAGTGAACATGCTTGCAGTGGGGGTTTTGCCCTTTTTGGGGGTTGAAGCCTTTGACCTGCGGATAAAAGGCTGTGCTCTGTGGACTCGTGCTACTTTTGCGGCTGGGGAGTTTGGTGAAGCATTATTTTTTGACTCTCTACTGTTTACGTACTATTTTATCCAAACTCCCGGGTTTTCAACCTTCGAACCCTTTAACCTTTTAAGCTTAAATGTGTCTAAGTCATTTTATGTGGTCTTGGGCTACCCCCGTCATCAGCCCCCCAAGTCAGAGGTTTTTTGGGAGTGAGCCCAAAGACTTCTGACTTTTGACACATTTTCTTTTATTGCTTAAAGGCTTGAAAGCTTGAAGGCTTGGAGTCAGTTGAGAATTTTTGAATTTTAAAAACGGACAACTGATTTGATTGATGTGTGGCAGTTCATAGGGCGGCGGTTTTTTCAGAGAGTAGGTTAATGACTATTGTGTAATCATAACTTCTATTTGGGCGTTATCTTCTTTTATTATTGAAGACAAACAACAATTTTTTGTTTTCTCTGCATTTCCTTTCCATCCTTCAGGTTAGTTCCGGTTTCTTCTGTTTCCTTATTTTCTTCTTATTTTCTACAAAATGGGTGCTCGTAAGGATTTGGCAAAATCCTTTTTTCGATTAACCCAAGAAGAGGTATAATTGTTTTGCATGGAATATGGTATTGGGAACAAGTTTAAACCAACTGCTCCTGCTTGTGGCGTTCCAATTTGTCACACCCCAACCGATGGCGGAAACATCGGGGCGTGGCATTGAGCGAAACAGATTGTCCAGAAGTTTCCATAACAACTATATTTACCAAATATTTAAAGCAACACGTCCCATACCATATCATAAATGATAATACAATTATTACAGAAAAGATCTAGTCAAATTGTTCTGTTTCGACAACTCAGATTTTTATTACAGACAGTTGTTTATTGTTGACCTAGGTCTTTCCTAGCCTCGATTTCACAGCAAAGTAAGCAAATAAGCATCCTAAGCACCTGTCACATGCGTTAAAGTAAAAGTCAATACACATAGTGTAAAGGTGAGCATACAAGTTTGATAATAGCATATAGAGTTCGAAATAGTTACGTATAACCAGCACGTACACAGTGTAAAATGAGGCATGTTAGTTATCGACATGAACCTATCGATACCAATGACTGCGGGTTGACTACCCAAGGCAGTTCGCGATACACACTCACCACTGTGAGCCTTGTAACTAATTGTCCTTAACAACCCCTGAGTGAACAGGTGCTGAGTCCAAACTATAGTACTATCGTTGCTAAGGCAGGTAGACAGCATTCCATGTGTAAACACAACAAACAAGCATTCATTAAGTCATATATAACATACGGTAACGGTTAGCGTTAAAGTATTGCGTAGTATGTTTGATGTGATTTAGTATATGTAACGTATGTAACACCCAAAAATGCGTAAAGCAAAAAGGGATTCGAGTATACTCACAACGGTCGATGGATTGAAGGGAGCGCTAGAGAGTAGGGTTAGCTTGAACAGATTGATAGCATAACGATAAGCGACGCGTAAAACGGAACAGGTGTTAGTGGGTCGAATCAGCAGTTCGATCGGAAGGTAGTCCGATCGGACAGCCGATCGTTCGGTTGTCAGTCCGCTAGGATGGTCATCCGGTCGGGTGACCTTTCGAGTGGATTGTTTCTTCTTTTGTGAAGGATGTGTTTGTGTATGATGGTTTGACTTTTGAAGTTTTCGTTGTAGTATTTTGAAAACATGGAAGTACCTCTACCTTTCAGGTCGATCGATCGAACGACCGTTCGATCGGGTGACAGTCCGATGGGTTGGGCACTTCAGCGAGAACAAGTTCACAGCAGGTTGTCACTCGATCGGACGGTTGTTCGATCGGGTGGCAACACATGTGAAAACTGTCACTTTTCCGTACATTCCGTACACAAATTTAACAGTAGTCTGTGCATGATCTAGCTTACATGATAAATGAAATTCTGATTACTGTTATATACATACAATGGAATTTCATGTTGCAAGATTTTTATCATTACTACATGCAACACGATATAGTTCTAATAATGCACAGAACAGAACTGGCACCATGATCAGACAAACTAAAAGCACTGACGGGAGTTCAGTACATAGACAGACAGTGTTTTGAGGCCCAGTATGAGCCAGAGACTACATACTACACTAGTATAGTGTGTAGGGAAGTCAGGACTACAAAACTGCTTTTCTAGGTGATAGATAAAGTGCCGGAAAGTGCCAAAAACACACATAAAGTGCAAAATTCTGCATAAATCAGCAAAATTCAGCATTTTAACAAGTTTATTACATGCAAAAATATGACTAAAAGGTCCTGAATGCTTTCCTAAGTGTCGGGAATTAAAAGTGTCACAAAGGGGTACATAAAGAACACTAAACGGAATAGTTTGACACTTTAACGAACCGGTATCTAACCGAACAATCGAACACTACCCGAAACATCAAAATTATACTAGAAGCATTGTTTTAATGTTTCTGAGCTAGTTATGATCCCCTAACACCCTATATAACACATGTTACACATAAACACTAACTAATACACTTTGAATTCTAACTAGTTATCTAACTTAACATTAAAACCTAACCAATACCCCCCCCCCCTATGTAAGTGGACGGTCACCAAGGGTGACCCCACCAAGATTTTCCTAATCTTCCTAATATCTCAATTGATATGTTTAGAGATATGTATGTACTATTGCAAACACATTTCACATTGGTTAAAAGGTTTAGATGGTTATAAGAGAGATTAGAACTCATTCATCACCCACAGTAAATAATCACCTTCTTTCCCCTTCTCCTCCTCTCCCTCTCGGCCGAACACCTTCACCCACACCACCACCACATTCAATTTTGATCATCCATTCCACACACTCACAAAGGTTCAAGAAGGTGCCTAAAGAAGCTAGGTGGTCTTGGATCTTGAAGGACCCCTCTCGATTGCTTTTATCGATCACATTTGTCATCATCAACTTCAAGTGTTCTTCCCTAGCCTTGTGCTAGTAGTAAGGCCCTTATAACCCTTTGTTACTTCATATTTTGATGGTTAATTAATGTTATGGGATGAAAAATATGATGAACATTAAAGAACATAAACATGAATCTCTAACATAAGCTTATAAACATATGAATACTTGTTGATTTGTGATTATTCGCTTCTTGATGATTGATGATTTGTGTTAGTGATGTTAGACATCATAAGGAACCTACTAGATTGTGATTAAACACATGATCTAGTAAGTTAAGGTGGTGATCTTGTGAAAAACCAAGATCATCATGCTTTATGTTTACATGAACTTGAATAATAAAAGTTGTTTTCATATGATAAAAGTTGCGAGTGGATGATTTCTAAAATAGTTTTCCAAAGAAACCAAGTTAAATCGCAAGATTTACATGAACATTGTTTTTAAAGAAAACCAACCATATTTCTAGTATTGAAACAAGTATAAGAATACATTGTTTACAAGAAAAATTCAAGAGAATGATTTTTGGAAAAATCATCTAGTAAGTTGTAAACACCTAAATCCTTTAAGAATGAGATTTTTAAAGAAATAAACACACTTTAAAGGATAACTAAACCTACTAAACACACTACCAAGTTACTACAAGTTTTTATGAAATATCAAGTTCATGATTATTATGTAAATAGCATAGCTATGGCACTTGGTAAGTGTAGGTTGATTGTTTGTGATGATTTTGAAAAGAAAACGATATGCTTTGGAAGCATTGACACCTCCATTTTTAGGGGAAACTATGACAAAATTTTCTAAAAATATAAACACTTAGAAAAATATTTTCTAAACAAATATTTACAAGTGTGTTTTTAACTATGGTTTTCAATATAAACTTTGCCATAGACTTTGTTACAAAAATACAAGTATTGGAGGTTGGTTTTTTTATAAATAAAAAATGGATAATTATGTATTTAGAATATATATTTACATTAAAGACACATTGTGTCTGATTATTTGTATACTTGGTGTAATAGTTATATTATTTTAGGATTAATGTAATATAACTTAACAAAATACCAAGAAATTTAAAATCCAAAATAATACCAAAAATCACAAGGAATCAAATATGTAAGTTACACACATAATATTGCGAAACCGAACGATAGAACGTAACTTACAAGTATTCCGGAAGATACATTTATGAGCATGTTTTTGATAAATATTATTTTGGATACGAAAGAAATGAAAATATGATTTTTTGTAAATATTACCAAGTTATATCATATTTTCGACAAGGAGAAAATATATTATTTTTGGGAAGTTAAAATATATTTTCTTGGAATATTTAGAAGATATATGATTTTTTTGGGAAAAATATATATTTTCTTGAAATACATTACTTTTGGACAAAATAAGTTTATATATATTTTCTAAGTTAGACTTGAAAATATATTATTTTGGAACTACAAATACAAGCATATGGAATACATGTATGAGATACCCCATCCTTGGGAAAGAAATACGAAAATAAATACTTGAGAAGTATTTTTACAAAAATATTGTTTAACAATTATTCCAAAATAAAACATAATTTAAAGTTAAAATATTTATTATTTTAACAAGTAATTATAACTTGGAATAACATTGAAGACATGGGAGAAACGTAACTAAAAAACATGAATACTAAGGCAAGGCACGACCCGTTCGTCTAATAGACCCTAGTACATTGTAGGTGTCACACCCTAACCGATGGCGGAAACATCGGGGCGTGGCACTGAGCGAAACAGATTGTCCAGAAGTTTCCATAACAACTATATTTACCAAATATTTTAAAGTAACACGTCCCATACCATGTCATAAATGATAATGCAATTATTACAGAAAGATCTAGTCAATTTATTCTGTTCCCACAACTCAGATTTTTATTACAGACAATTGTTTATTTATTGGTTTCTAGGACTCCGTCCCTAGCCTCAATTTCATCACCAGCACACAAAGCATGTAAACATCCTAAGCACCTGTCACATACGTTAAAGTAAAAGTCAATACACATAGTGTAAAGGTGAGCATACAAGTTTGATAATAGCATCTAGAGTTCGAAAGCGTTACGCATAACCAGCACGAACACAGTGTAAAATGAGGCATGTTAGTTATCGACATGAACCCATCGATACCAATGACTGCGGGTTGACTGCCCAATGCAGTTCGCGATACATTCTCACCACTGTGAGCCATGTAGGTAATTGTCCTTAACAACCCCCGAGTGAACGGGTGCTGAGTCCAAACTAATAGTACTATCGTTGCTAATGCAGGTAGACAGCATTCCATGTGTAAACATAACAAACAAGCATTCATTAAGTCACGTATAACATACGGTAACGGTTAGCGTTTAAAGTATTGCGTAGTGTGTTCGATGTGATTTAGTATATGTAACGTATGTAACACCCAAAAGTGCCTAAAGCAAAAAGGGATCGAGTATACCCACAGCGGTTGATAGATTGAAGGGAGCGCTTGAGAGTAGGGTTAGCCTGAACAGATTGTTAGTATAATGATAAGCGACGCGTAAAACGAAGCAAAGTACAAGTGATTTGGACAGTAGTTCGATCGGATGGTAGTCCGATCGGACAGCCAGTCGTGCGAGTGGTAGTCCGTTCAGACGGTCGTCCGGTCGGATGACTTTTCGAGGGGATTGTTTCTTCCTTTGAGAAGGATGTGTTTGTGTATGATGGCTTGACTTTTGAAGTTTTCGTTGTAGCATTTAGAAAACATAGAAGTATCTCTACCTTTCAGGTCGGTCGATCGGACGGTCGTTCGATCGGACAGCAACCCGATCGGTTGGGTACTTCAATGAGAACAAGTTCAATGCAGGTTGTCACGCGATCGGACGGTCGTTCGATCGGGTGGCATCCTACTGTGCATTGAACATGTTGAAAATTGTTTAAGTGTTGAAGTTTCGAAACATCACATATTCGGATGGTCGATCGATTGAGTGGTAGCTCGCTCGGACGGTAATCCGTTCGGTGTTCCAAAACTCTTGAGAGTTGATTTGGAAATTAAGGTGGGACCAAGGTGCAAGTCATTCGGATTGGCCAGTCGTTCGGATTGGCTGTTCGATCGGACAGCAGTCCGATCGGACGACACTCCGTCCTGGTCGACCTGTTCGTCTTACACTTGGTTGTTTTGATTGTTTGTCGTTTTATCGAGATGTGTTAATATCGTGCTAACCAACGGAACCCCATCCTAAGCTCTAGTGACCCGATTGAACAGGAACCACCCAAGTTCAGTCAGTCCACCGGTTTAGGACGATTGCTCTTGGTTAACCCGAAATCGATAATCCCGTGGATAGAATACGGATCTTGAACCAACACAACGACAAGAATGAGTAGTAAGTCAGAACAAGCTCCGATTCTTTCGGTTTTGAGTGTAAAAGAGTTGAAAGAAAGTTGGAAAACCATCTTTCAATCCTTTTTATTGTGAATTTGTTTAGATCTATGAAAGATCTTTGTTTGTTTATGTGGAAATCGGTTAGATCTAAGTTGTTCTTGGTGGATTGAGGCCAAATCATGAAGTTCCTCAAGAACTCATGATGACGTCATCCTAGAACACCTTGAATCTTGATGATTTCACCGTTAAAAGTTAAGATTCAAAAGGTAGAAAGATGTAGGAGTGCGTGTAGATTAAGGAAGTACAAGATTTAGGACGAGATCTTACCGGAATTGCGAGAAATCAGAGAAAAAGGAAGGGTAAAGCGTTGGTCGGACGTCAGTTGCCAAAAGTAGAAAGAATGAAAGTGATAAGGGGTATTTATAGGGTTACCCAAAGTGGAAAGGAATGGAGAGGGGCTGGTCGATCGGTTAGGCAGCTCGATCGAACAGCTTGTCCGATCGGATGGCAGTCCGATCGAACGGCTGGTCGATCGGCTGGTTGCCTGGTCGAGTCTCCGAGTTTGAGTGTTCGGTGCAACGAGTTTTGCCGTTTTGATTTCGATTGCGAGCGTTGAGATGCGATAGAGTTTCCTAGTCAAATTACTTTTAATCCCAACTACTATATCAACATACAAGCATCCTTACTTCGTATTTGTTTAGCGTTTGCGATTCGATTGCGATTGAATTCGATTGCGTTTCGATTAGTTACCACACATAACATAAATAAACATGCACAAGTAACACATAGGGCACACACACACGTATAACAATAACCAGAATGCGAAATTCGAGTTGCGAGTGCGATTGCGATAGCGATAAAGCGATTAATCAAGCGATAATTAGCGATTACTATGCGATTATTAATAGACACTCCACATAATACAACTAAAGCGGTAATAAAATAGACTAATTACAAGTCAAATAAGTCAAAACAGGATTTGAGTAAGGAGAGACAGATCGCAATTAGCAATCTTTTCTTCCTTTGACTTCAATCTTGACTTTGACTTTGACTCCGAAACACGGGGTGTTACAGCCTCCCCTAGTTGAGGGAATTTCGTCCCGAAATTAGGCCAAAACGTAACAAACAACTGCGGGTATTTCTCCTTCATGTCGCTTTCGAGTTCCCAAGTGAACTCTGCGCCTCGTTTGCCTTCCCGTCGGACTTTCACAATAGGAATGCGCGAGCGTCTGAGCTGCTTGGTTTGGCGATCCATGATTTTGACAGGCTTCTCCACGAAGTGTAGTGTTTCGTTTACTTGGAGGTCATCGAGAGGTACAATTAAATCATGCTCAGCCAGGCACTTTTGGAGGTTTGTCACATGGAAAGTCGGGTGGACATTACTAAGTTCCTCCGGTAGTTCGAGTCTGTAGGCGACTTTTCCAATCCTTTCCAAAATCTTAAAAGGTCCAACATATCGAGGCACTAGTTTCCCTTTCTTGCCGAATCTGACCAAACCCTTCCAAGGTGATACCTTTAGGAGTATGTAGTCGCCAACGTCAAATTCAAGGGGCTTGCATCGTCTATCGGCGTAACTTTTCTGTCGACTTCGAGCTTTCAACAAGTTGTCTCGAATTTGGAGGACTTTGTCAGTCGTTTCTTGCAATAGCTCGGGACCGGTTAGTTGCGAGTGACCGATCTCGTGCCACACAATAGGCGATCGACATCTTCTTCCGTATAAAGCCTCGAATGGTGCCATCTGAATGCTGGAATGATAACTGTTGTTATACGAGAATTCAACTAACGACAGGTATGCATCCCAATTACCACCGAAATATATGACACACGAATGGAGCATGTCTTCAAGAGTACGGGTCGTTCTCTCAGTCTGACCGTCGGTTTGAGGGTGGAAGGTGGTACTTAGATTAAGCGTTGTACCGAGAGCAGCTTGAAACGTTTCCCACAGTCGCGAGGTAAACCGAGCGTCACGGTCAGAGATGATGTCGCGAGGCATCCCATGTCGAAAAATGATCTCATTGGTGTAGATTCAGGCTAATCGTTCTACCTTGTAGTCTTCCCGTATTGGCAGAAAGTGAGCTGATTTGGTCAAACGGTCAACAACAACCCAGATGTTGTCGTGACCTGATGACGTGTGCGGAAGCTTTGTTTTGAAATCCATAGCTATGCTTTCCCACTTCCATATAGGGATCGGCGGTTGTTCGAGTAAGCCAGAGGGTCTTTGGTGTTCAGCCTTGACCTTTGCACAAGTCAGCCACTTCCCAACGTAGAGGGCGATATCTCTTTTCATGCCCGGCCACCAGTACTTGTAGCGAAGGTCCTGGTACATTTTGTCGGCACCGGGATGAATAGAATACCGGGATTTGTGGGCTTCGTCCATCAAAATATTTCGCAAATCGGTCCGTTTAGGGATACAAATCCGGTCCAGATAATGGAATATCCCATTCGGCTTATTCACAAGATGAGCTCCATCGTGGTAGATTCTTTCCTTATCCAAAGTACGCTCGTTAAAACAAGCATGTTGGGCTTCGCGGATGAGGGTTTCGAGGTCGTATTGGGCTTGGGTTTTACAAATGCTGAGCAAGTAACTCCGTCTGCTGAGAGCGTCGGCAACGACATTTGCTTTGCCTGGGTGATAACGAATCTCACAGTCATAATCGTTGAGAAGTTCTACCCATCGGCGTTAACGCATATTAAATTCCTTCTGGTCAAAGATATGTTGTAGGCTTCTATGATCGGTGAAGATCGTACACTTTGTACCATACAGGTAGTGTCACCAAATCTTTAACGCAAAAACAACTGCGCCTAGCTCGAGATCATGGGTTGTATAGTTCCTTTTGTGGATTTTGAGCTGGCGAGATGTGTAAGCTATAACCTTGTCCTGTTGCATGAGGACACAGCCAAGACCAAGGTTGGAAGCATCACAATAGACAATGAAGTCATCGTTTCCGTCCGGCAATGTGAGAACAGGAGCATTGCAAAGTATGCGCTTGAGGTTTTGGAAAGTAGACTCTTGTTCAGTTCCCCAAATAAAAGGCTTGTCTTTATGCGTAAAAGCGGTAAGAGGCACATCGATCTTTGAGAATCCTTCAATAAATCGTCGATAATAGCCCGCTAGTCCGAGAAAAGAACGGACTTCAGACGGGTTCTTAGGTGTAATCCAACTGTTAACGGCTTCAATCTTCTCGGGATCGACGTGAATACCTTGACTATTTACAATGTGACCGAGGAATTGAACCTCCTCCAGCCAGAATTCGCACTTGGAGAACTTGGCATAGAGTCGATTCCCTTGGAGTAGCTCGAGAACCAAACTTAGATGCTGCGCGTGTTCGGCTTTTGATTTGGAATAGATTAAGACATCGTCGATGAACACGATGATGAAACGGTGGAGATAAGGTTTACACATGCGATTCATCAGATCCATGAAAACTGCGGGTGCGTTGGTTAAACCAAAAGGCATAACAACGAACTCATAGTGGCCGTATCGAGTGTGAAAAGCGGTTTTGGGTATATCCTCCTTCTGAATGTGTAGTTGGTGATAGCCTGAACGTAGATCGATCTTCGAGAAACATGTAGCACCTTGTAGCTGGTCAAACAATTCATCAATGTGACGCAGGGGATAGCGGTTCTTGATAGTCAACTTATTCAGTTCCCAATAGTCGATGCACATCCGGAACATCCCATCCTTCTTTTTGACGAAAAGGACTGGTGCGCCCCAAGGAGAGGTGCTCGGGCGAATGAAGCCTTTCTCAAGCAATTCCTGAAGTTGGTTCAAGAGTTCACGCATTTCGGACGGTGCGAGTCGGTAAGGAGCTTTGGCAACAGGGTTGGCTCCAGGAATGAGGTCGATACGAAAGTCGATATCACGACTTGGCGGTAACCCGGGGAGATCGTCAGGAAACATATTCGGAAATTCACACACCACGGGGACATCGTTTACGCTCGGACTCCCTTTCTTTTCCTTCTCCGCTACTACAATGTTAGCCAAGAAAGCTCTGTATTCCTTGTGGAGATACTTGCTAGCTTGGACACATGACATGAGTTTGAGACCTTTCGAAGCAGTTTCTCCATAAACACACAATAAATCACCATTCGCGAGCGAGAATCGAATCATCTTATCAAAGCACACAACTTTAGCATGGTTTTCATGAAGAAAGTCCATGCCTACTATGACGTCAAAACTTCCGAGTTGCATCGGAATAAGATCGATTGGGAAGATGTGATTGTTGAGCTCAAGTGTATAATCACGAAGAACAGAATTAACAGTGACAGTTCTTCCGGTAGCGACTTCAACATCGAACGTCGAGGGGAGATGGGAGCGATTAAGACTAAGAAGCTTCTCGAATTCAAACGACACAAAGCAGTTATCGGCTCCAGTATCAAACAAACATGAAGCATAAATACCATTCACAAGGAACGTACCATTGACTACGTTGTTGTCAGCCTGGGCTTGGCGCACATTGATGTTGAAAGTTCTGGCGCGTGCGGCTTGTTGCTGCTGCTGAAGTTGTTGAGGCTGCTGCTGCTGGGGCTCTTGTGTCACAACCCTGTTCGGGCACATGTTCGCAAAGTGGTTGGGATCACCACATGTGAAGCAGACTCGAGCGTTGACCGCGGGTGCCTGAGCCGCTTATTGGCCTTGTGGGGCTGGGAGTAGAGCTTGATGAGCAGTGGCTTGAGTTGGTGCTTGACGGGGACCAGTACGACAGTTAGCAGTGAAGTGGCCGTACATATTGCAGTGAGCGCAGAAACGACAGGCGAGACCCACCGGGTGATGATAAGAACATGTTGGGCAAGCCGGATGGGGGCCTGTGTATGCACGCTTTGCAAGCGATGCATAGGTGACTGGTGCTGGATGGTGATGGGGCTGCTGCTGGGCCGGTACGGCTTGGAGTGGAGCAGCAGTGGTAGTGACAACACAGTTCTTGTTGCTGGAGCTGCTGTTGTTCTTCTTCTTCTTGCGGCATGAGTACTTTGATGATTGAGCGGCGGCGGTTTCAGTGGTTGGTGCGGCGGTGAGTTGATGCAGTTTCTTCGGAGTTTTATCCCGAAAACCAGCTTTTACCCGCTTGTCGTTAATTTCGGCGGCAAGCAAGTAAGTTTCTTCGATTGTTGTTGGCTTTGCGGCATGAACAAAATCTGCAACACAGTCGGGTAGAGCTCGGATGTACTTCTTGATCGTCATGTCGGGCGTCTTCACTTGATCGGGACAGATGATGCTGAGCTGCTTGAAGCGAGCAGTCAGGGCAGCGTTGTCACCCTCTTTCTGCTTAATGTGCCAAAACTCGTCCTCCAGCTTCTGGCACTCATGGGGAGGGCATAACTCTTCGAGCATGATGTTGTTCAACTTGTCCCATGACAGACTATAGGCTGCATCATTTCCGCGCTTGTTCCTTTCAGTCGTCCACCAGTCTAGAGCGCGGGACTGGAAAACGCCGGTAGCGTTCAAAGTGCAGAGATTATCAGGACATCTGCTCTGTCGCAGGGCAACTTCAATCGAGTCAAACCATTGAAACAAAGCCGTAGGGCCTTCTTCTCCGGTAAACTCCTTCGATCCGCATGCCTTGAACTGTTTGAAGCTGAAAGCACCTTTAGGAGTCTCAGTTCTGGATTCCTCAGACGATTTTCTCATGTTTTTGTACAGCTCGCTGAAAACTTGGGGTACAACCTTTGCCATTTGTTTAGTAATCGTGGCAGCAAGGCGTTTGTCTGCTTGCTTTCGGCGAGCATCTCGGGTAGCGCGAGATCCAGATGACGACATTGTCTGCAACAGACATCATCGCAGGACTCAACACAACATAATCGAATCTCACCTCACATGTCTAATACTACTAAAGCTCAGGAACACGTATAACCATGTAAGCACATAGGCACATAATCACAGATTCACATAAACACTGAAGCACATAAGCACATAAAGACAGAATTTCACAGAAGCACATAAATATGTAATCACAAGAGTCAGTCAGAATACAGAAACCTATCATTCAAAGTCCGTGAATGTTCGAGATTAGCGACCGCGATTAACATAGCGTGTAGTATAGTATAAGCGTATGACATAGCATAAGGTCGTCCATAATTTAGCGATTTGTCAGCGTTTTGAGATAGAAGTGCAGTGCGAGTCGTGCGTGTCGATCGAAGTGAAAGCAAAAATCGAATAATTCTCCAAAATTAAAACACATTAGCAGGTAAATACACATACAAACACACAAAATCAACGAGTCATCAGAGTCAGCAGTTGCGGGCTCAGAATCGAAACACATAAAAATTGTGAAATAGATCATCTGCGGCTATTAGACATTGACTATCCAAAGTGGTTCGACTATTCTCACGGACTTGTTGTACACATTTTGACTTTCGGGACTGTGCTTTTGCCTCGATTCTTGGGCTTGGCATGCATCCTTTTGTCATTCTGTGTCTTCAAGTCGTTGGAGTCCGTCGAGACTTTGGTGAGAGTTTGGTAAAAGGGTGGAACATGTCGTCAAGGTTAGGGTTTCACCCCTGGCTTAACAACTTTATTCCCGTTTTGATAAAATAAAAGAGAATTACGCGTTGAAGTATGGATTTCACTCCTATTTCAACGCAATTTCTCGTGTTTATAGATTAAAATATGGGTTGAACAAGCAATTTAGTCGAGAGTTTGCGGTTTTCACACCTAATCTCGACTTTAATCGCTCATTCCTACTTGAAAATTCGAGTGTTGTGATAGTGTAGCATAGGCGAGAATGGCGAGAAGCAGCAGTAAGCTCATACACGATCCTTACTGGATATGCACGAGTCGGTCTGTTGGTTCCTAACTATAGTCTAGGTCTCTAAGACATCGACCCGGACTAGGTCGAGTCTTGCCTAATTCCCTATAGTTATGGCTCTGATACCAATCTGTCACACCCCAACCGATGGCGGAAACATCGGGGCGTGGCACTGAGCGAAACAGATTGTCCAGAAGTTTCCATAACAACTATATTTACCAAATATTTTAAAGTAACACGTCCCATACCATGTCATAAATGATAATGCAATTATTACAGAAAGATCTAGTCAATTTGTTCTGTTCCGATAACTCAATTTTTTATTACAGACAATTGTTTATTTATTGGTTTCTAGGACTCCGTCCCTAGCCTCAATTTCATCACCAGCACACAAAGCATGTAAACATCCTAAGCACCTGTCACATACGTTAAAGTAAAAGTCAATACACATAGTGTAAAGGTGAGCATACAAGTTTGATAATAGCATCTAGAGTTCGAAAGCGTTACGCATAACCAGCACGTACACAGTGTAAAATGAGGCATGTTAGTTATCGACATGAACCTATCGATACCAATGACTGCGGGTTGACTGCCCAAGGCAGTTCGCGATACATTCTCACCACTGTGAGCCATGTAGGTAATCGTCCTTAACAACCCTCGAGTGAACAGGTGCTGAGTTCAAACTAATAGTACTATCGTTGCTAAGGCAGGTAGACAGCATTCCATGTGTAAACATAACAAACAAGCATTCATTAAGTCACGTATAACATGCGGTAACGGTTAGCGTTTAAAGTATTGCGTAGTGTGTTCGATGTGATTTAGTATATGTAACGTATGTAACACCCAAAAGTGCGTAAAGCAAAAAGGGATCGAGTATACTCACATCGGTTGATGGATTGAAGGCATCGCTAGAGAGTAGGGTTAGCCTGAACAGATTGTTAGTATAACGATAAGCGACACGTAAAACGAAGCAAAGTACAAGTGATTCGGACAGTAGTTCGATCGGATGGTAGTCCGACCGGACAGCCAGTTGTGCGAGTGGTAGTCCGTTCGGACGGTCGTCCGGTCGGATGACTGTTCGAGCGGATTGTTTCTTACTTTGAGAAGGATGTGTTTGTGTATAATGGCTTAACTTTTGAAGTTTTCGTTGTAGCATTTTGAAAACATAGAAGTATCTCTACCTTTCAGGTCGGTCGATCGGATGGTCGTTCGATCGGATGGCAACCCGATCGGTTGGGTACTTCAGTGAGAACAAGTTCACAGCAGGTTGTCACTCGATCAGACAGTCGTTCGATCAGGTGGCATCCTTTGTGCATTAAACATGTTGAAACTTGTTTAAGTGTTGAAGTTTCGAAACATCACATACTCGGATGGTCGATCGATCGAGTGGTAGCTCGCTCAGACGGCAATCCGTTCGGTGTTCCAAAACTCTTGAGAGTTGATTTAGAAATTAAGGTGGGGCCAAGTTGCAAGTCGTTCGGATTGGCCAGTCGTTAGGATTGGCTGTTCGATCGGACAGCAGTCCGATCGGACGACACTCCATCCTGGTCGACCTATTCGTCTTACACTTGGTTGTTTTGATTGTTTGTCATTTTATCGAGATGTGTTGATATCGTGCTAACCAACGGAACCCCATCCTAAGCTCTAGTGACCCGATTGAACAGGAACCACCCAAGTTCAGTCAGTCCACTGGTTTAGGATGACTACTCTTGGTTAACCCGAAATTGATAATCTCGTGTATAGAATATGGATCTTGAACCAACACAACCACAAGAATGAGTAGTAAGTCGGCACAAACTCCGATTCTTTCGGTTTTGAGTGCATTGAGTGTAAAAGAGTTGAAGGAAAGTTGGAAAACCATCTTTCAATCCTTTTTATTGTGAATATGTTTAGATCTATGAAAGATCTTTGTTTGTTTATGTGGAAATCGGATAGATCTAAGTTGTTCTTGGTGGATTGAGGCCAAATCATGAAGATCCTCAAGAACTCATGATGACGTCATCCTAGAACACCTTGAATCTTGATGATTTCACGGTTAAAAGTTAAGATTAAAAAGATAGAAAGGTGTAGCAGTGCGTGTAGATTAAGGAAGTACAAAATTTAGGACGAGATTTTACCGGAATTGCGAGAAATCGGAGAAAAAGCAAGGGTAAAGCGCTGGTCGGACGTCAGTTGCCAAAAGTAGAAAGAATGAAAGTGACAAGGGGTATTTATACGGTTACCCAAAGTGGAAAGGAATGGAGAGGGGCTGGTCGATCGGTTAGGCAGCTCGATCGCACAGCTTGTCCGATCGGACGGCAGTCCGATCGAACGGCTGGTCGATCGGCTTGTACGAAATGGAACTTTTCCATTTCGCACGAAATGGATCTTGGCCATTCCATGCAAAATGGTCACACCTATATATACCTGAGCTTTCCATTCATTTGTAACAGTTGCTGATTCCATAGCCGAAGTGCTGCTGAAGTGTCGTTTGATCTGTAACGCTTTCAAATCAATATAACAAGACAGTATAAGTGAATATGTGTGTGAATCAAGCTATAATCAAGTCCGAATCACTGAATTCCGCCTCTGATTTGGATTAGAACTCTTCTGATAGACTCGTATAGGTCGAATCTCGATCCTACAAGTGGTATCTGAGCTCAGGAGGAAGAGTTCATACCTATTCATCTTGTTTTCATCAAAATTTCTGACTTATACTCATTCTTCTTCACATTTTTCAAAATTAAATAAGATTTCACGGTTAAAATGGACTGATTTCTTCATATAATGTGCGAAACATTATTTTAATCAATCCTTGAAAGAATTAGACCTTAATTCGAACTAAAACGTGATCAATTTTATAAAAAACATATCGATCGTGTGACATCAGCAACATTTCGTGTGAAATTACCTTCATTTCGCATGAAATAAACTTCCATTTCGCACGAGTTGGTATTTCGGAGGACTATTACGCACGAATTGAACCCTAGGTATCCCATTTCGCATGAATTGAACCTTGGAACATCCATTTCGCACGTAATTGACTTCCAATTCGCACCAAAGTCCATTTCATGTGAAACATACCTCCAGTTTGCTTGAAAAAGGTCAATCCGCACCAAGTCCAGTTCGTTTGAGATTCCAGTTAGTTTGAACTTCCAATTCGCTTGAACATTGTGATTTTGTGAACTTTCAACATCGAAACATGGAAGAAGAGTTTTACAATGCGTTTGCTACAGCTCCAGTTGCTCTAATTACAGTTGCCGAAACTGTTGAAATCAAAAATGAAACGGGAACGTCTCAAAAGCCTCCAAAGCTTATGTACATCGAGGATTTTAAAGGATGGCAAAACCGTTTTGAAACATGGGTGCAAGCTTATAAGTTTTGATGCATTGGTTTCATTAGACAAAGATTACGTTAAACCTAAAGATGACCGTGGAAATGAAAAACCTTTAAGTGACTATTCAGCGAATGAGAAGTTAAAATACACCAGTGAGAAAATGATGATTAGCATTCTCCAACAAGCAGTAAAAGAAGATATTTTTGTTCTACTACAACATGAGGAAACTGCTAGATCAATTTGGTTGGCATTGCTTCAAAAGTTTAAGAGAAGTGCTGATATGATAAAAAAATAAACGTGCATTACTAAAGAAATCTTTTGATATGTTTACAGCTTGTAAAGGTGAAACGACTAAGAAGACTATCGATAGATATTGTCATCTTGTCCAGGAAATGAAAAGATTGGAGATAACAAAAGAAGATGATGAATGGGTTGATAAGCTATCTGATGCGTTACCACAAGATAAATGGGGAACATATCTGTTGATTTTAAAACATATGAGAAAATCTGAAAGTATGAATTTGTGTAAGTTCATTCAGAAGCTTGAAGAACATGAATTAGATGTTCAGAAAACTGCTATCATGAGTAATCCAAGTGCTCAACAAGATGATAGTTTATACTATAGAGGAAGCAGAGTTGAGACTACTCCAAGTCCAAAGATTCAGACTGCGTTCAGTGCTGATGGTACTTCATGAACAAATGTTAGCACTACGACTCAGAGTGGTGGATATTCTTCGTCTTATTCAAGTTTTGATCCGAATTTCTCAACACCAAATGCTCAACGACAGAGTTCAACAAATCTGCAATGCAATGTTACATTGAATATTCAAAATGGTCAAAATCTCTCTCCAGAAATGGCTAAGCAACACATGGATCACTTGTTACTATGTTAGAGTCTTATGAAAGCTTAGTTTCTGGAAGAATTGGAAATCCGATGCTCACCAAAGAGGATTATGACCAGATTGATTCTGAGGAACTTGAGTTGATGGACCTCAAGTGGTGTTTAGCCAGTGCTGTAAGAAGAGCAGAAAATTTCAAACAAATCACTGGTAGAGATGATCTTCGTGATGCTGCTACATCTCCATTAGGATTTGATAAATCAAAGGTTACTTGTTTTTGTTGCCGAGAAAAGGGGCATTTTAAACGAGAGTGCACAAACAGAGAAGCAACTGGAAGACAAGATCCATTTGGAAACAACGATTATCATCGAAAAGCAATTTATCATCAGATTGCACAACAACGATTATCATCGAGAAGCAATTTATCATCAGATTGCACAACAACCGTCATCATCCCGTGTTATTGAAGATGGAAAGAAGAAAGCTTATCTAGTTAATCAGGATGATGAAAGGTTGGCAGAAGGATTTAGCTGGGACAAATACGTTCCTACTAATTCGGAAAAAACAGCTTTTGTTGCTGAAATCTTGAAAGAAGATTCTATCAAATCTAAGCCAAAAAGAATACCGATTTTCAAATCATCAGAAAGTGATGAAGACACAGATGATGAGGAAGAGTATATTAATAATGCTAGATGGGAATTGGATCCTTACAGTTTTAATTTGTTTTTTGAAGATAAGATCGAGATGTTGAATGAGAAAAAGGCTGCTCGACTGAAGAGAGAAATGGAAGAATTGGAAGCAAGAAAGATTGTTGAAGAAGAATTTGAAGCAAAAAGGGTTGCTGAAGAACAAACTCAAGTTCAGATGGAAGCTGAAAAGGCAAAAGTTGAAGAAAATTCGACAGAGAAGGTTGAAGTTGAATAGAGTGAAGTAAAAATAGAATTTGATGAAGAACAGAATGTGATTGAGAAGGTGGTGGAGAAAATAGTTGAAGTTGAAAAAATAATTGAGGTTGAGAAAGTAGTTGAAAAAATCGTCGAAGTTGAAAAGATCGTCGAAGTTGAAAAGATTGTCGAAGTTGAAAAGATTGTTGAGGTCACAAAACCTTGTCTAAAGTGTTTGGAACCATGCAAACACTGTGAAGAAAAAGATAAGAAGTATAGTGAACTAGAAGAGTTAAAAGAAAAATTGTTGTTTGATGTGAAGTATGTAAAAGAATCATATGATGTGCTGAACAGAACGGTTGATAGTTTGAACAAGACAAACCTAGAAATGGGAGCTGCTGAGACGATGATGAGTTCAACATTAATGACTAAGCAGAAGATCATCAATAGCTATATTGAAGAGTGTGCAAAGCTGAAGCGGGATTTGGAAACTGAAAAGATTGAAAATGAGAGAATCAAACGATTGCTGCTGAGTTATACAGTTTGTGATTATTTGATTGATAGAGTTTATCCTACTGTTGCAGGTCTTGAAGCTTTTCAAGATAAAAAGACGGAAGATACGGATACTGGTAAGAAACAAAATGTCAAATATAACAAGTGTCCGCCTCCGATTTGGGAAAGTTATTCTCCCAGAAAGCCAAATGAGGAACGATTAAAAAAGGCAATCAATATAAAGTTAAAGTCTGAAACTGATGATGAGTTACCAGACAACATTGACGTCATATTCACAGGGTCTGACACTGATCATGAGTCTGAGTTATTAAAGAAAGTGGTCGACCTGGTGTTGGATATGGATGAAGAGTCATAGTCGAAGTCTAAATCTGAAAGTTCGAGTTCATCAGACAAGAGTCCGAGTTCACCGGTCAAATGGGTTTACAATAAAGAATTTTTGTTATCGAAAAATAATTTGAAAGACAAAACATTAAAAGTAGCATATACTTTGAATGATTCTGACAAATTATTTTCTGATGAAGAATTTCCAATAAGAAGTGTCAAAACTGAAATGATCAAAAAGGTTTTCAAATTAACAGAAATTAATATTTCTGAAATAAAAGATGTAAATCTTACTGAAAAACCTAAAAAATACACTTCAAGAGTTCAACAAAGATTGAACAAGAAAAAAGGTTACGGTTCTGGTTCTGGTTTTCAACAGAAACCAAACCATAACAGTAATTTCAAAAAGAAAAGTTTAGGCTTTATTCCACCAGAAAATCATAAAAATGAGAAAACTTATAAGCCAAAAACTAAATTTGTTTCAGTTACAAGTTCAGAAGAAGAAGAAGAGAAGAAACCATTCTGGAGACAGTCAAACAAAGAGTTTCTTGCTGAGAAGAAAAAGAACATGGTGAAGGAATCTGAGAAGAGAGTTGAACGAAGAACTTGTTACAAATGCCAAAAGGTTGGACACATCACTTGGAATTGCTCAAAGCTAACCAACACAAAACAGGGAGTTTCTTCTAACCCAAAGTTGAAAAAGGAATGTGTTGATGAAAAGAAATAACCAACAGAAAGTTTTAAAAAGTTCAAAAATTCAACTTTCGAAATTGGTGAAAGTTCAAAACGTTTTTACAAAAGAAGAGTCGATTTGAACAAACAGAAATGGGTTGTTAAATCAGAGAGTACTTCTGACAATGAATCTGACTCGTCAAAGTCAGAGGAGTCATCTGTTGAGAAAAATGATAAGAATTCCGTTCCAGAAATGAACGATGAAAACTTTCCGCCATTGTCAAAAGAAAACTTGAAGTTAAAAGTTGGAAAGATTGAGATTTCAGATCAATTATTCTCTGGAAAGGAAGAATTTGATGCTGAAAAGCCTTTTAATGGAAAAGTGAAACATATTTTTGGAAAAATGGTTAATGGAAAGGTAAAGGGCGTGAAAGAATTTTATAAATAAAAAAGATGGTGGAGTGAAGATGACTCACAATCACCCAAGACTGGTTAGGCTTGAGTGACAGCGTTTTCTACTTAAAATCCTGACTAGCCGGAGCTCCCAAGTTGGTAATCGTGGAGCATGACAAGTGGTTAATCAAGGTTATTAAGTTGAACTTGATTTAACTTTCATACAAAGTGGTTGAAAGAACAATATGATGAGTTAATCCCCAAGTTTGTGAAATGACAAACAAAACTTATTTTCCGGAAAGACCATTTTGATTAAAACAAACTTAAGTGTTTTGAAATCATAATGGGAAAATAGTTTGTTGTCAGGGGGAGTTCTGATTATTTATGCCAAGTGGATGGCGAATTGAAGCAATTCGAATCAGTTTGTCAATTTTTTTGTACAGTTTGTTTTCAAATTTTCCTTGAAAATAAAAAATTGAAACATATTTTTGATTTTAGGGGGAGTAAAAATTTAGAAATTTCAAAAATTTGAAAAATCCAAAAACATGATAAAATCTCAAAAGCCAAAAACATTGGAAAAATTCAAAATGAGTTTTGTTGTGAAAAAGAGGAAATGATAGTACATCAGTGGACATTCACGGCATGCTAAAGAATTGGAAAGTTAAAATGTGATAAACGGTCTCACGGATGATATGCCAGTAGGTTTTTATACATTCAGTAGATTGTTTTCGAGATATAAACCTAAAATATCAAATACTTACTTATTTCGTGGGGAACATCTCTCAGATATATAGGTAACCCCTGAAATCTTGTTTGAAGGACTTTCTATTTCTGACATACTAGGACTTTGTGCGTGATGATATCTGGGGTATTATACCTGGACTTCTGATTTTGCGAGAGCAATAGCCTAGTCCTCGTATAATACTTTGCATTGCTTTATTCATAAAGCCCACCCTCAGCATAAAAAATGATGAAACATTGAAAAATGCTAATCATGTGTTGTTGAAAAGAAGATCCCCAAGGGGGACCCACCTAAAGTCGAACCATCATCTCTCTAATTTTGCGGAAGCAATAGCCTGAGCTCTCATGGTCTCGCATTTAACCCCTTACAGATATCACTAGTGTACATTCACCTGTAAGACTGAATATAGGAGTCTGGATACAGGAGTATATTCTGAGGTGGGACACGCGAATAAGTTTAAGTCTCTAAAACACTAATTCACGTATCTCGAATCAATTGAACTTTGTGTGAAAATTTAAGTGGATCAGTATACTGACAATCTAAGTGAATCGTTTAGAACTTAAAGTGTTTAAAGCTCAACGGTGCTAGTGATTTATCGTAAACTGATATGATCCTCTTACACAAACTCACAAAATATTGTCTAAATATTTTTTTACTGCTTTCCATTAGTATGTTTTAGCATAAAACTTTGAAAATCAATAAGATTTTTGACAACTGATATTGAAAAGCTGATCTTCAAAATTCCGAGTGCTAAACATGATGAACATTGGGTTGGAAAGTTTGTTTGAAAAAAGAAAAATGGTATTCTTACAAGTGATCATCAGATATTATAAATGTTAAATCATTTTGAACGATATCTTCAAGAGGTATATAAATCTGTCAAATTGTTAAATTTTGTGAAATTTATGTCGAGGTAGAGTTTGTGCAGGCAGAAGCAGCCAGGTTTCGATTTCTGAAGACTTTCCGCATAAAGCCTGAGCAGAGTTTGAGCCAGGTTTCGATCTTAGAACGAGAGCTATGTCAGATTGCAATCCTGGAACAGCTTAAGGGGGAGTCTGCTAGCAAAGGGGAGTCTGAAAACAGTAGAACCAGTTTCAAATCCTGCAGTCCAAGCCAGCTGCTAATGCTGATGAGTGAGAGAAAGAGGAGATTGAATTTTGTTAGATCAACATCCAAAGGAGAGGTTAGATGCTGATGCTGAAAAGGAAGAAAAGAGTTTGATGGAAGCTTACAAAGTCAGATACTTTGGAAAGCACGAGAAGAGTGATCAAGACTGAAGACTTATCATTCTAAAGACTCGACACCGAAGACTTCGTCAACATCCAAGGGGTAGTCTGTTGGTGCCTATGTCTGTCGACTTCGTCTTGTATCGAGTCTTATATCTAGATTGGATAGAATGGAGCTCGGTAGGCTAGATTATAGAGTTTTAGAGGTGGTGAACCAATTCGCACGAAATGGCAGAAGCCAATTCGTACGAAATGGAACTTGTCCATTTCACACGAAATGGATCTTGGCCATTCCATGCGAAATGGTCACACCTATATATACCTGAGCTTACCATTCATTTGTAACAGTTGCTGATTCCAGAGCCGAAGTGCTGCTGAAGTGTCGTTTGATCTGTAATGCTTTCAAATCAATATAACAAGACAGTATAAGTGAATCTGTGTGTGAATCAAGCGGTAATCAAGTCCGAATCACTTAATTCCGCCTTTGATTTGGATTAGAACTCTTCTGATAGACTCGTATAGGTCGAATCTCGATCCTACAAAATCGACATAATCAAGGGAAATCGACGAGGGTATAAGCCTACTCATTTCGAGTGCTCCCTATGTCCTCACATGCTCTAATGTCCTTGTAAAACATTCATTTGGTATGTTCATACACACTTTTCATACCTGTTTTCAAAGGAGACTTTCAAAGGTTTACAAGTTTGCCAGTACTCACACAAAACGCATGAACTCGCTCAACTTTTGTTGATGTTTTCCAAAATTACATGTATTTCAGGTAACAGATTGGATCTTGGGCGCGGGTGTTGTTTCTAGAAGTCAATTTCAAGTTTAGATGTCATCCACTTTTGTTGAATTGTGTGACAACCCTCATAAATCCAGGTATCCGTACAATTAATTAATATTAATTAATGCTTAATGATGGTGCTGGATTATACATAACTGCTTTCTGATTACTGCATCATACTTACATGTGCATCACATAATACATGATGTCACCTTATTATCACATGCAAACTTTATTGACATACACGATGCACAAAGCACGGTTAGCACAGTTAACGGATAGAACGAAAATATGCTGACGGGGTTTCAGTACATAGACAGACAGTGTTTTGAGACCCAGTATGGGCCAGGGACAAGGTACTACACTAGTATGGTGTGTAGGGAAGTAAGGACCATAAAACTGCATCACTAGGTGATAGTTTAAGTGCCGGAAAGTGCCTAAAACCCACACAAAGTGCAGAATTCTGCATATTTCAGCAAAAATCAGCTTTTTAGCAAACTAGTTATGTGCAAAAATATGGCAAAATGGTCCCGAATGCTTTCCTAAGTGTCGGGAATTAAAAGTGTCTCAAAAGGTAACATAAAGATCATTAAACGGTATAACTTGACACTTTAACGAACCGGTATCTAACCGAACAACCGGACACTACCCGAAACACCAAAATTATACTAGAAACATTGTTTAATTATTTCTGAGCTAGTCATGATCCCCGAACACCTTAACACCCACTAAAATATCTAGAAACTAACTTAACTAACTATACACTTGATTTTGAACTAGTAAGTAATCAACTAGTTACAAGTTACACTTAGACCCCCCCTATGCTATAATCGGCCATACCACCACCATACCTCAAAGATTTGATTTCCGTTTTTATATTGGATCTTGCTTGCTCCTCTGGACAAAATATTAAGGAGTTATGATTATAAGTATGGCATGAGATATCTAGAGATCATCACATTCCTCACACTTCACAACACCACACCACTCTCTTCCTCCCTCCCAAGCTCTCAGCCGAACACCCCCATCACCACCACCATTACTTCCATTTCAATCCCATCCAATCCAAGCTCATTTCAAGGTGTTATAAGGTGACTAAGGAAGCTTGAAGCTTGTGGAACTTGAAGGACCTCTATTGCTTGCTTTTATCCATCACTTTTATCATCTTCTTCATCAAGTGTTCCTCCCTAGCTTAGAGCTAGTATTAAGACTCTCACAACCCTTTGATACTTCTAATTTTAGTTGGTTAAAAGATGTATTATGTTGTAGATCACAAGAACACAAAAAGAACATAATCTTGAATCATGAACATAAAGCTTACATATACTTGCTTGTTATTTACTTAAGAGTATGATGTTGATCATCATAAGGAGCTTGCTAGATTATGATTAAACACATGATCTAGCAAGTTAGAGGATGATTATGTGATAACACAAGAAGATCATCCTCATACATATGCATGAACTTGAACAAAAAGATGATTTCATGGAAAATAATGAACAAAGTAAGCTAGTAATCTTATGAATCTAAGATTTATGAATGGCATTTCGAAAGAACCGAGTTAAAAATATGTTGGTGCATATGTCTGTCGACTTCGTCTTGTATCGAGTCTTGTAAATAGAATGATAGATCAGGGCACGTTGTACGAATAAAATAGGAAAAGGCATGAAACAGCCATTTCGCACGAAATGGGATTGCCATTTCGTATGAAATGGAACTGGCCATTTCGTGTGAAGCCTTTTCGTACGAAATGGGTTGCCCATATATAGCGTGCTTGGTCATTTCATTTGTAACGTTTGATTTCTGGTAGCGAAGCTCTGCCGAAGTGTCTCCAGCATTGTAAAACGATCTGATATCAATACAAGAGACAGTTTAAGTGAATCTAAGTGCAAATCAGCTGAAATAACTCCGATATGTCTGTTTCCGCCTTTCGTATTGGACGAGATCTCTTCTGAACGAATCGTTTGGTCGTGCAAACGATCCTACAAATGGTATCAGAGCTCAGGAGGAAGAGTTCTTACCATTTTCAGCTTGATTTCACCAAAATTCTGATTTCTACACCTTCTTTTACAAGAGTTTTTAAAATTAAACAGGTTTTCACGGATAAAATTGCTTGATTTTCACATATAACGTGCGAAACATTGTTTTAACAAATCCTTGAAAGAATCAGACCTTAAATCGAAGTAAACCTTGATCAATTTGTAAAAAAATTATCCGAAAGTGTGATGTCAGCACCAATTCGAACAAATTGGTACCAGATCGTTTGAACTTGCATCCATTTCGCACGTGCTGAGCTTCTATTTCACACCAAGTGTCATTTCGTTTGAAACAATATTCCATTTCGCTTGGAACTGTCAATTCGCATGGAAATTATTCATTTCGCACGAATTGGTATCCCATTTCGCACCAAGGGCCATTTCGTGTGAATCATACATTCCAATTCGCACGAATTGAGTAAAAAGGTTCCAATTCATTTGAATTGTGACCAGTTCGCTTGAAAAAATCCATTTCGTGTGAAAGTGCATTCCATTTCGTTTGGGATTGTTTCAGATCGTGTGAAGCATCATCCAATTCGTTTGAAAGTCCGAGTTTTTGAAATTTTCTAAACCGAATCATGGATAACGAGTTCTACAATGCCTTTGCTACCCCGATCACTGTGACTCAGAATACAATGCTAGAAAATGAAACGGGCACCATGCAAAAACCGCCTAAGCTTATGGATATAGAGGAGTATAGTGGATGGGCGAAACGTTTTGAAAATTGGGTTCAAGCATATTACTTAGATGCATGGGAATGTACTGAATATCGATATATTAGATCGGTTAAGGACAACGGAGAGAAGGTTGATATCAAAGATCTAGGTGTTGATGAGGAAAAGAAATACAAAAATGAAAAGATGATGGTTAATCTCTTGCAGCAAGCTATTAAGGAAGAAATCTTGATTTTACTACAACACAACGGAAGTGCTCTATCAATATGGGAAGAACTAAAATCAAAGTTTGTTGGAAGTAAAGAGATGATCAAGAACAAAATATCGCTTTTGAAGAAAGAATTTGATCTATTTCGTGGATTAAAAACTGAAAACACCAAGCAGATTATAGAAAGATATTGCAATTTGGTGATGAACGTGAAGAGATTGAACATCAATAAAGATAAAGAAGAATTGATTGAAAAGTTGGCCGATGCGTTGCCACAAGATGTTTGGGGCACGTATCTTATGACGTTGAAAAATAAACCTGAATTTGACAATCTAACACTGAGCGAGTTTATTGAACAACTCGAAGCTCAATAGATGGAACAACGAAAGATAGCGAGAATTAAGGACTTTGATGGTGAACAAGACATTGGTCTATATTACAAAGGAGGTACTAGTGATAAGACCAACATTGCACCAAAAATTGAAACTGCTTTCAATGCAAAAAGTTCTTCTGGAGGTTCATCTCAAGGATCAAGTAGCAAAACTAGATTCTCTTCATATCCATCGTTCGATCCAAATTTTTCAGCAACCAAGAGTGGCAAAGTACTACAATGCAACATTGCTTTAAATCTTGAGAATGATCAAAATTACTCTGAAGAAGTAGCCAAAAGTCATATGTCTTTGTTGGTGACTGTGTTAGAGTCTTATGGGAGTTTAGTTGCAGGAAGGATCGGAAATCCATTGTTGACAAAAGAGGATTACGATCAGATTAATGCTGAAGAGATGGAACTTATGGATATAAAGTGGTGTTTGGCTAGTGTGTTGAGAAGAGCTGAAAAGTTTAAACAAATTACGGGAAGAGATTATTTTCGTGATGCAAATGTTTCTACTTTAGGATTTGATAAATCTAAAGTTACTTATTTTCGTTGCAGGGAAAAAGGGCATTTCAAGCGAGAATGCACAAACCGCGAAGCAAATGGAGCTCAAAATCCTTTTGGAAACAATGATTATTATCGGAAAGCGATTTATTATCAAGTTGCTCAACAGCCGTATCAGCAACAAACACAAAATGCTCATGCTCGGAAGGAGATTGAAGAATCAAAGAAAGCTTATCTAGTTAATCAAGATGATGAAAGATCGTCAAAAGGATTTAGTTGGGACAAATATATTTCAGCTGAGAGTAAAGCATGTCTGACAGATCAAGATGATGAAAGGCTTCCAAAAGATTTCAGTTGGGATGATTATGATCCTAACAGAATTGCAGATCATAAAGATTTTGTTGCTCAAAACGTTGAATATATTGCTGATGATTATTGGGCAGATAAAATGAAAGAGCACTTAAAATTTCTAGCCGAGAGAGACAAAGAAAGAATGAAAGATAAGAATGATGATGAAGATGTCCGAGTGATAAAGAAGCAGGTCAAAGAAATTCCAGCTTTCGAGATTAAAAAGGAAGCTGATGCAGAAAAGGTGCCTGAGAATTGTGAAAACTGTGAGGCTTTGAAAAAACACAACAACGAGTTGATTCACAACTTGAAAAGACTGAAAGAATTGTATGATGTCTTAAACAAAGCCTTGAATCAATATAACGAGTCAAGCAGTGAACAAGCTACAGCTACGAAGACACTCAATGGAGCATACATGATAAAGCAGAAAATGGTCAATTATTACATTGATATGTGTGCTGAGCTTGAACAGAAATTGGAAACTCAGAGGATAGAAACTGAAAGAGTAAACAAGTTGTTGAAAAGTTACTCATGTTCTTCTTATGTGATTGACAGGATTTACCCCACAGTTGAAGGCATGAAGGCATTTGAAGAAGACACATCTGAAGTGAAGAATTTCAAAACAAAAGAGGATACGAAAGTGAAGAATTCTGGTAAGAAACAAAGTGTTGGTTATAACAAGTGTCCACCCCTGCTTGAAAATGGATATTCTCCACGAAATCCAAATTCAGAAAGAGTAAAAAAGGCAACCAATTTACAGTGAGAATCTGAGCCTTCAGATAACTTACCAGACAACATTGATGTCACGTTCACATCATCCGACACTTATCATGAGTCTGAGATAATTAAGAAAGTTGTCGATCAGGTGTTGGATAAAGATGAAACAGAGGAGTCAAAGTCTGAGTCCGACACTTCAAGTCCAACAGTCAAAAAGGGCAAATGGGTTTATAATAAAGAATATATGTTATCACAAAATAATTTGAATGACGAAACATTCAAAGTAGCATATACTTTGAATGATTCCGACAAATTATATTCTGATGAAGAATTTCCAATAAGAGGTGTTAAAACTGAAATGATCAAAAAGGTTTTCAAACTAACAGAAATTAATATTTCTGAAATAAAAGATGTAAATCTTACTGAAAAACCGAAAAAATACACCTCAAGAGATCAACAAAGGTTAAACAAGAAAAAGGGTTACAGTTCTGGTTCTGGTTTTCAAGGTCATTAAGTTGAACTTGATTTAACTGTCATACAAATGGTTGAAAGAACAAAATGATGAGTTTATCCTCGATTTTACAAGTGGTAACAACAAAACTAATTTTCCGGAAAAACCATTTTGATTAAAACAAACTTAAGTGTTTTGAAATCATAATGGGAAAATAGTTTGTTGTCAGGGGGGTTCTGATTGTTTATGCTAAGTGGATGGCGAATTGAAGCAATTCACAACGGTTTGTCAAATTTTCTTTAAATGGTTTTGAATTTTAGGGGGAGTAAGAAATTTTAGAAAATCCAAAAACATTTCGAAAATTTAAAAAATCCAAAAACATCGAAAAAATAAAAAATGAGTTTTGTTGTGAAAAAGAGGAAATGATAGTACATTAGTGGACAATCACAGCATGCTAAAGAATTGGAAAGTTAAAATGTGATAAACGGTCTCACTGATGATATGTCATTAGGTTTTCGCACGCTTAGCAGATTGTTGTCTAGATATAAACCTAAATATCAAACTTACTTATCTCGTGGGGAACATCTCTCGGATATATAGGTAACCCCTGAAATCTTGTTTGAAAGACTTTTTATTTCTGACATACTAGGTCTTTGTGCGTGATGATATCTGGGGTATTATACCTGGACTTCTAATTTTGCGGGAGCAATAGCCTAGTCCTCGCATAATACTTTACACTGCTTTAATCTTAAAGCCCACCCTCAGCATAAAAAATGATGAAACATTGAAAAATGCTAATCATGTGCTGTTGAAGAAAAGATTCTCTAAAGTGAACTCACATAAAGTCGAACCATCATCTCTCTGATTTTGCGGAAGCAATAGCCTGAGCTCTCATGGTCTCGCATTCACCCCTTACAGATATCATTAGTGTACATTCACCTGTAAGACTAAATATAGGAGTCTGGATACGAGAGTATATTCTGAGGTGGTACACGCGAATAAGTTTAAGTCCATTAAAACACTAATTCCGTATCTCGAAACAGTTGAACTTTGTGTGAAAATTTAAGTGAATCAATATACTGACAATCTAAGTGAATCGTTTAGAACTTAAAGTGTTTAAAGCTCAACAGTGCTAGTGATTTGTCATAAACTGATATGATCCTTTTGCACAAACTCATAAAAATATTGTTTGTAAATATTTCTTTACGGCTTTTCATTAAAAACAAAAATCCAAAAAGATTTTCGGAGTGTTTTAGCATAAAATTTTGAAAAATTCAAAAAGATTTTACTTCATCTTATTTTCGACAACTGATGTTGGAAAGCTGATTTTCAAAATTCCGAGTGCTATACATGATGAATAACAAGGTTTGGGAGAGTTTGTTTAGAAAAAAGAAAAATGGTATTTTTTCAAGTGAAAGTTTGAGATTGTTTTTACAAGTGGTCATCAGAGATTATAAATGTTAAATCATTTTGATCGATCTTTACAAGTGGTCTCTAAATTTGTCAAATTGTTAAATTTGTGAAATTTATTTCTAGGTAGAGATTGTGCAGGTAGAAGCAGCCAGGTTACGACTCCTGAAAGATATGCAAAAGCTAGGTTCCGATTTCTGTGGACTTTCAGCATGAGAATATGCAGATTTAAGCCAGGTTCCAGATCATGTTGCTACGGAGAGCCAGGAAACAGTCCTGAACCTGTGAAAGCTGCAAAGTGTGAGCCAGGTTTCCGATACAAAGCCTGTAGGTTATGAATTCCAGACTGCGATCCAAGCTTATTGAAAGGGGGAGTCTGAAGACAGCCAAGAGGGAGTCTGGATATGCAAGAGCCAGTTTCTGATTCAGGATCAACATTCAAGGGGGAGTTTGAATGGTAGAGAGCCAGATTTGAATCCTGCTATCCACCAAGTTGTTGATGTAACACCCGTTCTTATAAATCAAGGTTTAGCGTATTATTTACGAAAACAATCATGTAATTAAGATTACATATCCATCGGAAAAACGGGTTTACTAAAACTTTTTTTTACAATTTAAAAGTTTATAACATAATGTAATTAAGTTCGTCACTTAAAAGAAACAATGAAACGACATTCTTCATTTAACATAATAACGATACATAGTGCGGAAGCTTATTTCGTGATCGTGTTCGGTTCTTGCTCGTCGCTTGATCTTCATCCGGGCACTCATGGCAATCACCTATGATCAAAACCAACTTAAAAGTTAGTTTTGATAGTCAAATATGAAGTTCAAACAAGTACAGGGGTTAAATATGAAGTTCAAACAAGTACAGGGGTTAAATATGACCAAAAATAACATTTTTCCGGGTTTGTGGCGTCGCCTGACGCCAAGGGGCGTCGCGTGACGCTAGGCCCCCTTTTCAGCAGAATGTTGCTGCATATTCCCTGCACGATCTGATTTCACGGAAACGGCCATAACTTCTTCGTTATTGATCCGTTTTACCCGATTCTTTTTCCTACGCGTCCGTAATTTAATTCTCCATCTTATGGAGTTAAAATCCAACAACCTTCATAATAAAATTTCAGACTTTTAAGTCTTCGGCTTATCGCCCTTTTACCAAATTTTGACCCGTTTATGCATTTTATCAAACGAACATATTTGTTTGATTCCTACATCACCTACACTTCTCAATTTGTTATTAACTACCATTTTAGGTTCTAATCACAAGTTTATTTCACAATTTAAACCCGTTTTCGCTCGTATGCTTATTTTGACCCGTTAAGGGTATTTAAGCATTTTCAAGCCTAAAATCGCTCTCGATTGTTTCTAGCATTTCATCACCACATTTCTTATCCTATAATCTCCCACCACAATTGTGTTTATGGCGGTTTGATGTGGTGATCTATATAAACCAAATTTTACTTCTCGAATCATTATTTTACGGCAAAAACTCAAATAGTACCGTTTGACTAATATAATACCTCTTTCAACCTCTATACTTAATCTAAGTATTTACTTATTCATAAAACTTGTTTCCAAACAACATTTAAGGGTTGTTTGTCCCATTTAGCCTACAAGGGCGTTTTGGTCGATTTTGGTCCTTCTTTTACAATGAAGGACTCTCACCAATTATTCGACCAAAATATCACTTTTAACTACAACATGAATATGTGTACCTGGCTCGGATCAACAAATAAACCCGATTTGTACCTCGCTTTTACTATCACATTTTCTATGGCGACGGAAGTATCCGAATCGCTAATCGCTCCTGTTAACACAAGACTTGACAACCACATCAGTCGATATAGTCAAATGGTGTTATCTCGCCATTTGACCCGTTTGGCCTATATGACCAAGCATCTTCATAAGGAGCAAAACATGGTTAATAATTACCAATTTGCTCATCCGACCCATTTCGGATTTTTGCCACTAGACCCCTTTTTAACTACCATTTACTTTAGTCGGTACTTGACTAAATTTCCATCTCTACTTATTTTCTCGTTATTAGTTACACTTTAAAGTGATCTTAACGAAAACTCATTAGTTATTAGTCATTACATGACCAATTTACCAATTTGCCTCTTTCACCATTAATCATGGTTTAAAACATTTTTATTGGTTCCGACTCATTTCGCTTCGTGTCAGAACCCATGATTCGAACCTAATCATTTATTGTATTCATTGCTTATAAAATAAACACATATACTACAAGTGGTGTAAGTTTTACTTACCTTGCATCCGAATTACGTTTTTCTTTTCTCACTTGCTTTGATCGACTCGCTTTCTCCCCAAGCTTCACCTAGCTTGTTAAGCGCCTACTATCATCCATCATTCACAAGGTTGTTAGATTAGTCATTTTAAATCATGACTTTCACACCTTATGAATCTTTGACTACTTTCTTATTGAACTAAACCATAAATCATGAGTTTAATTCTTATGTCTAGACCCACTTCAAATCAAGTATGAATTCTTAAAAATTTCCCTTTTTGTTCAAGTAGTTCATTCATACAAGTTAGTATGGTGTTTATAAACACCAATACAACATCAATTTCATTAAATCATCCTAAACCCATTTTTCATACGCTTTAACGCATAATTCTTTATAATAATCAAATCTGCGTTTTTACCCAACTTTTAGCATTTTAATCCTCACTTAGGCGTTTCATCAAACACCTAGCGGGTCAGATTTTTATATCATCAAAACCAAGTTTATGACTTGTAATTATCATCTAAATTAACTTCGATTAGACAATTCTACACAAGTCTTAACATCCATATTTCTGAAATTTACTCTTAAATTCAGATTATGCTAGAGCAAGATCATAAATTCTAGGGTTTATCAAGTTTTCTTCAAGTTCATTAATCACCTACAATGGTGATTATGAACTCTATAATTAACATGAAATCTTTTAACAAGATTTCACCTAGGGTTCATCTCTAGACACCATATCCCTTCTAATTTCCCTCATGCATGACACAATCAAGCTCAATTTCAGCTTTTCATAATTAACATAGAACTTGAGATGAATCAAAATACTAGGATTTTGCATACCTTATGATCCCTTCAGTGAGGTGATCACGAATTTGTGCTTGAAATTCGATTTAGACTGGATTAGAGGCTCCAATTTGTGAGTTTTGTGAGAATCTTAGGGCTTGAAGAAACCCAGGTCGCCCCCTGGTTCTTTGTTCGATCAGGCATCCCCAAAATGGGGTGTTTGGTTTCTTTTTTTTTTAATTAGAATTAGTAACTTAAGTTTCAATTTTAACAATATTGGCCCCTCTAATTTGGTTAGTTAATTAAGTAGGGCACAACCTACTTATTTTTAACAATATTCCCCACTTATTAACTAGGTTTAATATTCCTAGTTAACTTTGCGGGTTCGAGAATATTTATGACTAAGTTTATTTCGGGTCCCGTTAACTCGGGCCTTCTATCACTTTATTTCTTAAAAGCTATTTATTCACTTCAAATAAATATTAGGATTATTAAATAAATTCCAAATATTTGCCAGTTTACTTTTACCACTAACGGTACTTTCCCCGTCTTTAGTATTAACGGGGTTTAATTACCAAACTCGTTTTCGGGGTGTTACAGTTGATGCTGTAAGAACTTAAGGAATCAAGAGATCTGATCAAGAGAAGATAGAGTCAGGTTGAGATTCTGGAAGAGAGAGAGAAGATAGAGATAGAGATTGAGGATACTTACAATGGAGAATACTTTATAGAGAGCACGAAGACTGATCAAGACTGAAGATGTGATATACCGAAGACTCGACACCAAAGACTTCGTCAACATCCAAGGGGGAGTCTGTTGGTGCATATGTCTATCAACTTCGTCTTGTATCGAGTCTTGTAAATAGAATGATAGATCAGGGCACGTTGTACGAGGAAAATAGGAAAAGGCATGAAACAGCCATTTCGCACGAAATGGGATTGCCATTTCGTATGAAATGGAACTGGCCATTTCATGTGAAGCCTTTTCGTACGAAATGGGTTGCCTATATATAGCGTGCTTGGTCATTTCATTTGTAACGTTTGATTTCCGGTAGCGAAGCTCTGCCGAAGTGTCTCCAGCATTGTAAAACGATCTGATATCAATACAAGAGACAGTCTAAGTGAATCTAAGTGCAAATCAGCTTAAATAACTCTGATACGTCTGTTTCCGCCTTTCGTATTGGACGAGATCTCTTCTGAACGACTCGTTTGGTCGTGCAAACGATCCTACAAAATATGATTTTTAGAAAATATTGGTTCTTACTTAAACAAACACTATTTTTAGTGGTAAAACAAGTGTATAAACACTCATGAAACAAGAAGATCTCACATTGAAACATTTTTGTAAAATATGTTTACAAGTTGTAAACATTCAAATCTTTCAAGAATGAGATTTTTGAAGAAGTAAACATACTTTAAGGGGTAACTAAACCTACTAAAAACACTACCAAGTTACTACAAGTTTTTGTGAAGGATCAAGTTCATGTTGTTATGTAAATTGTATAGTTTTTGCACTTGGTAAGTGTAAGTTGTTTAAGGATTGATTGTTGATTGTTTGGGATAATTTTTGAAAAGAAAATGATATGCTTTAATAGCATGGACGCCTCCATTTTTAGGGGAAACTATGGCAAAATTTTCTAAAAATATAAACACTTAGAAAAATATTTTCTAACAAGTATTTACAAGTGTATTTTGATCATAAGTTTTCAATATAAACTTTGCCATAAATTTTGTAACAAAAATACAAATATTAGAGGTTGGTTTTTATAAATAAAAATGGGTAAATATATATTTAGAATATATATACATATTAAGACACTTGTGTGATTATTTGTATACTTGGTGAAATAGTTATATTATTTTAGGGTAAAATAATATAACTTAACAAAGTACCATGAAATTTACTATCCAAAATAATACCAAGAATATCAAGGAATAAATATATAAGTTACACACACAATATTGTGGAACCGAACGATAGAACGTAACTTACAAAATATTCCGGAAAATACCGTTACATGTATATTTTTGGTAAATATTATCTTGGGTACAAGTAATGAAAATATGATTTTTGTAAATATTACAAAGTTGTATCATATTTTTTACAAAGTGAAAATATATTATTTTTGGAAGTAAAAATATATTTTCTTAGTATATTTAGAAGATATATGATTTTTGGGAAAAATATATATTTTCTGGACAATACATTATTTTGGACAAAATAAGTTTAAATATATTTTCTAAAGTGAGACTTGGAAATATATTATTTTGGAAATTACAAATACAATAATACAAATATACATGTATAAGATACCCCCATCCTTGGGAAGGAATTACAAAAATAAAATACTTGAGAAGTGTTGTTACAAAATGTTGTTTAAACCATTATTCCAGAACTAAATATAATTTGAGGTTAAAATAATTATTATTTTAACAAGTAATTATAACTTGGAATAATATTGGTAACATGAGAAACATAACTAAAAAACGTAAGTACTAAGCAAAGACACGACCCGTTCGTCTAATAGACGTTAGTACACTGTAGGTGAGTGCCAATACTGAAGACGCAATACTGTGAGTTCATGTCCCCCTTTTCTTTAAACTGTTTTGTTTATTTACTTCGGGGGTGAAATACATGTTACAAAGGATTACTTACAATACAATTGGTATGGTTAGCCTAGGAAAGAACCATCGATCATGTGAATGGGTAGGCGTATACTTGAGGCCATCAATCCTCTTGTAGGACCGTAGGGCATGAGTGATAGATCTATTTGGGTGTAGCGAGCCCACACCCATGAGGCCAGGGTGGCCCATAGAGTGACTATGTTTTCCAGCCGGAAGCCCGGTGCAACTTTGCTAGGTTTGAGTCTTCCTACACCGTCACACATATCAGTGGCCTTGCAAACCATTGGTGATCTTTTCCTTATTTGCAATCATACCGGGACTTTCATACATACAATGAATACAAAGGTTTTATACATACTCACGAACACATGAACTCGCTCAACTTTTGTTGATATTTTTAAACTACATGTATTTCAGGGAACTAAGTGGATCTGGCAGGTGTGTGCATGTGTTTCATGCGGCGTTTAAATAAAAGATGTCATCCATGTTTTTAGAGTTTAGGAGATGTATCTTACTCCTGGACGAGATACATGGTCCTAAGCTCGGGTTGGTTTAAGTTATGATGTCGAGTCTTCGTGAACTCATTAAAACATGTTATGGTTTGTAACTTGAATTTGGTGTCGATGTTTTCAGACAAGTATGTTGTGGTATTTTCTAAACTTAATATTTATGGTTGAATGTCTTTTGGTTTTATCATATAGCATTGTTATGATTGAATGCTATGGTATTAAGAAGTCACACCAATAACCACGCTTCCGCAAAAGTCAGGGTGTGACAAATTGTATCTTAGTCGAAGGTTGTGTTGTTGAAACTTAAATAACTGGTATTTGTAATACTTTTACTTAATGAATGGATTAACATCGTTTTGATCATATAGTCGTTTATTATGATTGAATGCAATGATATTAAACCAGTCACACATCATACGCTTCCGCAAAAGTCAGGGTGTGACAGTTTGGTATCAGAGCTTCGATTGTAGTGAACTAGGATTCCTTCACGAGTCTAGACTACAATCACTAGGACTCTCTCACAAAGACATTTTTACAAAAAGGTTTTTCATTGCATTCATGTAAGCGTCAAGATCCATGAGTCCAACATTTTTCAAAAAAAAAAAAGGACAAGGCAAGGACATTAGTAGGGAGGAGAATACCCCAAACTAAGGTGCCAACTAAGGCATAGTCTACATTGGTTAGACTTTCCAAAGACAAAATTACCCCCCCCCCAAGGGATAAACTAGAGTTATATGTGATATGATGCATTTATTTTCCTGTTTATGCTAAGTAACATATTTGTTTATCGATATATACATACGAATAAGTGTACGGAATAATTATTGACGTGAATAAGATACCTTCGACTCCGAATCCTATTATGGTTCTTACTCGCACGATGAAGCTATCGGCCTCGCGTTCATTGCAAAGCTCCTGGCTGGAGTAATCACCAAACGAGATTCTGAGCTTGCTTCCGTAGGAGATGGCTGCTATTCCCTCTCGATTGTGAAGGTGCCTGACTATGGTAGTGACGGCGAGGCAGAGGCGGCAACCCTGGACAACTTCTTTATCAGCGGGACGAGGTCCCTGTGACTTTTGAAGCGAGATTGACGACACACTTGACCAGACAAGGAAGATGAAGTATTCATCTTAAAGGTTCCCCTCCAACCACTAGGAATTCTCCTTATTCCTAATTCAATTAATCATCGTGCCTATTCGCGCGTAACGATAATGGATGTTAGCGCGTGGACCACCGCAATGGTCTTTTCCATGTCAGAGGTATATGGACAGTAGTGTCCCCTCTTTGGTTGATCATCTGCTTGGATGAGGGAAAGTTGGGGTGACCGTGCAAGACAACTTATTATTACGGGGGCCCACGTAATAACGACTTGTAGTGCATGGAAATCCTGGTGGACTCTGCAGGCCAAACTAACGATCACTACACAAAAATAAACTCTAGGTGTTCACACCTTCATCTGATAGAACAACACCTAGACCATTGCTTTAGCACTTTACAAAGTAGGAAACCTGTGTTTGCCTACTTCGTGTTTGACACTTCTACCCGTATATGAGACGTTTGGGAACCGATATCTAAGCTAGTGGAGATGGCTAACGCGCGGGAAAGAATCAGTGACGTTACACTCTCTATCACCCTTACATGAACAACCCCCATCTCTGGGAAAATATACCCATCAGTGAAGCTAACGACCTAAGAAAACCAATGTAGCAGGAAAATAACTGAAACTTGTGTGACCAAGGTGATGTAACCTCGGGTTCATTTTGTTACAAGCAATAAGTCAAGTTGCCAAGCTTATATGAAAGCTCAGTAATTGTCTCCTCACTCATACCTTGTTGGTTATATATGCATGTGATATTGGGTGATCACCTGTTTACTTATGGTACTATGTACCTCATAGACAATTATGGAATGTTGTCTAACCTACCCCATACCTTTTGACAGAAGAGAATGCCGCCCAAACGTGACACAAACACCAGTACGTTACCAAGGACAGAAGTCAAGCTTCAAGAACGTATCTCACAGGCAATTGCACGACATGAAGCCCTCCGCTTCGAACACAGCGGTGGCACTTCCGGAAATAACCCTCCAACTGGGCACCTATAAACAGTTCCTGGACTGCAAGCCATTGAATTTTGATGGCACAGGAGGTGCCGTTGCATTTGTTCG
This sequence comes from Helianthus tuberosus, assembly GCA_030545235.1. Lineage (NCBI taxonomy): Eukaryota > Viridiplantae > Streptophyta > Magnoliopsida > Asterales > Asteraceae > Helianthus > Helianthus tuberosus. The sequence goes on along the minus strand of CM060377.1, from coordinate 61,278,820 downwards.
TTGGGCAGAAAAGACTGACTCCATTCTAAGAATGAGTAACTGTTCGCCCCAGCGGAGTGTTACCTATATCTCAGGGTTGTTTTTGGACGGCACACTCTCTTGGTAGAACCTTCAGGTTCAGACCCTCAGTGACGAAGCTGCTCATGCACTGAGCTGGGACGAGCTCAAGGAAATGATGGAGAAGAAATACCGTTCTACGGCTGAAATCCAGAAGCTTGAGGTGCAGTTCTGGAATTTGAAAATGGACGAGCCGAAGATTTCTGAGTATGTCCAGCGATTTCACGACTTGTCTAGGGTCGTACCCTACTTAGTCAAGCCGGAATTCAAGAGGATTGAGCGATTCATTTGGGGACTTGCACCTCAAATTTGGAGCATGGTTACTACCTCAAAGCCCCCAACCATCGCAGAGGCTATCGATTTGAGTGTCACTCTTACTGAAGAAGCTCTGCGCATGGGAAAATTTTCGGAATCTAAGGATAACAAGAAAGAGACCCATGTGGAGTCATCAAGCAACAAGAAAAGGAAGTCTTCAAACCTAAAGATTGGCACCCAAGTCAGCTATGGAAGCCCTAAAGCAAAAAAAAAAAGAAAGGAAGTGAACCCACCGCATGGCAGGAAAGCCTATGGAGCCACTAATAAAGCTAGTGGTAAGGTTTACTTGGGGACTAAGCCGAGGTGCGAGGAATGCAATTTTTACCATGAAGGTCGATGTCTGAGGCCTAAGTGTGGAAAGTGTGGAAAGGAAGGGCACAACAAGGATGCCTGTTGGGCGAAGGATCCAGACGGAGGAGATGATGGGAAAATTCCAGGCTGCTACAGGTGTGGTGAAGTAGGGCACTTTAGGAAAGATTACCCTAGGAAGAACCAAGCAAGGAAGAGTCTTCATGATCGGAGCTCGTGAAGCACGCCAGGATCCATATGCGGTTAAGGGTACGTTCCCTATTAACCAACCTTATGCATCTATTTTTGATTAATACTGGCACCAACTTTAACCTTGTATGCTTAGAACTTAAGAAACTACTTGGCCTAGTTTCGAGTAGAATAGACGTCCCAAATTCCTTAGAAATGGGCATATAGAAGGTTAGTTAAAGCAGACGAGGGGATTAAGGATTATATTTTGGGAACTCAGAAGGCCGGAGCCCTCTATTACCAATGACTTGGGAAGTCATGTTGTAGTAGTCAGCATGGATTGAATATCCAAGTATAGGGCTGAAGTTGTTCATTATAAGGAAAATCACTCGCATCCCTCTTGCGAATGATGAAACACTTATAGTACACAACCTTCTTGCATTAGGTGCAAGGGTACTAGGCCCCATAAGACCGTGGGTCTGCGACATCTCACATTGGTCGGAGAGACGCAAAAGCGCCTTCGAGTAAACTGCATAGCCTTCCTAGCTCATGCTGCCGATAAGGAGACCAAGGAGCTGTAGCTAGAAGACCACCCTGTGGTGGAGGAATTTCCAGAAGCCTTTCCTGAAGACTTGCTAGAAATGCCCCGTTAACGAAAAGATGAGCTTAGGATAAACCTCGTGCCAGGAACGGCACCAGTGACAAGATGACGCCTTACCGACTAGTTTTGTCCGAGATACAGGAGCCTCTGATGCAACTGTAGGATCTGCTAGGCAGAGGAAATCTACCAGGCCGAGTTTCTCACCCTGGGAAGTCCCAGTGTTATTCGTTAGGAATCTGGACAACAGTTTTTACACGCGTACATAATCTGAGAGGAACTCAGAGGGAATAATGAGGGAGAAAAGTATTATGCATGGATTATAGGGAGATAGACAACTAACCAACAAGAATCGGTACCCCTTACCGAGAACTGATGACTTGTCAAACAACTACAATGTCCCAGCTACTATTCTAAGATGGAATTAAGGACATGACGTCCTTAGTTAAGGACACAAGAAGAAAGTTGACAGTTTCCACTTTGCATCAATTCCAGAGAATTGGATATCAAGGATCGGTATCCTATGCCAAGGATTGATGACATGAACAGACCAATCGACACGTAGGGGTGTAAACAAGCCTAGAGGCTCGAGAGCTACTCGTGATCGGCACGGTTAAAAGCTCGAACAAGCCGAGCCTTAACGAGCCCGAGCCCAAGCTTGAGCCTGAAATAGAGCTCGTTTTGTTATCGAGCCTGAGCTCGAGCCTAAAATACAAAGCTTTTTTAGGCTCACGAGCCTAAACGAGCCCATACAAAATTTTAATTTTTAAATATATAATATATTAATAATGATGATAACATTGATGAGCCGAGCTAGAGCCGAGCTTTGGCTCATTTTAGCGATGTTGAAGTGAGCTCGATCCGAGCTTTTAGTTCGTTTAAGGTTGTTCTCAAAATAGCTCGAGCCGAGCTCGAGCTTTGGGTTTTACTCGCGAGCTGAGCTCGAGATCAAAGAAGTAGGCTTGATCCGAGCCGAGCTCGAGCTCGAGCTTCATAAAAACCTAATGAGCCGAGCTCGAGCCTGGTCGAGCTCGGGCTCGGCCCAGCTCGTTTACACCCCTAATCGTCAGGTTCTAGCTACCACTCAAAGATCGACTTGAGGACAGGATGTCCTCAACTGTGAATAAAAGAAGGAAATGTCCCTAAAACGACCTTTAGGACTCGCTCCGAGCATTACGAGTTCCTTGTCGCACCGTTTGGCTTAACACACGCATCGATAGTATTCATGGACCTCATGAATCGAACGTGTAAGTCGTACCTAGATAGATCATGAGTATATTTATTGACTACATTCTTATATGCCCAACGACCAAGGAAGGTCGTGAGCAACATCTGCAATTTATCTTGTGACTCTTATAGAAAGAACAATTATTCGCTAAGATATCGAAGGGCGGATTTTGAATTCGCAAGGTAAGAACTTTAGGATACATGGTGGATAAGAATGAGATTCATGCTAACCCTATAATCAGGAGCTAAGGAGTTAGTGTTGCAGTTATGTGATGCTTCTTGACAAAGTCTCGATTGCGCGTCGATGCATCGAGACCACGACATTGCATACGCGTCACGTTGATTAAGGGATCATGAGAAGAAACCTTGATCTAGATACAGTAATTGCACCCCACAAACTTGACGTCATTACCTATAAGAAAGCGCTGCATGACCTTTACTAATCGCAAGGGTTGCAGCACACCGTTGATCGTAAGAACTTGAATATTAACGAAGACGGACTGAGCTACTGAATGATGCAGACTGTATGGACATGTTATGTGCTTATGTGATCAACTTTGATGAAAAGTTGGAACACTCACTTGCCCTTAGTGGAGTTTTCCTACAACAATATTTATCACACCGCTGTTTAAACCGCTTCGTGTGAAGCTTTAGATGGAACATATTAAGTCGATTCCCGTTGTGTTGAACAGAGACTGGAGATAAACAATCTACTGGCCCAGGTTGGTTCAGGAAAAATTAGAGGAAAGATCGTTCAGATTTGTGATCATATCAAGACAGCCCGCGGAATACAGAAAGATTGCGCCGACGAGCGGCGAAAATCGTAGGAATTTGAGATAAGAAGTATGGCTTTAATGGGAGCCTCGCCTTGGGAAGGCGTGGTGTGATTTGGAAAGCGTGGAAGGTTGGACCCCCGGTATATTAGACCTTTCGAGATCCTGGTAGGGATCGGGACCATTGCTCACAAGCTGAAACTTCCAGAAAAGATCAGTAATGATCGCGACACATTCCACGTGTCTAGACTTTAGAGGAGTCTGACTCAAGGAACATTCGTTATTCCCACAAACAAGATTCACGTCAACGACAAAATCCAATTTACTATAGAAGCTGTTAAGGTTGCGGACTGAGAGTCCTCAAAACACGGAGAAGACGTAATTGGTTTACTTGAGTACGTTAGAATTCATATCATGGCCCAGGGTTACATGGGAACATGAAGACAAATTTTAAACCTAAGTGACCACATTTGATTAACAACTCCCCTGCGACCGATGGCATCGCTTGAATTTCGGGACGAAATTCTTTTAACGGGGGGAGAATGTGACAACTGTCACTTTTCCGTACATTCCGTACACAAATTGAACAGTAGTCTGTGCATGATCTAGATTACATGACAAATGAAATTCTGATTACTGTTATATACATACAATGGCATTTCATGTTGCACGACTTTTATCATTACTACATGCAACACGATATAGTTCTAATAATGCACAGAACAGAATTGGCACCATGATAAGACAAACTAAAAGCACTGACGGGAGTTCAGTACATAGACAGACAGTGTTTTGAGGCCCAGTATGAGCCAGAGACTACGTACTACACTAGTATAGTGTGTAAGGAAGTAAGGACCACAAAACTGCTTTTCTAGGTTGTAGATAAAGTGCTGGAAAGTGCCTAAAACCCACATAAAGTGCAGAATTCTGCATAAATCAGCAAAATTTAGCATTTTAACAAGTTTATTACATGCAAAAATATGACTAAAAGGTCCTGAATGCTTTCCTAAGTGTCGGGAATTAAAAGTGTCACAAAGGGGTACATAAAGAACACTAAACGGAATAGTTTGACACTTTAACGAACCGGTATCTAACAGAACAACCGAACACTACCCGAAACATCAAAATTATACTAGAAGCATTGTTTTAATGTTTCTGAGCTAGTTATGATCCCCTAACACCCTAACACCCTATATAACACATGTTACACATAAACACTAACTAATACACTTTGAATTCTAACTAGTTATCTAACTTAACATTAAAACCTAACCAATACCCCCCCCCCCCCATGTAAGTGGACGGTCACCAAGGGTGACCCCACCAAGATTTTCCTAATCTTCCTAATATCTCAATTGATATGTTTAGAGATATGTATGTACTATTGCAAACACATTTCACATTGGTTAAAAGGTTTAGATGGTTATAAGAGAGATTAGAACTCATTCATCACCCACACTAAATAATCACCTTCTTTCCCCTTCTCCTCCTCTCCCTCTCGGCCGAACACCTTCACCCACACCACCACCACATTCAATTTTGATCATCCATTCCACACACTCACAAAGGTTCAAGAAGGTGCCTAAAGAAGCTAGGTGGTCTTGGATCTTGAAGGACCCCTCCCGATTGCTTTTATCGATCACATTTGTCATCATCAACTTCAAGTGTTCTTCCCTAGCCTTGTGCTAGTAGTAAGGCCCTTATAACCCTTTGTTACTTCATATTTTGATGGTTAATTAATGTTATGTGATGAAAAATATGATGAACATAAAAGAACATAAACATGAATCTCTAACATAAGCTTATAAACATATGAATACTTGTTGATTTGTGATTATTCGCTTCTTAATGATTGATGATTTGTGTTAGTGATGTTAGACATCATAAGGAACCTACTAGATTGTGATTAAACACATGATCTAGTAAGTTAAGGTGGTGATCTTGTGAAAAACCAAGATCATCATGCTTTATGTTTACATGAACTTGAATAATAAAAGTTGTTTTCATATGATGATGATCTAAACAAAATACAAGTCTTACGAGTGGATGATTTCTAAAATAGTTTTCCAAAGAAACCAAGTTAAATCGCAAGATTTACATGAATATTGTTTTTAAAGAAAACCAACCATATTTCTAGTATTGAAACAAGTATAAGAATACATTGTTTACAAGAAAAATTCATGAGAATGATTTTTTGAAAAATCATCTAGTAAGTTGTAAACACCTAAATCCTTTAAGAATGGGATTTTAAAGAAATAAAGACACTTTAAAGGATAACTAAACCTACTAAACACACTACCAAGTTACTACAAGTTTTTATGAAAGATCTAGTTCATGATTATTATGTAAATAGCATAGCTATGGCACTTGGTAAGTGTAGGTTGATTGTTTATTGATTGTGATGATTTTGAAAAGAAAACGATATGCTTTGGAAGCATGGGCACCTCCATTTTTAGGGGAAACTATGGCAAAATTTTCTAAAAATATAAACACTTAAAAAAAATATTTTCTAAACAAATATTTACAAGTTTGTTTTTAACTATGGTTTTCAATATAAACTTTGCCATAGACTTTGTTACAAAAATACAAGTATTGGAGGTTGGTTTTTTTATAAATAGAAAATGGATAAATATGTATTTAGAATATATATTTACATTAAAGACACATTGTGTGTGATTATTTGTATACTTGGTGTAATAGTTATATTATTTTAGGATTAATGTAATATAACTTAACAAAATACCAAGAAATTTACAATCCAAAATAATACCAAAAATCACAAGGAATCAAATATGTAAGTTACACACATAATATTGCGAAACCGAACGATAGAACGTAACTTACAAGTATTCCGGAAGATACATTTATGAGCATGTTTTTGGTAAATATTATTTTGGATACGAAAGAAATGAAAATATGATTTTTGTAAATATTACCTAGTTATATCATATTTTCGACAAGGACAAAAATATATTATTTTTTGGAAGTTAAAATATATTTTCTTTGAATATTTAGAAGATATATGATTTTTTTTGGGAAAAATATATATTTTTTTGAAATACATTACTTTTGGACAAAATAAGTTTATATATATTTTATAAGTTAGACTTGAAAATATATTATTTTGGAACTACAAATACAAGCATATGGAATACATGTATGAGATACCCCATCCTTGGGAAGGAAATACGAAAATAAATACTTGAGAAGTATTGTTACAAAAATATTGTTTAACAATTATTCCAAAATAAAACATAATTTAAAGTTAAAATATTTATTATTTTAACAAGTAATTATAACTTGGAATAACATTGAAGACATGGAAGAAACGTAACTCAAAAACATGAATACTAAGGCAAGGCACGGCCCGTTCGTCTAATAGACCCTAGTACATTGTAGGAGTCGTGTTGCTGAAGAGATTTGAGTTACGAGTACCGAAGACGCAAAACAGTGAGTTCATGGCCATGCTCCCCATTTTCTCTTAACTGGTTTTGGTTTTATAACTCTCGGGGGTGGAATACGTGTTATGAAAGTTTAAACGGTATGAATTGACTATGAAATGCACTATTAGATCATGTGAGCATAGACTAAATATTGAAATGCCATTAACTCATAATTAGGAACGAAGGTTAGATCTAACCGGTACGGCCAAACCCCACTCATGGTACTTGTGACCACTTTAGTGCTTCGGTGTCCCAGTCGAGGTAAATCGACAATCGTCAGGGTGAATTGACATAGTCGAAGGGAAATTCAACATAATCGAGGGAAATCGACGAGGGTATAAGCCTACTCATTTCGAGTGCTCCCTATGTCCTCACATGCTCTAATGTCCTTGTAAAACATTCATTTGGTATGTTCATACACACTTTTCACACTTGTTTTCAAATGAGTCTCTCAAAGGTGTTGTTTCTAGAAGTAAATTTCAAGTTTAGATGTCATCCACTTTTGTTGAATTGTATCTTAGTCGAAGGTTGTGTTATTCGAAACTTAAATAACTGGTATTTGTAATACTTTTACTTAATGAATGGATGAACATCGTTTTGATCATATAGTTGTTTATTATGATTGAATGCAATGATATTAAACCCACACATCATACGCTTCCGCAAAAGTCAGGGTGTGACAACACATGTGCATTGAACATGTTGAAAATTGTTTAAGTGTTGGAGTTTCGAAACATCACATAGTCGGATGGTCGGTCGATCGAGTGGTAACTCGATCGGACGGCAATCCGTTTGGTGTTCCCAAAACTCTTGAGGGTTGATTTGAAAATTAATTGTGAGGCCAAGGTGCAAGTCGATCGGATGATCGGTCGTTCGGGTGGCTGTTTGATCGGACGACACTCCATCCTAGTCGACTTGTTCGTCTTACACTTGGTTGTTTTGATTGTTTGTCATTTTATCGAGACATTTTGATGACGTATTAAGAAACAGAAACCTTGTCAATACTTGGTACCCCTGATCGGACTGGAATCACCCAAATCCGACCAGTTAGCTGTTCAAGACGGTGTTCCATGTTTAACCCGAAATCGGTAGTCTCGTGGATAGAATCCAGATCTTGAACCAACACAACCACAAGAATGAGTAGTAAGTCGGCACAAGCTCCGATTCTATCGGTTTTGAATGCATTGAGTGTAAAAGAGTTAAAAGAAAGTTGAAAATCATCTTTCAATCCTTTTCATTGTGAATATGTTTAGATCTATGAAAGATCTTTGTTTGTTTATGTGGAAATCGGTTAGATCTAAGTTGTTCTTGGTGGATTGAGGCCAAAACATGAAGTTCTCAAGAACACATGATGACGTCATCCTAGAACACTTTAAATCTTGATGATTTCACGGTTAAAAGTTAAGATTCAGAAGATAGAAAGGTGTAGGAGTGCGTGTAGATTAAAGAAGTACAAGATTTTGGATGAGGTCTTACCGGGATCGCGAGAAATCTGAAGAAAAGTGGGGAAGATGAGCTGGTCGGAGGAGAGTTGCCAAAAGTGGAAAGTATGATGGTGACGGGGGTATTTATAGGGTTTCCCAAAAAGGAAAGGGGAGGAGAGGGGCTGGTCGATCGGTTGGCAGCCTGATCGATTGGCTGGCCGATCGAGCGGCAGCTCGATCGAACAGCTGGTCGATCGGCTGGCCACCTGGTCGATTGGCCACTTGTTCAAGTGTTTGGTGCGACGAGTTTTGCCGTTTCGATTGCGATTGCGAGCGTTGCGATGCGAGAGGATTTCCTAGTCAAATTACTTTTAATCCCAACTACTATATCAACATACAAGCATCCTTATTTCATATTCGTTTAGCGTTTGTGATTCGATTGCGATTGAGTTTTCGATTGCGTTTCGATTAATCACCACAACATAACATAAACAAACACGCACAAGTAACACATAAGGCACACACACACGTAAAACAATAACCAAAATGCGTAAATTCGAGTTGCGATTGCGATAGCGATAAAGCGATTAATCAAGCGATAAATAGCGATTACTATGCGATTATTAATAGATACTCCACATAATACAACTAACGTAATACATAGAATAGACTAATTACAAGTCAAAGAAGTCAAAACAGGAATTGAGCAAGGAGGGACAGATCGCAATTAGAAATCTTTTCTTACTTTGACTTCAATCTTGACTTTGACTTTGACTTCCGAAACACGGGGTGTTACACGATTGATAAATGTCTGGCCGGTTCGATTGCTCTTTATTGTCGTCATTTTGAGTTTTCAAACCTCCGTCATCCATTTTCCCTCTTTGTTTTAAATCTGTTGGAGTATTACCGAGTCTCCTTTGGTCAAATTCATCCGAAGGGCATGGCTAGGGTTTTACACTTCGAGGTTTTGTGCCGTACCCTTGGTTATGATCCTTCATTGTTGCTTTTTCGTCAGTTTTTTCGTTTGGCCAAAAACGGTGATTGGTTTACCTTTGAAACATCCAAGGTTGATGCTTGTCTCATTTCTTCTTTGGTTACCACACTTGGTACTTGGAAAGATCGTTTTTTCTGGGTCTCTGATTCTGTTGTCCCATTCAAAATGGTGTGGAGGCACCCGGATGTTGTTCTCAATGAACCGGAACCCTCTGAATCCGATTTGAATGACACTTTTCTTTAAGCCATCTGAGAGTGCCCTTCAAGGGTTCGTCCCTTCCCTGAACATTTGCTAGTTCTATTAGGGGTTAGTAAATTATGGGAAAAGGCCAATCGGGATCCGGTTCTAATGAGGAATGACACTGGTATGCATTTTTCTTTTTTACTCCTTTTGTGCTTTCTTAATTTATGTCTTATGTGCTTTTTATGGTTATTTGCAGTCATGTCTGCCCTTGATTTCATCAAGAGTGACGATACTTTTGATGTTGCGTTTGAGGATGTCCCAGCTGTCCCTGATGAAAATGTTGTAGTTAGGAGTTCTGAGCAAAGGTTTGAGGGTACTGGGTATGTTAGTGTCTCCAATGTTAAAGGTTTTTCTAAGCCTGCTGCTCCCAAGGCTTCAACCCGTTGATCTACTCGTCGTTTACTCAAGGGTGCTCCTCAATCCACTTCTTCTGAACCAGTGGAGTTGAGCGACGATATTGAGGCTTCTGAAGATCAAAGTGTTGAAGTGGGTGTTGAGAAGGAAAATAACTTGGTTGTTCATGGGAAGAAGAAGACTCCGGCCAAGAAGGTTATGGCTACTCCTGTTCATGGTTCTTCAAGCAGGGATGTTGAAGGGTTGGATCCAGATGAGGTTTATGTGCCTGGTTGGTCTGTGAAGGTTGATGATAGTTTTAAGGATGCTACTGTTTGTGAGGATGTGTTAAGCCATATTGCTCCTCCTTCGGTTCATAACACCATTTCTGAAATGGATGATGGCATGATGTTATCCCGCATGATTTTGAGTACTTGCAACCTTGCTGCCATGCTTCCTTAGGGAGTTGCTCGCTTTCACAAAAGGATGCATGAGTATGAAGAATTTTTCTGAAAAGGAGAAAATGAAGTCTTCAATGGCTGCAATGAAGAAGGAGATTGGTGGGTTTGCTGAGAAGGAAGAGGCCTGGGTCAAAAAGGTTAGTGAATTGACTAGAAGGCATGAAATTGAGTTGGGTGATCTTAAGAAAAGCTTTGAGGCCGATCGGTTGAAGCTCAAGACTGGCAGGGAGGCTTTGTCTATTCAACAGAGGGCCTTTGATGAAGAGAAGGAAGGCCTGAAGGCTTTGGTTGCTCAAACCACCGCTGATAACCAATGGTTAATTGAGCAAGGTTTCCAGCAAGTTGTTACTTACCTTCTTCACTCCAAGGAGTTCAATTCCGCTCTCAGTGAAGTTTACACTAAATTTCTCAGCTTAGGGAAACATCAAGGTCTCATCGCTGGTTACAAGCTTCATGAATCCGGCCATCCTTTGGAAAAGTCTCCCTTATTTCGTCCTGAAGCTTCTGAGGTCTTCAAGAGTTCTGTTGAACAGATGGAGAGGCTGACCTACCCGTATGTCAATCAAGTTTCTACTTGTTTTGGTAAGCCTCTTACTGTCTTGCAGGAGCTAAAACCGGGGGGGCCTTAATGAAAAAGTCTGTGCTGAAGTCCTGGGTTCCCTTTCAAGAAAGCGATCTTACTCAGGAGATAGTGATGACACCCTTTCAGGAGGACCTGATGCTTCGAAGGATGCAAGCTTGGAGGCTTCAGCAGTAGGTGGTGATGGTGGCATGAAAGCCAAGAAGTCAAAGAAAGCAAAGAAAGTTAAAGGTGAGAGTTTCGGGGTTTCCAAGCCTCCTGCTGATGCTTGATGGACATTCGTAGCTTTCTTAGCAGTTTGAAAAACAATTTGTGGCTTGTAACCCTAACTTAAACAATTCTAGGTTTCACATGAACCCTTAAGGTTCTTGTTATGTGGTTGTGGTTTGGCCTTTATGGCCGTTTGGACAATTTCTAGGTTTAAAAGTCGTTAGGGCTTGTTTTAACTTTGTTTGGATGCTTGGAAGTTTCTAAGGCTTCCTTTATTATGCTACTATGTTTAACTATCTGTCTTGTGTTATGTTTTTTATGCTTGTGCCAATTTTGTTAAGTTTTATTGGTTAGCTTCAAGCCTTCAAACCTTTTGGCTATCCTGTGTGTAGGTTGAAGCTTTTGAGGCTTCTGGTTGTCACGTATCTAGCTTGAAGCCTTCAAGGCTTCTTAGTTTCATGACTTGGTTTGTATCTTTGAGTTTTAGGTTATGTGCAACCTTTTTGTTCATGTTGTTGTATTGTTCCTTAGATTTTTTTTTTGGTTTTGTCTTTGTTGGGTTTGTGTTGTCTTTATGTTTTTCATACCTTAAAGGGTTCAGTGCTGCAGTCACTTAACCTTGGTATTTTTAACAAGAAAACATAGCACTTATCCTATTCATTATTTTCCTTGTTTTCATTTTGTTTCGTAAGCCTGTTTGTTGATTATCTTTTCTAAGGCTTAAGGAACATTTGATGTAGGCTGTTCAAACCCGTCTATGAGACAATTTTAATAATAAGTCTCATGGAGTTGTATTGATTTAGGAACTCACCCCTTATATAGGTCCATTCAACCCTTGAACCTATTGAGCGATGTGGCCTGGGAGCTCATCCCCTTACATGGCCCTTGCCATGGAGTTTTTTGCTAGGTTCTCAACCTGATTTTAGGATAGAAAGACAAATTTGATAAAACAACTTCATTCATTCAAGAGATATTGTTTTTACAAACGGCATTCATAGTGCAACTCTTGAGATACAACTTGTGAGATACAAACCAATCTTTCTTGTTTAGACATGGAACCTTTTCAAGGTTTTTCCATTCCAGTGTCTTGGAAGCCTTTTACCCTCTGAATCTGCTAGCTTGTAAGATCTACCCTTATGTGCTTCAAGGATGGTATACGGGCCCTCCCATTTTGGTCCAACCTTTCCTTGGTTCTCTTTTTTGCTAGCTTCATTGTTTCTAAGCACCAGGTCTCCTGGCTTGAAGCGTTCATTCTTGACTCTTTTGTTAAAGTAGGCTTCCATTCGCTGTTTGTACTTGGCCTCTTGAATTGCAGCTTGGTCTCGTGCTTCCTCTAGGAGTTGTAAGTTCAACATGGTCTTTTTTTGGTTTGTTTCGGGATCCATGTTGACAATTCGTTGTGTTACAACTCCTACTTCAGCTGGAATCACGGCTTCAGACCTAAATACCAAGCTATAGGGTGTTCTTTTGTGGCTTGTTTTTTCAGTTGTTCTTATGGCCCATAGAACACTTGGCAATTCTTCAAGCCAATTGTTTTCATACCTTCCCAATCTGGTTTTGATTCCTTCCACTATGCTTCGATTCGTCCTCTCAACTTGACCGTTTGATTGTGGGTATGCCACTGAGCTGAAAACCTGAGTGATTCTGAATTCTTTACACCAAACGCTGAAGGGCTTCTCAGCAAGTTGCTTTCCATTGTCGGTGACAAGTACTCCCGGCAATCCATAACGGCAAATAATGTTTTCCCAAACGAAGTCAATGACCTGTTTGCCCGTGATTTTTGCAAGTGGTTTAACCTCAGGCCACTTGGTGAAATAATCTATGGCCACCAACAAGAATTTTACTCCACCTTTGGCCGGTGGGAATGGGTCGACGATATCCATTCCCCATTTATAAAATGGCCATGCTGAGGTTATTGGGACAAGGTCATGCTTGGGATTCTTCGGGACTGGTGCATGAATTTGGCAGGCATCACACTTCCTTAATTGCTCAGTGGTATCCCGGTGCATGGAGGGCAAAAAATACCCAAGGTTCATTAGTTTAGCAACCACCGATCTAGCCCCAAAATGAGCTCCACATATACCTTCATGAATCTCTTTGACCAAATACTGACTTTGCTCGGGACCAACACATCTTAGCAAGGGCGCAAGGTAACCCTTCTTGTAGAGGATTTCACCTTGCAGTACATACAACCTTGCCTTGATTTTAACCATTTCAGCCTCTGTTTGATCAGCAGGCAATTCACCATTTTTAACGAATTTCTTGATTGGAGTCATCCAATTTGGATCTTCTTCGGCGATTACGACTTGAACCTCCAACTCGTCAATTGACGGAGCCTTTAACACTTCTACTAATACCTTCTTGGTAAGGTGGACAAAAGTTAGAGATGCAAGTTTACTCAAGGTATCCGCTTTCTTGTTTTGAGACCTGGGAATTTGCTTGATGGTACATGTTTGGAAGGTGTTCATCAATTCTTTGGATTTTTCTTTGTACCTTTTCATGTTAGGCTCTTTTGCAATGTAGCTATCATTCACTTGGCTTGATACCAGCAATGAGTCTGTGAACACTTCAAGCTTTTGGACCTTCATTTCTTTAGCCAGTCTTAAGCCGGCTATCAGTGCTTCGTATTCAGCTTCGTTGTTGGTGGTCTGAAAATCAAATCGAAGAGCGTACGTGAATTCTAACCCTTCTGGGTTGATCAAAATGAGCCCAGCTCCTAACCCTTCAATGCTTAAAGCCCCATCGGTAAAAAGCTTACAGGCTTCAAGGTCTGAGGGTTCAGTGGCAGTTGTGTTCACTTCAGTGATTGTTCGCTTTGGGACTTCTACAATGAAATCAGCCAAGACTTGGGCTTTGATGGCTTTTCTTGGGACGTAGGTGATATTATGTTCACCTAGTTCCACTGCCCATTTGGCTAATTGTCCTGAGTTTTCTGGTTTTTCAAGCACACTCTTAATAGGTTGGTCGGTGACCACTTGTATAGGGTGTGCTTGGAAATACCTACGAACCCTTCTAGTTGTTTGGACTAGGGCTAGAGCAAGTTTCTCCAAGGGAGGATATTTGATTTCAGCCAATTTTAGAGTTTTGCTGAAGAAATAAACGGGTACCTGAACCTTGTCTCGTTCAATGGTGAGGACCGCACTTATTGCTTCTTCAGCAATTGAAAGGTATACCAAGATTAATTCTCCCGTTTCTGGGGCTGCAATGTCAGGTAGGGAAGCTAGGTGTTGCTTCATCTGGTTGAAGGCTTCTTCGGCCTCCTCAGTCCATTTGAAGTCCTTCTTATCGGAGCAACCCTTGAGCGTTTTGAAGAAGGGTAAAGACCTTTCAGCCAATTTTGAGGTAAAACGCTCCAAGGCTGCGAGCGTCCCGTTTAAGCTTCCAACCTCCTTCTTGTTTCTCGGTGGTTTGGTTTCAAGAACAGCTTTCACCTTGTTAGGATTGGCCTTGATTCTTTGTTTTTCCACAATATGCCCAAGGAACTTACCTTCCTCAAACCCAAATGAGCATTTCTAGGGATTGAGTTTCATGTTGACCTTTCTTAGGTTCTTGAAGGTTTCTTGGATGTCATCGAGCATTTGATATTCCATTTTGCTTTTGATCACCAAGTCGTCGACATATGCCTCCATGTTTCTACCAATTTGACTTGCAAAGGCCTTGTCAACTAGGCGTTGGTAGGTTGCTCCAGCGTTTTTGAGGCCAAAAGGCATCTTTTGGTAACAAAAGATCCCTTTGTCCATGTGAAAGACGGTCTTTTCTTCATCTTCTTCCTTCATGAGGATTTGATGGTAACCCTTGTAGGCATCAAGAAAACACTTGAACGGGTAACCAGTGAGGGAGTCAACCTTGAGATCAATCTTTGGCAACGGGTAACAATCTTTGGGACAAGCCTTGTTAAGATCCTTGAAGTCTATGCACATTCTCCAAGAATTGTCTGGCTTTCGAACCATGACCGGTTTTGCAACCCAGGATTGATACTTGACTTCTCGGAAAATGTCGGCTGACACAAGCTTTTCAACCTCTTGGCATGCAGCCAAGCTTCTTTCGGGTGCTAGACTTCGTTTCTTTTGGACAACAGGCTTGACATCAGGTGGTATTTTCAACTCATGTTCAGCAATGCTTCGAGGGATGCCTGTCATATCATCCGGGCACCAAGCAAAGACATCGCTATAATGTGTCAACAACTTTTCAAGATATGAGAGGGTTTCTTGTGAAAGGCTTGGATTGACCCTTATCCTCTGCTCAGGGTACTTAGGGTTTATGATTAGCCTTTGCTTGTCTTCTTCACTTTTGGAACTTTCACCTTCAACCATGTAGGCCTCCTGAGTAGGTTGAAGGGTTGTTATTCCCCTTTCGGTATGAAATTTGACAGTGCCATGGCCAACAGACACAGCCATATAGAATGCACATTGCCCCGGCCTTCCAATGATCACATCATAGTTTGAAGGTATATTGATAACCACAAAGGTGAGTGGTTGGATTCTCTCCTTCTGACCTTCGCTGAAACGAACATCAAGGGTCAGTTTCCCTAAAGGCTTAAGGGGTATGTCGGCAATACCTTTTATGGAGGTCCCGGAGGGTTGGAGCCTTGAACGCTCTTCATTGCTCAATCGGTTGAAGAACTTCTCAAACAGGATTTCGGTGGTAGCACCAGTGTCTATGTATGCTCTGCTTGTTTGTAATGTTCCCACGGTAGCCTCAACCACAAGAGGGTTTGAAAGAGGGTTTTTCTCCGTTGGAGGGAAGTAAACACACTGAAGCTCCCAAGCTTCCAACCGCTGCCTTTTGTGGGGAACCCTTCTATCAAAATCCACCATATGACTTCCTTGCCCTTTCCTTCAGCCATTTTGTCCCTTACTCCCTTAACCAAGTGAGCAAGTTCCCCAGACTTAACGGCTTCTTCGATCCTTTTTCTTAAGCTAGAAGCAATCATTGGTGTGGTGCCCCTTTTCTTCATGAAATTCACAGTATTGTGTGGAATTTTCGTTCTTTCTGCTTTTGGGGAGAGGCCTAGGAGGCCGAAAGTTTTTCTTGACTTCTTCTGTTGCGAGGATTTCTTGAGGGGTCTTGGTAAGGGGTGTGAAACTTATGCCTTTCTCCCTGCTAGAAGGGTTCCAGCCTTCAGACCTTCGATGGTCTGAACCCTTTTGGAGTCTGTCATAGGAGTTAAAGTTCCCCCTTTTTCTAGCTGGGCTGTTGCCTCGCCAGCTGGATCCTCTTTTCCTTTGCTCTTTAATGTCTACTGCCTCCTCTCCCCGGATGTGGGCTTCAGCCCTTTCGAGAGCTTCTTCCAAGGTCTTGGGCAGGGATTTATTGAAATCTCTTGTGAGATATTTGGATGTAATGACGTTCATAAAACCGGCCACCCTCTTCTTTTCGTCTGCCCCTACATATGTTAGACCTTCATTCTTGTATCTTTCTATGAACTCTCGAAAACTTTCATAATCTCTTTGTTTTATCTGAAAGATTACTGTAGCATCTTTAACATACCGCCTCTGTTGGGAGAAATTGGCCAAGAACCCCTTGCTGAGGTCATCGAAGCTTCGAACGCTTTGAGCAGGTAAATCATTGAATCAGATTCTGGCTGATCTGACAAGGGTTTGCATGAACATTAAGCAACATTCAGCATTTGACCATTTCTCAATTCTTGCAGCACCAGTAAAGATCTGGAGATGGTCTTCAGGATCTTCAGTCCCATCATATGTTTTGATGTAGGATGGCATCTTAATCTTCGTTTAAAAATCATAATAAACTATTTACTGTGAAAAGCATGAGAGGTTACTCGGCTTATAAGGCTTCGCCAAATCTTCTTCAACCCTTGCACCCGTGTTGTTGATGTTGCTGTTGTTGTTGTTCCCTTGAGTGGCCAGCACCTGATTAATAAAGTGCTGCCACGGGAAGCTGACCATCATCTGGGGCATAAGGTTGAAGCCTTGAACGCTTCCGGGTGCAACTGGGCAACTAACTCCCAAGGGAGTGCTCATAACAGCATTCCGGTCCAAGGGGAGTACGGACAAAGTTTGCTCCCGTGAAGTTGTTGTTGAGGGTGGAAGACTCGTCACTGGGGACTGTAGAAGCTGGTCAAGGGTCAGCTCATGGCCCAAACGAGCACCGTTTGCGGCTGGCTGGGACGAAAA
This sequence comes from Helianthus tuberosus, assembly GCA_030545235.1. Classification (NCBI taxonomy): domain Eukaryota; kingdom Viridiplantae; phylum Streptophyta; class Magnoliopsida; order Asterales; family Asteraceae; genus Helianthus; species Helianthus tuberosus. The sequence continues at coordinate 61,261,548 of CM060377.1, read as the reverse complement.
TAGAGGATGTGTTGTAGGATTCGGCCTTGCGGACAAATATGGGTTAGGGTTTGGAGGAGGATTACTGGGACCAGCCTCATTCCTAGACACCAAAGGTTGTGAGTTTACAAAAGGAGGGATGGGGGGTCCAGGAGATAATGTTGGCTCCGGTTGGAGTGTTGAAAGTGAGAAACTCGGGAGTGTTCCCCGGTGTTGAGAAGGACGTTGGTATAGCCGTATGGGCTTGACCAGTGCTTGGGGTGGAGGTATTTGGAACTTGGTTCACCTCTCCCGGGGATCCACTTTCTGACATGGTAATTTTGAGAGAATGGAGCTACACTGCTAGGTCTTTTGAAGAAAAATAGTGGCGTAGCCCCACGGTGGGCACCAACTTGTTGATGCAACAAATAATAGACCAAGGATGGTAGATGGGCTGGTTAGGCAAAAGGGTTGAAGGGTTCAACTTTGCCTAACGCAGGTCGTGGGGTCCTCCCACGTTTGCAAGATGTGGAGAGATGTTCACTAGTTTGTTTTTGTTGTTTGCTCGAGATCCTCCACTGAAATGTGTTCAGTTTCGGATGTAGGAGCAAAAGGAATGTGTGTGTTGAATGTGAAAGAAAGTGACTTGCATGAAGCGAGTGCTCACGAACAATGACCAGAGATTCTCCAGGAATCAGAGCTGATCGGGATGTCTTTCACACTTAATGAAGTGTCTAATTTATAGGGAGAGCCATCGCTCAAAGAGGAAGCTGTTTGACTAGTGAACATGCTTGCAGTGGGGGTTTTGCCCTTTTGGGGGGTTGATGTCACACCCCCAAATTCCACCTGCGGAGTACCGTCCGCTTGAGGGCGTGACCGACCAGGATCCAGCCACCAATTATACTGAATAATTGAGTTAGTAACCAAAGCAATACTTACTAACCATACGATTAGCAATTATCAAGTTCAGAGTTTAAAGTTTTAAGTTCAAATAGTAGTAAGTAGCGGAAGCATAAGTAAAACAGTCTTAAACATGGTTCATAGTTCATGTTTATTTAACACCCAACACAGGGGTAGACGAACACTACACATTCCCCAAGTAGCAGCTCCTCAGTCACTGGTTACCTGCAAAGCATGCAGTAAGGGGTCAACAATAATGCTGAGTGAGTTCACTAGTTGTCCAGTTTTAATTACCAAAAACTTGTTTCACCAGTTAATTTATCCGTTTATACATGCCATGGGGAGCTACCCCAAAAGTTAGCGACTAAACTGTTTTTCCAATACCGAACACTATGTGACCGTTGCGTATCCGCAGAGTGCCCCGATGTCAATGTTCTATCATCATTGACGGATGCCTGAGTACATTAGTTCACGACCGATCCCATACCTTGGCACGGTGTGAGGTTGGTAAGACCTAAATAGCGCTATCAACTAATAACCCGTTCGCCTGGCCCCGGCGACTAATCGGTATTATGTAGTAGGGACTTTAAGTGATAGAGTTTCGTTTAGTGCCGTTTGTTGCAATCCGTATAAACAGTAATTAACTAAAAGGTTCCCAATAACAAGGGAAGAAAAGTAAGTTGTATCCCTCATAAGGGGATAGTGTTGTTTTTAGTTCCGTTTCCCAAACCGTCGGGAATACATGCTTTAGGTTGTGAACTCACCTTGGGTTGCTCGGTAGATTAATTACCCGGTCGATCACGTTGGTCACCACGTCCTAGCATGGTTACCAATATAGGTCAAGTTGGGGTACAAGTATTCACGTATAGCAAACACGCACAGACACACATAGCATGCATTCATACAAACACTTGGGTTATTGGGCCTGCCCTAACATTTCACAAACAAACAGTACAGATACATATGCAGTACAGTCAACAGATAGTCCAACAAGCTTTTGGCCCAATAACACCTAGGCAGCCCAGTCGAGACAAGGGCGGTTTCGACTCGAGAACACACAGTTTCGAGTCGCAACCGGAGTTTCGACTTGTCATGATTTGGTTGCGAGTCGCAACCGGAGTTTCGACTTGTCACCTTTTGGTTGCGAGTCGCAATCACCTAGTCTCGAGTCGCAACCGGGCGGTCTCGAGTTGTCATGTTTTGGTCTCGAGTCGCAACCAAGGGTTCCGACTCGCAACCTTGGTCTCGGTTCATCATGCTTTGGTCTCGAGTGTGCTGCTTGCGAGTCGCAACCGGGAGATCTCGAAGAATCACGTTTTGGTCTCGAGTCGTAACCAAGGGTTCCGACTCGCAACCACTGTTACGTGCACCTGAATCCTTCTAGAACCTGTCCTATGTACTAGCCAATAGCATTTTGATTTCATGTAATTTTGTACTAACCAATAACATTGCACTAACATGTTTTATTGTCTAAATCATAACAAAATCAGATCAAAACAAGCATATTTGAATATTCATATCAACATTCAAATAGTTCATCAAATATTCATGCATATTTAACACATAATCATCATATCCTCATCCTACACAACCTCTTATTTTTCGGGCAAAATCATAGCACATAGACTAGATACCAAAGCAACATTTCCCTTTATTTTCTAGCATGAATCACTTGTTCAAGGCACACTAGCTTGCTCATATCTTTTAGTTATTTCAAGTCATTCATTTGGCTCATAAGCAACACATTGTTCATTTGAATTTGATAACAATTCTATTACCTAACAAGCACATAATAAATCAAACATCCAACTAATCAAATAGTTTGTGCATCATGAACCATCATTTTTAAGTCAAACAACTATAATACACTAACCGGTTAGATGGAGGAGTACAAGAGATTGATGAACCAAGTTCCGAGTGATGATCACAAGCTAATCCGAGATGATCCGAGAGCCCCTTTTGTTGTCGCCGGTTTGATTCGAGAGAGGGAGAGGAGAGGAGGTGAGTTTGATGTTAGAACCTTAGGGTTTTGGGGTTTGTAGGAATGTAGGAGGGTGTGTGAATGGTGGGAGTGTCAAATGAGAGAAGGAGGGCTTGGGCATGGGTTTTATACTCGGTTTGGGTGGTGCACCCTACAATGGTTCCGAGTGGGCTCGAAGGGGGGGGGGGGTATAAGGCCCAATCCGGCCCAACCGTTTTTGTTTACTCAAGACCGAGTGGTCTCGAGTCGGGTTCGGTTCACACATATATATCTATATACATACCACACATTATATATATACATACCACACATAGCACATTAAGGTAAAACGCAACTTTTCATTTAATAACACATATATACGCCTAACGAAATTACAAGGTGTTCACTCGGAAAAACCTAGAGTGTCACATTATCCCCAAGTTTTTAAGAACTTTCGTCCCGAAAGTTAAGGCAGCCACTGACAAGCTAGTAAAAGTGAGGGCGTTTCAATGGGGTGTCACATCATCCCCCCGTTAGTTTGGAATTTCGTCCCGAAATTCAGTTGTAGCTTCAGTGCTGGGGGTTTCATTTGGGAACAGCTGGGGATACTTGCGCTTCATCTGGTCTTCTCGCTCCCAGGTAAACTCTGGGCCACGGCATGAGTTCCAACGAACTCGCACTAGGGGTATCTGGCTACGTTTGAGGGTTTTGATCTCACGATCCGTGATCTCAACCGGTTCCTCAGTAAAGTGTAGCTGTTCGTCAATAGTAAGTTCCTTGTAAGGAATGACGAGTGTTTCATCTGACAGGCACTTTTTCAAATTAGACACGTGGAAGACGTCGTGCACAGCACTCAGTTCTTCAGGCAGATTCAACCTGTAAGCTGCCGTGCCGATCTTCTCGATAACTTCAAAGGGTCCGACATATCTTGGATTAAGCTTGCCCCGTTTTCCAAAACGAACCACACCCTTCCAGGGTGAGACCTTAAGTAGAGCCCGTTCGCCAACCTGGAACTCTTGCGGTTTCCTATCTTTGTCAGCGTAGTACTTTTGACGGTCACGAGCTGCCGCCATGCGTTGCCTAATCTGGGCAATCTTTTCTGTGGTGTCGACTACATGTTCCGGGCCTGTGATCTGGCTGTCACCAACCTCAGCCCAGCAGAGAGGCGATCGACATTTACGGCCGTACAATGCCTCAAAGGGTGCTGCCTGAATGCTGGTGTGGTAGCTGTTGTTGTAGGAGAATTCCACCAACGGTAGGTGCTTCTCCCAATTCTTGCCAAAATCGATCACACATGCCCTAAGCATGTCTTCGAGGGTTTGGATGGTGCGTTCAGATTGCCCATCCGTTTGCGGGTGATAAGCGGTGCTCATGTCTAAACGCGAGCCAAAAGATTTGTGCATAGCTTGCCACAATTCAGAAGTAAAGCGTGCATCTCGATCAGAAATGATAGAGGTAGGCACTCCGTGCTTCGAGACCACCTCTTTTAAGTATACCTCTGCTAGGGTAGAGAACTTGTCTGTTTCTTTAATAGCCAAGAAGTGTGCAGACTTAGTTAAGCGATCCACTATTACCCAAATGGTGTCATTTCCGCGCTGAGACCTAGGCAGGCCAGTAACAAAATCCATGGAAATCTGCTCCCATTTCCATTGCGGAATCTCTGGCTGTTGGAGTAGGCCTGATGGTTTCTGATACTCAGCCTTGACTCTTGCACAAGTTAAACATTTTCTGACATAGGTTGCTATGTGGGCTTTCATGCCAGGCCACCAATAGGTAGCCCTCAAGTCGTGGTACATCTTATCTGAACCCAGATGTACTGAGTAACGGGACTTGTGAGCTTCATCCATCACAAGGTCACGTAAATTTCCATAAAGCGGAACCCATATGCGTCCGGCTACGTAGTAAGCACCGTCTTCTTTTTGTTCCAATCGTTGTCTCGATCCTCGTAGGGACTCAGCCCTGATGTTCTCGGCCTTCAATGCTTCAACCTGAGCATTCCGAATTTGATTAGGGAGGTTCGAGTGGATAGTGAGCTGTAAGGCACGAACACGCTTGGGTTTGGTCTCCTTTCTGCTGAGGGCATCGGCTACCACATTAGCCTTGCCTGGGTGATATTTGATTGCACACTCGTAGTCATTTAGGAGTTCGACCCATCGGCGTTGCCGCATGTTCAACTCCTTTTGTCCCATTATGTGCTGGAGACTCTTGTGATCAGTGTAAATTGTGCACTTGGTGCCGTACAAGTAGTGTCTCCAAAGCTTGAGCGCGAAGACCACAGCTCCAAATTCTAAGTCATGCGTCGTATAGTTCCGTTCGTGGACCTTGAGTTGTCGCGAGGCGTAAGCAATAACTTTCTCGCGTTGCATCAATACGCAGCCTAGTCCTTGAATAGAAGCGTCGCAGTAGACGACGAAGTCGTCGGTACCTTCGGGTAAGGAGAGGATAGGGGCACTACAAAGGTTCTTCTTTAGTTCCTGGAAGGCAGATTCCTGAGCATTACTCCATTTGTAAGCAACACCCTTCTGAGTGAGTGTCGTAAGTGGTTGAGCGATCTTAGAGAATCCCTTGATAAATCTTCGATAGTATCCCGCCAATCCCAAGAATTGGCGAACTTCGGTCGGAGTCTTAGGAACAGGCCAATTCTTAATGGACTCAATCTTAGCGGGGTCAACATGAATCCCTTCCTGATTGACGATGTGTCCAAGGAAATGGACCTCTCTAAGCCAGAAATCACATTTCGAAAATTTGGCGTACAGTTGCTCATTGCGAAGAAGTTCGAGAATAAGACGTAGGTGTTGTTCATGCTCCCCTTGGCTCTTCGAGTAGATTAGGATGTCGTCGATGAATACGATCACGAACTTGTCGAGGTAGGGTTTGCATACTCGGTTCATGAGATCCATGAAGATTGCAGGTGCGTTGGTCATTCCGAAAGGCATAACAAGGAATTCGTAGTGACCATAGCGGGTTCTGAAAGCAGTCTTAGAGATGTCCTCATCGCGGACTCTCAGCTGGTGATAACCCGATCGTAGATCGATCTTGGAATAATAGCTCGACCCTTGCAGCTGGTCGAACAGGTCGTCGATACGGGGAAGTGGATAACGATTCTTGATGGTAACCTTGTTAAGTTCGCGGTAGTCAATGCACATTCGGAATGAGCCATCTTTCTTTTTGACGAAGAGCACTGGGGCTCCCCAGGGTGATGAACTAGGATGGATAAAACCTTTGTCCAAAAGTTCTTGTAGCTGAGTAGAGAGTTCCTTGAGTTCTGCAGGGGCTAGGCGATAAGGTGCACGAGCTATAGGCGCTGCTCCGGGAGCTAGCTCGATTTGAAATTCGACCTGACGGTGAGCAGGGAGTCCAGGTAGTTCCTCCGGGAATACCTCAGGATAGTCGCGTACAACTGGAAAATCTTCAATCCTGTTTTCCCTTTTCTGTGTGTCGGTAATGAGTGCTAAGATAGCGGTGTGCCCTTTTCGTAGATACTTCTGGGCCTTTAAGAATGAAATGATGCCTGTGACTTCTCCGCTCTTGTCGCCTTGAACTATAAGAGGTTTGCCAGGGGGACGGGGAATACGAATAGCTTTCTCCTGGCAGAGGATTTCAGCTCGATGTTTGGATAACCAATCCATACCAATGATGACGTCGAAGCTTCCAAGAACGATGGGGAAAAGATCGATACGGAAGGTTTGACCAGACAACTCTAATTTGCAGTCACGAATTATGTGTGAGGCCTCGAGGTTTCTACCATTAGCTATTTCAACGGTGTGCTTAGAGCTTAGCGGCGTAAGAGGGAGCTTAAGTTTCTTTCTAATACGTAGGGATACATAACTAGCATCTGCTCCGGAATCAAATAGCATGGAAACATAACGATCATTAAGTAGGAACTTACCCGCTACAACGTTGGGGTCATTCCTTGCTTCCCCAGCTCCAATCACAAAAGCTTTTCCTCTAGCACCATTTCCAGCATTGTTGTTATTGTTCCCAGCACCCTGATTGTTGTTGTTTTGATTCAGTTCAGGGCAATCCTTTCGTATGTGCCCCGTTGCTCCACACTTGAAGCATCCACGGTTGTTTCCTTGTTGCTGCTGCTGCTGTGGTTGTTGCTGATTCTGCCTAGCTGGGAACTGGCTTCGGCAGTCTTTGGCTTCGTGCCCCATCTTGTTGCATCGCTGACACTGACCTTTTCCACATGGCCCACTGTGATGTCGGTTACATTTGTTACACTTAGGGTGGTTTCCTCGATAGCCACCCTGTTGCTGAGGGCCCTTGTTGCTTTCAGTCTTCCTTTGTTGAACTGGGGCCTGAGTGGGGTTAGCATCCTTTCCCTGACTTCCATCCCACTTTCGCTTGTTATCGCCAGAAGTTCCAGCAGTAGCACCGATCCTCTTGGGCAGCTTGCCCTCTTCCACAGCCTGATTGGTGAGTTTGTGAGCAAGACGAACCACAGGCTGTATGGTATTGAGGTTGGCTGAGGTCACATGACTTCTGATTTCTGGGACCAAGCCTTTGATGTACAATTCGATCCTTCGATACATAGGTTGGGACATGTTTGGGCAAAGTGCAGCATAGTCGTTGGACTGCTTGGTGTAGGTCTCAATCTTTGATCCAACCATCTTGAGCGCATAGTACTCGTTCTCGAGCTTGTGGATGTCATCCCTGTGACAGTATTCCTCTTTGATCATGTCCTTGAAGTCTTCCCATGCAGTAGCATTAGCAGTTTCCAGACCAAGCATCTGGATCTGTGCTTTCCACCATGAAAGCGCGTTTCCTTCAAGCGTACCAGTTGCGTACTTAACCCAGTTAGCAGGGGGACACTCGCAGACGGCAAAGACAGCTTCGGCCTTTTCAATCCAATGCAGAAGGCCTATGGCACCCTCAGTGCCGTTGAAAGGGAGAGGCTTGCCATCCATGAAGGTTTTGAAAGTACAAACACGTGGTTGCGCAGGCGCAGGCTGACCTGTTGTGAGAAATGGAGCGAATAGGTTTTAGAGGTGAAAAGACGATGTGGGGGGGGGGGGGGGGTAGGATCTAAACATCCTATAGCAACGAGTTTACCTCCAGGGTGAGCTGCGAAAGCTGCAGCCACCGTGTTGAGCAAGTTAGCGAATTGAGCCTGAGTCATGTTAACGCTTCCTCTTCCGCGTCCACTCATTGTCTTCATAACCAGAAAACACAGTATGAGTGTGATGTTGTAACGTAGCGAGAATAAGACAGAAGAGAGATGTGTATCTATCTACTTGGGCAAACTAGTACGTATAGTAGAGTAGTCAATATAAGATAAATAAGCATGTAGGCACAAGTCCGAGCTATGAGGTCAGATAAGTCGAGCCTTGCACTTGGAGTGTAGTGTCGTCACGAGTCACGGGTTATAGTCTGGTTCTTCTCAAAAAGACTCTTCTTTTTAAAACCAAATTCACTATAACCAATGGCTCTGATACCAATCTGTCACACCCCCAAATTCCACCTACGGAGTACCGTCCGCTTGAGGGCGTGACCGACCAGGATCCAGCCACCAATTATACTGAATAATTGAGTTAGTAACCAAAGCAATACTTACTAACCATACGATTAGCAATTATCAAGTTCAGAGTTTAAAGTTTTAAGTTCAAATAGTAGTAAGTAGCGGAAGCATAAGTAAAACAGTCTTAAACATGGTTCATAGTTCATGTTTATTTAACACCCAACACAGGGGTAGACGAACACTACACATTCCCCAAGTAGCAGCTCCTCAGTCACTGGTTACCTGCAAAGCATGCAGTAAGGGGTCAACAATAATGCTGAGTGAGTTCACTAGTTGTCCAGTTTTAATTACCAAAAACTTGTTTCACCAGTTAATTTATCCGTTTATACATGCCATGGGGAGCTACCCCAAAAGTTAGCGACTAAACTGTTTTTCCAATACCGAACACTATGTGACCGTTGCGTATCCGCAGAGTGCCCCGATGTCAATGTTCTATCATCATTGACGGATGCCTGAGTACATTAGTTCACGACCGATCCCATACCTTGGCACGGTGTGAGGTTGGTAAGACCTAAATAGCGCTATCAACTAATAACCCGTTCGCCTGGCCCCGGCGACTAATCGGTATTATGTAGTAGGGACTTTAAGTGATAGAGTTTCGTTTAGTGCCGTTTGTTGCAATCCGTATAAACAGTAATTAACTAAAAGGTTCCCAATAACAAGGGAAGAAAAGTAAGTTGTATCCCTCATAAGGGGATAGTGTTGTTTTTAGTTCCGTTTCCCAAACCGTCGGGAATACATGCTTTAGGTTGTGAACTCACCTTGGGTTGCTCGGTAGATTAATTACCCGGTCGATCACGTTGGTCACCACGTCCTAGCATGGTTACCAATATAGGTCAAGTTGGGGTACAAGTATTCACGTATAGCAAACACGCACAGACACACATAGCATGCATTCATACAAACACTTGGGTTATTGGGCCTGCCCTAACATTTCACAAACAAACAGTACAGATACATATGCAGTACAGTCAACAGATAGTCCAACAAGCTTTTGGCCCAATAACACCTAGGCAGCCCAGTCGAGACAAGGGCGGTTTCAACTCGAGAACACACAGTTTCGAGTCGCAACCGGAGTTTCGACTTGTCATGATTTGGTTGCGAGTCGCAACCGGAGTTTCGACTTGCCACCTTTTGGTTGCGAGTCGCAATCACCTAGTCTCGAGTCGCAACCGGGCGGTCTCGAGTTGTCATGTTTTGGTCTCGAGTCGCAACCAAGGGTTCCGACTCGCAACCTTGGTCTCGGTTCATCATGCTTTGGTCTCGAGTGTGCTGCTTGCGAGTCGCAACCGGGAGATCTCGAAGAATCACGTTTTGGTCTCGAGTCGTAACCAAGGGTTCCGACTCGCAACCACTGTTACGTGCACCTGAATCCTTCTAGAACCTGTCCTATGTACTAGCCAATAGCATTTTGATTTCATGTAATTTTGTACTAACCAATAACATTGCACTAACATGTTTTATTGTCTAAATCATAACAAAATCAGATCAAAACAAGCATATTTGAATATTCATATCAACATTCAAATAGTTCATCAAATATTCATGCATATTTAACACATAATCATCATATCCTCATCCTACACAACCTCTTATTTTTCGGGCAAAATCATAGCACATAGACTAGATACCAAAGCAACATTTCCCTTTATTTTCTAGCATGAATCACTTGTTCAAGGCACAATAGCTTGCTCATATCTTTTAGTTATTTCAAGTCATTCATTTGGCTCATAAGCAACACATTGTTCATTTGAATTTGATAACAATTCTATTACCTAACAAGCACATAATAAATCAAACATCCAACTAATCAAATAGTTTGTGCATCATGAACCATCATTTTTAAGTCAAACAACTATAATACACTAACCGGTTAGATGGAGGAGTACAAGAGATTGATGAACCAAGTTCCGAGTGATGATCACAAGCTAATCCGAGATGATCCGAGATGATCCGAGAGCCCCTTTTGTTGTCACCGGTTTGATTCGAGAGAGGGAGAGGAGAGGAGGTGAGTTTGATGTTAGAACCTTAGGGTTTTGGGGTTTGTAGGAATGTAGGAGGGTGTGTGAATGGTGGGAGTGTCAAATGAGAGAAGGAGGGCTTGGGCATGGGTTTTATACTCGGTTTGGGTGGTGCACCCTACAATGGTTCCGAGTGGGCTCGAAGGGGGGGGGGGTATAAGGCCCAATCCGGCCCAACCGTTTTTGTTTACTCAAGACCGAGTGGTCTCGAGTCGGGTTCGGTTCACACATATATATCTATATACATACCACACATTATATATATACATACCACACATAGCACATTAAGGTAAAACGCAACTTTTCATTTAATAACACATATATACGCCTAACGAAATTACAAGGTGTTCACTCGGAAAAACCTAGAGTGTCACAGTTGAAGCCTTTGACCTGCGGATAAAAGGCTGTGCTCTGTGGACTCGTTCTACTTTTGCGGCTGGGGAGTTTGGTGAAGCAATCAGAGATGTGGCTCTCTACTGTTTACGTACTATTTTATCCAAACTCCCGGGTTTTCAACCTTCGAACCCTTTAACCTTTTAAGCTTAAATATGTCTAAGTCATTTTATGTGGTTTTGGGCTACCCCGTCATCAGAAACTATTGTATACACTAAGTACATACATGGGCGGATCTAGTGTATAACTAGGGGTAATGCCCGCTACCCCTTGGCGCTCCGGCGGTAGTGTAAAATTAGTGTAAATTTTGGAAAAGAGTTAACTGCCATTTTCGTCCCTGTGGTTTGGTCACTTTGGCCATTTCAGTCCATTTTTCAAAAATGCGCCATTTTCGTCCCCCACATTCTGGAAAGGTGCCATTTCAGTCCAAAAATGCGCCATTTTTGGCCAAAGTGACCAAACCACAGGGACGAAAATGGCAGTTAACTCGCGCATTTTTGGACTGAAATGGCACCTTTCCAGAACGTGGGGGACGAAAATGGCGCATTTTTGAAAAATGGACTGAAATGGCCAAAGTGACCAAACCACAGGGACGAAAATGGCAGTTAACTCTTTGGAAAATTTTGACGTTTTTTCTATTTCGTTACCGCTTATTTATAAAACGTTACCGCTTGGCGCGAATCCTAGATCCGCCACTGAGTACATATTTGTGAATGATTAACAGAAATGTGGAATTTTTTCCAACGGAAACGATTGGAAATGAAACGAGCGTGATAGTAAAACTGATTTACTTTCATAATGTTTGCATCTTGCTTATAAAAGTAAATCGCTAGTTAAAGAAGAGTTAGTTTGTTCAAAATAAGTATTTGAGTCTAATAGTTCAAATCTGTCACACCCCCAAAATCCACCCGCGGAGTACCACCGCTTGGAGGCGTGACTGACCAGGATCCAGCCACCAATCATATTGAACAAGCATATAAGTAGTTATAAAAATCCAACCAATACAATTGGTGTTCAAACAAAACATAGTTAAGTTGCAAGCGGAAGCATAAGTCTTAAATCAAAACACAAGTTTAATTGTTTCAAAGTTTAACATGGCACACAGCCGTCCATGTCCCACAACGATCCTCCTCCATGCAAGCTCCAGCTAAGAAACCTAAGGACCTGCAAAGCATGTAGTAACGAGTCAACAACAAGTTGAGTGAGTTCACGGTTGGGTGTTCGTTTTAAGTTGTTTCGAAAACAGTTTCCTTTAGCTGGCATCCTGCCGTGGGGGTTACCCCATAGTTAAAAACGTGTCTTGTTTATTCCCGGTTACTCTGGCTATCCAGCCGTGGGGGCTACCCCGTGTAGTTATCTGGCATTTCGGCCGTGGGGGCTACCCCATGTATACACTAGACTCGTTACCATATCGACTGCTGACTGTAGTCATGTTTATGTGCCCTGAAACTGTCAATGTCTATCATCATTGACGTGCCCCAGATCCATTAGTTCACGCCCGTCCTCTGCGGCACGGTGTGAGGTTTGTCAGACCTAAATAGCGCTATCTAACTAATGACCCGCTTGCCATTGGCCCGGCGATTAAGTCGATATATAAAAGGAGGGACTTCGTGATAGAGTTTTGGTCTAGTACGAGTTATCTGTCCGTGAGGACGAGGAATTACATTCCTGAACCTTTGCTGTCCTACCCAAGGAGGACGAGGAACCCATGTTCCTTAACCCCAATTCCCGACCCCTGGGAATCCCATGCTTTGTAGAGGGTGTGAACTCACCTTGGTTTGCTCGGTAGAAACACAGAAAGGTCAAACAAGCAATGTTGTGGCTACTCACGTCCTATCATAGTTGTATCATACAAGTCAGGTTCGTAATCAAGTAGCACACGGATGTTTCTAGCATAACGCATTCAAGTACTGTTCATGGCATACACGTTTGATCATTGCAGTTCAACAATATTCACATTCAACAGTTAACATATAAGGTTTGTGCATTCAGGCCCAAGAGTTCGGCCCAAACAATTAAGTCCGAAACGAGGTGCAAGCCCAAACAGCGTGTATCTGTGTATAATCCCGAGTCGCAACTAGGCGTTTGCGACTCGCAACCTGAGTCGCAATCGTGGTTTCGGTTCGTGTTGTTTTGGTTACGAGTCGCAACTGGACTCGCAACCGTGGTTTCGAGTCACGAGGTTGGTGTGCTGATCATGTGTGGTTTCGAGTCGCAACCAGGTGTTTGCGACTCGCAACCTGTGTCGCAACCGGGGATTTCGACTCATCATGCGTTGGTTTCGAGTCGTAATCAGTGGTTTCGGCTGGGAACATTTGCTGAATTCCATATTGTACTTGGCCAATCAGATTTCACTGTTGTGATTTTGTGTACTATCCAATAACACTACACTAACATGTTTAATTGTCTAACACATGACCAAAATAGATCAAACATGGCAATTTCAAATATCCAAATCATGTTCATATCATGTTCATCATGTTCTTCAAGTATTCAAGTAGTTCATCATCATTCATATGAACCTAGGTCTAACAAAAATCATGAACAACAATCAAACTCTTGAACATATTCATCTAACCCACATATACACATCCGATTTCCACATATAAGTAGCCATAAATCAAGCATTTGATTTGTAACATAGGGGTATGCAATCCGATTTCATGAATATTAACAACTAGTGGTTTAGACTACATTTAAACACAAGACATCATGAGTTCATCGTGCCACATATCCGAAATCAAAGCATGTTCCGATTATCAACATCATACATACGATTCACAAGCACATCATCATTGTACAAACGGTTCTAGTTCAATCATGTTGTCCATAATCATCAAACATCATAAACACTAACAAACATCATAAACACTAACAAACATCATAAACACTAACAAACATCATAAACACTAACCGGTTGTGAGGTGGTGAAAGATGAAGCTTTGTTTGGTGTGAACAAGCAAATCCGAGAGATCCTTTTGTGGTCGGTTGGTTTGATCCGAGAAGAAAGGAGAAGAAGTATGATGCTTGGTGTCTAGGGTTTTAGTGAGAGAGTGGAGAGTGTGTGTGTAGAGGAGAGTAGGAGTGTTGTTGCCCAAAAATGACAAGTATGGCTAACATGAGGATTATATACTAGTCCTAAGTAGTGCACCCTAATGGACTCGGATGAGGTGCACGGCCCAACCGGCCCATATGTCACACTAGTTCACTCGAGACCACATGGTCTCGAGTCGGGTTCATGGCTTTCGGCTCAAATACATACTCGAATACATACACACAAGCATACATGTAACATAACACATAATCATATAAGTTCACATGTATTCATTTGTCATTAATCACATAAGTTTAACTAGTCACACGTTTAAGCATACAACGAAAGGTTCTAAATTTCGAGTTGTCACATCATCCCCAAGTTGAAAGAAATTTCGTCCCGAAATTTGGTAGGCACTCACTGAGGAAGCTAGTTAAGTTGTATGTTGTTCCCGGTTTTCCTGGGGTGTCACATCCACCCCCCGTTGATCTGGAATTTCGTCCCGAAATTCCGTAGCTTCAGCCTCAGTAGTGGGTGTACTATTTGCGAACAGTTGGGGATACTTTTGTTTCATCTGATCTTCGCGCTCCCAGGTGAACTCTGGGCCGCGACGTGAGTTCCAACGAACTCGAACGAGAGGTATTCTAGTGCTCTTGAGGACCTTAACATCCCGGTCCGTGATCTCGACTGGTTCCTCGACGAATCGTAACTGCTCGTCGATCGTGAGTTCCTTCAAAGGAACTACGTGGGTCTCATCTGACGGACACTTCTTCAGATTCGACACATGAAAAACGTTGTGAACTGCACCGAGTTCCGCTGGTAAGTTGAGTCTGTAGGCCACCCTGCCTATTTTCTCAATGACCTCGAAAGGTCCAACGTATCGTGGGTTTAGTTTGCCGCGTTTACCAAAACGAACCACACCCTTCCAGGGTGAAACTTTGAGTAGTACCCGCTCCCCAACCTGGAGCTCAAGTGGTTTCCTGCCCATGTCGGCGTAAACTTTCTGACGTTCACGAGCGGCCGTCATGCGTTTTCGTATCTGAGCGATTTGCTCGGTTGTATCTACCACATATTCTGGGCCAGTGATCTGACTTTCTCCCACCTCTGCCCAGCAAAGAGGAGACCGGAATTTACGTCCGTACAATGCCTCAAACGGAGCAGCTCCAATGCTGGTGTGGTAGCTGTTATTTTACGAGAATTCCACAAGTGGCAGATGCTTTTCCCATCGGTTGCCAAAGTCGATTACACATGCACGAAGCATGTCTTCTAGGGTTTGAATAGTGCGCTCGGACTGCCCTTCCGTCTGAGGATGGTACGCTGTGCTCATGTCTAATCGTGAGCCAAAGGATTTGTGCATTGCTTGCCACAGCTCTGAAGTAAAACGCGCATCTCGATCCGAGATAATGGAGGTGGGCACCCCGTGCCTCGAAACAATTTCTTTGATGTATATTTCTGCAAGAGTGGAGAACTTATCCGTCTCCTTGATAGCCAAGAAGTGTGCAGATTTTGTGAGTCGATCCACGATCACCCAAATAGTATCGTTTCCGCGCTGGGATCTAGGTAGGCCAGTAACAAAATCCATGGAAATTTGCTCCCATTTCCATTGAGGTATCTCGGGTTGTTGGAGTAGGCCTGAGGGTTTCTGGTATTCGGACTTGACTCTCGCACAAGTCAAACACTTACTGACGTAGGTTGCTATGTGGGCCTTCATGCTAGGCCACCAGTACGTAGTTTTGATGTCGTGGTACATTTTATCCGATCCAGGATGTACCGAGTAACGAGACTTGTGGGCTTCGTCCATCACAAGTTCTCGTAGGTTGCCATAGAGTGGGACCCAAACGCGTCCCGTTACGTAGTAAGCACCGTCTTCCTTCTGTTCTAAGCGTTGCCTCGATCCGCGTAGGGCTTCAGCCCTGACGTTTTCTGGTTTCAGTGCTTCTATCTGAGCTGCTCGTATTTGGGAAGGGAGACTAGAGTGGATCATGAGTTGTAAATCTCGCACGCGCTTAGGCGCAGTGTCCTTCCGACTGAGGGCGTCAGCCACAACATTGGCCTTGCCCGGGTGATACCTGATTGAGCACTCGTAGTCATTCAGCAGTTCGACCCATCGTCGTTGTCGCATATTCAGTTCCTTCTGCTTGAAGATATGCTCGAGGCTCCTGTGGTCGGTGTAGATGGCGCACTGCGTACCATACAGGTAATGCCGCCATAACTTGAGTGCAAAAACAACAGCTCCCAGCTCTAAGTCGTGCGTAGTGTAGTTCTTTTCATGAACCTTAAGTTGGCGTGAGGCGTAGGCTATAACTTTATCTCGTTGCATCAACACGCAACCAAGACCCTGAATTGATGCGTCGCAGTAAACCACAAAGTCGTCGGTGCCTTCCGGCAAGGAAAGGATAGGTGCGCTACAAAGTCTATCCTTTAGGTGCTGAAATGCCAACTCCTGTGCGTTTCCCCAGCGATAAACAACGCCCTTCTGCGTTAGTGAGGTGAGAGGCTGTGCAATCTTAGAAAAATCCTTAATGAATCTCCGGTAGTATCCCGCCAAACCCAAGAATTGGCGAATTTCCTTTGGTGTACGAGGTGCAGGCCAGTTCTTAATCGAGTCTATCTTGGATGGATCAACGTGAATCCCATCCTTGTTTACCACGTGGCCTAGGAAATGGACTTCTCGAAGCCAAAAGTCGCATTTCGAGAACTTTGCATAGAGCTGTTCGGTTCGAAGGAGTTCCAGAATAAGTCGCAGATGCTGCTCGTGTTCTTCCCGACTCTTGGAATAGATCAGGATGTCGTCGATGAAGACTATAACGAACTTGTCCAGGTAAGGCTTGCACACTCGGTTCATCAAGTCCATGAAAACCGCAGGTGCGTTTGTCATCCCAAAAGGCATGACCAAAAACTCATAGTGCCCGTATCGAGTTCTGAAAGCTGTTTTGGAGACGTCCTCTTCCCGGACTCTCAGCTGGTGATAACCCGATCTCAAATCAATCTTTGAATAATAGCTCGACCCTTGCAGCTGGTCGAACAAGTCGTCGATACGCGGTAGAGGATAACGGTTCTTCACCGTCACCTTGTTGAGTTCTCGGTAGTCGATGCACATTCTGAAAGTACCGTCTTTCTTCTTTACAAATAGCACTGGAGCTCCCCAGGGCGATGAGCTAGGACGAATAAAACCCTTATCCAAGAGTTCTTGTAGTTGCGTAGAGAGTTCCTTCAACTCTGATGGGGCTAAACGATAAGGTGCACGAGCTATAGGCGCAGCTCCAGGAGCTAGTTCGATCTGAAACTCGACCTGACGATGAGGCGGAAGACCAGGTAATTCCTCAGGAAATACCTCTGGATAGTCGCGTACAACTGGAAAATCTTCTATTTTCTTCTCTTTTTCTGAGGTGTCAGTAACGAGAGCCAAAATAGCAGTGTGGCCCTTTCGCAAGCACTTTTGGGCCTTAAGGAGAGAAATGACGTTCTCAACAGCACTCCTTTTGTCGCCATGAATCATGAGAGGTTCACCACCTGGACCTGGAATACGGACAACCTTCTCGTTGCAAAGAATCTCTGCGCGGTGTTGGGATAACCAATCCATCCCAATGACAACGTCGAAACTACCCAAGACAATAGGAATGAGGTCGATAGAGAAGGTCTGGTCAGCGAGAATAAGTTTACAACCCTTGACTATGTGTGTGGCTTCTAAACTCTTACCATTTGCTAGCTCTACGGTGTGCTTGTTGTTCAGAGGGGTTGGAATACGCTTAAGCATTCGACTAACTTCTAGTGACACGTAGCTAGTATCGGCACCCGAATCAAATAAAACTGAAACATAAAAGTCGTCGAGAAGGAACTTACCCGCCACAACATTGGGGTCATTCCTTGCTTCACCTTGGCCAATCACAAACACCCGCCCCCCGGCGCCATTGTTGTTGTTGTTCCCATTGTTACCATTCCCCTGATTGTTGTTATTGTTGTTGTTCTGGTTCCTGTTCAGTTGGGGACAATCCCTCTTGAAGTGGCCTTCAGCTCCACACTGAAAGCATCCCTTGTTATCACCTTGTTGTTGCTGTTGGCGCTGGTTCTGTTGAGCTTGATGACGATTCTGATTGGCGGGGTATAAGCTCCTGCAATCCTTTGCAGCGTGACCAGGCTTGTTGCACCGATGACAGTTGCCTCTGGTGCATGGTCCGCTGTGGTGCAGGCTGCAGCGATTGCATTTGGGGTGATTTCCTTTGTACCCACCATGGCTTTGACCACCAGACGATTGCTGATTAGGGCTCTTGTAGTCATCAGTCTTTCTCTGCTGAGACTGGGATTGAACAGAAGTCGAACCCTTACTTGAAGTTCCATCCCATTTCCGTTTGTTGTCACTTGAGGTACCAAAAGTAGTTGCAGCACCTATGCGTTTTGGTAACTTGTTCTGCTCCACCGCCTGATCCGTGAGACGGTGAGCCAACTGAACAGTTTGCTGGTAGGTAGCGAGGTTCGCTGAAGTCACATGACTTTGGATTTCTGGCACTAAGCCCTGAAGAAATAGTTCGATGCGTTTGATGGGAGGATCCACCATAGTAGGGCACAGAATTGCCAGTTCGTTCGACCTTTTCACATAAGCTTCAATTTCCGACCCCGTCATCTTGAGGTTGAAGAACTCCACTTCCAGTTTGTGAATCTCATCACGACTGCAGTATTCCTCTTTGATCATTTCCTTAAAAGTTTCCCATGGGGTGGCGTTGGCAGCAACCAACCCTAGCATCTGAACTTGAGCGTTCCACCACGTGAGGGCTAAACCCTCGAGGGTACCAGTAGCGTACTTCACCCTGCGCGCCTCAGGGCATTCGCACATTTCGAACACAGATTCTAGCTTCTCAAACCAGTGTAGGAGACCTACTGCTCCTTCAGTGCCGCTAAAAGTAGTTGGTCGGCAGTCCATGAAAGTCTTAAAAGTGCACACGGGTGGTTGAACGTGCTGACCTATCGTAGGTGAAAGAAAAGACAGAGTTTAACACAAAGGTTGGTTCACGAGAGTAGGATCCTAAAGATCCTAGAATGAGTTCGGACTGCAGGATATACCTCCTGCGTGTGCAGCTGCAAGTGCTGCGGCAACTCGTTCGTTGATCAGAGCCGTCAACTGGGCTTGTGTCATGTTAACGCGTCCAGACATGATCTTCATACCAAGAAGAACGTGAGTGAGAGGGGTTCGCGAAAGTACGACGATAAGATAGAGCGAGCACGCACGTGTTCAAGCAACAGTAGTTATACTAACCAAGCATACCATGAGCAATGTACTATGTAACTAGCAAGTAGGCAATATATACACAGATCATACCACCTAGAATGTCGAGCCTTGCATGTGGAGTGAAGCATCGTTGTGGACCGTTGAGCACTGTACAGGTTATAGTCTGGTTTTAACAAAAACGTTTTCCCCTTTATTAAAACCAAGTTCTCTATAACCAATGGCTCTGATACCAATCTGTCACACCCCCAAAATCCACCCGCGGAGTACCACCGCTTGGAGGCGTGACTGACCAGGATCCAGCCACCAATCATATTGAACAAGCATATAAGTAGTTATAAAAATCCAACCAATACAATTGGTGTTCAAACAAAACATAGTTAAGTTGCAAGCGGAAGCATAAGTCTTAAATCAAAACACAAGTTTAATTGTTTCAAAGTTTAACATGGCACACAGCCGTCCATGTCCCACAACGATCCTCCTCCATGCAAGCTCCAGCTAAGAAACCTAAGGACCTGCAAAGCATGTAGTAACGAGTCAACAACAAGTTGAGTGAGTTCACGGTTGGGTGTTCGTTTTAAGTTGTTTCGAAAACAGTTTCCTTTAGCTGGCATCCTGCCGTGGGGGTTACCCCATAGTTAAAAACGTGTCTTGTTTATTCCCGGTTACTCTGGCTATCCAGCCGTGGGGGCTACCCCGTGTAGTTATCTGGCATTTCGGCCGTGGGGGCTACCCCATGTATACACTAGACTCGTTACCATATCGACTGCTGACTGTAGTCATGTTTATGTGCCCTGAAACTGTCAATGTCTATCATCATTGACGTGCCCCAGATCCATTAGTTCACGCCCGTCCTCTGCGGCACGGTGTGAGGTTTGTCAGACCTAAATAGCGCTATCTAACTAATGACCCGCTTGCCATTGGCCCGGCGATTAAGTCGATATATAAAAGGAGGGACTTCGTGATAGAGTTTTGGTCTAGTACGAGTTATCTGTCCGTGAGGACGAGGAATTACATTCCTGAACCTTTGCTGTCCTACCCAAGGAGGACGAGGAACCCATGTTCCTTAACCCCAATTCCCGACCCCTGGGAATCCCATGCTTTGTAGAGGGTGTGAACTCACCTTGGTTTGCTCGGTAGAAACACAGAAAGGTCAAACAAGCAATGTTGTGGCTACTCACGTCCTATCATAGTTGTATCATACAAGTCAGGTTCGTAATCAAGTAGCACACGGATGTTTCTAGCATAACGCATTCAAGTACTGTTCATGGCATACACGTTTGATCATTGCAGTTCAACAATATTCACATTCAACAGTTAACATATAAGGTTTGTGCATTCAGGCCCAAGAGTTCGGCCCAAACAATTAAGTCCGAAACGAGGTGCAAGCCCAAACAGCGTGTATCTGTGTATAATCCCGAGTCGCAACTAGGCGTTTGCGACTCGCAACCTGAGTCGCAATCGTGGTTTCGGTTCGTGTTGTTTTGGTTACGAGTCGCAACTGGACTCGCAACCGTGGTTTCGAGTCACGAGGTTGGTGTGCTGATCATGTGTGGTTTCGAGTCGCAACCAGGTGTTTGCGACTCGCAACCTGTGTCGCAACCGGGGATTTCGACTCATCATGCGTTGGTTTCGAGTCGTAATCAGTGGTTTCGGCTGGGAACATTTGCTGAATTCCATATTGTACTTGGCCAATCAGATTTCACTGTTGTGATTTTGTGTACTATCCAATAACACTACACTAACATGTTTAATTGTCTAACACATGACCAAAATAGATCAAACATGGCAATTTCAAATATCCAAATCATGTTCATATCATGTTCATCATGTTCTTCAAGTATTCAAGTAGTTCATCATCATTCATATGAACCTAGGTCTAACAAAAATCATGAACAACAATCAAACTCTTGAACATATTCATCTAACCCACATATACACATCCGATTTCCACATATAAGTAGCCATAAATCAAGCATTTGATTTGTAACATAGGGGTATGCAATCCGATTTCATGAATATTAACAACTAGTGGTTTAGACTACATTTAAACACAAGACATCATGAGTTCATCGTGCCACATATCCGAAATCAAAGCATGTTCCGATTATCAACATCATACATACGATTCACAAGCACATCATCATTGTACAAACGGTTCTAGTTCAATCATGTTGTCCATAATCATCAAACATCATAAACACTAACAAACATCATAAACACTAACAAACATCATAAACACTAACCGGTTGTGAGGTGGTGAAAGATGAAGCTTTGTTTGGTGTGAACAAGCAAATCCGAGAGATCCTTTTGTGGTCGGTTGGTTTGATCCGAGAAGAAAGGAGAAGAAGTATGATGCTTCGTGTCTAGGGTTTTAGTGAGAGAGTGGAGAGTGTGTGTGTAGAGGAGAGTAGGAGTGTTGTTGCCCAAAAATGACAAGTATGGCTAACATGAGGATTATATACTAGTCCTAAGTAGTGCACCCTAATGGACTCGGATGAGGTGCACGGCCCAACCGGCCCATATGTCACACTAGTTCACTCGAGACCACATGGTCTCGAGTCGGGTTCATGGCTTTCGGCTCAAATACATACTCGAATACATACACACAAGCATACATGTAACATAACACATAATCATATAAGTTTACATGTATTCATTTGTCATTAATCACATAAGTTTAACTAGTCACACGTTTAAGCATACAACGAAAGGTTCTAAATTTCGAGTTGTCACAAAATCTTGTTAATATAACTAGGGATGAGCATATGAATACCAATACCGATCCCATACCGATCCCGTACCGATCGGTATCGGTATCGGTATCCCGATCGGTATCCACATTTTGGCGATTTCGGTATCGGTACGGTACGGTATCGGTATTATACCGATACCGACCCTCAAAATACGGTATAATACCGATACCGTACCGATACCTAACCGACATGTTTCGGTATCGGTAACTAGTTTGGGTGAAAATCGGTATCGGTATTAGTCGGTATCGGTATCGGTACGGGACGGAATACCGACTTGCTCATCCCTAAATATAACTAATAGTTCAAAATAAGTACTAGAATTTTCATTTTTGTTTCAATCAACTTTACCCAGTGGCGAATCTTGGGATTTCCGACTTGGGAGTCAAAAACATATATACCCAAAATTTCTATACGAAAACTACATACTCTCCACTACTGAGTAAAAAGTTCGAGGGATCGACCGCTCCCTCCGCACACTAGAAGGTGTGCGGTGTGCCCTGACTTTACCCCTGTTAACTTCATCCAATTTCCTAGTTAGTTCTATCAAAGTGCCCTCATGTGATGGGTAATTTCGTTCTTTTATTGCCACATTCCAATAGACTTGTATTTGGGACCCACTAATAAAGTGTTAAAACTCAATTAGTTAAACCTCCTAGTAAATTTCATTAGCTTGCCACTCACGTAAGGGGAAATTTCGTCCATTTATCACCACATTTCAATATACTTGTGTGTGGGATTACTAATAACATGTTCTAACTCAATTAAAGTAATAAAAGTTGAGGCCACTTCTAATAAAATATTATTAAACTCAATTAAATAATAAAAGTTGAGGCCACTTCTAAAAAAATATCATTAAAAAATCAAATATTAAAAAGACGAGACCCACTCCTTCCTCCCTGTTGTCAGATCTCAATCACCCGACCCTCGTAATAATCTTTTTCAGCGATAAAACAGACCATAGCCTTCAGCGATTAACTAAAAGGTGTTTCCATTTCCTACAAATCTTATAAACGAACTAGCAGAATTCGCCCGCGCGTTGCGGCGGGAATTCAACCGATATCCATTTGATTCATTATGGTATCAGTTTATACTTTATACTGGCACTTTGTATAGCAACTGAAAGTGAAAAACCCAATACATAAACTCGTAATATGCTCAAAGGGATATCAGCACATGTTTTACATCAATCGAAAAATACTAAAACGAATATCGGTATCGTTTAGTTAGTACCGAAACCGCTACCGATGTTCGGTAGGAATCGTATGGTTTGTCACGACATCAGTATATTTACGTTGTGTTTCAAATATTTGTACATTACTACCCACAATTTGATTTAAAAAAATGTTTATATTAGAACGCAGTAAAAAATAGACACGTCGCAATGACATACTTGAAATTTTATAAAACACTACATGTTAAAAGTTATGAGAGAAAAGCAAAATATACTAAAAAAATTTATAACAATAAAGAAATAAATATTTTAATAAATATTTATTAAAACTAGTCAAATTTCTTAGGGACAGATGTCACAAAACAATTTAAAAAATACAATGTAACTAAATAAATAAATAACTAGAAGGAGCACCCGCCGCGTTGCGGTCGGGGTTCAACTTCATAGCAGACGTTTGAGTAACCCAGTTTTAGAAAGTAAAATGCATCAACCAAGGTAGGGTCTGAGGAGGGTAAAATGTAGATAGTCTTACCTCTACACCGTAGAAATAAAGAGCCTGCTTCCAGTGAGACCCCGCTCGATAGTAGTTTTGCATCAAGCCTTGGACATAAGACACAAAACACTCAGCAATTGGGACAAAAACCAATTAGTGCATGTACCCCCTGTCTTTCGGCTATCAACGCCACCACATGATGCATGATTAACCGTCCCTCGCTTTTTAACATTATTTTCACGAAATTAGTAAAATAACGGAAATTAACCGACCCATGTGTTTTGGTCAAAAATCAAGCAATGATAATGCAACCAAACTTTCTGTTGTGAGGTGTGATGCTTGAATCAATGAACAATGCTAAGGATCACTCAGAAATGAAATTAACAAGTGACACAATGATTTATACGAGGAAAAAACCCTTGATCAAGAGTTGATCTCCGGCATAAAAAACCTCGGGTGATGGAAACTACCGATCACCAATTCAGATTAAACAAACAAGTTATTACAACTTCGGATGATAGCGAGCTAGTTACAAGGATCACTAGAGTGTAATGTGCAAAAAGTGTATAATCGCCAAGTGAATTGTCGAGAGCTGATCAGAGCAGTTACGAGTGTGTGTGTTAAGCTAAAAATATAGCCAAGTGTTCTAATTTAGCTTGCTATCCCCTTTTAAAAATGGAAAAAATCTAAGCTAACAAACTATCCGCATTTTGTGCAAGTCTTCCACGAACTCCATAACGTCCACTTCAGTTAAGCACGTGCGGAATAAATATGGAATATGCTCCAGGAATATCGCCAAGACCAAGTCCAAGCTTGTACTCCTGCAAAACAACATCATATTCAAAGTAGACAATCATTAGTGTAAGGATCACTATGATGATCCATGATCCTAATCCCACAATAACTTCTGAGGATCATTAATTCAATAGAATTGAGGATCACTAAGCCTGAGAGTAATTGAGGATCATTGATCATTGGAAAATCTTCCCCTAACAATTGCCCCCAGAATATAAGGAGTAAAATGTAAAATAACGAGTTATATTTTCTCGTTCTTATCCGTAACCAACTAACGGATATATAGCCGTTGTAATCGAACTATCCGTTGCCGATTATGACGTCATTGAAGTGACAATCCTGCAAAATCATCATTATAAATTGAAGTTAGAGATAAGGGTTAGAGAGCATTTAAATTCGTGCGTTTCCTCCTTTAAATCCTCATTCGAAGACTTGATCAGGTATTTCTCTTTCCTTTCTCTCTTCATCTTCTCAATTCTGTTTCTTGTTTTTCACCATCTTCATGACCAAGATGATGCTGAGGTCTTCACCGGTTAAGGATCATAAAAAGGACAGTCCCTTGAAGTCCCAAAGGATCATCAAAGTATCTGCGAAAGAAAGATGATGCTTTACCGATCCACAGATAGACAGAATCCGCCATTGTTTCACGGCGAACACCGTTTTCAAAACTTTTGATCCCACCGTCCTGAGTGACTATGTTTCTGAAACTTGGGTGGCTTTTCTGGTTACCCCGTTCACAATAGGGTACTTGTATCCTTTTCCTGATTTTACCCAATCTTTCTTCTCTCTCACCGGCATCTCCTACATTCAAGCGATGCCAATGATCTGGAGGGTCTTGTATACCCTCGAAAGAATCATTGAACGTGAAGGAATTAATCTGGGAATGTCGGAGTTAGCAGAGATGTACGACCTTGTTAGCCATGGATCCCACCGATATCTATTTAAACACAAACCCGGTGAAGAGCATCCCATCTTCAAAGCCACAAAAAATGACACCAACTGGAAAAGGCGATTCTTCTTTGTCAGAAGGGATTCTATCCCTGATGGAAAGAACCTGCCTAGAAAATGGACCACCCATGGTAGGATAGAGGATCCTGAGAAGGGTCACATGATGACCTTGTTTCTACTGAGGATCACTAACATCCTTTTGTTTCCATTTTGCAGCTATTACTGTCGCACACCTTATCACAACACCTGCAACGAAGGAAAGGCTTGCTGCTTTTCGGAGGCTTGATCCTGAAATAAGATCATTTAAAGCAAATACCCAGGATTCTCAAGAGGTATCCTCAGGTTCTGTCACAATGTCAAGTAAGTATCCATGTTTATATGTAATTAAATGCTTAAATTTAAATGAAATAAGGATACTTATCTGTTTTGGGTGTGTAGGTGCTGGAAAATCATCGAAGTCTGCTACTCGTTTCAGTGTCACCGACCTCACCACTGTTGGTCCCAGATCTGGGAGAAAGAAGGCTGCTGCTAGCCCAAGTACTGCCATCCCCAAGGCTACTACCTCCAAGGGAAAGAAGAGGAAAGCCTCTGAGGCTGACAACCTAAAAGGCATGCCTCTAATCCGCCATCAGTTCCTTGAGTACTTCGCTGATGTAAGGATCACAGACTTAGCTTAGTTATCCTGCCCACTTGAGGATCATGTGATCCTAAACTTTACATTGTCTTCTTTGCAGAAATTTGCTGAAATCGAGGACTACGTAGGCAGTGTTGAAGAGGTTGAGCAAAAGTGTTTGGACCTCCAGAAGATCATGCTAGCCAAGGATCAGAAGATTGCCTCCCTCGAAAATGATGTCAATCTGGTAAAGAGGGAACTCGTCCTGGCTCACATCACTGCTGACCAAGAGAAGAATGAAATCACCAATGATGCCAAAGTCTCCGCTGTCATTGCTATGTACAAAACCCAGTTGCAGATGGCCCAAGAAGCTCTGGATCCTGACTTTGACAAGAGCAGCTGGGACGTAGAGGGTTGGAAGGCAAGGTTAGCTGAGCTGGACGACGAAGAAGAGGCTGATGAGGTCCTGGCAATCGAGGCTGGCGGCATTGGGGTCAAGGATCATGCGGGTGATGCTGGAGCAAGAGGAGCTGGTAAAGGTGATGGTGATGCAGCAAAGGTGTAGGCTGCATGAATGGGCGATGAAGGACATTTCTAGACGTAGCTGGAGCCCATTTTTTAGAATTTGGTAGTTTTATTCTGGTTATGGTGTTTTGAAACAATCTTGGGTTGTAATAACTTTAGACAATAGTTTCTAGGGTGAAGGATCATGAATCCTTGGACAATAGGCAGGATAATGGGTGGTGGATGGATCCTCTGTTTGGGGGATGAAGCCACTCGTTATCCTTCCGTCTTTTATTTCCTGCACTACAAAGACCCGTAAACAATGGACACCCTTTGCCAACCCATGTGGACGGGCCACGTTTTGCTGGTAGAAACGTGGGTTGGCAATTTTGACAACCTTAAAGGGTTTAACGTTTTGTGAATAAAATAACTTTAACTTTTTGGCTTTTTCCTGTGTTGTTATCCTTGTGAGTACTTTACTTTTCAATTGTTGTGATATACATTTTGTCTAAACTTATCAAGTAAAGAAACAATTTAATAAATATCCTCAAAAAATTTAGGATATGATCAAGGATCACATATCCTACAGTCGACAAGTTCTGAAAAGTAGTGTAGTTTAAGGATCATAAGTTCAGTTGTCAAAGGATAAGGGTCACTTATATAAATAATAAATGAAATCATAATAATTAAGGATCATACCTGAGAATCCAAGTTAGGATCCTAACCTTTAACACTTATGATCAGGATAACCAAAAGACAAACCTTAGTAGAAGGTAAGGATCAAGGATCCTTGGTCGTTTAGCTTCAAAAACCTGAAATAGGATATAACTTGGGACTAAGCCAATATAAGATAAAAGTTAGTAACTGGGGATAAGCCCAACAATTCTGGGGACAAGTCCAATATACTGGGGACAAGCCCAAAGGATAACTGGAGACAAGCCCAAAGGATAACTGGGGACAAGCCCAAACAATAACTGGGGACAAGCCCAAAGGATAACTGGGGACAAGCCCAAAGGATCGTGTGTAAACTGGAGTATGGCCCTCACTGGTGACTATCCAAACTTAGTGACATGAAAATGTCAAAACCTTAGCTAACGTGAAAACATTAGAAACCTTAGGAACGGATGTATGGTACGTCTACCATTATACGTAGGATCCTGAATATAGCCAGTACAATGAAATTGTCAGCCCCTAAAGTGAGTACTGGTCCCATTGCCATGAACTATACCAGGATCATCGTGCGCTACTGGCGAAACTGGGGACAAGCCCAAACTGGGGTCAAGCCCAAATAACTGGGGTCAAGCCCAAATAACTGGATACTTCTGTGGATACTCAATCCTTAGTTAAGGATACCTGAACCTTCAAAACTCAGAATCAAGTGAAAGGAGGATAAAGGATACAGGATCCTTATCCTTATATAGGATAATAAAAAAAATGAAATAGTTTGAGATTAGATCATTACCAAAATGAGGATCATCTGTCCTATAAGGATCCTTCAAGGATACTTGTCATGTAAGGATCATGGATCCTTGTCACATGAAATATTTCTTCAAATGGACAGCATTCGAAGCTCTTGGTAGCAAATCACCTTCCATAGTTAGCAATCGATATGCCCCCTTTCCTGCTTCAGCTTCAATCAAATAAGGGCCTTCCCACTTTGGTACCAACTTTCCATCAGCAGGATTTATGGTATTCTGAAATGCTTTCCTCAATACCATATCACCAACTTGGAACTTCCTGATCCTGACATTTTTGTTGTAAGCTCCAGCCATCCTTTGTTGATAACTGGCCATCCTTATCCTTGCCAAATCCCTAATTTCCTCTATAGTATCCAAGTCTTGAACCAAGTTTTTAGTATTTTCTTCAGGATCACGAATGCTTGTTCTTGCAGTAGGAACCACCATCTCTGTAGGGATCACTGATTATGCCCCAAATACCAAAGAGAATGGAGTTTGGCCAGTAGCATTCTTGGGAGTTGTCCTATCAGCCCAAAGTACATAAGGTAGTTCTTCTGCCCATTTTCCTTTCTTGGATCCAAGCTTCTTCTTCAAATTGTTGATGATGATCTTGTTGGATGATTCTGCCTGACCATTAGCTTGTGGGTGGACTGGTGTTGATGTTATCATCTTAATCCCCCAGCTGTCACAAAAGTTAGTAGTTCTACTCCCAATAAATTAGGATCCATTATCACAAACAATTTCAGAAGGGATACCAAATCTAGTAATAATGTTTCTTTTAATAAAGGATATAACTTCCTTTTCTTTGACTTGAGCAAAGGCTTCAGCCTCTATCCACTTGGAGAAGTAATCAGTCATAGCAAGCATAAATACTTTTCCACCAGGTGCCTTAGGAAGCTTACCAATTATATCCATTCCCCATCTCATAAATGGCCAAGAAGAGGATATAGGATGCAAAAGTTCTGCTGGTTAGTGAAGGATATTACTATGTCTCTGACAAGGATCACACTTCTTGGCATACTCCACAACATCCTTCTTCATAGTAGGCCAATAGTATCCTGTCCTCATGATCCTTGAGAATAATGCCCTGCCCCCAGTGTGGTTTCCACAATCTCCTTCATGGAAATCCTTTAGGACTTCTTGGATTTCAGGATCCTCAATGCATCTTAGATATGGTCCTGCAAGAGATCGTTTATACAACATATTATTCAATATTGTAAATTGAGATACCTTAATTTTGAAAGCCCTGGGGTTTTCTCCTGTAGGAATCTCTCCATGTTGTATGTATCTCATGATTGGAAGGATCCATGATCCTGAATGAGATTGAGTATCATCACTAGGGATGATTGCAGAATCCTCTCCTATTTCCATAGCTATATGATCCTCGATAGCAGGGGTTAGGATGTGGATAATAGGGATCTTGATATCCCCCGGGATCTTCAAGGATGATCCTAAGTTGGCTAATGCATCAGCCTCTGCATTCTCTTCCCTTGGTACCTGTGTCAGACTAAAGGAAACAAAAGAGAGTGCCAATTCTTTGACTATCTCTAAATATTTGATTAGCTTTTCACCTTTAACAGCATAGGATCCATTAAAGTGATTAGTGATTAATAAAGAATCTACATGTACCTCAAGATACCTGATCCTCATATGCTTGGCAATTTGCAAACCAGCTATCAAGGCTTCATATTCAGCCTCATTATTAGTAGTTTGAAACTCACAAGCTATGGAGTGGGGTATTATGTCCCCCTGTGGCGATTTTAATAGTATTCCAAGCCCTGTTCCTTTGATATTAGAGGCTCCATCAGTGAAGAGTATCCAAGGATCCTTAGTTTCTTCAAGCTGTTGGACTTCTAACTCAGCTTCCTTTTGCAAGTCACTACTGAAATCTGCCACAAAGTCAGCTAAGGCTTGGGATTTAATGGCAGTCCTTGGTTCATATCTTATATCATAAGCACTAAGCTTCACTGCCCACTTAGCCATCCTTCCTGACATTTCAGGTTTCCTGAGAACATTCTTAATTGGAAAATTAGTCATAACAATAATGGCATGAGTCTCAAAATAGTGTCTTAATTTAGTAGATGCCATAATTAATGCAAGGATAAGTTTCTCTAAGTGTGAATACCTGGATTCAGCATCAAGTAAACTCTTACTTACATAATAAATAGGATGTTGTGTACCTTGGTGATCCTTAACAAGGACCACACTTACTGCTTTTGAGGATACTGCTAGGTATAAGGATAATATATCCCCCTTTTCTGGTTTCATCAAGGCGGGGGCTGAGGATAGGTAATCCTTAAGAGCTTTGAGGGCACTTTCATGCTTCTCAGTCCATTCAAATTTCTTGTTCTTCCTCAGGATGTCATAGAATTCCTTGCACTTTTCTGAGGATTTGGATATGAACCTGTTCAAGGCTGCGATCCTGCCTGTCAATCTTTGCACATCCTTGGCATTGGCAGGAGATTTGATGTTTACAATATCCTTAATTTGCTCTGGACTTGCTTCAATGCCCCTTTTCGTCACCATATAGCCTAAGAATTTACCTGCTTTAACACCAAAATGACACTTGGAGGGATTTAGTTTCATATTAAATTTATCAAGGATATTGAATGCTTCCTCCAAGTATTTAAGGTGATCCTCAGCTTTCTTGGACTTAACCACCATGTCATCTATATAGACTTCCATAGTATGTCCAATTTGTTCCTTGAACATCATATTGACTAGCCTTTGATAAGTAGCACCTGCATTCCTTAGTTTAAATGGCATAGCAATATAACAGTATATACCAGTTGGGGTCATAAAGGCTATATCCTTTTGATCAGATGGTTCCATCTGGATTTGTTGAAATCCAGATGAAGCATCCATAAAAGTTAACAACTCATGACCCGCGGTAGCATCCACCATGGAGTCAATGTGGGGTAATGGGAAAGGATCCTTGGGACATGCCTTGTTTAAATCAGTAAAATCGACACATACCCTCCACTTTCCATTTTTCTTTTGAACAACAACCACATTGGCTAACCATCTTGGATACTTAACCTCTCTAATCATACCTGCCCGAAGTAGTTTATCTACCTCTTCCTGGATAATAGCATTCCTTTCAGGTGCAAACTTCCTCCTCTTTTGATGTATAGGCTTGAATGACCTATCAATGCCAAGTTTATGAGTAATTATATCTTTGGATATACCTGTCATGTCCTCATGCTTCCAGGCAAAGGTGGATTTTCTCCTCTTAAGGAAGGATACTAGATCCTGTTCAATTTCGCTAAGGATCCCTGATCCTATGAAGATTCTAGATTCAGGATCATCAGGATCCATGAGGATTTCTTTTACATCCTGCTTTCTTGCCTCCAAGACATCTCTTGAAGGATACTTTAATTGCTATTGATCCCTTGGTCTTGAGGCTGGCTTCATTGATGAGGTATAGCAATTCTTAGCTTCTTGTTGATCACTCTCAATTTTCACCACTCCCCATGGACTAGGAAGCTTCACACACTGATGGTATGTGGATGGGACTGCCTTCATATCATGTATCCACGGCCTGCCAAGGATAACATTGCAACATGATAAACAATCTATAACACAAAATTTCTGATAAGAATGGAGTCCTTCAATATAGATAGGGAGTTTGATGTCCCCCAATGTGTTCTTGGTTTCCCCACTGAATCCCACAAGGACTGAGGATCTTGGGACAATATGAGACTCCAGGATATTCATCTTCTTGAGGACATCAAGCTGAATGATGTTCACAGAGCTTCCTCCATCTATAAGGATCCTGCGAACAAAATGATTAGAAATAAACAGGGTAATAACAAGACCATCATGATGAGGATCCTGAACATCAAGACGATCATCCTCATCAAAAGTTATGATCTTATCCTCGGTGACAGTGGACGTCCGAATGGGTCTGTCTCCATTATCCATCTTGGTTTCCTTGGCATGTCTTTTGGCTGCTGAAAAGGAAGTACCACAAATGTCTGATCCACCGGATATGAAGTTTATAACTTGTGCATCTGCTGGAGGAGCAGGAGCCTTTTCCGGGATCCTTTCAGGATCCTGGATCCTTGACTTCTTTCGTCCCAAAAGCTCTTTCAAATGCCCCTTGCTCAACAAGTAACCAATTTCCTTTCTAAGTGCAATGCACTCTTCAGTGAGATGCCTGAAATCCTCATGATATGCACACCACTTAGACTTATCCTTTGTAGCAGCTGGTTTATCACTTTTTTCTCGGCCACCTAGCTTTTTCACCTAGATTCTGCATTGCAAGGATTAGTTCATTGTTATCAACAGAAAAACAATATTCAGATATGGGAGGATAATCCTCATCATCCTCTTCCTATTCCACTGCATGCACATTCTGGTTATCAGACTTGTTGTAGGACTTTGATTTGTTGTTCCTGAAGTAGGATCCTTGCTTTTCCTGTTTTGAGGATCCTGTCAATCTCTCCTGGATCCTTTTGTCATCCTCTAGACGGATGAACCTAAGGGCCGTGGTTCTTACTTCATCAAGATTCCTGCATGGGGTTATAACAAGATCATCATAGAACAATGAATCCCTAAGCAATCCCATTTTAAAGGCTTCTACAGCCGTAGCAATATCCAGGTTAGGGATATCTAAAGATTCTTTACTAAACTTAGTGATGTAATCTCTAAGTGATTCATTTTGACCTTGTGTTACCCTATATAGATCACTAGTTAATCGTTCAAACTTTCTACTACAAGAGAATTGACTATTAAACAAATTAACTAGATTAGCAAATGAAGTAATAGAGTAAGGGGGAAGACTTAGCAGCCACTTAAGAGCAGATCCTGTGAGTGTGGATCCAAAACCCTTGCATATACATGCTTCTTTTAACCTCACAGGAATCGGATTGATTTCCATCCTCTCCCTGTACTGAGCTATATGTTCCTCTGGATCCGTCGAACCATCATACAACTTCATGGAAGGTATCTGGAATCTTTTGGGTATCTCAGCATCACAAATAGGTGGTGCAAAGCAAGATATCCT
Source organism: Helianthus tuberosus (assembly GCA_030545235.1). Taxonomy (NCBI): domain Eukaryota; kingdom Viridiplantae; phylum Streptophyta; class Magnoliopsida; order Asterales; family Asteraceae; genus Helianthus; species Helianthus tuberosus. The sequence goes on along the minus strand of CM060377.1, from coordinate 61,228,795 downwards.
ATGGCTACCATCTGCGATCTCAGGAATGGGCTTGACCACTCCTGGAATACTAGATATCATGTCCTTAAGCTTCTGTAACTCCCTGGCCATAGCCTGATTGATACCTGTATCCTGCATAGAGCCATGGTTAGTGTTATATGAATTATTGAAAGTGTTACCTCCCATTGGATTCATGGTTGGAATTCCGGATGTGAATCCATGTTGACGGGGTTCTGGTATGATTGAAGGACCAGAGGAAGCGATGGTCTGCATTGGTATGAAGTCTCCTTAATGAACATCCGAGCTTGGAGGCTGCATACTTCTTAAGGATCCTTGATCCTGAAAGATGTTGGATCCTTGAGGCTGAGATGATCCTTGAACCTGAAAGGATCCTGGAATCATAAAGGATCCTTGGACCTGGGAGGATCCTTGGACCTGGGAGGATCCTTGGACCTGGGAGGATCCTTGGACCTAGGAGGATCCTTGGACCGGGAAAGATCCTTGGACCTGGGAAGATCCTTGGACCTGGGAGGATCCTTGGACCTGGGAAGATCCTTGGACTGTGTGCATTCCCAAATATCCTCCTGAGCTGATGAATGATCCCTGATGCTGAAAAGAGGATCCCGATGGCTGAAAGTAGGATCCCTGAGGCTGGGAGTGAGAGCTAAATGTCTGACTCATAGTTGTCGTTCCATAACGCCTTTCTGATGGACCACTTTGATACTGGATGCCCGGAACTGCCGATTGTAGGGTAGTTACAACTGGAGTGTCAAAATTCAATGACCTTGGCATCAGAGGAGAGTGATCCTCCACTGATTTCTTCTGTTTCTTGATATCACCAATCTCTTGGAGGATCCGTTCATTGGTTTTATCCTGCTTTTGCATGCGATCCCTCATCTGCAAAATCAGATTAAACAGATAATTAGTAGTAGGATTAGTGGAAACTGAAGAAGTTGGTGGTTTTGTAAAAATGGGGGTTTGTCTCTTCGCGGAATTTTCAGCATTCTTATGAGATCCAGAAGGTGGTGGAGGCAAAGGGGGAACGCCTTGTGAAGAACTGATTGCCGGCATAGAGCTTGATGTGTTCTTTGCTGAGGAAGCCATTTTCTTGATTGTAACGAACCGAAATGACCACAAAAATATGAATCTTCTTAGGAATGAAGCACCAATTGCCCCACGGTGGGCGCCAAACTGTTTTGGTCAAAAATCAAGCAATGATAATGCAACCAAACTTTCTGTTGTGAGGTGTGATGCTTGAATCAATGAACAACGCTAAGGATCACTCAGAAATGAAATTAACAAGTGACACAATGATTTATACAAGGAAAAAGCCCTTGATCAAGAGTTGATCTCCGGCATAAAAAACCTCGGGTGATGGAAACTACCGATCACCAATTCAGATTAAACAAACAAGATATTACAACTTCGGATGATAGCAAGCTAGTTACAAGGATCACTAGAGTGTAATGTGCAAAAAGTGTATAATCGCCAAGTGAATTGTCGAGAGCTGATCAGAGCAGTTACAAGTGTGTGTGTTAAGCTAAAAATATAGCCAAGTGTTCTAATTTAGCTCGCTATCCCCTTTTAAAAATGGAAAAAATCTAAGCTAACAAACTATCCGCATTTTGTGCAAGTCTTCCACGAACTCCATAACGTCCACTTCAGTTAAGCATTTGCGGAATAAATATGGAATATGCTCCAGGAATATCGCCAAGACCAAGTCCAAGCTTGTACTCCTGCAAAACAACATCATATTCAAAGTAGACAATCGTTAGTGTAAGGATCACTATGATGATCCATGATCCTGATCCCAGAATAACTTCTGAGGATCATTAATTCAATAGGATTGAGGATCACTAATCCTGACAGTAATTGAGGATCTCTGATCATTGGAAAATCTTCCCCTGACACCATGGTTTCTTCAAAACAACCATACATATTTCAATACAAATGGTACAAACAATAATGCAAACATATATTACTACTTATTATTATAAATAATGCTTTTGTACAACCATTGAATGCACAAAACACCAACATAGCATGGTGTACAACCTTTAATGCAACAAAATGTTGCAAATTAGAATATTATATAATGGATTTGCTTGACTTTTCTATTTGGTTTTGAAAAAGAAAAACTTTTGTGATCAAATTCTAAACATTAAAAACATCTATGTAGCTAACAACTTCATTTTTTATATATAACTAGAAGATGACCCGTCGCGGTGCGGCGGGCCATTCATTTCCATTAAGTTGTTGATAGTAAACTAAAAGGTTCGTTTGCAAAAAGTTTGAAGTTGTGGGTGTATCTCTAACATTAATACAATATGCGTCTTGTGCGCGATGTTTAGGCCTTGTAGCGAGTGCGCCTTGTCAGTTGGCTCTTATCTGCTTCACCTGTTTTAGGAAACTTGTTAGTACTTGTTTGTAATGTAGTAATACGTTGTTCTTATGTGTTATACCAGGTGTAGTGCTTAGTAGGAAGATGTCAAAATCTGTTGCATTGTTCATGGTGAACTTTATGTTGTTGGGTCTCAAATTTTGTAGCAATTTAATAGTCTGTTTTGTGACTCGACAACTAATGAATCTGAATACTTAAGCAGCAATTAAAAACAAAAGGAAGTGGGTGGAATGAGAATTGAACCTGTGAGCTTGTTGCGTATGCTGGCACTTAGCCAACGAAAATGTATTAATTATATGTAACAAATCTGGAAAAAATAATAAGAAAAGAAACCAAGTTAGCGGGTGTCATGTGGCAACCCATTTTTGATATGACCCACTAACGTGGACCAATTGTTCATGTTGCTTTCCTTTAATATTATATATAAGGTTAATATTTGTCAAGGTATCTTAGATTGATAAGGTTGTGTGCTTTAGAGACTAAACATAACATGAATCAACCTATTTGCTACTAAGTATATACCTGGGAAAGAGCGGTAGCAGCTTGTGTTTGAGAATTAGCAATGGAAGCAAGATACATAAGGTTCCTTTAAAGCTTTGCTTGATACCTGCCATAGGATATACAAGCAATTTGATCAAGAGTAGAAATACTAAAATTTAAAGGTATGCTACATATCGAACACTCACTCTTCACATTAAGTAGACACTTGTTCCAATGTTTTATAAACAAATAATTTGTCAATTATGATTTGTAAAACAATACAAAATGAAATAACCTACAATTTTATTTTAAACCATTTGACTATTTAAGGGACTGCATGGACTAAACATAGATTCTTAAGTCAAAACTGCCACCTCCAGAATCAACTTATATAAGTCCCTCCCCAAACCCTCTTAACCACCTATATCAATGTCATTGTGAGGTTTTATGGGTGCCGACTAAAGGCATTTTGGAGATGAAGCTAAAGCATTTTTGGAGTATGTAATACATGTGTTCATTTTTCGGGCATATGACACCTAATTATAATCTAGTCATGATGTATAAATTGTTTAATCTATGAACAAACAGCACAAAGTAACTAGAATGAACAACGTTTATACATAAATGATCACCTCCTAAAGAAAAAGAGCATATAATCGTTTAATATAGGTCGTTAAGAATCAGTAAGGTTACAAATTCCGTGTCGCGGACTACAAACGAATTTGACGAACTACATATTTCGTGTTATATTCATAAACCATATTTATCATTTTAAAAATTCTAATACAAACTAATTATTTGAAAAGAAAAAATCAACCTGCACTGTCAAGGTGCAAAAATCAGCCAGTTTAGTTTGTCATTACTCAAACCTGTGGCATTTCGGCCTAGAACTTTAGTCAAAAGTGGCTGAGCGTACTGCAAACACCGAAGTTAGATTCCATCTAGAGACGTAAAATTCATGGTAATTTGTTAGAAGAAATGTTCAATTTCAATACACCACATAAATTTCCTATTACTTCAATAATATACATGAAAGTCACAGCAGAGTTATTTACAACGAACACAATAAAACCAGCTGCAAGCATCTCATTTGAGAGAGTGAATAATTTCATATTCATTAGCATTCTGTTTAGGATAAAACAGAAGGAAATTTGGTACAAATTTGAACCCTTTTTAAAAAATAAAATGGAAAGCAAACAACGATTCTTACTCCAAACATGAAATTCAATTCGACTAATTGTTTTATTATCAAGCACTTTCAGATTCCAGTATTCCACATGCAGTTAATCAAGAGAAAATAATGCTAAACCTAATTTAAAAGTAAAACTATAATAATAGAATATAGATAGACAAATGAAAATAAAGGAATTAAAAGAAAAAGACCTTGTGGTCCTCGTGAAGAGCGATCCACACGTGAAATTGCCGATGGGTGTTCGATTGAAGGTCATTCTGATGCCCTAGTGTTCGATTAAGGGGGTTTTGTAGGTGGCGAGCGATGGTGGTTGTGGTGACGACAGAGGTTAGCGGATACTGGGGACGAAGTCGGTGCCGGAAGCGAGCGGTGGTAACCGGTAGTATAAGCGGTGCGGAACTAAAGATGGCTGGTGGGCGGCATGTGAGTGTACCAACGGTGAAGGTGGGTCTCCAGCCTACAAACCAACAAACCGCCGGTGACGACAGATTTTTGCTCTCTCTTGACTCTCACTTCTCTCCGTTGTGCCTCTCAGCTCTCACTTCTGTATAAAATGCAAGACCAAGAACATATCATCACTGGCAGATGTAGGTGAGAACAATTGGGAAACGGGAACTGTTCCTAAGAACCTTCATCATTTGTATATATACAATTAAATCAATCAGCTTATTCAGTCTAAATCAACACATTAACCTCTTATCGAAATACATAGCTAATAGGTGGTCTCAAGCAGTCAACTATGTTAAAAGTAAATAAGATCTGAATTCTTAATCATACAATTTTACAATTAAGTAAGCAAGCATTCTGCACATCCAACGCTAAATCAAACAATTTATTCACCCTAATTCAACACATTAACCTCTAACTAAACCACATAACTTAATCAAACACTGCATAATTAAGAATCTAGCAATTACCTTACATCTAAACTCTCAAACAACTGATCTAATTAACAATTAGGTGAAACTACAAGAGAACATATTGCGTTGACTTGTTGACTTACCGCAGGCGATGGCGATCTATTCGGTCTAGCAAACGAAACACCAGATAACGCACTACCATTACCGTTACCGTTACTCTTACTCCCAAACGACGTCGGTTTAGCAAACCGGAACCCTAGGTCATCATCATCCTCATCATCATCATCACCGGTAGTCTGAGAAGCCATAACTTGCGCTAACCGCTGCGCCGCAGCCTTTGAAGAGACGTTCTGTGTCCGCTTAATCGTTGAGTAACCTGACGACATCGCCGGAGATGATGAACCGGTGTTGCTGGAACCGCCGCTCCACTGCCGTGTGTATGACGGACTCTCTGTTCTCTTACGATCCATTTAGGTTAAATTACGATAGAAACTGGAAGAATGTCGTCTGGATTGGATGAATTGCTGGATTTTGGGATCGAATTGAGGATCGGTGGAGGTGGAATTGGGTTTTTTGACGGAGATCTGACATGTAATAAAGAGACAAAGATAAAGAATATGACCAGCAAATGGAGGTTTGGGAAACGTGGAAACCGGCACTGTTCCTAAGGCTTTCATCAATTGTGTATATATATATATATATATATATATATATATAGGTAAAGGGTACTGTACAAATTCCCTTATCGTACATTACGTACGCTACAATCTCAGCCGTCAGATCATCTTCCCGCAATGAAAATCGCATGTTGTTTTTTTTTTTTGTAATAATTTCGCATGTGATAATTTTGATGAAATAGCAGGTGTTTTTTTTGTAACAATTTCGCATGTGGTAATTCAATTTCGCATGTGGTAATTTTGATGAAATAGAAGGTTGTTTTTTGTAACAATTTCGCATGTGGTAATTCAATTTCGCATGTGATAATTTTGATGAAATAGCAGGTTGTTTTTTTGTAACAATTTCGCATGTGATAATTCAATTTCGCATGTGATAATTTTGATAACAATTTCGCATGTGGTAATTCAATTTCACATGCGATTTTCAATGCGGGAAGATGATCTGACGGCTGAGATTGTAGCGTACGTAATGTACGATAAGCGCATTTGTACGTTAACCAGCCCCTATATATATATATATATATATATATATATATATATATATATATATATATATATATATATATATATATATATAAACTAGTGTGTAACCCCATGTTACGGATGTGTGAGTCGTAAAACCGTGTCAAGTAGTAAGCAAACGACGACTAAAACGGTGAAAATCGTAAAAAAATGCAAACTTTTACCGTCACGTGATTAGCTAGGAATAAACTTGGTTAACAAATTTACATTTACAAGTTATGACTTTTTAATAAGTTGAAAGCGTTGCACAACAATACACACATGATAGATCTTACGCACCAACCACAAATATCAAATAACCTTTTGACCCTAAAAACATTTGATATGCTTGGATCACCTCTTCTCAATAAAACACCATCCTAGTGTTCAAACCTCTAATATGCTTGGATGACCCTTTTTTTTGTTTCGTATGCTTAGATAAGTTATGAATTAATCACAAACTAGTCTTAACCCCCCGCGTTGCGGGCGAGGGCATAAAACCGTGTTGCCGCGGAATGTGGGGCGTGAGGCGTAAAACCGTGCTAAGTAGCAACCAAACGGCGGCCAAAAGCGTAAAACAAAATCACAAATTTTTAACATCGAATGACTTACGTGACGTAAAACATAGACGAAGTTAAATGTATACCGACACGTATTGAAATTTTGATGGGTAAAAAAACTATGAGGGGCTAAATGTGATCACCAAACATCTTGGTAAGTAACAACCAAACGGCGATCAAACCCAAGAAAAACGTAATAAATATCTAACAACACCAAAATTTTATTAAAAATGAAAATGTTACAGTTTACCGTACAAAAAGAAAAAAAAGAAAGAAATAACAAAACACAAAAAAAAGAAAAAAAAAAGTCATATTAGGAATTTTTAGTATACAGAAAGAAAAGAAAAAAAAAGAAAAGACAAAACTCAAAAAAAAAAAAAGCCTCAAGGGTTAGAAATTAATAGATATAATCAATCAATATGTATAAACTTGATATGCATCAAATAGGAAAACAAATATCCAAATACGATAATACGATCAGAATTATACGAGCCTTCGTCACTTATGCATTGAATTTTGTGGGTTAAACCCAAGGTTTTTCTTTTATGATACACAAAAGGGTTATTTGCATGCACCATGATTGTTTTACTAACGCTTAATGAATAAAGTAAGGTTCTTGACCACACTTTCACTTTAATGTAACCGGTATAATTGTAGTTAATCTCTGACATACTTTGAGGTCTCAAGTTTAACTCCCACTAGTATTACTTTGAAGAACATTGGTGGTGGCAATGAAGTTTAGAACTAGTACTCTCTAGAGGTCACCAGTTCGAAACCGAGCCGAACCGGGTTTTATCGCAGTGAGCCTTCGGGCAAGTGGGTTTCCCCGAAACTAGTTGCTCGGGTATGCAATACATCCAACTCTGACTGTTATGAAGAAGGGGATGCATTTGCTTGATTGAGGGTATCCCATGATACTTATTCGATGACTTAGTTAGCCGTTGAAAATCATATAAAACTGTAAAAAAAAATTCTACTCACGTGATTTTGTACATAAAACATTGAAAATAAGAAATATATTAATAGGAAGACAAACTAAAATTTTCTTTCACTTTGTATTTCTTTCCATAAAACCGTGAAAAAAATGCTACTCACGTGATTTTGCATTAAAACTTTGAAAATCAGAAGGCTCCTATTAAATCCACATGGTATCATCTTATTCTCACATGGTTGATACGGGCCGTATAAGGTTATACGGCCCGTATAGAATAAAGTGAACCGACAAAGGCTGATACTGTGGTCGTATATATATTATACGACGATGATATACGGCTCGTATATATGTATACGACCCGTATACAATGATTTTCGTTTTTTTATTATTTTATTACTATTTGACGCGACGTATTATTACTCGATTCACGTGTGATTAGACGTAAGATTCTCTGATTCGATGTTATATTCCTCGAATCTCGTGCGAGTTATGTGATTAGACGTTAGATTCCTCGATTCGCGTGTTAATCATTTGAAACGATGTAATATTCCGTAAAATTGTACGATCGTATAAATTGTATACGATCGTATAGTGTTTGAATATTCAAATAATATACGATCGTATACAATTTATACGATCGTATACACTTGAATATTCAAAGGTTATACGATCGTATACATTATATACGCTCGTATAATGTTTGAATATTCAAACAATATACGCTCGTATATTTATATACGATCGTATAACGTTTGAATATTCAAACAATATACGCTCGTATATAATGTATACGGTCGTATCCTTGTTGAATCTTCAAACATTGTACGAGCGTATATCATATGTACAGTACGTTCGTATACAAGAACAGTATTCGTATAATACGTTAACGATAATCGTATAGTGATTGCTAAGTTGTAATTGTTATTTGTTACAGACGATATGGCTGAGTCATCAGCAGCTGCTGCGGCCCGTAGAGGTCGAGGTCAGGGTCGGGACCGTGGACGTGGACGCGTACGGGGACGTGGACATGGACGTGGACAGGAGGAGGAGATTGTGCCCGATTTTACTGAGACGGGGCAGTTTGTTAGAGATATCCCCCGAGGTACGGTTGCCTATAGGATTTTGGACAAATTACGGGAGATGGTGCTGGATGCGCCTCGGACCATAGATTTTCAGTTTTTGACAGATATTGGAGCGATTGGTCGGGTCCGGGAGCTCATGCCAGCTAACTCCCCGTGGGACCGCTTATTTGATGCCGCCGCAGAGCGGGCCCACAGGGAGATTACTTTAGAGTTTTTATCTACCTTTACATTTACGGACACCCGGGGTGGGGGTTTTCAGCATTTTTTGACGACAGACGCCGTAACTTTTACTATTTCCGGCACGCCTCAGAGGATGACACTTCCGCAGTTCGCTGTTGCCTTGGGTCTGTACTCAGCGGATGACTCAAGGTCACGCGCATTTTTTGATGCGCCAGTCAGCACGTCCACTGACGTGTTGTGGCCGTATTGGAAGACTATTGGGTTCGGGGAGTTCGCGAAACCGAGACAGCGATCCCCGAAGGCACGGGCGACTGATCTTTACGACCCGTTACACCGATACCTACATCGGTGTATCGCCGTGACGATCGCCGGTCGTCATGATAGCAGGGAATGGGTCACCCAAAGTGACCTATTCTTCTTGCACGACTTACTTACCGGCGGGAGGGCCAACTTGGCGTACAAGTTGGCCGCATATCTCGCCGAGTACGCTTTTAAGCGTACCTCTTCCCACATCAGCTGTGGGGCCTTCGTCACCCGTCTGGCGAAGGGTTACTTGCGCCTCCCCCCGCAGGTGGCAAGGGATATGACGCAGACACGCCAGCTTGACAGGGTTGGGAGGGACACAGCCCTATCGATGGTTTTGGCTCGCGAGGTCGAGGGAGGGCAGCTGGTTTGGGCTTATGGTGTGGGTGAGGGACCCCGTGGAGAGGGTGGTGATGAGGAGGGAGACGAGGGAGAGGGAGACGAGGGCGAGGGCGTGGACGGAGAGGGAGGCGACGGAGAGGGGGTCGCTCATGCTGCCGATCGATCACAGGTAGTTGAGGAGGAGTTACGGGGTGATCGCTCGTACGTTCGACGCAGCGTGAGACAGCGTGTGATGCCTCCACCGGGGGTGGAGGAGAGACTCGTTCAGGTCGAGTCGGCTGTAGCTGCAGTCAGAGGGGATTTAGCTGCAGTCAGAGGGGATTTAGCTGCAGTGAGAGATGATGTACAGTGGATGGTCGGGGCGATTGTGGCTATGCATTCTGCCACGCCCCTACCTCCACGAGCTGGCGCTGCCCCACCACCATCACCACCACCGTAGCTGCTTATTGTATTATTTTTATTTTTTTGTTATTTTACGTTTGAAACTTTGTAAAAGTTTATCTTTTTTTTAGATGTAAAACATTATAAATATTAATCTTTTGTTTAGATGTTATGTTGTTTGTTTAATAATTGTTGTCATAGTTTATCATAATCATATCACATATTTATCGTTTTACAAATAGAAAACTTATTAAACATAATAAATACGTTTAACTACAAACTCGTAACATAATCCGATATATACAATACTATTTTAAAATTTATAAAACTTATTCAAGGTTTCCCGATTGCAACAAAAATTAACTTTTCTATACATATTTATCGTTTTACAAATAGAAAACTTATTAAACATAATAAATACGTTTAACTACAAACTCGTAACATAATCCGATATATACAATACTATTTTAAAATTTATAAAACTTATTAAACGGTTTCCCGATTGCAACAAAAAATTAACTTTTCTATACATATTTATCGTTTTACAAAGAGGAAACTTATTAAACATAATAAATACGTTTAACTACAAACTCGTAACATAATCCGATATATACAACACTATTTTAAATAAAAAAATTTATTAAACGGTTTCCTGGTTGCAACAAAAAAGTTAACTTTTCTATACGGGTCGTATAACATTATACGGCCCGTATACATATTTCAAAACTAAAAACCCTTGGCAAACCTTCGAAACAAAATTATGCAAATATGTATACGGCCAGTATATAAGTATACGTCCCGTATACATATAAAAACAAAAAAAACATTCCACCGCATAAAATTCTGTGCATAAACATTCTATACGGCCCGTATCATTTTATACGGCCCGTATAGATATAGGGATGTAAAAATAAGATTATAGGGGATGTGGAAATAAACCAACCCAAATCCGAAATATGTTAACAGGAAGACGAAGTAAAATTTTCTTCACTCTTTGCTATTTATAATTTCTTTCCAAAAAAAGTTGAACCAATTTCGTCGTGTGTAGTGTGAACTACACCCCTTTTTTTATATTCCTTTCACGCCTTCTAAATATATAATAATATTGTTCGGTCTACATTAACCTACTACCAACTTCAATCTCTCTCATCATCACTCAATGGCAGCCAACTGTTTACCACCAACCGCCACTCTCCCCGGCGCCGCCACCACCACTCACCGCCGCTCTCCACCGTCCCCTGCCACCACCGTCAGTCCTTCATCCGTTTCGTTTCACTTTCTATCTTCTTCTGCATCTCTCAAACCTCTCAGATTATCTCACCAGGTTTTCTTCTATTTTGTTTTTTATTTGTAAGTTTCTGTTATGTTATGTGCATTGTTAATGTTGATTTTGTTGCAGAGGCGGTTGAAGATTCGTGTGTCTGGTGGTGATTTAGGTGCAGTGGTTGTTACCAAGTGTGTTGCGTCTGATCCTGTGCAGCTTAAGAGTGCTAGAGAAGATATTAAAGAGATTCTTAAAACTACCTTTTGTCATCCTATTTTGGTGATTACTGTTTACTAATGCTATTGTTATTTATTTGATTTAGTTTTGATTAACTTATATGGCTTAATAGTTACAAATTGATGTGGTTGTGTTGGAAATTGAACATTAGGGGTAAATGTATATTTGTATATGTTTTAGTTGAAGAAGTAGGGTTATTTATATGTTACTGTTAGCTAGTTGTTGTCTTTTGTTTGATAAGAAGTTGATTAGGGATCAACAGCTTGCTTGCACAAATATATTTTCTAGCTCGTCTTACGAGCTTATGTGGCATTTTCCCCTGCATATGATTGAGGTTCACTTGTTTCGTCCTGCTTTGTCCGACCACGAAGTGGATTCAGCTCTTGACCAGTGGGGTGCCAAGAAGTGTAAGCATGTTTGGCACACGACTTTTTTTAATCGTTAGCGGACTACAAAAGATAAGCAGGAATAGAACGCACACGTTTAGGGCCTTAGGCACATCTACAAGTAGACTCGATCTCTATTCATTTGGCGCATCACATTAGGGTAACTTGAGGATTAAGACAAGTAAAAACCTGTACATGAATGTTTGGTCTAAATTATATAGGATCATCCCCCCAATTATTTTGCCTAAATATTTATACAATATATAAATCAGGTCCTATGACTTTCTACCCCCTCGAAACTTTTGGTCAAGCTCCGCCACTGGGGTTAATCAGATTGTTACTGGAACTCATTGGTAACTCACTATGAGAACACGTTTCTATACAAGTTCTAAATTATTCATTGCTATATGGATTCTTAAATTGGGTTTGCTTCAAGTTTGAAGTTGTACATGTTTTAAACTTAATAGCTCTGGCGAGTTGATCATTTTTTTTTTCACATTTGCTTTGCTCTTTTATAATACCTATTGATCACAATCATGTACTCAATACTTTTGCTGATGAACATCATGTGACAACAGGTTCGCCTAGGATGGCATGATGCTGGTACCTACAACAAAAATATTGAAGAGTGGCCTCAACGAGGTGGAGCTAATGGAAGTTTAAAGTTTGATGTTGAACAGAAACATGCAGCCAATGCTGGCAAGTGATTTGTTACTCTTTAATTTTTCTATTTCTTGTTTGCCTCTTTGCTTCGGGTATTCTTTAACTGGCTGGTGATTTACAGGGCTTGTAAATGCAATGAAGCTTCTCCAGCCTGTCAAAGACAAGTATGCAGGTGTGACTTATGCGGACTTGTTTCAATTGGCTAGTGCTACAGCTATTGAGGTCACTTTTAGAAACCTTTCTGTGTTACTCTAGAGTCAAATAACAAAAAAAGAATATTTTTGAAAATTGACTTTATTGGTGCAAATTAACAACTGTAGGAGGCTGGTGGTCCTAAAATTCCTATGAAGTATGGAAGAGTTGATGTCACTGGACCTGAACAATGTCCAGAAGAAGGGAGACTTCCTGGTACTATTACTAACAGGATCACTTTTTTATTTGTGTAATGTTGCTGTCACATATCTGGCATCCAATCACTTCTACTTTCACCATGATGAAATGGAACAATCAACTTATTGAGTTTTCAGTACATGTGACAACTGGGAATTTATGGAGTGGCATTAAATGATCCACCTGCTTTTTACGAGACACCCTACAAAAATGTGAATAAGCATCCATGTACAGAGTTACACGTACACACGTTTTAATGTGTATACACACACAGGCACATCAAAACTGTTGATAATTCATTTTGCACATGTATGATAATATATACTAACTTTTTGATGTACATTAGGACACTCCTGATATCTGAAAAAAAATCTGTATATGCACATGTGCACTGCTGCGCATGTACATGTATATGTGTGCATGCACATGTATATGTGGTGTGTATATTTTGAAACACACATTAAATAAATGTGCTTATACATATATACATGCTCATATATACAAAGATACTCACATCTGTGTGTATTTAATTGTTTATATGCATATACACATAAGTTATAGGTACATGCACATGCACATAGACCAGTGTGAAGTCTGAATTTAGTCAATCTCTTTATGGGTCAATGCTTACTGAAAAAAGTTGAGAACCACAGACCAGTGTGAAGTCTGAACTTAGAATCCATTGATTTTAATAGGGATATTAATGGTGTTTAACATTTAGCTACAGATAGGTAGAGATTTCGATTAAACTTTTTATTCATTTTGTGGTTAGTTAAAGTGTTAAACTAGAAATATATTTAAGTTACAGGCAGCAGTGGTAGGGGATAAACTTTAGAGTAGTCTCACAGATCTGGTACAATGTAAATGTTACTGCTGTAATTACTAACTCAGATAATTCAGGTTGTAACACGATAATCTTGCTTCGTGAGGAAGCTTAAGCATACACTACGTCACATGGGACTCAACACATAAACCACTGCAACATTTAACACAGTAACAACAGCCGAGGAATAATCAGAACATAAATTACATGCTATCATTGTTTTATACTAATCTAGAGGGCTTGCATCATGTATACACATGCATACACATTTTGGATTTTTGACTTTTAACTAACCTTTACATTCGTTAATCAGATGCTGGTCCTCCTTCACCAGCTGATCACTTGCGTGATGTTTTCTACAGAATGGGATTGACTGATAAGGTTTACATTTCTAGTTCTAATTTATTTATCTACAATGAATCGTCATTGTAATTTGGTTGTGATGCTTATAATTGGGTTTTCAGGACATAGTTGCCTTATCTGGGGCCCACACTTTGGGTAGGTCGCGACCAGAACGCAGCGGCTGGGGCAAGCCAGAGACAAAATACACGGTAAGAGGCATTAAATACAATAAATTCTCGTCTCATATTTGCATACATGTGTCTACAAGCCACACACGCACATACACACGTGTGCGTGTACCTAAATCAGTGTATACCTGTAAGTGTACACATGCACGTCTACTTTTTTTATGTTTACTTTTCTTCTTTCACCTTTGTATGATCTTATTTTACGTCAAATGATGATTATGTGACAGAAAGATGGGCCTGGTGCTCCAGGAGGACAGTCTTGGACAGTGAAGTGGCTACGCTTTGATAATTCATACTTCAAGGTGATGCGATTACACTGAATCCTTTATTGTCTGTTCTCTCTCTACATCCTTTTTCTATTATTCTTTCATAATTAGATAAATAGTCCGTTTATTACTAAACAATAAATAGTCAATTCTACCAATGGGTTGTACAGGACATCAAAGAAAAAAGAGATGAGGATCTACTGGTTTTGCCTACAGATGCTGCTCTCTTTGAAGATCCATCTTTTAAGGTAATATACTAGGTTGGATGTCAGCAGTTTTTCTCTTGGAATTTGTCTTTTGTGTATGTGGAAACATTTTTCTGTGCAGGTATATGCTGAGAAATATGCTGTAGATGAAAAGGCATTCTTTGATGACTATGCTGAAGCGCATGCTAAACTCAGCAATCTTGGTGCTAAGTTTGATCCTCCTGAGGTTTGTATGATTTTAGTTTATTTTTCTATATATGCTTACATGAAGGGATTAAAAACGTTTTTGACATAGAGTATTAGTTGCAAAGTGCGTTATCTTGCAGTCACAACTCGCAAAATGGGTGGGTCAGGTCATTTTCTGGGACAGTCCAAACAGGTTAAAAAAATTTTAACAGTTAATGTGTCAATAATAGTCTTTTTTAGGAATAAAGTAATATAAGAGATTTTATGCATTAAAAATAGACTTTGGGCGACTTTCAACTTGATTGATTCACTCCACTTTTCTTTTATGCTTTTGATTTTTTTTTTTTTTTGCCTTATTGGCTCATTAAAGATAATGCGTAACCTGAAGCATCCCCTTCATGAGTAAATGGTTCACGATTGCCACCTCTAGAGTGGTGGTTACACATGAAAAAGCTTAGTTAAGTTCTGGACTCGTATGAGTTTGAAAACAATACCCACTAAACTGTATTCATCTATCACCATGGAATATTATCCATGTGAGATGCACCTCCCAAAAGAAGTAAATCATAGAACAACATAGTATTTTCATATATGGCTATATGCACAGCCTGTTGATACTTCTGCTCTTTTAAAAAAAAATTCCACTCTCCAATGCTCTAGGATAAAAATATTCCACTGTCAGTTATAGAATACATGGTTAGGATAAACATGATTCATCTTTTGAAGGATGTTATTTTTACTTACCAATATGTGGAGTTTGCAAGATGGGCCATTGGGTGGCTTAGGTAACATCTCAATTGGGTTTAAACGGGCCTAGTCACGTTTAGTTGACCCACGTACATTTTTTTCTTTATTTTTTAACTTTTTATAAATTATCAATGCGCTAATTTTATTAACATCGAGTCATCGACAATATTAGTCCATCCTTAGAATAAAATTATTTAGAGGCTGTATATTAAATAGACATCAGGTGACGTTCACTTGAGCTGCTCCTCCATTACACTACATAATTGGCCCATTTATAAGTAAACAGGTCAAAATGAAATTGATTTTGAAACTTACAGCGTATATGACATGTTCGTATAAATCCGTGTCAGGGATTTACAATTAATGATGAACCACCACCAGCTGCAGCTGCCACCCCTGAGAAGTTTGTAGCAGCCAAGTACTCGTCGGGAAAGGTTTTACCACAACTCTTTTTTATTTAAATATATTTTTACATTACAAGTCATTTCAGCTGATAGTTATAGCGGGTTTTGCATCACTTCATGCAAAGTATAACACCGTAGAGCAAGATTTGTTTTTTAACACGCTGCCACATCATTTAGATTTGTTGTGTTTGATGATTGGTGCAGGATTAATATACCAAGAAAGTCAGTGTGTTGTTTTCTTAAAGCATATCTTTAAAATAAATGCAAGAATGAAGCTATGAATCAAATAAAAAGTTGGGAGTGAGTAATAATAATGGAGATGGTAACACTCTGTTCAATGAGCTTTGCTTATTTGAATAATTGCAGAGCGAGCTTTCAGATGCAATGAAGCAGAAGATCCGCGCAGAGTATGAAGGGTTCGGCGGAAGCCCTGATAAACCTCTCCAAACAAACTATTTTCTCAATATTATGATTGTCATTGCTGTTTTAGCAATTTTGACATCTCTTCTTGGCAACTGATACATGCAGATTGGTTTGCTGCCTTTGTACAACTAAAGAGAGATGCATTTTTGTGTGGTTTTGCAATTGTTCATCCTTAGTAGTCTATTTTGCTTCAAGACATGCATATTAATTTTGATATGATAGATACAAGTTACAGGTAATTTACCCAAACCAATCAAAATAGGAGAGTAAAACCAACAGATAATTAAAAGATGTCGATGCAGTTATTTACAGTTGTTGGCATATAAAAACGTTTATAAGCTTAGCATTGTTCGTTTTTTTTTTTTGTATTTTTATGGGATAAAATCATGAAACAATAACCAATTTAATATTATTCTATTTAACTATAAAAACAGTTCCACTTATTTGTTGCGACTTCTTTTAAATACTAAAATGTTTTAAAGTTAAATAACATAATTAAACATGTATACGAAACTTGATGATTATATGGTGATCATTTTATCCAAGTTGACTTAAAGAAAACAATTGTGAAACTGTGGATTTGATCGGATGGATGGTTACCAATCCCCTTAAACACACGCCTGAATTTTGAAACAAAGCGATTACCCTTCCTCAAATTGTCCCGTAAACAGAGGATACAAATATACACATACTAGGTTAGAACCCCGTGTATTACACGGGTCGAATAAATGTAATTTTATATATTAAATAATAAAAAGTTATATCTTTATGAACCCCGTATATTGTACGTTCCAATTTCAAAAAATACCACTGGCTGTCTCAACTATTAACATATTGGCTTCCAATGGACCTTGACTAACAGAACCCTAATGTTGTTAGTCTATGATTACCGGAAAAACGATCATATTCATCTCTAGTTGGCATGATGCCTATTCATGAGGAAACCCAATAATTTGGGAAAACCTCTCTTGTGGGAATCAAAAATCTATACATAAAAGGTAACTTAAAATGCTCAATTTGAAACACTAACATTCATCCTAATCCGTTAAGTAAATAAAAAATAGAGTTGTATATGGAGATGGATTTATAGACCCAAAAACTCTATATATTATCTTGTAGTCCCAATCAAAACGAATTGAAAAAATTGAAGAAACAAAGTACATTTTGTTTTGGTGTTGAAGCATGACTATGAATTTGAAAGGTAAATTAATCTCTATCTTTACAAACAATTAAACATTAATATATTTTTTATCTCCACTGGTGACATGATTATACTCCAGTGATCCAAATTTTTTAATGGGTGTGGGGAAACAAACTTTGTCATTAAAGAAATGTAAAGATGCACGTGATCCTTAGTTTCTTGTAAATGTAGCTTATGAACATATATAAAAAAAGTTATATTTTTAATAAATTAGGATAATATTTAATATTAAATTATTATTTATATATTTAATATAAGATAAGTAGGAAATAGAGATATTTGTTTTAAAAATATATTAAATTAACAATTTAGATTTGAGGATAATATTTTATTAAAGTATAATAACATTTAATATTAATTTATTATTTATTTATTTAGTTAATATAAGATAAGTATAGATTTGAGGATACCTTCTATGAATGACACGTGTCCCAAACTTGGTTTCTTTTATTATATAGTATAGATACTTGGTAAAGGTTGGCATAGTTCTCATCGTAGTGTAACATGTGAATTAATAAATAGTTCACATCTGAATTATTATTATATATATATATATATTGTCACACCCTGGCTTTGCGGAAGCGTGGTTAATTTGGTGTGACTTCTTAATACCATAGCTTAATCATAACCAAGCTATATGAATTTAAAAACATGCAAGATCATCCATTAAGTTTTGAAAACCAAGTACAGTACCATTGTTTTAACGGGAACATACCCTAACAACCATAACCTTGTTCAACAGACATTACAAACTTAAAACATAACATAAACATGGTTTAAGGATTGTGTCTTGTCCAGGAAAGAGACACATCCCCTAAACCCCGGATGACCTCGGAAACTAGTGCAGCGGAAAACATGTCATACCGTGCCAGATCTCGTTAATTTCCTGAAATACATGTAAGTTGAAAAATCAACAATAATGTTGAGCGAGTTCATGTGTAAGCGAGTATGTAAAACACTTGTGAGTATAAAAATAGTCGTGGTATGTAGCAAATAAGGGGACTTGTGATCACCAATGGTTTGCAAGGTCACTGATATATGTGAAGCGCAAATAGGGAGACTCAAACCTAGCAGATTTCGCCACGGCATTAGTATGTGGACAAAGTCACCCCAAGGTCCGTTTCTAGTTTGGCCTGGGGCTGGACTCGCTACACCCAGATAGATCTACCGCTCCTGTCCCTCGGTCCCGACATGAGGACTAATGGCCTCATATTGCTCCTACCCACTCACATGATCTGAGTAATAAACCTCCTTACGCTAACCATACCGTATATAAAGTACTTGTAAACAAAGTAACATGTATTTCACCCCCGCAGTTAAGAAAACTGAAAACAGTTAGAGAAAAGGGGGACATGAACTCACAGTGAAGCGTCTCTACCAAGTATCTCCAAATCAGAAAGCTGTGCGACGACCTACAAGTGCTAATTCTATTAGACGGACGGCCGTGCTTTAGCTTTATAGTCTAAGTTTTTGGGAAATAGTTAGACAACTATTTCGTGTTTACATTTTGTATATACTCGGTAGTTAATTCTTCTTCCCAAGGATGGGGATTCAATACATGTGCGTTCATAAATATTTCCGTAAGTGCGTAAGTTACGTTTTAACAATCGAGTGGTAACATAATTACCGGTGTAACTTATATATTTATGGTGAAAGCGTTCGTATTATTTTGGAATCGTTAACGTTCGTAAATATTATTTTTACTCTAAAAATAATATTTAGGCATTTTCACAAAATAATCATAAACAGTGTGTGAAAAATATATATTTATCACGCTAAATTTTGTGAAAATCCCACCTCCGAATATTTAGTAAATAAAGTCATGGCGAAATTCATATCTCGAAAACATGTCAAAAATAATTCTAACACTTGTAATGTAAATAATTTTAAGTGTTAGGTTTTTTTAGAAAAATTTCGCCAGAGTTTCCTCTGTAACTGGAGGTGGCCACGCTTTCAAGCGTATCATTTTCTTTTACAAAATCAATTTCCAACAACTTCCTTATTCAATCAAACAATTTCCGACACATCCAACTAGTCGACAAGTATGTAAATCGCATAATCGCATGAACTTGTAGTTTTTCCCGAAAACTATAGTGTAAATCCCATTATATTTTGTGGATCTTTATATAAAGTAATTTTGACCTCGTAAAAACCTTGTTCTTAGAGAAATCCATCTTTACAACTTCTCGTCATCTTTTACAAAAATGGTTATTTGTCGGATCTTTTCATTTCACAAGTGTTTACACACTTGTGGTTTATAAAAATCATATTTGTTAGTGTAAGATCCGTCTTTTAGAAAACATGATTTCTTTAACTCTTGGTCCTTTGAAGATACCACTTGCAGATACGTAGATCTGCTAGTTTTAAACACTATTGTACAAGTTAAAACACTTTTACCCAAATAAAATATTTTTACACAAGTAAAACAGTTTTACACAAGTTCATGTTTCGCGTGTGGTAGAGTTTCACCTTTTAACCCTTGTATTATCCAAAACAAGCTTATGTTAAGATCCATGATCTTACCAAACCGGGTTAAACGATGATCCGAGCTACCACAATCATAGATCGGGTCTAAATAAGCACAACTTTCAATTACTACATCATTTACACAACACATGAGCCTTTAACCACCATTTTAAGTGTTTTTAGTAGACTTTTGTTCATCATTTTGCATTTTAACGAGATTTAACCGATAAAAACCCTCTTAACCACTTTAGAATAGTTTAGATACGAGTTCTAAGTATTATACCTCTAGCTCAAGGCTAGGGAAGGATCTTGACGAAATGGCGTGGATAAAAGCTAGATAAAGAGGTCCTTCGAACTCCGAGCGCACCAAGACTCCTAATACTCGACCTTTGATGTATGTATGATGTTGGAATGGCAAGAACCAAAACCGAAAGTATGATGGATGTGGGTGGGGGTCTCGGCCGAAAGTGATAAAGAGAGGGAGAGAGTTTAAGGTTGGGATGTTGTGAAGTGAATGATCTCTAGTGTTTAGCTAAGAACTTATAGACAAGTTTAAAGGTTTTAATCCAATGGATTATCTGTTGTTTAGATATGGGACAAGAGGATTAAAATAATCAAATAGTGTACAATTGTGTTCCCCATGGTTTGGGGCCGGTTAGAGAAAGGGGGGGGGGTCTAGTTCGATCTCAACTAGTAATTAGGTAGTTAGTTATGTTAAACTAAGTTAAGTTAAGTGTTTAACCCCGTTACTAATGTGTAGTGTGTTATGACGGGTGTTAGGGTAATCAGGGACCCTAACTGGCTCAGAAAAATATAAATAGTGAAAATAATAATATTTTCATGTTCCGGGTAAGGTCCGGTTGTTCGGTTGGATAGTAATCCGTTAAAGCGTTACTAAAGCTTTAAAGTGTCGTTATTATGCTTTTTAGTGACACTACTCATTCCTGACACTTTGGAAGGTGTCTAGTGTTATTTTTCTCATGTTTTGGCACTTTATTAGTTAGCTAAAAGCTGAATTATTTTGTAAAGTGCTGAGTTTTGTACTTAGAGTACGTTTTAGGCACATCCAGTCATAGTGACTTATTCCTAGAGACGCAGTTCCACAATCCTTATATCCCTACACTCACTACCAGTGTAGCAAAACATTTCTGGCTCATACAGGCCTTAGAGGCAGTGTTTTCCTGATGCTGGCTTTATCAGCATGTTCAATAGGTTATCCGTGTATTGTGCTACTGTGCTTTTTGTGCATCATGTTTGTCACTAAGGTGCCGTATGTGAATAATGTAGTGACGATAAGTAAAGTATGATGCAAGTAAGTACATGTATCAGATATTAAGTAGCAGTTCATCAGCTAGTTCAAACAAGCACAGTAATTAAGCAGTAATTAATCATTAATTTAGTCGTACGGATACCTGGTTTAGTGCGGGTTGTCACATTCTTCCCCCGTTAAATAAATTTCGTCCCGAAATTTAAGTTCTGCTTGTAGAAGCAGGGTTTTTAGGAAAAAGGTGGGGGTATTTCTCTTTCATCCGGTCTTCACATTCCCAGGTGTACTCAGGACCATGTCTGGCATTCCAACGAACCTTGACGAGCTTGACACTGCTCCGGCGGGTCTTGTTAACTTTCCAATCCGTGACCTCGACAGGTTCTTCAACGAAGTGGAACGTGTCGTCAACATGAATCTCGTCGGTGGGAATGGCAACGTCCACTTGAGTTGGACTTTTCTTTAGATTGGATACATGAAATGTATCGTGAACACCATTCAGTTCAGCAGGTAGGTCCAACTTGTATGCTACTAGTCCTATTCTTTCCAGAATTCTGAAAGGACCAATGTAGCGCGGATTTAACTTCCCACGCTTTCCGAAGCGTGCCACACCCTTCCAGGGTGAAACCTTCAATAACACCATTTCTCCAACTTGGAAATCCACATGTTTCCGGTTTGGATCCGCATAGGCCTTTTGTCTGTGGCGAGCTGCTTCGATGCGTTTAAGGATCTGCGCGATTTTGTCTGTCGTCTCTTGGACGATTTCGGGACCAGCGAGTTGCCTATCACATGCGTCAGCCCAACATAGGGGTGATCGGCACTTGCGTCCGTAAAGGGCTTCAAATGGCGCAACACCAATACTGGTGTGGTAGCTGTTGTTGTATGAAAATTCGACCAAAGGTAAGTGTTTGTCCCAGCTACCGCCCAAATCCATAACACACGCCCTTAGCATGTCTTCCAAAGTCTGTATCGTGCGCTCGCTCTGGCCGTCAGTTTGCGGATGAAACGCAGTGCTCAGATTCAATTGTGAGCCAAAGGCTTCTTGGAAGGATTGTCATATCCTTGACACAAACCTTCCGTCTCTATCAGAGATGATTGAGAGAGGTACTCCATGGCGTGCGACAATCTCTCTCATGTATATTTCCGCAAGTTTACTAGTACTGTCTTTCTCCTTGATCGGCAGAAAGTGTGCGGACTTTGTTAGGCGGTCAACTATCACCCAAATCATATCATGGCCTCTTGGCGTTCTTGGCAATTTTGTAATAAAGTCCATGGAGATTTGTTCCCATTTCCACTTGGGAATCTCGGGTTGTTGCAGAAGTCCCGAAGGCTTCTGGTATTCCGCTTTAACCTTAGCGCACGTTAAACATTTGCTCACGTAAACAGCAACATCGCCTTTCATCCTAGGCCACCAATAGTAATCCTTGAGATCCTGGTACATCTTATCCGATCCAGGGTGGATAGAGTACCGTGACTTGTGAGCTTCGTCAAAAATAACTTTCCTTAAATCACCGAACAGAGGAACCCAAATCCTTTTCTCGAAGCATAACGTTCCTTCTACGTTTGGTACCAAGAGCTTCTCCATCCCACGGAGATATTCTTCTTCAAGGTTTCCTTCCTTGAGAGCTTCCTTTTGCGCGGCACGAATGCGCAAGGAAAGATCGGTTCGGACAATCATTTCCAAAGCCCTAACCCTTATGGGCTTGATTCTCTCTTTACGACTTAGGGCATCGGCGACCACGTTCGCCTTCCCTGGATGATACTTTATCTCGCAGTCGTAATCGTTTAGCAACTCAACCCATCGTCTTTGCCTCATATTCAACTCCTTCTGGTTGAATATATGCTGTAGGCTCTTGTGATCTGTAAAGATTGTACACTTCGTACCATAAAGGTAGTGTCTCCAGATCTTTAAAGCAAAAACCACTGCGCCAAGCTCCAAATCGTGTGTGGTATAGTTCTTTTCATGTACTTTCAGTTGACGCGATGCGTAAGCAATAACCTTTTGGCGTTGCATCAACACGCATCCCAATCCTTGGCGCGATGCGTCGCAGTATACCACAAAATCATCAGTACCTTCTGGTAGAGCTAAGATTGGCGCGTTACAAAGCTTATCCTTCAGTATCTGGAACGCTTCTTCCTGTTTGATTCCCCAGTCAAACGTCTTATCTTTCTGGGTGAGGAGCGTCAAAGGTTGAGCGATTTTTGAATAGTCCTCAATGAATCTTCGATAATAGCCAGCCAAACCCAAGAATTGCCGAATCTCGGTTGGCGTCTTTGGCGTTTCCCAATCCTTGATCGCCTCGATCTTGGTTGGATCCACGTGGATTCCATCTCCATTTACCACGTGCCCAAGGAATTGGACTTCACGTAGCCAAAATTCGCACTTGGAGAATTTGGCATACAGCTGTTCCTTCTTTAGCAGCTCCAAAATAGCTCTTAGATGTTGTTCGTGCTCGGCCTTCGTCTTTGAATAAATTAAAATGTCATCGATGAATACAATTACGAACTTATCCAAGTACGGCTTGCAAACTCTATTCATCAAATCCATAAAGACTGCAGGTGCGTTTGTCAAACCAAACGGCATAACAAGGAACTCCTAGTGCCCATAATGAGTTCTGAAGGCTGTCTTCGGAATGCTTTCCTCTTGTATTCTGAGCTGATGGTATCCAGATCGAAGATCGATCTTTGAATAAAAGCTTGAACCTTGAAGTTGGTCAAACAGATCATCAATTCTTGGCAGGGGATACCTATTCTTGATCGTCAGCTTGTTCAGCTCCCGGTAGTCGATGCACATTCGAAAACTACCGTCCTTCTTTTTGACAAACAGGACCGGAGCTCCCCAAGGCGAGAAGCTTGGTCGGATAAAACCCTTGTCTAACAACTCTTGGAGCTGTGTCGACAGTTCTTGCATCTCAGACGGAGCAAGTCTATAAGGTGCCTTAGCCACAGGCGCGGCGCCTGGAACTAAGTCAATGTGAAACTCTACTTGCCTATGAGGTGGCAGTCCAGGTAAGTCTTCTGGGAAGACTTCTGGGTATTCCCTCACGACAGGGATATCTTCGATCTTTGGCTCAGCAGCCTTTTTATCCACAATGTGTGTCAGAAAGGCAACACATCCTTTCTGCAAACACTTCCTTGCTTTCAAGCAGCTGATAATCCTTAACGGCGTATCACGCTTCTCTCCGTGAACCACAATTGTCTCGCCATCTTTGATTGGGATACGAACAACCTTTTCATGACAAACGATCTCTACTTTGTTGCCTGATAACCAATCCATTCCTACCACCACGTCGAAGCTTCCCAACTGGACTGGTAGTAGATCTAGAGCGAACTCTCGCTCTCCTAATTCGATCACACAACCTCTAATAACTTCATTGGCTTCTACTAACTTTCCATTGGCCAATTCGATTGAGTAGGGAATATCTAACTTATTAGCGGCTAAACCAAGCATATTCTTAAATTCTAACGATACGAAGCTATAATCGGCACCAGTATCAAATAAAACGGATGCATAGCGTTGATTCACAGGGAACGTACCAGTAACGACATTGGGGTCCTGGCGCGCTTCCCTAGCTTCGAGTTGGAATACTCTTCCACGGGCTTGGTTTAACTCTGGGCAGTTCTTCTTGAAATGCCCGATATCTCCGCAGTTATAACATCCCAGTCTTTGCCCGTTTCCACCAGCTTGATCATTCCTCTGATTACGATTCACAGCACCTGCTTGGTTAGCATTGTTGCCGCGATTTCCGTCTCCTCCATTGTTTCCTTGTGAGCGATTTCCAACACCACCACGGTTATTATTCCTATTCCCAAATCCTCCCTGGCCTCCTCGGCCAGCACTAGCCCAACAGGAATCTTTTGAGTGGCCCAGCTTTCCACATGCTTCACATATTTTCACACTACAATGGCCAGTATGATGGCGTTGACAGACATTGCACTTGGGCTGGGTGCCCTGATATCCTTTTCCTTTCTTTCCACTACCAGCTGATCCTCCTTTCTTAACCGCCACACTGGCGCCCTGCTTGAAGTTTGAGAACTTCCGCTTGCTACCTCCTGACGACTCGACGTGAGTCTCTTTCTTCTTCGGCTCTGCTTCATCAAACTTGTTCAAACGAATAGCCTCCTCAGTGAGAGCTACGCTCAAATCGATCGCCTCAGTAATGGTCGCAGGCTTGGATGAGGTTACCATGCTTATGATTTGAGGAGCTAGTCCCCAAATGAAGCGTTCAATTCTCTTGAACTCAGGAGTGACCATGTAAGGTACCACGTGCGATAAGTCATGGAACCTTTGAACGTATTCCGCTATCTTTGGACCGTCCATTTTCAAATGTCAGAACTCGGTCTCCAATCGCTGGATTTCTGCGCGGGAACAGTACTTTTTGCGCATAAGTTCCTTCAGTTCGGTCCAGGTCAGTGCGTAGGCAGCAGCTTCGCCTAGTGTCTGTACTTGTAGATTCCACCAGGATAGGGCTCCATCTAGAAATAGCCCTGAGATATAGGTGACTTGCTGATCCAGCGCGCACTTGCTCATGCGTAGAACATATTCGGTTTTCTCAGCCCAACGAACAAAGGCGACAGCACCTCCAGTGCCTTCAAAGTTGACCGGTTTGCAGTCTAGAAACTGCTTGAAAGTGCATCAGTGAGGGGGATTGTTATTGCCTTGGTTAATACTCCCGCTCGTTCCGGGCTGAGATGCTGCATACTGTGCTATGGCAGCAGCAATGACTTGTTGTAGTTCTGCCTCAGTAGTAGGCATGCGTGTCTCACGTCTTGGCGGCATCTTCTAAAAGATGGTTTAAGTCGGTCAGGCCATAGTAAAACGTACGTATATAGTAATAGTAATAGCACATAACATCTCGTGTCATCAACACATCACAAATACCAATCACACATCATCCCATGTCACAAAAATACAAATAAGCAATCAAGCGAATCAAATATGATGAGAATACTGCGATTGCCATATATCGAGACCACGTAGTAAGTGTATCAATACATCCCTGTGTCATACAATCATCAATCCACTAGGGGTTACATCACCCCTGTCCAAAAACTACATCAGTGTCAATACAACATCAAATATATGTCAACAAAAGTCAGAATCATAAAGTAGTCTCCCAAAAATGCTGTGCAGTCAAAAGCAATCGCCGCCTTCTCATCCTCGTCTACCCAAACAGCACTGATGAGCTCTATACAGATGGTGGTGGAGGAGGAAAGTGGGTGTAAAACAAATGACGTAACTGGAGCCAGTCCTCCTCCTGGGCTCGCTGAGTACGAATGATAGAGGCAACCTGCTGCCCTAGTGTAAAGAGACGAGCAGTATAATCTGGAGGTAAAGGTCGAAACGGCTGCAGCGGAGAGTGTGTCCGACCATGACACTGGCAAGGTGGCAGCTGAGCTCTCTCAAGCTCCTGGATGCGCTGTGTGTGCGACTCGTGCTGAGCGACAAAGGACATCAAAATGTCCTCGATAGTATACCCCCTGTGGAAAGAATGGTAGGGGTCAGTAGGTGGCATACCAGAGTCTGGTGCCCAAAGAAACGGCTCACGGGTGGGGTCAAAAGGTGCCACATGAAATGGAGCAACAGTGGGTGGAACAGATGACATCTGGGGCATGAAAGGGATAGACATCGGTACATGCCCAAAAGGATGGGCTGAAGAACCCTCTCCAGGCCTCGCTGGAGGTACAAACTGAGGAACCTGAAAAGAAAAATCAACATGTCGTGTATCAGGGATCTGAGGGGGAAATGGTGGAACATCCTCATCAGTAGGTATCCAACCGTGCTGTGCGTGCTCATCTGGTGGATCCATGCGTGCTGCGAACAGTGCATGCTCGGGCTCTAGTGGAACGGGATCAGGTGCAACCAAAGGGTGAACAGGTGCAATGTGCTCAACAGGATGGTCAATAGGTATATCAACAACAGGTAAGGGAACAACAGGATCAACAACAACATGATCGCCCTCTAACAAAGGGACATCCATGGGGAGATCGCCACCAAGTGGATCTGCTATAACAGGCTCAAAAGGTATATCAGCATGTACGGGATCATGCTCAAGCATGGGGTCTAGAGCGGCTGCCTGCTCAAAGGCGACGGCAGGCTCAGGGTCATCAAATGCCATCTCGAAGTCAAACTCTGGGTCG
Organism: Helianthus tuberosus; assembly: GCA_030545235.1. Classification (NCBI taxonomy): domain Eukaryota; kingdom Viridiplantae; phylum Streptophyta; class Magnoliopsida; order Asterales; family Asteraceae; genus Helianthus; species Helianthus tuberosus. The sequence continues at coordinate 61,201,326 of CM060377.1, read as the reverse complement.
ATAGGATCTACTGGGTCAGCTAGATCCTCCATGGGCTGATCCATAGGTATGAACTCGATATCACGATCTGGGTCGTATCCCGGGGGAAAGATAGGGTCCGAATCCTCTATGTCATCATGGTCAAACATAAAGCTGGGAATAGGTGCAACAGATGATGCCTGGTCAGGATCAGAATCGTGCACAAGGTGATGTGCACTCAAAGTATGAGAAGGTGCGGATGCCACAGACTCGAAGGAGTCTGGGACGGGAGAATGTGCTGGCGAATCCTCAGCGGGAACGTCAGCGATCATCAAAAGATCATCAGCAACAGGAAGGGCCTCGCCCTGAGCATCCTCCTCTAAAGGCTCGTCATCGAGTAGATCGATGTCGTCATCATCTCCGTCGTCGAGAAACAAACCATGGGCGGGATATGAAGCAAGTGGTACGGGAGCAGGAATCTCCACTAAAGGTAGGTACCCAGCAGGAAGGTCATCTGCACGCTCATCAGCACCATCGGGTAGTGCGAAGGGCTGGAAATCGTCCTCATCAGTGCTGGTATAGTCGGACGTGTACACCTCGTGCTCGGAGGGTGTAAGGTCATCAGATACAGTGTGTATAGGTCCTGTGGTGCCCGAATCGTCAGTATCAGTCGAATCCATGAGTCTGTAAAATAAACATAAATATGCTTAAATAATCAGTCATACAATCAGTTAATCACATAAGTCACCAAGTAAGGTATCACAATATTCTCCTAGTCTCACTAGCCAATTTCTCCCAGCCTTTAAGACTGCTCTATCCTCCACCTCGACCACTTAGATCGAGCCTCGGTCTCCAATACCGAGCCTCAGTCTCCAAACTGAGCCTACTTTTCCTAGTCGACTACCTTGGTCACCTAGACCAAGCCTCGATCCTCCAGACCGAGCCTCAGCCCTCCAGGCTGAGCCTATAATAAATCAACGTGCCCAACTACCTCGGTCACCTAGACCGAGCCTCGATCCTCCAGACCGAGCCTCAGCCCTCCAGGCTGAGCCTATAAATAATAAAATGTGCTCAACATTTGTTTGTAAAAAGTTTTGGATCTGGACTTAAGTGGTATGCAGAAAAATGTTTTCGTGAGAGCCCTAGTGATCATAGTCTAGACTCGAGAAAGAATCCTAGTTCGCTATGATCAGAGCTCTGATACCAAGCTGTCACACCCTGGCTTTGCGGAAGCGTGGTTAATTTGGTGTGACTTCTTAATACCATAGCTTAATCATAACCAAGCTATATGAATTTAAAAACATGCAAGATCATCCATTAAGTTTTGAAAACCAAGTACAGTACCATTGTTTTAACGGGAACATACCCTAACAACCATAACCTTGTTCAACAGACATTACAAACTTAAAACATAACATAAACATGGTTTAAGGATTGTGTCTTGTCCAGGAAAGAGACACATCCCCTAAACCCCGGATGACCTCGGAAACTAGTGCAGCGGAAAACATGCCATACCGTGCCAGATCTCGTTAATTTCCTGAAATACATGTAAGTTGAAAAATCAACAATAATGTTGAGCGAGTTCATGTGTAAGCGAGTATGTAAAACACTTGTGAGTATAAAAATAGTCGTGGTATGTAGCAAATAAGGGGACTTGTGATCACCAATGGTTTGCAAGGCCACTGATATATGTGAAGTGCAAATAGGGAGACTCAAACCTAGCAGATTTCGCCACGGCATTAGTATGTGGACAAAGTCACCCCAAGGTCCGTTTCTAGTTTGGCCAGGGGCTGGGCTCGCTACACCCAGATAGATCTACCGCTCCTGTCCCTCGGTCCCGACATGAGGACTAATGGCCTCATATTGCTCCTACCCACTCACATGATATGAGTAATAAACCTCCTTACGCTAACCATACCGTATATAAAGTACTTGTAAACAAAGTAACATGTATTTCACCCCCGCAGTTAAGAAAACTGAAAACAGTTAGAGAAAAGGGGGACATGAACTCACAGTGAAGCGTCTCTACCAAGTATCTCCAAATCAGAAAGCTGTGCGACGACCTACAAGTGCTAATTCTATTAGACGGACGGCCGTGCTTTAGCTTTATAGTCTAAGTTTTTGGGAAATAGTTAGACAACTATTTCGTGTTTACATTTTGTATATACTCGGTAGTTAATTCTTCTTCCCAAGGATGGGGATTCAATACATGTGCGTTCATAAATATTTCCGTAAGTGCGTAAGTTACGTTTTAACAATCGAGTGGTAACATAATTACCGGTGTAACTTATATATTTATGGTGAAAGCGTTCGTATTATTTTGGAATCGTTAACGTTCGTAAATATTATTTTTACTCTAAAAATAATATTTAGGCATTTTCACAAAATAATCATAAACAGTGTGTGAAAAATATATATTTATCACGCTAAATTTTGTGAAAATCCCACCTCCGAATATTTAGTAAATAAAGTCATGGCGAAATTCATATCTCGAAAACATGTCAAAAATAATTCTAACACTTGTAATGTAAATAATTTTAAGTGTTAGGTTTTTTTAGAAAAATTTCGCCAGAGTTTCCTCTGTAACTGGAGGTGGCCACGCTTTCAAGCGTATCATTTTCTTTTACAAAATCAATTTCCAACAACTTCCTTATTCAATCAAACAATTTCCGACACATCCAACTAGTCAACAAGTATGTAAATCGCATAATCGCATGAACTTGTAGTTTTTCCCGAAAACTATAGTGTAAATCCCATTATATTTTGTGGATCTTTATATAAAGTAATTTTGACCTCGTAAAAACCTTGTTCTTAGAGAAATCCATCTTTACAACTTCTCGTCATCTTTTACAAAAATGGTTATTTGTCGGATCTTTTCATTTCACAAGTGTTTACACACTTGTGGTTTATAAAAATCATATTTGTTAGTGTAAGATCCGTCTTTTAGAAAACATGATTTCTTTAACTCTTGGTCCTTTGAAGATACCACTTGCAGATACGTAGATCTGCTAGTTTTAAACACTATTGTACAAGTTAAAACACTTTTACCCAAATAAAATATTTTTACACAAGTAAAACAGTTTTACACAAGTTCATGTTTCGCGTGTGGTAGAGTTTCACCTTTTAACCCTTGTATTATCCAAAACAAGCTTATGTTAAGATCCATGATCTTACCAAACCGGGTTAAACGATGATCCGAGCTACCACAATCATAGATCGGGTCTAAATAAGCACAACTTTCAATTACTACATCATTTACACAACACATGAGCCTTTAACCACCATTTTAAGTGTTTTTAGTAGACTTTTGTTCATCATTTTGCATTTTAACGAGATTTAACCGATAAAAATCCTCTTAACCACTTTAGAATAGTTTAGATACGAGTTCTAAGTATTATACCTCTAGCTCAAGGCTAGGGAAGGATCTTGACGAAATGGCGTGGATAAAAGCTAGATAAAGAGGTCCTTCGAACTCCGAGCGCACCAAGACTCCTAATACTCGACCTTTGATGTATGTATGATGTTGGAATGGCAAGAACCAAAACTGAAAGTACGATGGATGTGGGTGGGGGTCTCGGCCGAAAGTGATAAAGAGAGGGAGAGAGTTTGAGGTTGGGATGTTGTGAAGTGAATGATCTCTAGTGTTTAGCTAAGAACTTATAGACAAGTTTAAAGGTTTTAATCCAATGGATTATGTGTTGTTTAGATATGGGACAAGAGGATTAAAATAATCAAATAGTGTACAATTGTGTTCCCCATGGTTTGGGGCCGGTTAGAGAAAGGGGGGGGGGGGTCTAGTTCGATCTCAACTAGTAATTAGGTAGTTAGTTATGTTAAACTAAGTTAAGTTAAGTGTTTAACCCCGTTACTAATGTGTAGTGTGTTATGACGGGTGTTAGGGTAATCAGGGACCCTAACTGGCTCAGAAAAATATAAATAGTGAAAATAATAATATTTTCATGTTCCGGGTAAGGTCCGGTTGTTCGGTTGGATAGTAATCCGTTAAAGCGTTACTAAAGCTTTAAAGTGTCGTTATTATGCTTTTTAGTGACACTACTCATTCCTGACACTTTGGAAGGTGTCTAGTGTTATTTTTCTCATGTTTTGGCACTTTATTAGTTAGCTAAAAGCTGAATTATTTTGTAAAGTGCTGAGTTTTGTACTTAGAGTACGTTTTAGGCACATCCAGTCATAGTGACTTATTCCTAGAGACGCAGTTCCACAATCCTTATATCCCTACACTCACTACCAGTGTAGCAAAACATTTCTGGCTCATACAGGCCTTAGAGGCAGTGTTTGCCTGATGCTGGCTTTATCAGCATGTTCAATAGGTTATCCGTGTATTGTGCTACTGTGCTTTTTGTGCATCATGTTTGTCACTAAGGTGCTGTATGTGAATAATGTAGTGACGATAAGTAAAGTATGATGCAAGTAAGTACATGTATCAGATATTAAGTAGCAGTTCATCAGCTAGTTCAAACAAACACAGTAATTAAGCAGTAATTAATCATTAATTTAGTCGTACGGATACCTGGTTTAGTGCGGGTTGTCACATATATATATATATATATATATATATGAATTGAAAGTCATGATGAACAGTAAAACGAATTTCTTATGTTATTATTTTTATTTTTTTATTTCCAATTTCAACCCTATACTTTAAATAATATACGCTTTTAATCAATTTAGATATATTAACAGGGTGGAGTTATTGTAAAAAAGACCAAAAGTGTGAGAAAGGTAAGAAAGAATCTCAGCCATTAGATCTAAATTAATTGAAAAGGGTATAATTGTAAATGCATTAACAAATTCAAATATGGTAATCCTTGATTTAATGATTTGGAGAGAGAAAATCATTGATTTAAGGACTTGTAACCGTCCATAATCAGAGCATGTTCATGACATGGTGTTTTAAATAAATTCATAGTTCAATTCATGGTGTTTTTACAAAATAATATAACACCATTCAGTAAACAAAATATAACACCATTCAGCAAAAAAAAAAAACACCATTCACACAAAAAATAACATCATTCAGCACAAATATAACACCATTCAGCACAAAAAAACACCATTCAGCAGTAAATAATATAACATCATTCAGTACAAGAATATAACACCATTCAGTAAAGAAATATAACACAATTAAGAAAAAGAAAATAACACCATTCAGAAAAGAAAAAAACACCATTAAGAAAAGAAAAATAACACCATTCAGAAAAGAAAAAAACACCATTAAGAAAAGAAAAATAACACCATTCAGAAAAGAAAAATAACACCATTTAGTACACAAAATAACACCATTCAGTACAAGATATAACACCATTCAGTAAAGAAAATATAACACCTCTGTATCATCTTCTCCACTTCCGGCAAAGAGATTTCCGTCACTGTCTCCGGCGACTAACCGGCGAGATCAGTCCGTTTAAATGTCAACAAGCGTCTCACCACCACTGCCGACCCGGCACCCACCACCGCCGCACCACCAGCGTCGCACCACCACCGCCGCACCACCACCGCCGCACCACCAGCGTCGCACCACCACTGCCGATCCGGCACCCACCACCGTCGCACCACCAGCGTCGCACCGGCACCACTGCAATGTAGAGAGATAGATCGAATTTGAAGAGAGAGAGAAAGAGTTATGGTCGTGCGATTGGAGTGAGAGATCGAAATTGTAGGGATTTTGATTACAATTACCTATTTTGAATGGATATAAAGACTTTATTACCCCTATAATTTTCAATTCAGTCCAAAAAAATAAAACAAATTTTACAATTTGGTCCCTATTATTCTAAACCATTAGATCAAAGATCTAATGGTGTATATTCTTTCTTATCCTTCTCACACTTTTGGTCTTTTTTACAGGAACCTTTACCTATATTAACATAAACTTATGATAAATAATAGTTGAAATATTTTAAGTATTTATTTTTATTTAGTAATATTTTATCAAGGTATTTGTTCTTTTTATTAGTAGCATTTTGTTTAGCATTCAATTTGATTTTTTATAATAACTTACGTTCGGAACACTACGATAGCGACACGATATATGTTATCAAACAAAAAAAAACATTAAAATTAATACATACTGGTACCGATGTTGTTCAGTCTGGTACGGTATGATAGCAATACGATCTTAGTTTATCGAAAGGAAAAACAATAAAAATAAATCCTGGTAATGATACAGATGTTGTTCAGTCGATTTCGGTTTGGGTTGGTACGATAGGGGCACAATAGCCGTTTCCATTATATTTATACGCCAACGTTGAAAAAAATAAACATAGAATGCAAACCAACTAAACTGATATCAACTGAACAACATACAAATCAAATGATGTGTTGTGAGGGTTGATCAACATACAAATCAAATGATGTGTTGTGAGGGTTGATGTGTTGTATTGCAAGCAGCCGACGCAAGTTCGATTGTTGTTGTGTCCGATTCTATGTTTTGCAAATATGGGGCTAGCCCACTTGGTATAGGCATATGCCGCTTAAGGGAGATGTTCCAGGTTCAACCTTTGTATCCTGGGCAAGAGACCAAGAGTGATAAAGATTAGAATTATTAGTGAATAGAGGAGACCAGCCGTTGTCATTCAAAAAAAAAAAATGAACAACATCGGTATTGGTATGGATATTCGTTTTTATTGTTTTCGATGTAAGGTTTTCTCTTTCGATTACTATAACGAGTGTAAGTAACATAACGAACCAAACAGATACCAACCGAATTTTTGCCGCGAAGCGTGAGGGGAAAATCACTAGTTTACATTAATTTATAATCAAATGTAAATGTAGCAACCTAGTTAAATTTGTGGTTAAAATGTTTTTTTCTTCTTGTTTTGGACGAGGAGGAAATTTTATATAATCACCAAAATTAGTAAACTTATATCTATAGTCTAAGGATCAAATACAAATGCGTCTTTACATACAAAATGACTTTAACATGAAAAATGAAGAATTTTTTTTTTTTTTTGATTTTTTTTACCATCTACCTATGAATGATGTTTAATTACAAAATGTAAAAAAAATTGTGATTTTAGTGGTGTAATTATGTAATTTTGTAGAGTAATTATAATTACTCTACAGTAATTACCTAATTATTCTACTAGTGTAAAATGGCGATTTTTTTTATTTGGGAGTGAAATATGTGCTTAATAAGATAGAAAAAAATTTCAAAAAAAAAAAAAAATCTCTCATTCACTTGTCACATTAAACCGATTTGTATGTTAAGACTTTTTTCTACCGGAACGTAACTCTATATCTATACTATATTATAACGCATGAGGTGATATGTTTTAAAAGTATACACATTGAATTCTTTATCTCCATTTCTATAATTACACTAAAACTCACTACTTTTTCTTTTTTTTTTCAATTAAATAACATTTTCTTCAACCTTTATCATTACTTTTTCTCTTTCCTCTACTCACAATCATTTTCAAAAATACGAAAAAAATTATAGGGGTGAACGGTGTTTCTCATATATTTACAGATAAACAGTAACATTATTTCTCTCTACTCACAACTATTCCTTATCTATATTTTCTATAAAATGAGAAATCTCATTGACATAAGAAAAGCTAATGTGGCAGCCATAGATGGTGTCCAACAATGTTTTTTTTTATGTCATCAACAATGAGGTGGAAGCCATAGAGAGAGCATAGTGACATCATAAATTCAAACCACTGCCTCACTTTTAAACCATCAAAGGTCTAGCCTACATTCTTTCTTCAAACCACTACCCCACATTCAAATTTCAAACCTCTGGTCCTCCCTCAAATTTCAAAGAACTGCCCACATACAAAAGGGCAAAGCTCTGCCCATCATTCAAAATTCAAAAACTCTGTCTACACTCAAAATTATGGCTCCAGATTCAAAATTCAAACCATCTAGATATATAAGACTAAAGGGTATGGTGAGGATGGGCTTGGAGGGGATGAGCCGCCACGTAGGCGCCACGTAGGCTCGGCTCGTGGGGGATGAACCCCTTTATATATATATATATATGTATGTATGTATAGATGTATGTGTGATAAGGAGAGAGGAGAGAGGCCGGCTGAATCGGCTGTGGGGAGCCGTTTGGGCCTGAGGGGGGTGGTGTGGGGGACCGGCGCCGGTCCAAGCCGGGGCTAGCCGGCCCCCATACCCTTTAGTCTAATATACTCTCTTCTTCAATCAATTACACTCTCTCTCTCGATATTCACTTTCTCTTTCACCTTTCAAGAATCGCAAATGAAATTAGGGTTTGCTGCAACCCAATTCTCTCACTTATTCACCAAATTTCAACCTCCAAATTTACCCTAATTCCGTCGATTACGCCACCATGTCCACAGAGGAGCCACCGTTCTCCACCACCGCCATTCCACCTCCTCACCGAAGACGACATTTCTCAACTCACCCGCGAAGACTGTCGCCGCTTCCTCAAACAAAAAGGTTTCGTTTTGTTTCGTATCATCCAACTTGAAATGAAAATTGTAATTGAAATGGAAATCGAAATTGAAATTGTAAGTTTTGGATGATTTGTAGGGATGAGACGACCTTCGTGGAACAAATCACAGGCGAGTATATGGAACCGACAATGTATGCTTATGGTATAAAATATTAAGTCACGAAGCAACCAAATGGTGAACAGGTATAAGAACTGGTTACACAGCTGATTAATGTACTATTAGCACATTTCATGAAGCAACCAAATGATACAAGAAAACAAATTGGTACCTCTCTTTCTTTTAGTAAAGCTGCATAATTAACTGATAGTGCCTTGATCTGTGCCTCAGATTCCTGAAGCCTCTTGATCTCTGCTTTGTATTGTTTGATCTACAGAACAACATAGTTTAAAAAAGAAATGGTGAGTCTATCGTTGTTCATTGTTTCGTTATTGTAGATCTTCACTGTATTTTGATCACAGTTTACCGTACACTTAATTGATTTCAATCGAATTATGTATTCTGAAATCAACTTCTTTGTTCTTTCATCGTTGAACTGAAATCAGAACAGTGATTGTTTACCCGGTGATTTCCGGTGATGGAGGCTATGGTTCTGGTAAGATTCTGACCAAATAACTCTGTTGTGCAGTATTGTCCGATAGTCGGCAAAGGAACATGATTTGGTAATAGTTAATACTTTTGATTTTTATAGCTTGTAGCACAATCACTTTCTTCCTTTTTGGGTGTTTTAAGGTTATTATTATTGCTTGAACTGAAATCGGAACATTGTTTTAGGCTATAAAGTTTTGTTTCAGAGGCTTCATTTAGAATATTTATCATACAAAAAGTTTTCTAATTCAGTTTTTTGATTCTGTCAGCCCTGTTTGATCAAACAAGCTTTCAGATTCATTTGATAGAATTGTGTCGGGATATCTGAATCTTTATCATCAACGCCAATCATGGTTAGTTTCGCTACAATTTGTCATCACAAATTTTAATTTCTTTTTTACACTTTTGAGATGCACATCACTGTGTTCATAATTTTAATTGAGTACAAAACTATGCTTTGAGTCTATGAATGCAAACATGGACTTAGTAATATTGCAAAGGGGATTACAACCCAGAGAATTATATCAGTTATTTTATAAGTTATTTTATATTTTTTTGGTCCTCATTTTTTTTACTATTTGATGTTAAAAGCCTCAAGGAGATTACATAGAGCTTCATAGGAAGAGAAATGGATATTGCCCTGATCATTTTGAGAGGAAGCGGAAGAAGGAAGCTAGTGAAGTTCACAAGCGTTCTAAAGTTGCCCAAACGGTTGTCCCTTTTTCCATTACTTGAGCTTTTTTTTTTCATTCTTTTTTATGTGTTTCATGTGCTATTTCACCCAGAGCTCCAAATTTGTTTGGAAACATGGTATTTTGTGTTTTGATTTGTGACCAAACATTTTTGTAGTATAAGTTATGATTTTATTTGCTCCAGATCCAATTGTAAATTGTGGAACACTAAACAATTGTTATATTTATGGTTGTTACAGGCTTTAGGAATCAGGGGTAAGATGTTTGCTAAGAAACGATATGCAGAGAAAGCTCAAATGAAGAAGACGTTAGTACCATGCTCAACGAGATAATTTGCAAGTTGTTAAGTTGTTAGTACCTATTTGTTTAATAATTTGCAAGTTGTTATACAGTCAGAACGAGATAATTTGCAAGTTGTTATGCCAAAGACGACTTTCTTTCACTTATTCAAATGCCACAACAAGATCAAGAAAACTCTTGAAAAACAACAGTCAGGTTAGTTCATTTGTGTAAAAGCTATGGCTCTTAAAAAGATTATATTAGAAGGATTATATATTACAAATTTATTTTTTGATTATGTCTTGATTTGACTTTATGAAATTAGGTAAAGGCTATGACTTGATTCGACAGTAGACTTGTTGATGAACACATGAAGTGTTCCTTTTGGGTGGGAACAGAATCCAGGAAGACCGAAGAATAAACAGGTTAAAACCAATGAAAGCGCTCTGAGTCTTCCAAAACTTCCTCCAGGTCGGGTTATAAATCCTATGAAGAACGATCCGGTTAACAATGGTTCGAAGATATTCAAATCTAAAAGCATGGTCAAGTAATCCCTCTTGGCTATTTAGAAAAGCGACGTGAACGGTTACGACCTCCTGTTAAAATCGACACTTTTTTTCTCTCGAAACCCTTTGCTTTTCGATGTGTATTATGACCGAATTAAGCCCAAGACTGATCCGGTTAAGTTTTTATGCGTCAGTGATCGACTTCAATGCGTTTTGGATCGAAAGGGTTTATATCGAAAACGAGCCATTGATTGTTGCTAAAGCTCCGTAAGTTGTTGATGATGTCGAAAGATAATGTTCAGTGAACATGCTGGTCAATCTATCCTTAAAAGGTTTTAAATCTTATTTGTTTAATAATTTGCAAGTTGTTATGCCGAAGAAGACTTTCTTTCACTTATTCAGATGCCACAACAAGATCAAGAAAACTCTTGAAAAACAACAGTCAGGTTAGTTCATTTGTGTAAAAGCTATGGCTCTTAAAAAGATAGTCCGAATAGAAGCCGATCGAATGTGAGTATTCGACTATTCGTGTTATATAGCTTAATATTAGAGTGAATTATAGTTAAGGTAACGATATTAGCATTCTTTATAGGTTGAAACTGGTGATAGTTTATTGAAATTGAAGAATTCTACGAAGAAGTTGTTAGATAGTATTCTGGATAAACCGGTATGGAATCCTACAGTTGCGACGATAAGACTTGTAAGTCATGCTTTGTTTCTTTTAACAAATAAGTGAATCAGTGATTCAACATATATTTATCAAAATTTTGAAACATTTGTATTCGTCTTGCAGTAGGATAGACGGGAGTTCATTATCTGGAAGAATACCTGATTTTATCGGAAACTGGACAAACCTCACGAGACTGTGAGTGTTATTTTGCATTCTTTTATTAAATAGTTCAGTTTCCAAATTAATTATTGTATATAATTTACGGTGCAGTGATTTGCAAGGAACTTCAATGGAAGGACCAATCCCTTCTACGATATCTCGGTTGACAAAGTTGAAGGAATTGTGAGCGCGTTATTAAGCCTCCCCTTTGTTTTTTTCCTCTTTAAATTTATTTGAGTATTCATATATCCATTTATGGTTATGAGGAGAATAACTGATCTGGCTGGAGCATCCAGTTCAAGATTTTCGGATCTACTATCTATGACACAATTGAACACATCTTATCTAATAGTGAAACCACTGTTTTGGGTAAAACAGTGTTTTGAAACCACTTTTCAAACCACTGTTGGGTCAACAGATGGACGAAAATAGATGTTTGAAACCACTGTTTTTGTGGAGAAAACTATGGTTGAAACCACTGTTAGGTAAAAAAAGGTGGTTTGAAAACACTGTTGCGTTAAAACAATGTTTTGTGGAGAAAACAGATGTTTCAAACCACTGTTGGGTTAAAACAGTGGTTTGACTTTGTCAAACAGACTTTTGAACCACTAAAAGAGTGGTTTACTCTTTTAAACAAAGTTTTTCTTTTTGGTGATTTTTCTTTTCACTCTTTTAAACAATTTTTGTTATGGATTAACGAAGTTATATAAGTTGTTAATAAATCAGTAAATCCAGTTTATAATGACTGTTTGTGGGTTCTGCTTTGGTGTAGTGTGACTGCAGAATGAGTTACTTGTACATCATCTAGGATCTCCTTGTAAGAGAGATTGGTGCATTAAGTTTCAAGGTTTTAGTTTTAACTTCTTGATGACGTATAGGAGGATGCAATACTTTTCTTTAGGTAAAGCTGGATTAAGAAAGCAGCTAGAATTAAAATTATTATGCTGACATCAGGTAAAAATGTAATCTTTAAAGATTTTATATCATTATGTGTATATGTAAGAAGTGAAAGTTATTAACAAAGAATTTTATGGCAGTGTTATAAGCAGAAAAGAGTCAAACGGCGTTTTATAAGTACTGTTCTTCGCAAGAAAAGGTCGTTTAGAAGACGTGCGAGCCAACGTTTTGCAAGAAGCTACATGAAAGCATTAGTCGCGTCAGAAAGCACCACCAAGATCATACGAGAAGAAACTTCTAAACTACGCGATGTCGTCAAACAAGCTCTAAACGAGTCTAAGGCTGCTAAAGAAGCTTCCAATCTAGCCCGAGCCGAACACTCAGAGCTCAAGGACTTATTATCCAAAAAGAAAGAATTGTTACGCGCTCTTACCGAAGAAAAGGAAAAATTAAGAATCAATGAATTCGCAGCTCGTGAAAACTTGAAGGAGTTCAAAAGATTACTCGCTGCAAAAACAGAAGCTAACAAACATGGTGAAGATAAAGAACATACTGAAGTTTTCAACTCCATGGTTGCTTTGCTTTACGAAGATCATTTAGATGGAAGAACTATACAACAACAAATGTTTAATTTTGATGACTTTAAATTTAAAAGAGAAGAAGAATATAACATGTCATATCATGAAGCTGATCATGCTGAAGCTTTTGGAGATATGATCATATACTTTTGGTGAATTAAATTTTATTATGGGTTTGTATTTAGTATTTGTCACTGAAGTAGTTGTATAAAAATACTAAAAGAAATGAAGTAAAATATATGGTTTATCAAGTTTTGGGATGGTTTTCTAAGAAACGACCGTGTTTGCACACGAGTCTTACCGCTAGTAATTATAATACAAGTAACTCACTCACAAATATATATGGGGGTCATTATGAATGTTCTAAGATACCCAAAAGTTAAGAACTTTTTTTAGTTTAATGCATAAGGTACAATCAACCATAAAATGAGGGTATTTTAGTCTTTTAAACACTAATTACACTTTAATCCCCTCATCTTAATTTCACACTTTAATTCTCTAATCTTTAACCAAATTATAGATAATCATTTAGTAGTTACATTTTATCCCCTTATAAAAAAACTAACAACCCCCCGATTTTTAAACGGCCATAATTTTTTCGTATGTTATTCTCTTTAATTGGAGTATAGTGTTGCTATAGTTATTTTTATTAATTTTTTTTGATATGTTACGTGATTAACAGTGCCTAAGGGTAAGTAATAACTGAATCATTGACCAAAACCAAAACCAAAACCAAAACCAAAACCAAAACCAAAGCAAAAACAGAAGAAACCAAACCAAAATCAACCAAAAACTGAAATAACTAAAAGTTGATTAACCGAAATCGAATTAGCCAAAAACCAAATATTGGTTTTTTAATACACTCGTTTAACCAAAATTAACCGAACCAACCATTTATATTTTCATATATTTCTGGATTTTATATCTTCAGTTCATGTATTTTATTTTTATACCTCCATTTCATATATATATATATATATATATATATATAGGGTTAGGATTTAGAGAAAACGGTGAAAAGCGTGAGAACGGTGAGAATGATTATGGATCGTCAGATCAAAATAATCTATGGACTAAATGGCGCGGTGGCGTTTTCGTAAATAACATCACTTTTATTAAGCGGACGCGCTTCACTAAGGGTAAAAAAAGTCTTTTCGCTTCTCTACACAAAACGCCAAACTCATGAATAAAACACCATTAAATTCCCGCTTTAACCTACATAGCACACATCATCCTAATCTAAACGCCATTAGATATAAACGCCAGACTTTGTTTTTAACCAATAAAGCTGAACAAGCAGTAACTGAAACAATGAAACTTAATTACTAGTATTTATTATAATAAAATCGTGCCTAAAATATGCGCCAAAAACTTCCTATATAAACAACCTCTCAGACCTTCTAATAACCACACCAAACCCAAAACACCATATTTTCCTATATACCAATCATCTTAGAAACGCGAAAAAACCCAAATCTCAAAGATTCCAATCGACGTTTCTTTAAGATACACCATTTTCTCAGTAAACTTTCACTCAATGTGATGGGCAAAATCCTTATGCGGGGATATTGTGTCACACCCCAACCAATGGCGGAAACATCGGGATGAGACGAAGTGTGAAGATTGCTAGAGACATCATAACGCTATTTGTGACAATATTTTATAAACCAATTTCATTTCATAATTCATTTGTCAACATTACAAGGAAAATCAAATAACATCAAGTTCAAGGGAAATACAATACAACGTAATCAAGATTGATACAACGATTAAACCTAAACGTCTATATGGGTATCTAGGCATCAACGCTACTTCATTTCATAGCATCATCATCCTCAACCTGTAACATGTTAAAAATAAAGTTCAATGCAAAAGCAAAGGCGAGTATACAAGTTTGGTACGTACATAACAAAAGATAAGTTTTAAACAATTCCTCATAGCAAGCATGTGATTCAAGATAAACAATAAATTTGGCATGTGTCTAACATATCAAACCAATAATGAGACGGAAGATGCTCATGACATAACCACAAGTCTACGGGCGGGTCGTCAATCCTATAGCGCTACATATGTCACGGTTAGGCTCGTACGAAGTTAATGATAAGTTCAACACATAAGTTTCACCCAAGTTTAAAGTATCAAGCAATCACGTATACAAGCATGTTATAGGAATGTTCATGTGTTTACGCAAGCGGCCCTTTTCATAGCACATGTCATCATTTCGTTGCTATGAAAAGTCCATAAGTTTATAATTCATGTGCTTACGCAAAATGTTCATGTGTAAGTTTTTGATAAGTAAACATGTTACACCCCAAAAGTGGTAAAAGTAAAGAGGGAAATACGAGTATACTCACAATATTGCATATGCTTTCCGATTATCCAATTTGTTGACGAGTAGAGATTTAGAGTCCGAATGTATAAGGGTTAAAGTTCAAGTAGGCTTAGAGTCGAAATTCGGGATTAAGATTCAAAGAATAACAAAGTAAGTATTATGAAAATAATCTCTATGGTATTAGCACTTGTCTTTGACACTATGGTAATCTTTATGGATTGTATGTGATTTTATAGGTTCAAGACCTATTATGTGACAACTCGAGTTTCCGACTTTCACTTTCGCATTAAATGCACGTTGACTTTGATTGTGTAGTTGTTTGACGTACGAGTCTTGTAATGTACACATTGTGTTACGATGAAACAAATTGTGTTTAATATATGTGTTGTTTATATATTCTTGGTGTGCATCATATATTCTTGTTTATATATATATAGATATAGTGGAGCTTAAGCCGAAAACACCCCTTAGCCAATAACACCCTCCATACGAAAACACCCCTAATAAAAATAAGGGGTTTTCGCCAACTAGTAGGCTGACGAAATCTCTTTTGAGTTCAGCGGACATGTTGGGCCCAAATATCAAACGTGGCCCAATGGCCTGATTTGTTTACTTTAAAACGTTAAGGTTATGAAACTGTTATGGTAAAACCCTATTCCCCTACCAATTGTGTGACGGCAACAGCCCTCAAGACCCCCTTCGAAGCAGCAACCAGCCTTCGGTTAGTGTAATAGTTTATGTTTTGAATTAACTTCTCGTGTCATGCATGTCTAGTGTACTGTTATGTGTTTAACATGATTAATGGTGCTTGTTTTGTTGATTGTGTGGGTCACACGAGATGGAAACATAGACTAGGGTGTATGTTAATAAATTGCATAAGTCATTTAGGATAGGCTTGATGTTTCTGAATGCCTTGGGGCTGCCTACATGTGAATTGTCAGAATGATTTATGTTGTGTATGCACATGCCATCCACTATATGGATTATAAATAATTTCTATATATTAATGTATGGGGAGTCAAGAACATAAATGTTACTATGTATTGTTGCTGAATTGAGTTTCATGTGATGACAAATACTTGTTTCAATCTATAATGGTGGCCGACATCTGTTACACATATTATGATAAATGTAATGATGCTAAGAGTCAGTGGGTAATGAATGATTTCATGTGAGACCTTGACCTTTGTGGAATAATATATTTAATCATTCTTTATAAATCTGATGTTGAATGATCTTGTATTACCGTCGTATATATGTGGGTGATCGTTTGACGATATGGCTTAGTGTTTGTTGTTGTAGTCGGCGTTATTATTAGATGATCATTAGGGTCTCGGTTTATGAAACTGCTATTTAGATGATGACGGCAACTAGGGTTTTCTGTGTTAATTTTTGTAACTGATATGATGATGACGTAACTGAATTAATGACGAAACCAACTCACGGCGAAACAGACCCGACAAAACAAATGTGTGTTTCGCCGAGGGATGTCACGACGAAACGGAAGTGATTCGTCGAAGGGGCTCACGGCGAAACAGAGGGTGTTTCGCCGACTTGGGTAATTTGCACAGTAACCTAGTTAGACTCTGTTAGTAGTTAACTGGATTAACTAACTGCTGTTACATGATATGCATGACTTGTATGATTTTGAGTACGTGATCTATGCCACTTGGCGATTTAATATGCATGCATGAACTTCGTGAATACAAACTGATTCTGTACACATGCGTACCTTAGGACGTGATTGATTATTTGCGAGCACATACTTTAGCATACCGAGCAAACCCAAGGTGAGTTCACACTCTTACCAAGGCATGGGATTCCCCAGTTGGGTTGGGAATGGGATTGAATGATTACCTGTACTTACATTACCACTAGACTACTTACCACGGTCCTCGGATTGGGAAGGATGCCTGTGCCAAATTCTATACAAAGCCTACGTACTGTCCTCGGATTGGGAAGGACACTAGCACCAAACCTACGTAAAACCTACGTACTACCGTCCTCGGATTGGGAAGGACGCCAGTGCTAAATCTACGTACTACCGTCCTCGGATTGGGAAGGACGCCAGCGCTAAACCTACGTACTTGCTACGTACTGTCCTCGGTTGGGAAGGGCACTTACGTAAAACCTACGTAAACTTATACGTACTACTATCCTCGGATTGGGAAGGATACTTATGGTTAGGAATAGTCTAGTGGATATACAACATGGGAAGCCCCCACCAATAGAACGTACTATCGGCCCAGTAGAGCCACATGTTACTTACGAACTTACTATCACGCATTTACATTCTGTGAACTCGCTCAACTAGTTGTTGATCCTCTGTTACATGCCTTGCAGGACCTTAGGTACTTATGGAGCTTGCACGGGAGGCGCAGTCGTTGTGGACAAGGATCGTGAATACTTGATTAGACATTATGACGTTTCACACTTTATTGTGTTGGGTTTATTTATACGCTTCCGCTAAACAGTGATAACATATTTATGTTTTGGAACACCTCTCATATGGATTGGTTTGATTAAATTGCAATTACTTTTACTTTATACATTGTTCTATATGATTGGTGGCATGATCCTGGTCAGTCACGCTCCCAAGCGGTGATACTCCGCAGGTGGATTTTGGGGGTGTGACAGATTGGTATCAGAGCCATTGGTTATAGAGAACTTGGTTTTAATATGGGGAAAACGATTTTATTAAAACCAGACTATAACCAGAACAGTGCTCTCAACGATCCACAACGACGCTTCGCTCCACGTGCAAGACTCGACATCCTAGGTAATAAGGTTTATGTCTATTGCCTACATACTAGAATTACATAGAACTTTGCTCGTGGTATGCTTAGATTACATTGCTCACTATTTGTTATTGCATGAGGACACTTGTGTGCTCACTCTCTTCGCACTATTCGCGAACCTCTCACCCACATGTTCTCCTTGATGTCAAGATCATGGGTGTACGCGTTAACCTAACACAAGCCCAGTTGGCGGCTCCGATCACTGAACAAGTTACTGCAGCACTCGCAGCTACCCAGACAGGAGGTGTAACCTGCCATCACCACTTACTCTAGTATTTTTAGATCCTACTCTTGTAACTCAACACTTGTGCTTAATTTTGATTACTCTTACGCACACGACAAGTCAACACGCTCAGCCACATGTGTGCACATACACGACTTTTATGGACTGTTGTCCTACTACTTTCAGCGACACTCGAATCGGCCTTCAAATGTGCGAATGACCTGAGGTTCGTAAGGTGAAATATGCCACTGATATTCTCGAAGGCACTGCGCAAACTTGGTGGAACGCGCAAGTTACGATACTGGGGTTGGCGGCTGCTAATGCCACCCCATGGAATGATTTTAAGGAACCAATCAAACGTGAATACAGTAGTTATGATGCCATCCACAAGTTGGAAGTGGAGTCCTTTAACATGAAGATGACGGGGTTAGAGATAGAAGCGTGCACGATAACGATCCAACAAACTGACAATTTTGTGTCCAACTAGGGTGGATCCTCCCATAAAGAGCTTTGAGCTGTACCTCAAAGGCTTAGTACCAGGAATTCAAAACCATGTGATGACGACTAAACTTGCTACTATTCAAGATGTTACTCATCTTGCTCATCGTCTCATAGACCAGGCAGTGGAACAGAACAAGCTGCCTCAACGTATCAGCGCTACTGCTTCAACTACTTTTGCTACCCTCAGTGACAACCAATGAAAGTGGGATGGAACTTCTAGCAAGGGTTCGACTACGAATCCGTCCCAGGCACAGCAGCGAAAGATCAATGACAACCAAAGTCCTGGACAGCAACCATTTAGTATTCAAGGGCAGGGTGGATACAAGGGAAACCACCCTAAGCGCAAACGATGTAACCTGCACCACAGCGGGCAGGGCAAACGCAATCATTGTCAATAATGCAACAAGCTTGGTCATGGAACCAAAGATGGTAGAAACTCACGTCCTGCAAACCAGAACCGACAACAACAGCCACAAGATCTATAGAATCGGCGGCAACAGCAGGGAAACGAGAGATGTTATCAGATGATGTTGAAGGTCACATCGAAGTACACTGCCCACGGTTGAACCAGAACCAGAGCTAGAACCACAACCAAGGAAACGAGAACTAGTGAAGACAACAACTGGGGTAATAACGACGGCAATGGTGCCAGGGGTCGAGTGTTCGTGATTGGTCAGAGTGATACTAGGAATGACCCCAGCGTTGCGATAGCTTCGACATCGTCGTTAGTATGGACTGGTTATCCCAACAACAAACAGAGATCCTATGCAAGGAGAAGACCATTCGTATTCCACGTTCTGGTGAAGAACCTCTCGAAGTTCAAGGCGACAAGAGTGGTGTCGTGAGTGGCGTCATTTCTTTCTTGAGGGCTCAGAAGTGTTTACGTAAGGGTCACACTGCTATATTAGCACTCGTTACAGATACCTCGAAGAAAGAGAGAAAGATTGAAGATATTCCGGTAGTACGTGACTTTCCTCAAGTGTTCCCTGAAGAATTACCTGGGTTACCGCCTCATCGTCAAGTCGAATTCCAGATCGAGCTCGCTCCAGGAGCAGCACCCATAGCTCGAGCACCTTATCGTCTAGCTCCAACTGAATTAGAAGAACTGTCAAAGCAGCTACAAGAACTCTTGGAAAAGGGTTTTATACGTCCTAGCTCTTCGCCTTGGGGAGCCCCAGTGTTATTCGTAAAGAAGAAAGACGGTACATTCAAGATGTGTATAGACTACCGTGAACTCAACAAGGTGACGATCAAGAATCGTTATCCTCTTCCGCGCATAGATGATTTATTCGACCAGCTGCAAGGGTCGAGCTACTACTCCAAGATAGACTTAAGGTCAGGGTACCATCAGCTGAGAGTCCGGGATGAGGATGTCTCTAAAACAACATTTAGAACTCGCTACGGCCACTACGAGTTTATGGTCATGCCATTCGGGCTAACGAACGCGCCTGCCGTATTTATGGATCTTATGAACAGGGTGTGCAAACCCTATCTCGACAAATTCGTCATTGTTTTCATCGACGACATCCTGATTTATTCGAAGAGTCAGGAGGAGCACGAGCATCATTTACGACTTATACTGGAACTTCTGCGAACGGAACAGTTATACGCTAAGTTTTCCAAATGTGACTTCTGGCTTCGTGAAGTCCACTTCTTAGGCCACGTGGTAAACAAGGATGGGATTCATGTAGATCCATCCAAGGTGGATTCGATCAAGAACTGGCCTGCACCACGCACACCAACAGAAATACGCCAATTCTTGGGTTTGGCGGGTTATTACAGAAGGTTCATCAAAGACTTCTCAAAGATTGCTCAGCCACTTACGCTACTGACGCAGAAGGGTGTTGTCTACCGTTGGGGTAATGCACAGGAAACAACATTTCAGCACTTAAAGGATAGACTTTGTAGCGCGCCTATCCTCTCACTGCCTGAAGGCACGGACGATTTTGTAGTCTACTGCGACGCATCTATCCAAGGTCTTGGATGTGTATTGATGCAAAGGGATAAAGTTATTGCTTATGCTTCGCGCCAACTTAAGATTCACGAACGGAATTACACGACACACGACCTAGAGCTGGGAGCGGTTGTTTTTGCACTTAAGATATGGCGACACTACTTGTACGGCACTAAATGTGCTATCTACACTGACCACAGAAGCCTCGAACATATATTCAAACAGAAGGAACTGAATATGCGACAGCGACGATGGGTCGAACTGCTAAACGACTACGAATGCTCAATCAGGTACCACCCAGGCAAAGCCAATGTTGTGGCTGACGCCCTCAGTCGGAAGGACACCGCGCCTAAGCGCGTACGAGCCTTACAACTCACTATACAGTCTAGTCTTCCTTCCCAGATACGAAATGCTCAGGTGGAAGCATTGAAACCAGAAAATGTCAGGGCTGAAGCCCTACGCGGCTCAAGACAACGTTTAGAACAGAAGGAAGATGGTGCTTACTACGTCACAGGACGCATTTGGGTCCCACTGTACGGCAACTTACGCGAGCTGGTAATGGATGAAGCTCACAAGTCTCGCTACTCGGTACACCCTGGTTCGGATAAAATGTACCACGATATTAAGACTACATACTGGTGGCCTAGCATGAAGGCCCACATAGCCACATACGTTAGCAAATGCTTGACTTGTGCGAGAGTCAAGGCAGAATACCAGAAACCGTCAGGACCACTCCAACAACCTGAGATACCACAATGGAAATGGGAGCAAATTTCCATGGATTTTGTTACCGGTTTACCTAGATCCCAGCGCGGAAATGACACTATTTGGGTGATCGTGGATCGACTCACTAAGTCTGCTCACTTCCTGGCAATCAAAGAAACGGATAAGTTCTCCACACTAGCAGACGTATATCTTAGGGAAGTTGTTTCGAGGCACGGTGTGCCCACCTCTATTATCTCTGATCGCGACGCTCGTTTTACTTCTGAACTATGGCAAGCAATGCACAAATCTTTTGGCTCTCGATTAGACATGAGCACAGCTTATCATCCTCAGACCGATGGGCAGTCTGAGCGCACTATTCAAACTCTAGAAGACATGCTTCGGGCGTGCGTAATAGACTTTGGCAACGGTTGGGAAAAGCATCTGCCACTTGTGGAATTTTCATACAATAACAGCTACCACACTAGCATTAAAGCTGCTCCATTCGAGGCATTGTACGGGCGTAAATGCCGGTCACCTCTCTGTTGGGCAGAGGTGGGAGAAAGTCAAATCACAAGTCCAGAAATGGTAGTTGATACTACTGAAAAGATTGCACAAATACGACAACGCATGGCGGCAGCTCGTGACCGTCAGAAAGTATACGCTGATAAAGACAGGAAACTACTCGAATTCCAGGTTGGGGATCGAGCGCTACTTAAAGTTTCACCCTGGAAGGGTGTGGTTCGTTTTGGCAAACGCGGCAAACTTAATCCACGATACGTCGGACCTTTCGAAGTTATTGAGAAAATAGGCAAAGTGGCCTACAGATTGAACTTACCACCTGAACTCAGTGCAGTTCACAACGTCTTTCACGTGTCGAATCTGAAGAAGTGTACGTCAGATGAGACCCACATAGTTCCCTTAAAGGAACTCACTATCGACGAGCGGTTGCACTTCGTCGAGGAACCTGTTGAAATCACGGACCGGGATGTTAAGGTCCTCAAGAACACGAGAATCCCTCTTGTACGAGTTCGTTGGAACTCCCGTCGTGGCCCAGAGTTCACCTGGGAACAAGAAGATCAAATGAAACTCAAGTATCCCCAGTTATTCGAAAATAGTGCAACCACTACTGAGGCCGAAGCTACTACAGAATTTCGGGACGAAATTCCAAATCAACGGGGGGATGATGTGACACCCCAGGAAAACCAGTAAACGATACAACTTACCTAGCTTCCTCAGTAACCGCATGCTAAATTTCGGGACGAAATTTCTTTCAAGTTGGGGATAATGTGACAACTCGAGTTTCCGACTTTCACTTTCGCATTAAATGCACGTTGACTTTGATTGTGTAGTTGTTTGACGTACGAGTCTTGTAATGTACACATTGTGTTACGATGAAACAAATTGTGTTTAATATATGTGTTGTTTATATATTCTTGGTGTGCATCATATATTCTTGTTTATATATATATAGATATAGTGGAGCTTAAGCCGAAAACACCCCTTAGCCAATAACACCCTCCATACGAAAACACCCCTAATAAAAATAAGGGGTTTTCGCCAACTAGTAGGCTGACGAAATCTCTTTTGAGTTCAGCGGACATGTTGGGCCCAAATATCAAACGTGGCCCAATGGCCTGATTTGTTTACTTTAAAACGTTAAGGTTATGAAACTGTTATGGTAAAACCCTATTCCCCTACCAATTGTGTGACGGCAACAGCCCTCAAGACCCCCTTCGAAGCAGCAACCAGCCTTCGGTTAGTGTAATAGTTTATGTTTTGAATTAACTTCTCGTGTCATGCATGTCTAGTGTACTGTTATGTGTTTAACATGATTAATGGTGCTTGTT
Source organism: Helianthus tuberosus (assembly GCA_030545235.1). Lineage (NCBI taxonomy): Eukaryota > Viridiplantae > Streptophyta > Magnoliopsida > Asterales > Asteraceae > Helianthus > Helianthus tuberosus. Next base: position 61,178,189 of record CM060377.1, on the reverse strand, counting down.
TTGTTGATTGTGTGGGTCACACGAGATGGAAACATAGACTAGGGTGTATGTTAATAAATTGCATAAGTCATTTAGGATAGGCTTGATGTTTCTGAATGCCTTGGGGCTGCCTACATGTGAATTGTCAGAATGATTTATGTTGTGTATGCACATGCCATCCACTATATGGATTATAAATAATTTCTATATATTAATGTATGGGGAGTCAAGAACATAAATGTTACTATGTATTGTTGCTGAATTGAGTTTCATGTGATGACAAATACTTGTTTCAATCTATAATGGTGGCCGACATCTGTTACACATATTATGATAAATGTAATGATGCTAAGAGTCAGTGGGTAATGAATGATTTCATGTGAGACCTTGACCTTTGTGGAATAATATATTTAATCATTCTTTATAAATCTGATGTTGAATGATCTTGTATTACCGTCGTATATATGTGGGTGATCGTTTGACGATATGGCTTAGTGTTTGTTGTTGTAGTCGGCGTTATTATTAGATGATCATTAGGGTCTCGGTTTATGAAACTGCTATTTAGATGATGACGGCAACTAGGGTTTTCTGTGTTAATTTTTGTAACTGATATGATGATGACGTAACTGAATTAATGACGAAACCAACTCACGGCGAAACAGACCCGACAAAACAAATGTGTGTTTCGCCGAGGGATGTCACGACGAAACGGAAGTGATTCGTCGAAGGGGCTCACGGCGAAACAAAGGGTGTTTCGCCGACTTGGGTAATTTGCACAGTAACCTAGTTAGACTCTGTTAGTAGTTAACTGGATTAACTAACTGCTGTTAGATGATATGCATGACTTGTATGATTTTGAGTACGTGATCTATGCCACTTGGCGATTTAATATGCATGCATGAACTTCGTGAATACAAACTGATTCTGTACACATGCGTACCTTAGGACGTGATTGATTATTTGCGAGCACATACTTTAGCATACCGAGCAAACCCAAGGTGAGTTCACACTCTTACCAAGGCATGGGATTCCCCAGTTGGGTTGGGAATGGGATTGAATGATTACCTGTACTTACATTACCACTAGACTACTTACCACGGTCCTCGGATTGGGAAGGATGCCTGTGCCAAATTCTATACAAAGCCTACGTACTGTCCTCGGATTGGGAAGGACACTAGCACCAAACCTACGTAAAACCTACGTACTACCGTCCTCGGATTGGGAAGGACGCCAGTGCTAAATCTACGTACTACCGTCCTCGGATTGGGAAGGACGCCAGCGCTAAACCTACGTACTTGCTACGTACTGTCCTCGGTTGGGAAGGGCACTTACGTAAAACCTACGTAAACTTATACGTACTACTATCCTCGGATTGGGAAGGATACTTATGGTTAGGAATAGTCTAGTGGATATACAACATGGGAAGCCCCCACCAATAGAACGTACTATCGGCCCAGTAGAGCCACATGTTACTTACGAACTTACTATCACGCATTTACATTCTGTGAACTCGCTCAACTAGTTGTTGATCCTCTGTTACATGCCTTGCAGGACCTTAGGTACTTATGGAGCTTGCACGGGAGGCGCAGTCGTTGTGGACAAGGATCGTGAATACTTGATTAGACATTATGACGTTTCACACTTTATTGTGTTGGGTTTATTTATACGCTTCCGCTAAACAGTGATAACATATTTATGTTTTGGAACACCTCTCATATGGATTGGTTTGATTAAATTGCAATTACTTTTACTTTATACATTGTTCTATATGATTGGTGGCATGATCCTGGTCAGTCACGCTCCCAAGCGGTGATACTCCGCAGGTGGATTTTGGCGGTGTGACATATTAGAATCGTGACAAGGAACTATACACATAGGGATAAACTTATTAACTTGGTAGAAGATTATATAATCACTATCAAGGGTTCGGTTTTAAGGATAGTCGTACTATGTACATAATAATATATATATAGTCATGTAGGAGGCGGGAGGTTGAACCTTCCACTTTGGTACCTCTTGGTGTCATAAGTCAAGTAGGAGGTGGGAGGTGAACCCTCCACTTTGGTACCTCGAATGATATGTTAACATATAGGTCATGTAGGAGGTAGGGAGGCGAACCTTCCATTTAGGAACCTCATAGATATGTACAAGAAATAATACAACTAATCTAAGCAAAACATCAAGTGATGTGTGGACTTGTTATGTAGGTTAGCCTAGGCTAGCCAAGTAGTCACACTATCTTCAAGTTCAAGACTTGACATCACTTGCAAGCTAATAGCTCGATTAAAACAGAAAGTTTAGAGTGTTTAGACACTCATATTAAGTGTAAAACAACCTTGGTTTGGCTTTACTAATCATACACTCGATTAGAAGCAAAAGAACACAAGTTTGTTTGAGGTATACAAGAGTTTAAGAAGTTTTCAAAACACAACAGAAAGTTTATGGACATTTTCAGGGCAATTCCAGGTCTGATTTCTCCAAGGAGAGATCAAGGAATCAAACCCCATGATTATCCAAGCAAGTAGGAAGAAGAATCAAGTGATTTGGTTAAGTTTTGAGCAAGTTATGCCCACTTTTGTATGAAGGTATGAATCTGCCCGAATTTCTGAAATTTGCAAGAAATTGAGAGTGTTTGAGAGAGATTTGAGGGTTGTGAAAGTGTAGAAATGCTTGGAGAAGGGTTGTATTTATAGTGGAAGAGATTACAGGTGATTGGAGGTGTTTAGAGGTGGATTAAAGGTGATTGGGGAGTGTTAGAACATAGGATTTCGTGCAAATTCGCGTCAAAACGCAGCTGATTGTGTTTTCTGCAGACCTGAGGTCCACGCGGGCCGCGTAAGGGGACAGGGGAAGTTCACGCGGGCCGCCCGCCCTTAAGGTTCCGGAACTAAAGTTTCAAATATTACAATTTGGCCCCTGGAGTTGTTATTTTGGTGTTTTTAGGGCATTTAAGGACTATACTTGTTACAAAAGCATAGTTTGAGGCACAGTTAAGTATGAGGAGTATAAACCAAGTATGATTAAGCGTATAAGCATCAAAATCAAGTGTCGTTCACGTTCAAAACACGTTTTAGGCATAAGTTTCATGTATTTACAAGTTTAGCACATAGTTTCCAAGAATTACGAATAAGTATCAATTGTTCCACGAAATTGAACGTATGAGCATATATAAAGTATGTATAACGTGTAATTAACAAAATACGAGTTTTATTTATGATCCAAGTCTCGGATTTTACAACGGTTACAAAGAAAGAACGATTACAAGAACACAAGGTTTCCAAAAATAGAAATACGAATAAGACTTGCTATAAAAGGAAAGTGCAAATAAGCGGGGCGTTACATATTGTCCATCTCATTGAGCAAAATCTTATTGAGTCTATCCTCAATATAAACGCCAAAACATACAAAAACCACAAAATTGCAAAAACGTCATTTCTTAGAGATTCAGTTTTGTTCTCAATAAAGTTTAGCTGAACGGGGTGGACACCATTGTTAGACATCTTTTTTAACTGAGGATTAACAATGTTGTCTATCTCGTTCAGCAAAACATTATTGAGTTTAGCATGATCAAAATTAGAGGTTTAAGGTAGTTTTATCTAGTGGCGTTTTTTTTTTGGCATTTGATTTGCTTGTCCGATCTTATATTGTTTGTTGTGTAACTTTGAAGTAACATGTTATGAACAAATAGGTAGAAAAAAAAGATGAAAAAAATTGATATATAAGAGATGTAAAACGCCAAACTGAAATCTGTGTGTGTTCTGTAAGAATGAAAAATACAAAATGGCAAACTACTCTTCACTGGCTGTCGAAGACCTTGTCGATCTTCTTTTAATTACGGCCTGTTTGCATGTCGATGCATAGTGTCCATATGCTCTGCAGTTTTGACACTGTCTTTCTTTGGCCCCAGGTTTCGACTTTGATTTCTTTTTCTCGATTGCTATCTCCTGTTTAGATTTCAGGCGCTTCCGAGATCCAGAACCTTTGGATTTATACCCAACAGGAACTCTATCGGATTCTTGTCATTTTTATATTGTTCGGTTATCTCCGCAAATCTATCCCTAGTACTAGCGGGGGGAGAAACAATCTGCATATCTTGAACCTTCTTCATAAAAGATTGAACATGATCCTTGTATAAGGATAACTCCTCTTTATTACCAGATAAACGGTTCAAAGTATACTCTGTTGAAAAAATAATCTCTCACATCATACTTTGCACATCTGGATCAAGCTCGGTCATATATTCATGACTAATTGAGTATTCGGGAGAGCAGTTTGGGGAATCCTCTTTGCGCCATCTATTCAAAATGTATTGTTTTGGAAATTCCCCAATGTCCAAACTTCTCAAAACATAGAATATATGTCTACATAGCAAACCAAACTGCTCAAAACGCCTGCATGAGCAACTGCATGTGCAATCAGACTTACGGTACATTACCTGAAAATTTTCAAAAACAATATCTCTATAACGCCATACAGAGAATGTTTGTCTAAAAAAATAAAAATAAAAATAAAAAAACACAACTGGATATGATAAACGCCATGTACAGAAAACGCCATATAAAAAACAAAATGCCATTGTTTACCTCAAATAAGGATGTACAAGACTGCTGGAAGTCATTTATGTAAAACTTAACAAACCCATCGGGCTGATCTTCGTAACATTGATTTATGCAATCTGCAATTCCAATTAGCTCAGCTTGAACGTCACAAAAAATTTCTTTGTGTATATGTCAGTAGCTTGGCCTTCCAACACTTGGTAATTACTCTTCAACTGGGGTCGTTTGTATCGAGATTCGTGATCATTTTTCCAGTGTGTGTGACGTTGTGCTTCTATTGCAGTTTCGTAATGAGTCATGAACTCAACAAGAGTAGCATTTGAATTGCACACTTGACCAAAAAAATGATTCTCACTCTCCGACCTCGATGTCGTTCGCATAAGGCCCGACAGCTCTTCCATTCTATAGTATGCAGGGATCCAAGATTCCCTGAGTGCAAAAATATCAGATAGCCAGTCATTATCTGCTAAATTGAACTCTCCAATAACCACTTCCCATTCTGATTCAAACTCTTCAGGTGTAAGAATATCCGTCCACACAACACCACAAATATGTTCTTTGAAATTGGTGGAATTGCATAGCCTAATACCAACCTATGTATAACACGAAAACGCCATGCAAAAAAAAACATATATATTACACAAAAAAAAACTTAATTAAAAAACAGTAATAAGGTACATAACGCAATATATCCTAAAACGCCAAAGGTAAAAATAAGCATATCAACCTTCAGAGAAGTTTATGCATCACATGCCACATGCATAACCAATGCCTCGTGTCAACAAATACAGCAGAAATAGCCTTCTTCATTGTTGGATCTTGGTCAGTGACAACAACTTTTGGTTGAGAACCAATAGCTTTTAGAAAAACTCTTAACAACCAAATATACGTATCAGCAGTTTCCGACGCCAATAATGCAACACCAAATGTAACATTGCAATGATGATTGTCTATACCAATGAACGGTACAAACACCATAGCGTATCTACATATGAAAACGCCATGAGAACTGAAACAATAATAAAACGCCATTGCATGTAAACTCATAAAATGCCAAAAGAACATAAGAAGTTGAATTATAAAATATTACTTGTTGGAATGATACGTGGCGTCAAACGAAATCACATCACCAAACACGTGGTAATTACGTTTGGCTTGATCATCACACCAAAAAAGTCCCTTCAAACGATTGTCTTCGTCTGTGAAGTAATCGTACGAGAAATTAGGGATGATATCGGTACGATACCGGTACCGTACCGGTACCGATACCGTTACCGAAATTGAGGAAATGTGGATACCGTTACCGTACCACATTTATAGATTCGGTACCGGTATTTCGGTACTTTACCACATTGATACCGCATTAGTGTCATCCATTGTTTTACCTAAAAAAATTTCATGTGCAACTCATCCATCCATTATTAACTGAACTAGAGTAATATATATAGAAATGTAAACAAAAGGTAAACATATTAAGTAGTCAAAAAAATCAAAAGGTAAACATCCATGGGTTCGACTTTCAACATCCAAATTCCAACATGTCTAAAAAATCATCATAATTGATTAAAAATAACCAAAGAAAAGAATTTTGATATTGGTTTTTATAAAACAATGTTCAAGAAATTATAACTTCATAGTGAAATCTAAGATAATAGCAAAATACATAAAGTCATTATTAAATTCGGTATTAATACCGGTATTTACCGAAAAATACCGGTACCGATACCGTTTTTTACCGATACCGAATTTTGAAAATCTATTACCGATACCGGTACCTTTTATGATCGGTACGGTACGACATCGGTACGGTACCGGTATTTCGGTAAAAGATCTCATCCCTACGAGAAATTAGGCTGGGACTGTTTTTTTTCATCCAAATGTCTCACAACCATCTCGGCGTCGTATTCCCCTATAAACAAGTTAACTTGCCTCTTGTAGTTCTAAATTCAACTTTACTTGTACCGACGTCTTCAAAACCACCAAAACAAGTCTTCATAACATTAAACGCCTTAAGTAGACCCAAATTCAACTTAGACATGCTGTGTATAACATGATTCTGGAGCTGAGTGAGGTATCGTTCAGTTGGAAGAAAATGCTTATCAGGGTGTTCAACAAGATCATGGTTGTGCTCCCCGATAAACTTACAGAACTTCCATGATCCAGCCTAAAAAAATACACATAACAGTGCACCACAATCAGTCCTCTTTGAAAAGTTGGATCGCACTAAACGTTCCTTTTGATTGGGGTCCTACGTATCAACCTTCTTGTCCTTATATACCCCAGCTCTCGTACACATGTAATACTTAATATGTAATACACCTTTGGAGTTTATCTTTTCAGTCCCTTTCCTGACTAAAAAACCACAAGCCTTAGCATACGTCACATACATTGAATAACAATCATCGAGGCTTGTGAATATTATGTCCATTCTGGGCTTTATTTCTTCACTAACGTCAGGAATGATAAATGGTAATCCAGTTTTGGGGCAAAACCTTTCACTCGAGGAAGCAACTTCGTCTGAGAAAACACAGTGAGGAACAAAAAATTCAGAAAACGCCATTAAAAATAGAAAATGTCTTGTAATAACATTATAGATTAAAACGCCATTAATTAAATAATAAACAAGACATAATAAACACATAATTTGAAAAATCCATGATGAAATCGCCAAAATACGCACACCGTAACTTTATTGATTAACAAAAATAATGAATTTACAATACTAATGCAACGTGATAATGAAAACGCCATGAGATGAATAATTAAAAACAGTTAACAACATAAATAATTAACAAATATAACATCATAATGAAAACGCCATAATTAACAAAACTGATGTTTACATATAACAACCCTCCTAAAATGTTTCTGACACCCCCTAAAATGTTTCTGACACCCCTATTATATTTAGAATGTCCCTATACGTCTTAAAACACACCCCATACACGAAAACAGACCCTAAATACCTTTATTTTTATAAAAATTAATTAAAAACAAAATTATATAGCCTGTGGCGGCTCGCGATGGACACACCACAGGGTGTCGCGGGGCGCGACAGCCAGGACACCAGGCCGCACCGGAGTGTGCCACGTGTCCGACGCATGTGGGGGCTAGTGGTTGACTCGGCAACCCTATAACGGGACACGTAGTCCCTGGCGGCCCGCGATGGGCTTAGCCTAGGGCGTCGCGGGGCGCGACAGCCCTGCTGATCAACCCTATAAATTGGATTTCGATGTTCATTTTGAATCCGTTCAACACTCGACTTTCTCTCTCAATTTCTACATAGAAATTATAATACTGGGGCATTATACCCCCCCTAAATAACGAAGTTCTGCCTCGTTGTAAGTATCATAACCCCCGGTTACGTATTAGATACGCTGCCCGATTGATATAGTGCTCCGTAACGGCTGTCGGGGTTCTGCCCGACGTAGTCGTTGGAGTTCTGTCTCGGGGAGGGTATAACTAATGTAAATATTGTGTTACTATACTAACGCGTGTGCATTGTGTAATTAATAGATAATCACCAGGAAATCACAAAGGAAAACCCTAAGATAGCAATGTGAGTAATCTCCTTTTTGCAAACGGTTTTTACAAAACCTCAAATGTTTTACATTATATTAAACAGTGATTGAGTATTTGTATTCTACAATTATCGTCGTTATGTTGGGGTTTTGTATACAAAATTTGTTACTACACTGTGAGTAGTAACATGACCACAAGTCTGGTTGACAGTACCATGGGTGGTAATTAAAGTAGAAAATAAACAAATATAATTGCGCGACCGCCCTCAATGATGTAAAACAGTTTTACTTGTCTTGATTAAACTGGGATTCACTCACCAGTATTTCCCTCCGACAAAATGTTTTTAAACGCGTTTCAGGTAACAAAATGTGAAAGCCAAATAGAAGCCAGCTGGACAGCACTGAAGGCTTGGAAAAGTGGCTATAAAGTTACCTAAAATAAAGAAGTTGTTCTATTAAATAAAATAGGGTTTACCCCTATAAAATGTTTGTAATGGAAACTTGAGAATTTCCCATGTGTTTAATATTATAAAAGTGTGGTATTTTACTCTGTTAAAATATTTCCTAACTACGGTCCTGATGTAAATTCCGCTGCCAAACTGATAAACACCGATACCACTGATACTGGCCGCGGCCGCCCGTTCCCGAGGTATTAGGGGACGGGGGTTGAGACAGAAGGTGGTATCAGAGCTACAGCCACTGATTTCAGCCACAGAAGTGTTCTACTGACACCAAAATTTTAGTTATGTTAGGAAATTATATATGGAACTACGTGCATATATGTATATTATTGTTTTGTGTTATTTGACTATTTGCTAGTTTACAGTATAAGCGACCAGGGACCTTCAGACGCTTACCGTCGGTTGTCCAGCTCACCTAGGGACGAAGGCACCTCTTCACAGCCTACCCTTTCAGGGTATTCGCCTGACACCGAAGACGGGATTTTCGTATTCAAAGCACAATCTGAAGAGCCATTCCCTCCTAAGAAGAGATGGTGGTTCAGCAGAGGAGCCCATGAACGTAGAAAAAGGATGAGAAAACTACAGCATCATCGTGCTTTAGTAAGTCGCGAATAGAGAAACGAATGGTCACACTCTGGATATGCTCAATAGGAGTCTAGCAAATTTTCACATATTAGCCACTACAGCTGCAGACCCGAATCTAGAAGAACTCATAGCACCCCAGCCGTTACCACTATTTCCCACACAACCTATGGAATTGGAGCCAAACCCTGTAGACCAAATACCAATGCCTGATTTTGACCCAGCTGAAATACCTAGAGTACCAGCACCCCATCCCCCAGACTATGACCCATGGTTTGATGACCATAGGGATTATGAACAACGCTACCCAATACCAGACGAACCCATGCAAAACCTAGCAGCTTACCCAAACCTGGACCCCCTGGACCCATATTACGATAATGACCAATACATCAGGGAAATCCTAGAGAACCCTTACCCACACAAAGAACCGATGCCCCAGTTCCCAGACCCGATACCAGTACCTGCACCACCCATGAGCACTGAGAATATGCAAGAACTCTGAACCTTTGGTGATGAGATTTTAGAAAGAAGTGAAAGGATGAGACAGATAGGGGAACGACTCGTCTGGAAATATGACGAGCGTAATATGGAATTTTGGATGAACCCGTACCATTAATAGTAGTAATATATATATATATATAATATGTGTGTATGTTTGAAAAAATATATCTAGACAACAACTACGGATGCATACTAGTATTGTATTTTCAATCCTAGTTGTATTTGTAATAGATATAGATCCATAATATAAAATAGAGTAAAGGTCGCAATGTTCGACGATTTTGATCAATATGCTTGTTGTATGATTGCTTGCATTAAATATTATCTTGTGATATTAATATATGATAAATGTTTAAAATTCAGATGGACAACGAAGTGAATCAAGAAAACCAGAATAATGATAATAATGGAAACCAAGTAGATAACAGTGCCATCCAACACATAGTGGCATAAGATGTAACACCCCGTGATTTCGAAGTCAAAGTCAAGGTCAAAGTCAACGATCGATTTCGCGCGACTTGATTTGTGGAGAATTTCTTTTATGTGTTTATTTTAGTTGTATTATGTGGAGTAAGTGTCAATAATTACAGTAATCGACGTATGTTATTCGCTATCTAATCGACTCACGACTGTGAACTATAGGAAGTAACAATGCTCTAAAACGCTAATCAATTCAATCTAATCGCTATCGCAATCGCACTCGCAACTCGAATTACGCATTTTGGTTATTGTCTTACGTGTGTGTGTACCTTATGTGTTAGTTGTGCATGTTTATTTATGTTATGTTGTGGTAATCAATCGAAACGCAATCGAAATGCAATCGAACTCAATCGAAATCGAACTATGATAATTAGTGGAGAAGAGATAGTGCGAGATATAGTAGTTGGGATTAAAAGTAATTTGACCAGGAAACTCTATCGCGTCGAATCGATCGCAATCGAAATCGAAACAGCAAAAATCGTCACGCCGAACACCCGAACCAAGTGCCATCCGGCCGGATTGCCATCCGACCGGGCTGCCACTTGATCTGGCGCCAGGCTGTCATCCGACCGAGATGACATCCGACCGGACTGTCATCCGGGCGAGATGCCATCCGACCGACCAACACTTTCCTCTTTTGGAACTCTATAAATACCCCTGTCACTTTCATTCTTTCTACTTTTGGAAACTCTCTGTCCGAACAGCTCGTGCTCCTCACCTTTTCTTCGATTTCTCCCGATTCCGGTAAGATCTCGTCCTAAATCTGGTACTTCCTTGATCTACATGCACTCCTACACCTTTCTATCTTTTAAATCTTAACTTTTAACCGTGAAATCACTAGATTTGAGGTGTTCTAGGATGACGTCATCATGGTGTTCTTATGAACTTCATGTTTTGGCTTCAACCCACCAAGAACAACTTAGATCTAATCGATTTCCACACAAATAAACAAGGATCTTGCATAGATCTAAACACATTCATGGTTAAAAAGGATTGAAAGATGGTTTCTAACTTTCTTTCAACTCTTTTACACTCAATGCACTCAAAAACTGATAGAATCGGACCTTGTTCTAGTCTTCTACTTATTCTTAGTGTTGTGCTAGCTCAAGATCTGGATTCTACTCACGAGACCACCGATTTCGGGTTAACCAAGAACAACCGTCTTGAACCGGTTAACTGGTCAAACTAGGGTGATTCCTGTTTGATCGGGTCACTTGGGTCAAGATGGGGTTCTGTTGGTTAGCACGTTGTTAAAACGTCTCGATAAAAGCAACAAACAATCAAAACGGCCAAGTGAAAGATGGATGAAACGACCAACACGGAGTGCTATCTGACCGGACTACTGTCCGAACGGATAAGCCATCCGAGAGACTAGGTCATCCGAGCGACTTGCACTTTGGGTCCCACACTTAACCAACTTTATCTGAAGTTTGAGTATTGAACGAATTGCTATCCGATCAGACTACCATCCGACCGAATTACTCTTCGTATCATGAGATACTTGGACTTTAACACTCGAACAATTCTCAACATGTTCAATGCACTAAGGATGCCACCCGATCGGACTGTTGTCCGACTGAGTGACAACCTGCTGTGGATTTGTTCTCACTAAGTAACCCCGCCACTCGAGTCGCCGTCCGACCGGGCAGCCATCCGAGCGGATTGTCATCCGCACGACTGACTGTCCGATCGGATTACCATCCGACCGAACTACTGTCCGAGCCACCCACACCTTGCACCGTTTTACGCGTCACTTATCGTTATGCTATTGTTCTGATCAGGCTAACCATACTCTCTAGCGCTCCCTTCAATCCATCATTGCTGTGAGTATACTCGATCCATTTTTGCTTTACGCACTTTTGGGTGTTACATACGTTACGAATATTCAAATCACAACAAACACACTTAGGGCTGTAAACGAACCGAACGAACACGAACAAGGCCTTGTTCGTGTTCGTTCGTTAAGGAAATAAATGTGTTCACGAATGGTTCATGAACACTTACCGAACGAGATTTTATGTTTGTGTTCGTTCATTAAGGAAATGAGCGTGTTCGTGAACGGTTCACGAACACAAACGTACAAAAATAAATTTGGCGAAATCGACGAAGGATAAAGATAGATGGCCCAGAGAGTACCACTCGAACTTGAATCCCTTATTGTGGAACGGATGTCGATCGTATTCGTGGATGTAAATAATGAGAAATGAAAGGGAAATGATGCATAAACAAGGTGAAAGTAGGTTTCCTAGTTTAATTGTTAGGGAAATAAAATAAATAAAAGTTTAATAATATAAAAAGTACAAATAAAATATAAGAAAGTACAAAGATCTTCAATTAAAACACAAACATACGTTCATGTTCGTTCATTTAACTAATCGAACGAAATTTCTTGTTCATGTTCGTTCGTTTATTAAACGAACGAACATAAATGAACTTCCCGCCGAACGGTTCACGAACTGTTCACTGAACGTTCGGTTCATTTACAGCCCTAAACACACTAATCAATGCTATTTGAACGCTAACCGTTAATGCATGTTATACGTGGCTTATGAATGCTTGTTTGTTATGTTTACACATGGAATGCTGTCTACCTGCCTTAACAACGATAGTACTATAGTTTGGACTCAGCACCTGTTCGTAGGGGTTGTTAAGGACAATTACTTGCATGGATTACAGTGGTAATCATGTATTGCGAGCTGCCTCAGGCAGTTAACCCGCAGTCATTGGTATCGATGGATCTATGTCGATAACTAACATGCCTCATTTCACTATGTGTACGTGGTGGTTATGCGTAAACGAATTTCGAACTCTATATGCTATTATCAAACTTGTATGCTCACCTTTACATTATATGTATTGACTTTATTTTAACGTATATGACAGGTGCTTAGGATGCACATCTGCTAGGAAATCGAGGCTAGAATAAGGCTCTAGAGGCCAACAAATAGTTGTCTGTACAAATTAAATCAAGGGTCTCTAGAAGCAGATAAACAATTGCTCTATTTGAAAATCTGAGTTGTCGGAATAGAACTATTTGCCTAGATTTTGTCTGTAACAATTTGTTTACCTTTTGAGACATGGTATGGGACTTGTTATTTTAAATTGATGGGTAATGATAATTGTTATGGAAACTTCTGGACAATCTATTTCACTCAGTGCCATGCCCCGATGTTTCCGCCATCGGTTGGGGTGTGACATAAGAGACTATAGACGCGATGCCATATATTATCAAAACGGTTAAGGAAGTGTAACACCCCAAAAAGATTTACTAGACATAAAAGTTAAATCAATTAAAGATTTAACTTAGTTAATGGAAATGATACAAATATTAGTAATGTAATGAAAAAGATATAAGATAATAAGTAAATAAACTAGAAGGGCCAAAGGTGTAAATTACTAAAACTCAATTTATAAAAAAGAATTAAACCCAAAACACACACAGTGTGTGTGTCTAGGGATCGAACAAGAACAGGAGCACAAGGGGAAACCCTTGTTTCAAATAATCAAGCAATTAAACTTGAAATTGAAGGATAATCCACTGCATGAACATCAAATAACGCTCTACTGAACTCGATTATTGAAGTGGTAAGTTCAATTCTTTGAAATTATGATTTTTTAGGAAGTGGGTTACAACCCTATATTGAGTTTATGTAACAAAATGTGTAAATTGGAGTTATGAATGCCCTCTAGAACAAGAATCATGCTTGATTTTAGGTCATTGAATGATTTTAGTATAAACCAATTTGATAAAAATATGTTATGAATGAGATGATCAAAAATAGAAGTAATCATGTGTAATTCTAACATTGATGTTGTTGTAATACTTGAAATGTTAAATAAATCAGTGAAGGTTAAGAAGGATTTATGAATTTGGTTGATTGTTGGTAAGTTACTAGATGAACTAGTAGGATTATGTCTTTGAATATTTGTACAAAATGTCCTATCAATGCGAAACCCGCCAAGTGTTCGATGAAATGTCTAAGAGAACAAATATGTGAAATTTGTTCATTTATGATAATGTTGTCATATGAGGAATTATATGAATGATGGAATGATATAGTTTGGGTTAAAAGAGTGAATGTATTAATGTAGGCGTAAAAGAAGAAAGCTCAAACGCTAGGAAATTGGAAAGCTCGCAAGATCGAGGTATGTTGTTTTATGCATACAAACTTTATTTTGTAACTTGTCGTTTTATATCAAAATCATAATTATGGTAGTCCATAGTAGTTATGTTATAGATAGCATGACCTGTCATAAATGGGTCATATGAAAAGAAAGTTTATTAATGATATTGTGTTATGATCGGTTTGTCTCGAATAAACCGTATATTGGAAAGTTATGTAAGAAAGGAATGTAATTACTCGAACCATTATAAACGGATTGGAGTTGATGAAAGTACAAAAGATGAAAGGAATGTATTCGTTCGTGGTAAACGGACCGAATGGAATACGAATGTAATTACCCGTTTCTAGCGGGTTAATAAATGTATGTTTTATCTCAGTAATGAGATAGTATGTTTTGACCCGTTTCAACGGGAAAGTAATGAATGGTATGTTTTATCTCTATTTTGAGATAAGCATGTTTGACCCGTTTCGATGGGTAGTAAGTGCAAGAATAATGTACAGACACGAAATAGATGAATTGGTTTATTAGATAAAGTGTAACATAGTTAATGGAATTTAACTCTTCAAGTTTATTGTTTGATGTAGGTAAATCCTCTACATAATGGCTTGGCGACTTGGAACAAACACACACGAATCATGTCCATCATGCGCTTCCGCTACTTTGTAATTATGTTATGGGTCAAAAATACTTGTGTGGTATATAACTTTTGTTTAGTAGCTAGACCTTAAAGCTTAAACATGTTATGTCTTTTGAACGTGTCAGTAGAATTTCTTGAAATGATGATGATTGTTAAAAACAGGGAACCGCTCATGTTACGAACGAGTCATGCCCAAATTTTGTTAGAAATAGTATGTCATTAATAATATTTCCGAATGTGCATTAAGGGTGTTTCAAATACTTTTGTTACAAATAATTTATGTTTAGTTGTTAAACTTTGAATCTTAGTATGCCACGTCTTACGTATAAACCTAGTTGGTTGCGAATGTCTAAACGGAAATGGTTTTTGTATGAACAATTAAGTTTATTTCTAAGGGTATGTAAAAGGTTCAAATTGGGTCGTGATTTTCGACAATAAAGTATTGAGTTTAGACCTTATGGAAAGTGGACGTTACAGGAAGTGGATAATAAAAGTAATAATGGCAGTAAACGATCAACTGAACCAGAACACAGCGTAAACAATGGACTAATACTTCAAGTGCCCATTCCCAAAAGAAGAAGAACCATGTCTTATGGTTGTTCTTATAAAGAATTCTGGTCTTGTAAACCAAGAGAATTCTCGGGCAATGAAGGACCCATTGCAATTCTACGCTGGATAGAAAAGACTGAGGCAGTCTTAAAAATAAGCAAGTGTGCGGAAGAGGATAAGATAATGTTTGCTTCCAATCTGTTTAAGAACTCAGCATTAGAATGGTGGAACACTATCCTCTAATCTAGGGGAAGTGACATGGTTTATAATATGGAATGGGAGGAATTTAAGAATATGGTTGAAAGGAAATTCTGTTCTCCCAATGAAAAAGAAAAGATAGCAAATAAATTCTTAAACCTTAGTATGACTGGAGTGGATAGTAAGGGTTACACTACTACATTCTTTGAATATCCTAGAATAGTGCCAACCCTTGCATCACCAGAACCAGTATTAATCTCCCGTTACATATGGGGATAAATAAGTGAGATTAGGCATGTAGTCAAGGCGACTAGATCTCAAACTATAGAAGAAGCTGTAGAACTAGCAAACACCTTGACTGATGAATTAGTGCATACACGAGAAAAGGACCAGAGGAGGAACCTAGCTCAAAGGCTTACCCAAGAATTTTGTTATGGAAATTCCAACCGTGGAAAAAATGTAGGTTCTACCTCGACACCTTATTGCAAGGCCTGCAAGAAGAAGCATTCAAGAAGATGTTCCACTTACTGCAATTTCTGCAAGATACCAGGACACAAGGAAGAAGATTATAGGAAGAAACCTAGTAATGGAGTGTGCTTCAACCGTGGAGAAAAAGGGCACATCAAGCCACACTGTCCGAAACTAGCTCCAGCCATGAACAACAAGACTACTAAAAATGCTAGAGCATTTGTTCTGACTGCAGAAGAAGCAAAGATGATCCCGGATGTGATCGCCGGTACGTTTTTAGTTAATGATATTTTTGCTAAAGTATTATTTGACTCTGGTGCGAACCAAAGTTTTATTAATACTTTATTTTGAAAACTTCTCAATCAACCATTAACTAAACTCCCACAAGAATGCCTAGTAGAAACAGCAAATGGAGAAACCATTAAGATCACTGAAATCTTGCAGGGAGCAAGAATAGAATTTTTAAATCAAAAGTTTATTGCAAACCTTTACCCAATGAATCTGACAGGATTTGATGTTGTATTAGGAATGGACTGGTTAATAGCCAATAAAGCTAGTAAATTCACCAAAGGGTGAAAAGATCACAATTAAAGGAGATAAGCCATCTAGATCCACAAAATTCATCTCCGTAATGAAAACAGCTAGTTATCTAAGGAAAGGATCATTAGTGTATTTGATTTCCATAATCATTAACACTAAAGGAAAAGAAGTGAAAGATATTCCCGTAGTATCTTAGTTTCCAGAAGAATTACCAGGACTTCCTCTAGACAGGGAAGTTGAATTCAGAATTCATCTGTTACCAGGGACAACACCAATTGCCAAAGTACCTTACCGTTTAGCGCCCGCAGAAATGCAAGAATTAAAGAAGCAACTAGACGAACTGTTAGAGAAAGGATTCATACAGCCAAGCTCATCGCCATGGGGAGCACCAATATTGTTTGTCAAGAAGAAAGACGGGTCAATGCATATGTGCATTGATTACCGTGAATTGAATAAAGTTACGATTAAAAATCGGTACCCATTACTGAGAATCGATGATTTGTTTGATCAATTGCAAGGAGCTCGATTTTTCTCTAAGATCGATTTACGCTCAGTATATCATCAATTAAAGGTACAGGAAGAGGACATTCCTAAGACCGCTTTTAGAACAAGGTATGACCATTATGAATTTACTGTTATACCATTTGGTTTAACCAATGCACCAGTTGCATTTATGGACATGATGAACCGAATATGTAAGCCATATTTGGATAAATTCATAATTGTCTTTATAGATGATATTCTTATTTACTCTAAGAGTAAAGAGGAACATGCAATGCATCTACATACACTTCTAAGTTTATTGAGAAAAGAAAAGCTTTATGCCAAGTTCTCGAAGTGTGAGTTTTGGTTAGAAGAAGTACAGTTCCTTGGACATTTAGTCAATCATGAAGGAATTCATGTGGATCCCACAAAGATTGAGGCAATTACCAAATGGAAAACCCCTGAATCACCAACCGAGGTTAGAAGTTTCCTAGGATTGGCCGGTTATTATAGAAGATTCATCCAAAATTTTTCTAGAATAGACATTCCCTTAACTAAGTTAACCTGTAAATCTGTTAAGTTTGAATGGGGACCAAAACAAGAAGAAGTCTTTAGAATTCTTAAGCAAAGATTAACCAACGCACCCATACTCGCGTTACCAGAAGGAACTGAAGACTTTGTAGTCCATTGTGACGCTTCTAAGTTAGGTTATGGATGTGTGTTGATGCAACGTCAAAAGGTTATAGCTTAGGCCTCTAGACAACTTAAGAATCATGAAGAGAATTATTCAACCCATGATTTAGAATTAGGAGCCATAATTTTTGCACTTAAGATTTGGAGACATTACCTTTACGGTAGTAAGTTTACCATCTTTACCGATCATAAGATTTTAAAGTATGTTTTCGGGCAAAAGGAGTTAAACATGAGACAAAGACGCTGGATAGAAATTCTTAGTGATTACGATTGTAATATCCAGTATCATGCAGGAAAGGCTAATGTAGTTGCTGATGCTTTAAGTCGAAAGTATCACGAAAAGCCAAAAAGAGTGCGTTCTCTTAAATTAAATCTGTAGATAGATTTAAATGAACAGATTCGAGAAGCACAAGAATCAGTAATCAAGGACGATACTGAGAAATCGAAAGGAATGATTAAGGAATTAGAACTAGGAACATATGGAATTTGGAGATTTCATAAGAAAAGGATTTAGATACCTAAACTAGGAAACCTACACCACTGCATATTAGAAGAAGCTCATAAATCTAAATATACGATGCATCCTGGAAATGATAAAATGTATCAGGACTTAAGGAAGAATTTCTGGTGGATAGGAATGAAAAAGGATATAGCAGCTTATGTTTCTAAATGTTTAACTTGTTTACAAGTTAAAGCTGAATATCAGAAACCCTCAGGTTTATTGCAGCAGTTAGAAATGCCAGTATGGAAATGGGAATTGATAATAATGGATTTTGTTACCAAATTACCCAAGACAAGAAAAGGTAATGATACAATCTGGGTGATTGTAGACAGGCTAACTAAGTCAGCTCATTTCTTACCGATGAAGGAAACCTTTAGTATGGAACAGTTAGCTAAGCTATATGTAAATGAAATAGTTTCATTACATGGAATTCCTTTATCAATTGTTTCTGATAGAGATAGCCGTTTTACCTCTAATTTTTGGACAAGTTTCCAAAAAGCCATGGGAACCAAGCTAAATCTAAGCACAACTTATCATCCTTAAACGGACGGACAAAGCGAAAGTACAATTCAAATGATGGAAGATATGCTTAGAGCTTGTGTAATTGATTTCGGAGGTAATTGGGACGATCATCTGCCATTAATAGAATTTTATTACAACAACAGCTATCATACCTGTCACACCCCAACCGATGGCGGAATCATCGGGGCGTGGTACTAGGTGAATCATATTGCTCAAGAGAATCCATAACAACTAAATTGCGACAGTATTTAACGCGTTCATTATCCCATACTAACAAACAATTACAATCACATAAGCTGTCACGGATTTCATGTTCTCCCAAACAATACAAATCCGACAACCTAGATTTTAGGTGTGTTTCTAGACTTCCTAGCTTGATTTGATGTAGACTGCGACTAAACCTGCAACATACGTTAAAACAACGTCAATACAAAAGTATTGGCGAGTATACAAGTTTTGATAGCAAAGCGTAAATGGATAAAAAGTGCTGCGATTTACCAAATACATAAACGAGATACCTCAACATACATGCGTATAAGACAAATACTACCAGCTAAGTCACTCGAGCTGCGATTGCGATTGCTATTCATCCTAACTAGACCCGTTGGGTTCTATAGTACTATACTAGTTAAGGTGGGACTTCGCGAGTAAAAGTCCTAACACAAATGTAACTAGCATCACGTGTAAATATGCATAACAGTTATTCGCAAGTGATAAATAGTTTGATTGAATAATTCATTTTGATAACTTGATTTGATAAGAACGTATGTTACACCCAAAATGCGATAAAAAGGGTTCGAGTATACTCACAGTCGGTGTTCAGCAAGTAAACACAACTTGGTTGGATTGAAGGGAGCGTGTCTGAGATTAGCCTGATTACAGATTGATAGCGTAAGCGTCGAACAGTGCGTTAAACAATGAGATGTGACTGAGCGTCGAATAGCAATCCGATCGGATGGCCAGTCGATCGGGTGGCAATCCGTTCGGATGGTCATCCGATCGGATGGCCATTCGATTGGATTGTCACCTCGTTTGGTATGGATGTGTTTGTGTATGATGGCTTGCCTTTTGAAGTTTTCATTGTAGCATTTTGAAAACAGAGAAGTATCTCTACCCTTCAGGTCAGTCGATTGAACGGCGGCTCGATCGGGTGACGATCCGATTAGTAGGACACTTAGTGAGAACAAGTTCACAACAGTTTGTCACTCGATCGGATTGTAGTCCGATCGGGTGGCAATCCGTTTGGAACTGGCTATATATTGAATATGTTGAAAATTGTTTAAGTGTTGAAGTTCTAAATATCACATTGTCGGATGGTCGTTCGATCGGGTGGCAATCCGATCGGATGGCAATTCGTTCGACGTTCGAAACTTTGAAAAGGTGAGTTAATAGCTTAAGTGTGGGACCAAGGTGCAAGCCGATCGGGTGGCTGTCCGATCGGGTGGCTGTCCGATCGGATGGCAATCCGATCGGACGACAATCTGTCCCAGTCGCCCTGATCGTCTTTACGCTTGGTTGTTTTGATAGTTTTGCGGTTTTCTCGAGACGGTATGACCACGTGCCAAACAACAGAAACCCCATCAAGAGTCAAGTGACCCGATCGAACAGGAATCACCCAAGTCCGATCAGTCCACTGTTCGAGACGGTTGTTCATGTTCAACCCGAAATCGGTAGTCTCTTTGATAGAACTCAGACCTTGAGCTAACACATCACTAAAAAGGAGTAGAAGATCAGAACGAGCTCCGATTCTATCGGTTTTGAGTGCATTGAGTGTAAAAGAGTTGAAAGAAAGTTGGAACACCATCCTTCAATCCTTTTATTCATGAATATGTGTAGATCTATGCGAAAGTGTTGTTTAATCTTGTGGAAATCCTTCAGATCCGAGTGGTTCTTAGTGGAGTGAGGCCAACCCTTGAAGTTCATAAGAACCCCATGATGACATCATCCTAGAACACCTCAAATCCCTTGATTTCACGGTTAAAAGTTAAGATTCAAAAGAGAAGATGATGAATAAGTGCGTGTAGATCATAGAAGTACAAGATTTGAGGTAGAAACTTACAAGAATCGTGAGAAATCGAGAGAAAATAGCTCTAAAGTGTGCTGGTCGAGTGAGAGCTGTCACATCACTTGAACAGTGATGTGACTAGGGCTATTTATAGGTGAAGAGGAGAAAGGGTGATGGAGTGCCATGGATCGGATGGCTGTCCGATCGGGTGGTTGTCCGATCGGGTGGCAATCCGATCGGGTGGCCATCCGATCGATCGGTCACTCGATCGGTGGTCTCCGGTGAATTTGCATTTCGATGTTTCGTTTCGATCGTTAAGCGTTGCGATAGTTTGGTCACACCTTTTCATACCCACATTCATATATATAGTATAATTAGTCACATAGGGTCGTATAAATATCTACATTTCAAAGTTGCGATACAATAATCGGGCCTCGTTTCGAATATGCGTTACTCTGCGACGCATCATGGCTATCGAGGAGGGTAGAATAGGTCCTCACTCAACGTCATCGTGAGCGTTAGTGTGTATGATGCGATATGTTATAGCGATAAAGTATGCGTAATATGTGAAAATACTGCGAAGTAGCGATGTATTCGATATAGTTACATTACGATCCGAATCTCTAGTGCTAGGCGTAATGAGTGTAACGAGTAGTAACAACGCACGAACGTGCGGGTTGTTACAATACCAGTATCAATGCTTCACCATTCGAAGCACTTTATAGACGAAAGTGTCGAACTCCATTCTGTTGGGTAGAAATTGGAGAAAAGCAACTATCTGGACCTGAAATAATACAAGAAACAACGGACAAGATTATTCAAGTCAAGGAACGACTGAAAGCAGTACGCGATCGACAAAAGAGTTATGCTGATAACAGGCGAAAGCCATTGGAATTTCAAGTAGGAGACAACGTGTTATTAAGGGTCTCTCCTTGGAAGGGAGTGGTAAGATTCATCAAAAGGGGAAAGCTAAGCCCCAGGTATGTTTGACCTTTTGAGATTATTAAAAGAATAGGACCTGCAGCTTATCAGCTACAACTGCCAGAGGAGATGGCAGGAATACATGATGTATTTCATGTAAGTAATCTTAAAAAGTGCTTAACCGATGAATCACTAGTAGTACCTCTTAAGGATATAGAGGTAAATGAGAAATTAAAGTTTATAGAGAAGCCTCTACAAATTGAAGACAAGAAAGTCAAGAATCTTAAACACAAAAGATTGGTATTAGTCAAAGTAAAATGGGATTCCAAGAGAGGACCAGAGTACACTTGGGAGCTTGAATCAGAGATGCAAAGGAAATATCCACACTTATTCTAGTAGACCTCGAGGATGGGTTCTAAAATAAGGTGGGGAGGATATAACAACCCTCCTAAAATGTTTCTAACACCCCTATTATATTTAGAATGTCCCTATACGTCTTAAAATACACCCCATACACGAAAACAGACCCTAAATACCTTTATTTTTATAAGAATTAATTAAAAACAAAATTATATAGCCTGTGGCGGCCCGCGATGGACACACCACAGGGTGTCGCGGGGCGCGACAGCCAGGACACCAGGCCGCACTGGAGTGTGCCACGTATCCGACGCGTGTGGGGGCTAGTGGTTGACTCGACAACCCTATAACGGGACACGTAGTCCCTGGCGGCCCGTGATGGGCTTAGCCTAGGGCGCTGCGGGGCGCGACAGCCCTATAAATTGGATTTCGACGTTCATTTTGAATCCGTTCAACACTCGACTTTCTCTCTCAATTTCTACATAGCAATTATAATACCCGGGCATTATACCCCCCCCCCTAAATAACGAAGTTCTGCCTCGTTGTAAGTATCATAACCCCCGGTTACATATTAGATACGCTGCTCGTTTGATCTAGTGCTCCGTAACGGCTGTCAGGGTTCTGCCCGACGTAGTCGTTGGAGTTCTGTCTTTGGGAGGGTATAACTAATGTAAATATTGGGTTATTATACTAACGCATGTGCATTGTGTAATTAATAGATAATCACCAGGAAATCACAAAGGAAAACCCTAAGATAGCAATGTGAGTAATCTCCTTTTTGTAAACCTTTTTGCAAACTGTTTTTACAAAACCTCAAATGTTTTACATTATATTAAACAGTGATTGAGTATTTGTATTCTACAATTATCGTCGGTATGTTGGGGGTTTTGTATACAAAATTTTTTACTACACTGTGAGTAGTAACATGACCACAAGTCAGGTTAACAGTACCGTGGGTGGTAGTTAAATTAGAAAATAAACAAATATAATTGCACGACCGCCCTCAATGCTGTAAAACGGTTTTACTTGTCTTGATTAAACTGGGATTCACTCACCAGTATTTCCCACTGACAAAATGTTTTTAAACGCGTTTCAGGTAACAAAATGTGAAAGCCAAATAGAAGCCAGCTGGACAGCACTAAAGGCTTGGAAAAGTAACTATAAAGTTACCTAAAATAAAGAAGTTGTTCTATTAAATAAAATAGGGTTTACCCCTATAAAATGTTTGTAATGGAAACTTGAGAATTTCCCATGTGTTTAATATTATAAAAGTGTGGTATTTTACTCTGATAAAATATTTCCTAACTACGGTCCTGATGTAAATTCCGCTGCCAACTGATAAACACTGATACCACTGATACTGGTCGCGGCCGCCCGTTCCCGGGGTATTAGGGGACGGGGGTTGCGACATTACACAAATTAACAAATAGTAATAACTGATGTTTACAAATACTACTAAATGATATTTAAAACTAATCAGGTGTAAAACGCCAATGATCGTAAAAACATAAGAAATACACTAGATCCCAAACGACAATTAAAATTAATAATGAAAACTCCAATTATCAGTTCTTACTAATTGTTTAACTACCAATGAAAACGCGAATAAATTGGATACATGAACAACGCCATTGAAAAGCATACAACACATTATGAAAATATTAATTTAAAAAAAAACAATGAAACAAGCATAAAAATAACAAAACGCCATATCTGTTGCATGATTTGCTGGAACAAAAATATGAAACGTCATCGAATTTTACTTTGTCGAAGAGAATCCACGTTAGAAGCCATAGATCTGAGAAAGCTTGGAATGTAACGCCCGGCTCTTTTGTACTTTCTATTTATAGAAAGTTTTGTTCGTATTTCTATTTTTGGAAACCTTGTATTCTTGTAATCGTTCTTTCTTTGTAATCATTGTAAAACCGAGACTTGGATCATTAATGAAACTTGTATTTTGTTACATTTATGTTGTACACACTCTATATATGCTCGTACATTCGATTTGGTGAATCAATTGATGCTTAAACGTTATTCTCGGAAACTATGTGCTAAACTTGTAATTAAACTAAACTTATGCATTGAACGTGTTTTGAACGTAAACGATACTTGATTATGACACTTATACGCTCAAATATACTTTGACTATGATCGCCGTGCTTGATTACACCTTATACTATGCTTTTATGTCCAAACAAGTCCCTAAACTATCAAAAAGGCATAAAAAAGGACACAAACGTAAACTACAGGGACTAAAGTGAAACAAAATCAAACTTGTCAAAATTGAGGCGCCGCGTGACGCCAAGGCCCCTCGCATCACGCCTAGCCCCTGTTTTCGCAGAACTGTGTTTTCTCAGCTATTATGCACGAAATCCCAAGTTCCAACCTCACCCAATCACCTTAAATCCACCTCTAAACACCTCCAATCACCTCTAATCTCTTCCATTATAAATACAAACCTTCTCCAACCCATTTTACACTTTCACAACTCTCTAATCTTCACAAATTCACTCTCAATCTGTTGCAAATCAGAGTTTTTGGACAGATTCATACTTCTCTACAAAAGTGAGTATAACTTGCTCATTTCTCAACCAAATCACTTGGTTCTTCTTCCTATTGCTTTGTTATATCCTTGGGTTTGATTCCTTGGTTTCTCCATGGAGAAATCAGACTTGGAATTGCCCTAGAAAGGACCAAAACTTTCTGTTTTGTTTTAAGTTATTCAAAAACTTGTTTGTACTTATCTTACTTGAGTGTAACTCATCTCAAGACTATGTACTAATACTTACAACCTTTCCTATGGTTGATTAGGTATTAGAAACATGTTTAAGACATATAAAATCAGAGGTTAAACCTCAAATACTTTCTGTTTTGTTTAGGGTATTTAACCCACAAGTCATGTCAAGCTTAGACCTTGATGAATGAGTGATTATGGAACAACTTGGGTTGTCCAACATACAATCCTCACATGATTTGATGATTTCTCTTAACTTAGGCCATTTATATACTTGTACTAATCCTAGTTCGTGACCCTCCTTGGTTGTTTTTACATCAAGTGAAGTGGTGAACACCTAAGGGGTACCTAAATGGAAGCTTGGTCTTCCTACCCCATACATGACATCCATGATACTAGAGGTGCCTAAATGAAGATTTAATCTTCTACCTCCTACTTGAATTATTGGACTAAATAATATGTAACACTTAACCTAGATATATATACATACTCATTCGAACCTTTGATGTTGAACTTGTGTTCATATGTTAAAGTAGTAGAATATCATCTAAGACCTAAAACCTTAATATGATTCTAATGGGTGTACTACCCATGAAAACATTATAACCATATTGGTTACATAGTGTCATATGAGAGTTATAAAGTTAAAGATGATTATTTTTATATTTTTATATTATACTTTATGCTATGTTTGTCACACCCCCAAAATCCACCATGTGAAGTGTCACCGCTTGGAGGCGTGACGTGACCAGGATCGAGCCACCAATCATATTGAACAACGTAATTTAAGTTAATAAAGCCAATTGCAATACAATTGGTGACCAAAAGATAAGTAACCGACTTTAGGTTAACAGAGGAAGCATAAAACATAAATCCAAATCATAAGTTCATAAGTTCATAAAGTTTATTTATTAGGCACGGGACATAACAGCCCCTATTCCACAACGACCTCCTCCTCGCGCAAGCTCCATAAGTACCTAACGACCTGCAAGGCATGTAACAACAAATCAACAACAAAGTTGAGCGAGTTCACAGTTGGTTGTTCAGTTAATGAGTTCGTATCAGAAATCGTAAGTTCGTTTCATAATCATGTATTACGCATTATCCTTGATTCCCAAACCTTTACGATATTTAGTGGGGGCTTCCCATTATGTATGTTACTAGACTAGGCGTATCCATAAGTGTCCTTCCCAATTCGAGGATGGTGTTAAGTATGAGTGTACGTAGGTTTTACGTACGTGCCCTTCTCAATCCGAGGTCAGTAGTAAGTATGAGTGTACGTAGGTTTTACGTACGTGCCCTTCTCAATCCGAGGATAGTAGTAAGTATGAGTGTACGTAGGTTTTACGTACGTGCCCTTCTCAATCCGAGGACAGTAGTAAGTATGAATGTACGTAGGTTTTACGTACGTGCCCTTCTCGATCCGAGGACAGTAGTAGGAAGTCTAGTAGTGTTGATAATATAAATAGTTATTCAATCCCATTCCCAACCACCGGGAATCCCATGCCTTAGTAAGGGTGTGAACTCACCTCGGTTTGCTCGGTTAGACTCTCAAATATAGCTAACAGTCAAGGTCGGTCAATCACGTCCTGTTATGATTACCAGTTAGTCATTTAGTGATTTTCAAATAGAGCACAAAGTTCCTACACTTATCTATCACATAACATGCATCACTTTAACGGTTTATGCCCATGTATACTTCCCATCCATTCCCCACTCATAAACAAACATACGATAATGCACATAACACATATAACATGTTAGATCATTCACAGATAGCATACTCGACATTTAGACACGCAAATTACAACTTATGTCATTTCAGCTTAAATATTCAAAACCGGGCTGTTTTTGGACATTTTAATAAAATAGTTAACTTATTCCAAAAATTCCCAAATTTTTACAGAATGTCTTAAACGTTCCAAATTTTATTGTGTGAAAATATCGGGGTCCAGTTCATTACTAATATTTTATAAAAATTCATTTTCCGAAATGAACTCAGATTTATCTTTTTCTGACCACAGTCCACGGAATAATTTATTTAAAATTCATCGAGAGTCCGATTTACGAAATTCCAGTGAGAGAATTACAAATACATCGGTGGTCATCTACAGTACAAGTTTCATGATCTAAATATACACAGAACTCAAGTTATGACAGAAAACAAAACGCATATTTTCAGCAGAAAAATGCAGCTCTAGCTGCTATCACGAAATGACACTTTAAAAATAGTAAACGAAGTCCAAAAATTATGATTCCGGTGCCATTAGAACCGTATTTCATAATACATGACCCTAGACTTCATAAAATACATTTTTCATTAAGTTACGGTTCTGTTACAGCCAACTGAAGTTGGCTGTAATTACCGAACAGCCTACTGTTTCAGCTTTAACCTTCTACATTGTGTTCGATTGATTCCGTTAACATGTTTAGTGATCACAACAACATCAAACATCAATATTAACCAGCAAAACATCAGATAATCAACCAAGAATCATAACAACACAAGATCTACATGATTTACACACATAACTTCTCTTTATCCACACTTTAACACATTATGTTCAAGACTTGTTCATGAGCTTTAAAGTTTCTTAACTTTTTATCATTCTAACATCTATTAACCACTAAAATCAAGAACAAGATGGTGATTGGAAGCACTTACTACTAGCACAAGGCTAGGGAAGAAACAAGACGTAAAAGTGGTGGATAAAAGAAAACGAGAGAGGTCCTTGAGCTTCCGAACACACCGAGCTCTCTTGTATGATCTCTTACACCTTTGGAAGTAATTAGAATGCTTGAAATGGACTTGAAGGTGATGATATGGTGGTGGTATGATGGCAGCCGAACAAAGGAAGGAGAGAAGGGAGTAGTTTGTTGTTGGTGATTTGTGAATGAGAGAGAAAGGTTAACTCTTAAGTTAACTTATAATCCAAATTTCACTATTACCCAACATATAATGTGTCCTTTAGATACTAAGCATGAGCTAATAAAATAATCAAGAAAAGTGGGTGTGTCCCCATTCCACCAAACCGTAGAAGGGGAGGGGTAAGGGTTGGGGTGTAATGGTGTGGTTAAGATCTAGTTGAAATCTAATGACAATTAGTTAGGATATTTATGTGTTATTTAATATAAAGGGTGTTCGGGGACCCTAACTAGCTCAGAAAAGTGTAAACAAAGTCTTTGGAAATATTTTCATGTTCCGGGTAAAGTCCGGTTGTTCGGTTTGACACTGTTCCGTTAAAGTGCTTAATTACTCCGTAAAGTGTCCTACATATATATTTTTGCAACGTTTTTAATTTTTAACACTCAGGAAGGCGTACCGGACTATTTAGTAACTTTTTTGTATACTATTAGTATGTTAACAAATACATGTAAGCATAACACAAAAATCAGAGAGCAGTTAAATGATTCAGTACAGTCATCAAGTACTTTAATTAACATTAATAGATTGTACGGTTACATGTAATTTGAGGGTTGTCACATTCTCCCCCTGTTAAGAGAATTTCGTCCCGAAATTTAGCGCGTGGTTACTGAGGAAGCTAGTTAAGTTGCGTTGTTTTCCTGATTTTCTTAGGGTGTCACATCATCCCCCCGTTGATTTGGAATTTCGTCCCAAAATTCTGCAGTAGCTTCAGCCTCAGTAGTGGTTGCGTTTTTCTTAAACAGTTGGGGATACTTGAGTTTCATTTGGTCTTCTCGTTCCCAGGTATACTCTGGGCCACGACGAGCATTCCAACGAACTCGGACCAGAGGTATCCTGGTACGCTTGAGGATCTTAACATCTCGATCCGTAATCTCTACTGGTTCTTCGACGAATCGCAGTTGGTCGTCGATAGTGAGCTCCTTTAGAGGAACTATGAGAGTCTCATCTGACAGACACTTCTTCAGATTCGACACATGGAATACGTTGTGAACTCCGCTGAGTTCTTTAGGTAGATTCAACCTGTAGGCGACTTTGCCAATTTTCTCGGTGATTTCAAAGGGTCCAACGTATCGCGGGTTGAGTTTGCCTCGTTTTCCAAATCGAACTACACCTTTCCAAGGTGAGACTTTGAGTAGCACTCGATCCCCAACCTGGAACTCGAGTGGTTTTCTTCCTTTATCAGCATAGCTTTTCTGACGGTCACGAGCTGCCGCCATTCGCTGTCGTATCTGAGCAATCCTCTCAGTCGTGTCTACTACGAGTTCTGGGCCAGTAATTTGGCTGTCACCAACTTCTGCCCAACAGAGAGGTGATCGGCATTTGCGTCCGTACAATGCCTCGAATGGAGCGGCTTGGATGCTGGTGTGGTAGCTGTTGTTATATGAAAACTCCACCAGCGGGAGGTGCTTTTCCCAGCCATTACCAAAATCGATTACACATGCCCTAAGCATGTCTTCAAGGGTTTGGATGGTGCGTTCAGATTGCCCATCCGTCTGTGGGTGATAAGCTGTGCTCATATCTAAACGTGAGCCAAAGGACTTGTGCATAGCTTGCCACAATTCAGAAGTAAAACGCGCGTCCCGATCAGAAATGATAGAGGTTGGCACTCCATGCCTTGATATTACTTCATTTAGGTAAATGTCTGCGAGAGTAGAAAACTTATCCGTTTCCTTGATAGCCAGAAAATGTGCAGACTTGGTTAGTCGATCCACGATCACCCAAATGGTATCATTTCCGCGTTGAGATCTAGGCAGGCCAGTAATGAAATCCATGGAAATTTGCTCCCATTTCCATTTCGGGATCTCTGGTTGTTGGAGTAGGCCTGATGGTTTCTGGTATTCGACCTTAACCCTAGCGCAAGTCAAACATTTACTGACGTAGGTTGCTACGCTGGCTTCATACCGGGCCACCAGTATGTAGTCTTGAGGTCGTGGTACATTTAACCGAACCAGGATGTACCGAATAACGAGACTTGTGGGCTTCATCCATCACAATCTCGTGTAGGTCTCCATACAGTGGAACCCAGATGCGTCCGTTTACATAGTAGGTGTCGTTTTCCTTTTGTTCTAGCCGTTGTCTCGATCCTCGTAGGGATTCAGCCCTGATGTTCTCTGCTTTCAATGCTTCGACCTGAGCATCGCGAATCTGAGCGGGAAGGTTAGATTGGATGGTAAGCTGTAAAGCACGTACACGCTTAGGCATAGTATCCTTTCGACTGAGGGCGTCGGCCACAACATTGGCTTTGCCCGGATGGTACTTGATCGCGCATTCGTAATCATTCAAGAGCTCGACCTATCGGCGTTTTCTCATGTTTAACTCATTTTGCTTGAAGATATGCTCGAGACTCCTGTGATCGGTGTAAATGGTGCACTTGGTACCGTACAGGAAATGTCTCCATATCTTAAGCGCGAAAACAACTGCTCCCAGCTCCAAGTCGTGCGTAGTGTAGTTCCTTTCATGAACTTTAAGCTGGCGTGATGCGTAGGCAATGACCTTGTCACGTTGCATCAACACGCAACCAGGTCCTTGGATGGAAGCATCGCAGTAAACCACAAAATCATCTGTGCCTTCAGGCAATGAGAGGATAGGCGCGCTACAAAGTCTATTCTTCAAGTGTTGAAATGCGGACTCATGTGCATCACCCCAACGATAAATGACACCTTTCTGAGTCAGTGAAGTGAGCGGTTGCGCAATCTTGGAGAAATCTTTGATAAATCTTCTGTAATATCCCGCCAAACCCAAGAATTGGAGGATTTCTGTTGGTGTACGGGGTGCAGGCCAGTTCTTGATCGAGTCAACCTTAGATGGATCCACATGGATTCCATCCTTGTTTACCACATGTCCTAGAAAGTGGACTTCGCGAAGCCAGAAGTCACATTTCGAAAACTTGGCATACAACTGCTCTTTTCGAAGAAGTTCCAGCATAAGTCGTAGATGCTGCTCGTGTTCCTCCTGACTCTTCGAATAGATCAGGATTTCGTCGATGAATACAATGACAAACTTATCCAGGTAAGGCTTGCACACTCGGTTCATGAGATCCATGAAGACCGCTGGTGCATTCGTCAATCTGAAAGGCATAACCAGAAACTCGTAATGGCCGTAGCGAGTTCTGAATGCTGTTTTGGAGACGTCCTCATCTCGGACTCTCAGCTGATGGTATCCCGATCTCAAATCAATCTTAGAGTAATAGCTCGACCCTTGCAACTGGTCGAACAAATCGTCAATACGTTGAAGAGGATATCGATTCTTCACGGTCACCTTGTTGAGTTCGCGATAGTCAATACACATTCTGAAAGTACCGTCTTTTCTTTTTCACAAACAAGACTGGAGCTCCCCAGGGCGAAGAGCTAGGACGTATAAAACCCTTTTCCAAGAGTTCTTGTAGTTGCGTAGACAATTCTTCGAGCTCTGATGGAGCTAGACGATATGGTGCTCGAGCTATTGGTGCTGCTCCAGGAGCTAGCTCGATTTGAAACTCAACTTGACGATGAGGCGGAAGACCAGGTAATTCCTCAGGAAATACCTTAGGAAAGTCGCGCACAATAGGAATGTCTTCAATTCTCTTCTCTTCCGTTGATGTGTCAGTAACGAGTGCCAAAATGGCAGTGTGGCCCTTTCGCAAACACTTCTGGGCCTTAAGGAAAGAGATAATGCCTACAACAGCACCACTCTTGTCGCCATGAATCACGAGGGGTTCTTCACCAGAGCGAGGAATGCGGACGATTTTCTCCTTGCAAACAATCTCCGCTTGATGGTGAGATATCCAATCCATCCCAATAACGACGTCGAAACTACCCAGTGGGATAGGAATAAGATCGATAGAGA
This sequence comes from Helianthus tuberosus, assembly GCA_030545235.1. NCBI lineage: Eukaryota > Viridiplantae > Streptophyta > Magnoliopsida > Asterales > Asteraceae > Helianthus > Helianthus tuberosus. The sequence goes on along the minus strand of CM060377.1, from coordinate 61,146,621 downwards.
AGGTCTGACCAGCTAAGACGAGGTTACAACCTTTGATTACGTGCGTGGCCTCGAGACTTTTACCGTTTGCTAGCTCTACTATGTGTTTAGGGATCAAAAGTGTTGGAGTGCGCTTAAGCATTTGACTAACTTTTAGAGACACATAACTGGTATCGGCACCTGAATCAAATAAAACAGTAACATAAAATTCGTCGAGAAGGAACTTACCCATCACTACGTTAGGATCATTCCTTGCGTCACCCAGACCAATCACGAACACTCGACCCCTGGCACCGTTGCCATCATTGTTTCCTCCATTGTTGCCCCCATTATTGTTCCCGTTTCCTTGGTTGTGATTCTGATTCTGATTTAACTGTGGGCAGTGTCTCTTGAAGTGATCTTCAGCACCACACTGAAAGCATCCCTTGTTGCCCTGTTGCTGTTGCTGATTCTGCGGTGCTTGCTGTTGCTGCTGACGATTCTGATTCGTAGGCCGTGGGCTCCTGCAAATCCTTGGCTTCATGACCCATCTTGAGACACCTCTGACAGCGTCCCTTGTTGCACTGACCACTGTGGTGTCTGTTGCATTTGTTGCACTTTGGGTGGTTTCCTCGATATCCACCCTGCCCTTGACTACCAGAAGAGTGCTGACCAGGACTCTCTTAGCCATCAATATTTCGCTGCTGCGCCTGGGACTGAACTGTAGTCAAACCCTTGTTGTTGGCTCCATCCCATTTTCGTTTGTTGTCACTGGGAATAGCAGAAGTAGCAGTAATAGTAGCACTTATACGCTTAGGCAGGCTGTTCTGTTCCACTGCCTGGTTTGTGAGACGATGAGCGAGACGAGTAACATCCTGGATGGTATCAAGGTTAGCAGCAGTCACATGGCTTTGTATCTCTGGTACTAAGCCTTTGAGGTACAGCTCAATGCGCTTGATAGGAGGATCCACCATAGTTGGACATAACACTGCCAGTTCGTTGGATCGCTTCGTATACGCCTCTATCTCTGACCCCGTCATCTTCAGGTTAAAGAACTCCACTTCCAATTTGTGGATGTCATCACGATTACAGTATTCTCGCTTGATCAGTTCCTTGAATTCGTTCCATGGGATGGCATTAGCAGCTGCCAGCCCTAACATCTGAACTTGCGCGTTCCACCAAGTCAAAGCAACGCCTTCGAGAGTACCAGTGGCATACTTCACCCTACTAGCCTCAGGGCATTCACACATCTCGAAGACCGATTCGAGCTTCTCGAACCAGTGGAGGAGTCCGACGGCCCCTTCAGTGCCACTAAAAGTACTAGGACGACAGTCCATAAATGTCTCGAACGTGCATACTGGTGGCTGAGCGTTCTGACCTCCTGCCTGGGCAGCTGCGAGCACTGCAGTAACTTGTTCAGTGATCAAAGCCGCCAACTGGGCTTGAGTTAGGTTAACGCACCTATTCATGATCTTCATATCAAAGGAAAACATGAGTGAGAGAGGTTCGCGAAAGTGCGATGACAGAAGAGAATAAGCACACATGTGGTTTCAATCAATAGTTACTACGTTCATCTAAGCGTACCATAAGCAAAGTTCTACGTAACTAGAAAGTAGGTAATAATATAAACATAAACCATATCACCTATAGTCTTGAGCCTTGCGCGTGGAGTGAAGCGTCGTTGTGGATCGTTGAGCACTGTACAGGTTATAGTCTGGTTTTATCAAAAAGCTTTTCCCCTTTTTAAAACCAAGTTCACTATAACCAATGGCTCTGCTACCAATCTGTCACACCCCCAAAATCCACCATGTGAAGTGTCACCGCTTGGAGGCGTGACGTGACCAGGATCGAGCCACCAATCATATTGAACAACGTAATTTAAGTTAATAAAGCCAATCGCAATACAATTGGTGAGCAAAAGATAAGTAACCGACTTTAGGTTAACAGCGGAAGCATAAAACATAAATCCAAATCATAAGTTCATAAAGTTTATTTATTAGGCACGGGACATAACAGCCCCTATTCCACAACGACCTCCTCCTCGCGCAAGCTCCATAAGTACCTAACGACCTGCAAGGCAAGTAACAACAAATCAACAACAAAGTTGAGCGAGTTCACAGTTGGTTGTTCAGTTAATGAGTTCGTATCAGAAATCGTAAGTTCGTTTCATAACCATGTATTACCCATTATCCTTGATTCCCAAACCTTTACGATATTTAGTGGGGGCTTCCCATTATGTATGTTACTAGACTAGGCGTATCCATAAGTGTCCTTCCCAATCCAAGGACGGTGTTAAGTATGAGTGTACGTAGGTTTTACGTACGTGCCCTTCTCAATCCGAGGACAGTCGTAAGTATGAGTGTACGTAGGTTTTACGTGAGTTCCCTTCTCAATCCGAGGACAGTAGTAAGTATGAATGTACGTAGGTTTTACGTACGTGCCCTTCTCGATCCGAGGACAGTAGTAGGTAGTCTAGTAGTGTTGATAATATAAATAGTTATTCAATCCCATTCCCAACCACCGGGAATCCCATGCCTTAGTAAGGGTGTGAACTCACCTCGGTTTGCTCGGTTAGACTCTCAAATATAGCTAACAGTCAAGGTCGGTCAATCACGTCCTAATATGATTACCAGTTAGTCATTTAGTGATTTTCAAATAGAGCACAAAGTTCCTACACTTATCTATCACATAACATGCATCACTTTAACGGTTTATGCCCATGTATACTTCCCATCCATTCCCCACTCATAAACAAACATACGATAATGCACATAACACATATAGCATGTTAGATCATTCACAGATAGCATACTCGACATTTAGACACGCAAATTACAACTTATGTCATTTCAGCTTAAATATTCAAAACCGGGCTGTTTTCGGACATTTTAATAAAATAGTTAACTTATTCCAAAAATTCCCAAATTTTTACAAAATGTCTTAAACGTTCCAAATTTTATTGTGTGAAAATATCGGGGTCCAGTTCATTACTAATATTTTATAAAAATTCATTTTCCGAACTGAACTCAGATTTATCTTTTTCTGACCACAGTCCACGGAATAATTTATTTAAAATTCATCGAGAGTCCGATTTACGAAATTCCAGTGAGAGAATTACAAATACATCGGTGGTCATCTACAGTACAAGTTTCATGATCTAAATATACACAGAACTCAAGTTATGACAGAAAACAAAACGCATATTTTCAGCAGAAAAATGCAGCTCTAGCTGCTATCACGAAATGACACTTTAAAAATAGTAAACGAAGTCCAAAAATTATGATTCCGGTGCCATTAGAACCGTATTTCATAATACATGACCCTAGACTTCATAAAATACATTTTTCATTAAGTTACGGTTCTGTTACAGCCAACTGAAGTTGGCTGTAATTACCGAACAGCCTACTGTTTCAGCTTTTAACCTTCTACATTGTGTTCGATTGATTCCGTTAACATGTTTAGTGATCACAACAACATCAAACATCAATATTAACCAGAAAAACATCAGATAATCAACCAAGAATCATAACAACACAAGATCTACATGATTTACACACATAACTTCTCTTTATCCACACTTTAACACATTATGTTCAAGACTTGTTCATGAGCTTTAAAGTTTCTTAACTTTTTATCATTCTAACATCTATTAACCACTAAAATCAAGAACAAGATGGTGATTGGAAGCACTTACTACTAGCACAAGGCTAGGGAAGAAACAAGACGTAAAAGTGGTGGATAAAAGAAAACGAGAGAGGTCCTTGAGCTTCCGAACACACCGAGCTCTCTTGTATGATCTCTTACACCTTTGGAAGTAATTAGAATGCTTGAAATGGACTTGAAGGTGATGATATGGTGGTGGTATGATGGCAGCCGAACAAAGGAAGGAGAGAAGGGAGTAGTTTGTTGTTGGTGATTTGTGAATGAGAGAGAAAGGTTAACTCTTGAGTTAACTTATAATCCAAATTTCACTATTACCCAACATATAATGTGTCCTTTAGATACTAAGCATGAGCTAATAAAATAATCAAGAAAAGTGGGTGTGTCCCCATTCCACCAAACCGTAGAAGGGGAGGGATAAGGGTTGGGGTGTAATAGTGTGGTTAAGATCTAGTTGAAATCTAATGACAATTAGTTAGGATATTTATGTGTTATTTAATATAAAGGGTGTTAGGGTGTTCGGGGACCCTAACTAGCTCAGAAAAGTGTAAACAAAGTCTTTGGCAATATTTTCATGTTCCGGGTAAAGTCCGGTTGTTCGGTTTGACACTGTTCCGTTAAAGTGCTTAATTACTCCGTAAAGTGTCCTACATATATATTTTTGCAACGTTTTTAATTTTTAACACTCAGGAAGGCGTACCGGACTATTTAGTAACTTTTTTGTATACTATTAGTATGTTAACAAATACATGTAAGCATAACACAGAAATCAGAGAGCAGTTAAATGATTCAGCACAGTCATCAAGTACTTTAATTAACATTAATAGATTGTACGGTTACATGTAATTTGAGGGTTGTCACATTCTCCCCCTGTTAAGAGAATTTCGTCCCGAAATTTAGCGCGTGGTTACTGAGGAAGCTAGTTAAGTTGCGTTGTTTTCCTGATTTTCCTGATTTAGCGCGTGGCTATGGGCACTACGAGTTCGTGGTTATGCCTTTTGGCTTGACCTACGCACCTGCTGTGTTCATGGATCTTATGAATCTTGTTTGTAAGCCCTACTTGGATCGCTTTGTGATCGTCTTCATTGATGATATTCTCATTTATTCTAAATCTCAAGCCGATCATGAACGTCACCTTCGTCTTATACTCGAGCTCTTACGTGTCGAACGCTTATACGCGAAGTTTTCCAAATGCGAATTCTGGATCAAGGAAGTCCAATTCCTTGGACACGTGATTAGTAAAAAAGGGATCCACGTCGACCCTTCAAAAATCGAAGCCGTGAAGAATTGGACCGCGCCTAAATCTCCTTCTGAAATCCGTTCCTTCCTAGGATTGGCGGGTTATTACCGCCGATTCATCTCGAATTTTTCAAAGATCACCGTTCCTCTCACTTCGTTGACTCAAAAAGAGAAACCTTTTGCTTGGGGTCCTGAGCAAGAGGAATCTTTTCAGACTCTCAAGGACTTGCTTTGCAACGCTCCTATTCTCGTTCTCCCTGATGGGAATGATGATTTCGTCGTGTATTGTGATGCCTCAAATCGTGGTCTTGGTTGTGTTCTCATGCAACGAGACAAAGTCATCGCTTATGCCTCTCGTCAACTCAAAATACATGAGAAGAATTATACTACTCACGACCTAGAGCTTGGCGCCGTTGTTTTTGCGTTAAAGATTTGGCGACACTACCTATACGGTACAAAGTGTGTGGTTTTCACTGACCATAAGAGCCTACAGCACATCTTTGACCAAAAAGAGCTTAATATGCGTCAGCGACGTTGGGTGGAATTACTTAACGACTATGACTGCGAGATTCGCTATCACCCTGGTAAAGCGAATGTCGTGGCCGATGCACTTAGTCGTAAGACTCATGTAGATTACATTCGTTGTTTTCATATCTCGAGCGATCTTCACAATTGCATTCGTGAAGCGCAGTACTCATCTATCAACGAAGGTACCATGTCTGTAGAAATACGTGGAGCTTCTGAAGACCTACTCACTTCAAAATCTGATGGTCTGCTCTACTGTCGTGATCGCATCTGGGTACCAGATCGCGACAATCTTTGTGATCTCATTATGAACGAGGCACACAAATCCAAGTACTCAATTCATCCTGGTGCTGACAAGATGTACCATAATCTACGTACATCCTATTGGTGGCCCGGTATGAAGAGAGACATTGTTGTATACGTTTCGAAGTGTCTTACCTGTTCGAAAGTCAAAGCCGAGCATCAACGACCTTCAGGTCTACTCGAACAACCTGAAATCCCCGTATGGAAATGGGATAGCATTGCGATGGACTTCATAACTAAAATCCCTCGTACACCTTCTGGTCACGATAGCAATTGGGTGATCATTGATCGATTAACCAAGTCCGCTCAATTCATCCCTATTCGTGAAGATTTCAAGGTTGAACGACTTGCTCGCATCTATACCGACGCAGTCATACGCCGTCATGGCATTCCTCTCGACATCATTTCTGATCGTGATGGTCGATTTACCTCGCGTCTCTGGCAAACTTTTCAGTCCGCTATGGGTACTCATTTGAATCTCAGTACGGCCTTTCATCCTCAAACGGATGGACAGACGGAACGTACTATCCAAACCCTAGAGGACATGCTCCGTTCTTGTGTCATCGACTTTGGTGGTAGTTGGGATGTGCATTTACCTTTGATCGAGTTCTCGTACAACAATAGCTACCACTCCAGTATTCAAATGGCTCCATTCGAGGCATTGTATGGTCGCAAATGCCGATCTCCTTTAAGCTGGCACGAGATTGGTGACAAACATTTTACTGGCCCTGAAATCATACAAGAAGCAACGGATAAGATTCTCCAAATCCTTGATAATCTACTCAAGGCTCGAAATCGTCAAAAGAGCTTTGCGGACAAGGGACGCAAACCAATGGAATTCAACGTTGGGGACCATGTTCTACTCAAAGTGTCTCCTTGGAAAGGAGTGGTTCGTTTTGGTAAAAAGGGAAAAATTGCCCCTCGCTATGTTGGTCCTTTCAAGATACTCGAAAGGATTGGTAAGGTGGCTTATCAACTCGATTTACCTCAAGAGCTCAACAACGTTCATCCAACGTTTCACGTCTCGAACCTAAATAAATGTCTCGCTGATGAAGGACTTCAAGTTCCTCTCGAAGATCTTCAAATCAACGAAACTATGCATTTTGTGGAAAACCCGTCGAAATCATGGATCAAGGAGTCAAGTTATTGAGGCACAGTAAGATTCCTATCGTCAAGGTTAGATGGGAAGGAAAACGTGGCGCCAAATTTACTTGGGAACTCAAAAGTGATATGAAGACGAAGTATCCTCATCTTTTCCCTACGTCTTCCTAAATTTCGGGACGAAATTTCCTAAAGGAGGGGAGACTGTAACGCCCGGCTCTTTTGTACTTTCTATTTATAGAAAGTTTTGTTCGTATTTCTATTTTTGGAAACCTTGTATTCTTGTAATCGTTCTTTCTTTGTAATCATTGTAAAACCGAGACTTGGATCATTAATGAAACTTGTATTTTGTTACATTTATGTTGTACACACTCTATATATGCTCGTACATTCGATTTTGTGAATCAATTGATGCTTAAACGTTATTCTCGGAAACTATGTGCTAAACTTGTAATTAAACTAAACTTATGCATGAAACGTGTTTTGAACGTAAACGATACTTGATTATGACACTTATACGCTCAAATATACTTTGACTATGATCGTCGTGCTTGATTACACCTTATACTATGCTTTTATGTCCAAACAAGTCCCTAAACTATCAAAAAGGCATCAAAAGGGACTCAAACGTAAACTACAGGGACTAAAGTGTAACAAAATCAAACTTGTCAAAATTGAGGCGCCGCGTGACGCCAAGGCCCCTCGCGTCACGCCTAGCCCCTGTTTTCGCAGAACTGTGTTTTCTCAACTGTTATGCACGAAATCCCAAGTTCCAACCTCACCCAATCACCTTTAATCCACCTCTAAACACCTCCAATCACCTCTAATCTCTTCCATTATAAATACACACCTTCTCCAACCCATTTTACACTTTCACAACTCTCTAATCTTCACAAATTCACTCTCAATCTGTTGCAAATCAGAGTTTTTGGACAGATTCATACTTCTCTACAAAAGTGAGTATAACTTGCTCATTTCTCAACCAAATCACTTGGTTCTTCTTCCTATTGCTTTGTTATATCCTTGGGTTTGATTCCTTGGTTTCTCCATGGAGAAATCAGACTTGGAATTGCCCTAGAAAGGACCAAAACTTTCTGTTTTGTTTTAAGTTATTCAAAAACTTGTTTGTACTTATCTTACTTGAGTGTAACTCATCTCAAGACTATGTACTAATACTTACAACCTTTCCTATGGTTGATTAGGTATTAGAAACATGTTTAAGACATATAAAATCAGAGGTTAAACCTCAAATACTTTCTGTTTTGTTTAGGGTATTTAACCTACAAGTCATGTCAAGCTTAGACCTTGATGAATGAGTGATTATGGAACAACTTGGGTTGTCCAACATACAATCCTCACATGATTTGATGATTTCTCTTAACTTAGGCCATTTACATACTTGTACCAATCCTAGTTCGTGACCCTCCTTGGTTGTTTTTACATCAAGTGAAGTGGTGAACACCTAAGGGGTACCTAAATGGAAGCTTGGTCTTCCTACCCCATACATGACATCCATGATACTAGAGGTGCCTAAATGAAGATTTAATCTTCTACCTCCTACTTGAATTATTGGACTAAATAATATGTAACACTTAACCTAGATATATATACATACTCATTCGAACCTTTGATGTTGAACTTGTGTTCATATGTTAAAGTAGTAGAATATCATCTAAGACCTAAAACCTTAATATGATTCTAATGGGTGTACTACCCATGAAAACATTATAACCATATTGGTTACATAGTGTCATATGAGAGTTATAAAGTTAAAGATGATTATTTTTATATTATACTTTATGCTATGTTAAATCCGAATCCATAATCTTCCGTTAAACGCCAAACTCGCACACCTATGTTTCCTCGTGTAGAAGGACTAGGTGCTCCAACTTAAACCATTCCATCAACTCACTCGTGGGAATTCCAAGTAGGAAAGCTTGCAACCACTGTGAGTATACTCGATCCCTTTTCCCCTTTATACTTTGGGATGCAACATGTATAATTATGCAAACAACTTTTAAACTCAATCAAACTTACTCTATATCCATGATTAAACATGAAACTAATGTGAGTTACTTGTTATTCTCGTATGCTATGTGAACACTTTGGAACGTTATATGCTCATTAACTTTGCTCGCCCACCTTAACAATTATAGCGCTATAGGATTAACGCCCCGCCCGTTATACTTTTGGGTATTGTTAAGTTAAACATTACCACCCCGCTAAACTTTTGGGATTAGGCTCTTTTATGCGTTGTATTCTCGGGTTTGATCATATGGTACGCCAAAATTGCATACTAGTAATCACATATTATGAATCATGTTGGATTTGAGTTTTTATCCTATTATGCTATGTAATTAAACTTGTATACTCGCCTTTGCTTTTGCATTGAAACTCTATTTTAATACATGTTGCAGGTTGATTGTTGAAGTATGGATGAATGATGAAACGAGTTTAGGGTGGACTAGATACACACCTTTAATCCATTTATCTTTTGATGTTATGTTGAAATTTGAACAATGTTGTTATTTCTATTTTAAATGTTGTATGACAATTTAGCACTTGCAATGAAATTTGAATTTAATTAAATATTGTCACATAGTGTTATGAAGTCTCTAGCAATCTATACACACTTCGTCTTCCGCCATCGGTTGGGGTGTGACATGGAAATGGGGTAACAGCTAACACGAAATCTTTGGAGTTTTAATTTGAAACAGTTTTGTAATGCAAATAAGGATGGAACGTATAAAAGGACAATCGTACCCCTGCATATCAATTAGCGCCCCCTGCCGCGTATTGGGCCAGGATCTGTTCTGACCGTTCTCACACTTTAAGTCGTTTTCTCCTGATCCCGTACCTATATATATATATATATATATATAGAGAGAGAGAGAGAGAGGCCGGTTAACGTACAATACCCCTTATCCTACATTATGTACGCGATGCCCACAGTCGTACGATCTTCAATCCATCAAACGCGAGCAAAACTAATTTATATCATTAAATTAATCAAATTAATATACATAAAACTAACCGCGAAGGATAAAATCGATAATTTCTCTATCAAAATCCCAGCAATTTCGTTCGGTACTTTCTTCTTCTCTAACCGACTCTTCTGCAAATTCAATATCAAACATGGGAAATTGGTTTACAACATGCAATGTTGGTATTTTTTTTACAGCATGCAATTTTGATATTAAAAATAACATGAGAACATTATTTTTTTACAACACATGCGATTCCCATTTCTTTGGAACATTCCATAGCATGCAATTTTTGTCAACATGGGTATATTTGTATGTTCCTGCCAAAATAATGCCATGCGAAATTAGTGCCATCCACATGCGAATTAATGCCATGCGAATTTTTGTCCACATGCGAAATTAGTGCCAAATTAATGAAAAGTAAGAAGGCTAATTTTTGTCCACATGCGAAATTTGTATGTCTTTAATTATATTTTTGTCCACATGCGAAATTTGTATGTCTCTAATTAATCCACATGCGAATTAATGCCATGCGAATTTGTATGTCTCTAATTATATTTTGACGACCCAAACCTAAGAAGGCTAATTTTTGTCCACATGCGAAATTTGTCAACACCACATGCGAATTTATAATCAAAAAGTAACATACACATACGAATTTATTATTATCATGTAAACATGCACATGCGAAATTTTTATTATACACATGCGAATTTTCAATTCTAGATCATAAGGGAATTAAAAAAGAACTGAGTAACATCGCTCTGATACGATTTAATTCCAGATCATAAAGGGAATTAAAGGAACTGAGTAACATCGCTCTGATGCGAATCATAATTACCCGATAGTGGTGTAACGAATTAATCGGGATCTGGAATTGTTTAATTTGCGCTCTGCTGATTGAATGGAAAGTCCGATATACCCTTATTTAATTAAATTGAATCAGGACACGTGTATGGCTGTGGGCAGCGCGTACATAATGTACGATAAGGAGATTTGTATCATACCCTTTACCTATATATATATATATATATATATATATACACACGCACACTCTTCAATTTAATGTATTTTTAAGTAAAAGTTTTAACCCAAATTTGGTTTTGGCTTTTAACCGAAATTAAACAAGCCGAACCAAATATCGTCAATCCAACCGAATAAACCGATTTAATTAACTGAAAATTGATTGGTTAAAAATAGACTAACAGATGGCTTCGGTTTCGACTTCGATTAAGGATAATAACTGAACCATGCACACCCTGGCACTGGCGTCTGGCGAAGCTTTACTAAGGCAAGGGGTAACCCATCTCCCAATGATTTTTCACTCGTAGTGTTAATTTTACCGAAAATTTCCAAATCATTTTTATTGTAAAATATTGGATTTTTAAGAGTCTGACCCCCACTAAACTTTCGTTCAAACTCCACATTGCATTTTAACGGTGTCTGTGTTTTCCATCACATCACGCAGACTTGTTTCTGGTTCCTTGGTGTTAATTAATGCATAATTCACATGGCATTTTATGTTGTTGGCGTATATGCATTAAAACAATATTAAAACTTCCTTAATAAAAACATATTAAGCATGCTTTATATTTAAAAAGAAAAAAAAATATTTTCATGGTGCAATATGTATAATCAAGTGTGTTGAGTTTAATTAACATATTTGATTTAAAAAAAAAATTTATTTTTGTTGGTATTCAAAGTATAGGGTTGTTTAGAAATGTTTTGGGATCATATACCTACTCCTAGGTTAAATAACAAGTCATGCATGCAACCTTTGAAGAAGCATCAATGGCATGCCACGTAACCAACGATGGGTATATATAAATAGATATAGTTAGTTATGAATAATACCGATTCTCTCTCGCTAGCTCGCTCAGTTTCAGTAGTTGTTGTTCCGGGGGCAATGAGGCTTCCGATCATTCTCTTTTTGGTTACGTCGGCTTACCTCAGCAGCACCGCCGACGATACTAAAGACGAGTTTTCTGTTCTGACTCTTGATCAATCCAATTTCACCCAAACTCTTACCAAACATCATTTTCTCGTCGTCGACTTTTATGCACCTTGGTCAGTCCTTTACATTTTAATTCCTTATTATTTTTATCATATTATTAATAATAATAATAATGCATTTATTTATGAACATCTGATATCTGGGATTTAAAAACAATAAAATCAAGCATAAAATCTTGATAATCGCCTTTTCTTGGAAAAATGGTCACACATTCATAATAATTAAAAGCATAACACAAAGAACATTAAAGACATCAAAAAAGGTTTTGTTAATTGTTGGGACATATGGCTGTGTTATGGTAACTGTACATCTTGTTTTAATGATCAACACATTTTCGTGTCTCACCAGGTGCGGTCACTGCAAGGAACTTGCCCCAGAGGTACACGCCCTATACTCAACTTAATATTCGTCTAGACGATTTATATATTTCTTGGTCCATTAGTGTTTCTTGCGTTACATACATCATTTTATGACTTTTTCAGTACGAAAACGCTGCCTCTATATTGAGTAGTAACGACCCCCCTATTACTCTAGCAAAAGTCGATGCGAATGATGAAAAGAACAAAGATTTGGCCACTGAATACGCCATTCAGAGTTTCCCAACACTTAAAATAATTAAAAATGGAGGGAAAAGTATTCAAGATTATAAAGGACCTAGAGATGCACAAGGAATAGTTGCTTACTTGAAGAAACAAGCTGGGCCTGCTTCTACTGAAATAAAATCTACAGAAGATGGTAGTGATCTTATTAATGGAGATAATATCGTTATTGTAAGTCTATGGCCCGATTTGTACATTCCACCCGAGGTGGCAGTTTCAGCACATTTGGTTATGTTTTATCTCTAACGGGTCAAATAGATTAAAAAAAAAAAAAGCAAAAAATTGAATAACTGAAAAGGAAATGGGCCAAAAAGTTTATTAAATGCATACAACCTCCTAAAATAGTTTTATTAAGAAAAATAACTATTAATAAAAAAATGGATATAAAAGTGTTCTGGGTCAACCTAACCCAGCCTGACCTGTTTTGACCCGTTACCCGACCCGTCTGTTTTGCCACCTCTACATTTTTTGCTGCAACCATGTATGATGTGTTTGTTTGTATTTCTTAGGTTGGAATTTTTCCTGAATTATCTGGAGACAAATTTGATGCATTTATAGCGTTAGCTGAAAAATTAAGATCTGATTATGACTTTGCTCATACATTAGACGCTAAACTTTTACCGCAAGGTGATTCTTCTGTATCAGGACCTATTGTCCGATTATTCAAGCCTTTCGATGAACTTGTGGTAGATTTTGAGGTGTGTTACATGATTTGGCATGAATTTTATGAAATTTGTTTTAAATGTTTCTTTCAAAGAACAGAATTAACATTATTTTTCAGGATTTTAATTCGGACGCCTTAGAGAAGTTTGTTGAGGAGGCAAGCACTCCAACTGTAACTGTCTTCAATAATGATCCAAAGAATCACCCCTATGTCATCAAATTCTTTAGCACTCCCAATGCAAAGGTGAATAGGATTTAATTAATTTGTACTTCTGTTAATTTATTTGTATATTTCTATTAAATTATCAAACTAAGTAGCTAATTTCATAAATAGTAGAATAAATAAAATAGCTAGTTCTTTCAAAAGATTGGGTTGCATCATTTGTTATTTTTATAGTCTGCAGTAAGCTGTATAATAACAGTAGGATGATTTTCTTTTGTAAAAATAGTGATTTTCAAAAGAAAATGGTGATTTTCATTTTGAAAATATAATTTCGTTTTCCTCTAAAATTTCATAATATTTATTTTATGAAAAAAAAGTTCAATACATAGGTTTGTTCAATTTTCTTTTGTCGACATTTTGATATAAATTTGATTGAAAACTGAGTTGTATTAAAAATAAAGTATTTTTGGTTGAAGTTTTTTTTTTTTTTTTTTTTTGCGAGATTGAGGAGAGAGAATCCGCAGTATTTCAATTGTGGATTCACCAAGAATCCATGGTTACTGCGGATTCACTTGAGATCCAAATTAGGAAAAAAAACATCCATACAAATACTTTAAAAAACACTATGTACAAAAACTTACACTAGTATGTAAAAAACTATGTCATATTTCAGTTATTATTATTATAATTTTTTTGTAAGTCATTATCTTGGCCTTTAGAAGAAACTTTTCTTCTGCTTCTCTTACTTACCAAAACTTTATAACAAGACATTGTCAACTTGGCAGGCCATGCTTTTTGTGAACTTCAGTAGCAAGCCTTTTGGTGCTTTTGAATCAAAATATCATGACATTGCTAATGAGCACAAGGGAAAGGGAATAAGTTTCCTAATGGGCGATGTCGAGGCTAGTCAAGGTGCTTTCCAGGTTAGCATCTCTCAAACCGTTTTCGATTTGCAATCATACGCAATTTTTATGCTTTCACATGATTATATTTATACTAGTGTTTAACTCAATAGTTTTATGGACTTAAAGAAGACCATGTTCCCGTCATCGTTATAAACAACGATAGAGAGAAGTATGTGAAACCAAACTTAGAGCCTGACCACCTTGAATCATGGTTGAAAGAGTACAAGGTGATTGTTTACATTGTTAATGAGTTTTTAATATGTAATGATGCTTATAAAGTTCATTAAGAATGTTGAATAAACATGCAGGATGGAAAAATTGCCCCTTATGTGAAATCTGAGCCTGTACCGGAGTCAAATGATCAGCCCGTTAAGGTGGTCGTTGCTGACAATTTCGATGACGTCGTTTTCAAGTCGGGGAAAAACGGTATGCTAGAGTAAAAATATTAGTTCATTACCATATCTACTTCATTCTCATACACAATTTTTGCATCAACAACCACTAACCAGACATTCAAAATTTTACAGTTCTGTTGGAGATGTACGCTCCATGGTGCGGGCATTGCAAAAAGTTGGCTCCGATCCTAGATAAAGTGGCTGTTTCATTTGCAAAAGACACAGATGTTGTCATTGCGAAGATGGTAACTCATTCACCTTATTCCCTACAAAAACCTTAAAATTGTAATGTTTTCTAATTGTGTTTGATCAATTTTGGATAGGATGCTACTGCAAATGATATTGTTCATGAAGACTTTGAAATTAAGGGTTACCCGACATTGTACTTCAAGTCAGCAAGCGGAAAGTTGTTGAAGTACAGTGGCAAGAGAACCAAAGAAAAGATTATTGATTTTATTAAGAACAACAAGGATGATATAGCACAGCAGGATTCCAGAAAAGAAGAACTATAGTTCAGGTAAGAAATGAATTGTTTGGGTCAATATAGCATGCGGGTCAGGTTGGGTTGGCCTGACCCACACTTTCTGTATCTCTTGTTTTTTTTTTTATAATTCTCTAACTAGCAAACGTGTTAAATATGGTTAGAAAATCAAGATTATACGATAATAGTCTATGTTTTAAGTTTAATAAAGCAGTTTGGGGGGGGGGGGGGGGGGGGTGTATGTGTTTCGATATTCTATCAACTTTTGATCATTTGACCTGTTAGACATAAAAATAACTCAAAAATATACATCTTAGAAATAATCAAACAGTTGAATTGAATATTAGTTATTGTTTTCATGTAACGCGTGCAGGAATATTGTTTTTCATCCTTGGAGGAAATTGATTGTACGCGTGTGAGCAAGAGATGCCGAATTAAACTGCAAAGGCATGATGCTTTCCTTCAGTCATATCTTCCCTAGATCGTTATAATATCCACTCAAGTTGAATAAGATTAGAGGTTTGCAGTTTTGAGGATAGAGTAGCAGTAGCCATTGATGAGACATACCATTCTTTTGTTTGCTAAATTATTATTAAGAAACAATACATTATTTGTTCTACAATAACATTTGCTTTGTTTCGCGGCCAATGCCATACATATACCTCCAAATACTTGCCCAATATCATGATTTTTGGGTAAATAAGAGTATAAACGTCTTAGATATAAAAAATGAGTATATGATATTATAAAAAAAAATTGTATATACCATGCATGCCACTAAACTCCCTAAAAATTGCATAATATCATGATTTTTTTGTAGTAAAAAACAATACATATTCAAGGGAAGAGTATAAATGTCATAAATATAAAAACAGGTTATCTGATTTTATATTTTCTTCAACAAATATGATGTTATATGTAAGTTTTGAGCAAATATATGAAATAATTTCATATGTAATAATAAAGAAGACGCGCCAAGTAAAGCATACACGCTACTGAAATAAGGTATTGAATCTAGTAACTATACAATCGATAACATGCATTCAACAAAACTACACCTATCGGGTACCTCTATTGAACATACAAAAGGAATTAGAAACAAGAAAATAAAAGCTGCAGAATTCTTCCATTCTGAATTGTAGGTTGATTCATTGGATCCACATCTTGGTTTTCAAACATAAAATCCTGCAAAAGAGCTAAACCCCTAAAACAAGCTCCAGCATAGCAGAAGCTTACTGCTTTGTTCTTAAATCTGTAAGTAGAAAGAGCACAAGTATAAATAATCAGTAACTTTATAATTCCATCATTTGAGTCGGACCAAAAGGATCAGATGAACATGTCGTTTGAATATGGATCTCAATTCTTCGTTGGCTTCAACACCTATTCTCCTGAAAAAGAATTAAATCTTATGAGATTTCATACAAAAAAAACATAAAATTTGTTTATACAAACTTCATTATGCGAAAACAAAGAGAATTTGCACATGTTAATAGTATATTTAGTTCGGAGCACAAAACTATAAATGGGCGTAAAGATCGACAATGTCAGTCAGTTTGCTTATGAGTGAGGGTTGTGTTTATCTAAAAAAAAATACAAATTGGGGCTATAGTGGCCCAAAGTCTATTTTTAATGCATACAACATTCTAGATCATTTTATTCACTTATTTTGATTACTATTGTAATAATATTGTTTTTGTATTCATAAACAACACATTTATATATAAAGAAATAAAAAAATGGACAAGAAGTGTTTGCTGGTTGACCCAACCAACCCTAGCCCATTTCAAACCTTGGTTTTAAATTGCGTGATGCACTCCGATGCGTTTAGTCCAAAAATCTGATGCGCGATGCGAGCGCATCACGTATGTGATGCGTTCTTTATAAAAAAAACAGTTAAAAATTATTTATACATAAAAACTTATAAAAACATACTTAAAGTAAAACAACTGACGTAATTAGAAGGTAAGAGTTGTGTTTTTTGGTTGAAATCAAGCATAGTAAGATGTTAATTATGGAAAAAACCGAACACAGTTCATAAAATCTGGAAAAAAGCATAAGAAACAATGTTGCGTGCATCAGAGCGCATTATGCGATGAGCGCATCATGCGAAATGCGCGCAATATTCTCGCATCATGTAAACGCATCGCATCAGCTGTTGCGATGCGCTCTCATTAGCGCATCGGGCGCATCACGCATTATGCGCGCATTTTAAAACCAAGTTTCAAACCCTACTAAAAATGAATTGTTTCAACCCAAACCAGTTACCTAAGCCCACCCTCTTGCCACCTCTACAATGTATACAAAAAGTTAATTGTAGATGAAGTATACAAAAAGTTAATTATCGGTAAAGCCATCTAGACGTAGTTCAGCTAACCATATAGGGTTCTGCTAAAAAAGGCTATGGTGTCCAAAAAGCGTAGGAAGAATTTCCTACCATTGATCAACATTAGTCAACACAAACATGTTTATACACAGGTACCTTGGATACATAACCAACTTTAAACAGAGAACAGTGAGAACCCCAATAAGCACTTGTACGTAGTGTTGATCACACATGTAGTGAGAGAGATAAAGGGGGAAGTTAGGCGGCTACATAATCACCTTACGTATCGTATATAAAGAAATAGGTAGAAGTTTTATGCAGTTCTAGCAGTTCTCATACTTTGGTTCTAGCGTTCAATACAGAAACTCTTTTGGTGTTGTTGAACAAGGTTTAAAGAACAATGTATATTAACAAGTAAGGCTACAGCCATTGGTGACCAAAAGCTTGGTTGGTTGGCCAAAAAGTGGAAAAAAAAATAAAAAAATTCATTTCAATCTCACGACCGGGTTGTGGGTGCAACTTTGGTCGGGGATTTTTTTAATATTTTGAAGATGCCACATGTTGGCTAGTGAATGGTTAGTTTTTTAATTATGTTTTCCATTTTTGTTTTATGACAATTAATTCTACCTAAACATGATCTTCTTTAATAACTTTTTAATATTTAATTATTAAAAAATCTGAAAACACAGAGTTGTTTAACTTTTTTTGTGAACATATCGATATAAATTTTATCAAAAAATCGAGTTCCTTCAAAAAATATATATTTTTAATTAATTTCTTTTTATAAAAAATGCATTATCTTTGTTTTTCCACATGTACTGATCTTACTGGTTCGTTAGATTTTTTCGATAACTTTATTAAAAGATTTCTTATATTGTTGTTATTTTGCTTTTAAAACAAATCGGTTTCAAATGAAAATATTAGTTGTAATTATTTTTAACACATTTATGGATAAATAATAAGCATAAAAATATATCATTAATAAAAAATGTTTTAAAGGTTGGGTTGTGAATGTGAGTAGAAGGTTGAGGTAGGTTGGGTTGTGTAGGTGGAAGAAACAGAAATTAGTTTTTTTATTAAAAGGTTGGATTGGAGAAGGTTGTGGATGGACATAGCCTAACAAAACAAAAATTTCTTTTGGTGTTATTATAATTATATAATCAGATAAATAATCCATAAGAAAGAAGTGAGTTGTGACATGAAAGAACATTACCCTATTTTAGAACCATTCTTGCCGACAATAATTTTGCGTTGGCTAACTTTGTTGGTGATGAGATGCTGCTCAATCCTTATGGAACCATCCCTCAACTCTTTCCAATCTATTAATCGATGTTCAACATCATACGGAATCTCCTGTTACAAAATCAAGTTGATCACGATTTTAAAGCTCCATCAAAAGATATAACATTAGCACTCAAATTAAAGTCAAGTGAAGTTTATAAGTAGAGGAAGCAAAATGATCCGAGGTCAAAACATGTCATTTTGTTGTAAATATCCAAAGGGTTGAGTGGACTCGCGACACTTCTTATATTTGTTTATAGTTTGGTCATATACGATTGCAAAAAAAAAAAAAAAAAAAAAAATCCTGGAATAAAATTAAAAATCCAATTTTGTTAATAAAATGATTTAGCAGCCTTTATGTATCAAACATACAAGACAACTTTCGACCTGTTCAAGTGTTCAACCCGTATGACCCGTTTCATTAGAGTCGATGTAACATAATGAGTCAAATTCACGACCTCCAACTAATAGGTAATTAAACTTCTTAAATGTTCCAATGTCAACTAAAGGGGGTTCATAAAGAAATGCGTTCACAGAAAATTTTATCTGAACCCGATGCAATCAGAATAAAATTCCCGACACATTGCTGTAAATAGGAGAAGAAAATGACCGGGTTAATACCTGATGAATATGGTCTAGAAATTTTTCCCTGACAACTTCTAATGATATGTTCTTCATAACATCTTCGGTCATGATGAGAGGATCTTCATCCCATGGTCTTTTAACTGCCTAAAAAATTAAACAAAAATATTTAGGGAAAAAATACACAAGTTTCAGATTTTCAGATTGAATACATCATTCTTAGGATGCACACCTTTAATGAATTTAAAAGTTGAGATTTGTCTGCATGTTAGATCTATAAATTTAGCCATACATTTTCTTTGGTGTTGACTCCCAAACTTTGTTAGTAATCCGACATTACATTTCTTTATTTATAAAATCTCCAACCTTTTTTATTATTATAAACTAATTATTACATCATACATCAAAGAGAGAGTGATATCAAATTATAAAGAACGAGAAAAAAACATGCCTGTTCCATCAAATATTGTGTAAGATCTTTGACTCCAGAACCCTTTAGTCCAGAAATCATGAAATACCTAATGGGAACAATAAAGAATGACTGACCTTTTTAAGTTAAATAAAAAAGGTTCCGATGAAAAGATAATCATCAGACAACAAAATAAAGAAGAATGCATGTAAATTACCTTTCATACCCAGGAAGATCTTTAAACTGATCAGCAACTTTCAACAAATCTTTCTTATTCTCTACCAAATCGACTTTATTCATGCATAATATTCGCTTTTGCTTTGGATTTACTTGTGAACCCATTTGTTTAATAAGTCCTACCACTCTTTTATCAGGCCTAAATACGTATATACAAAAAAATGTCACAGTTTTATTCATTAAAAGGGTTTCTAGTAATCACGTATTCATTTCTTCAAAGATCATACCAATGGGGCGCACAAACCGAGAATATTAAAAGATCAAAATGAATATAGCA
Organism: Helianthus tuberosus; assembly: GCA_030545235.1. Taxonomy (NCBI): domain Eukaryota; kingdom Viridiplantae; phylum Streptophyta; class Magnoliopsida; order Asterales; family Asteraceae; genus Helianthus; species Helianthus tuberosus. Next base: position 61,126,522 of record CM060377.1, on the reverse strand, counting down.
TGTTTTTTTTTCATTAAGAGTTATATGCAAGTAAAAGAAAATATGAAAATGGAGAAAAAAGAATGGCTAGTAAAAGATAAACCTGGTAAGATGTCTATGAGCATCAAATATAACAACGAGCGTGTCATAAAGATCAATTGAACTCCATGCACTTTCAACTCGAACTTTAACATCGGATTTTGGGAGTCCACTACTTCTCATAATAAGCCCCGGAGTGTCAAAGAAACACTGCTCACAAAAGAAAACTCTAACATGAGGATAACTGGAATATGTAATACTGATTAAAAGAAGAATAAATCGGTAATTAAAAGAGCATAATATTGCACAATGTCAAAAGTTATAATACGGGTAATGACAAGACATAAAATCAAAAAATAAAAGAAAAAAGGATTTTGATTTTGTTCACTATTTCTATGAAAAGAACTTTAAACGAAATGAAATGCATAGGGTACACCCACAAACATACTATTTGTGTTTTTCCTTTTGTCATCACTCCTAATACTTCATGTGTAGTTGTGTTGGTCTTCCGTGAAACTGCAGCAACCTTCGTCCCAACCTATTGAAAATAACAGAAAAATATTCAAACATAAGTTGTAGACTATAGTAACCAAAATGAGGAGAGAGAAGTAGATATTTGTTTGCAAACAATTTATGGAAATGTAAGAGCACTCACAATGAATCACTATCCTCTTCCTCATACCCAAATTATAGGAAAATGTAAGATTTTGTTTATTTTCACTCATACATTGGAATCCCCATACCTCATACACCAAATTATGTGGAAAACTAAAGTCATCATCATACTCAGTAAATCCCACCAATAGCAAAGCTAAGGTATGGTCTTAGGAGGGTAAGATGTAGACAGCCTTACCTCTACCCCATAGGAATAGAGAGGCTGCTTCCAGTGAGACCCCCGGCTCGATAGTAGTTTTGCATCAAGCCTTGGACATAAGGCACATAACACTCAGTAGTTGGGACAAAAGCCAATTAGTGCATGTACTCCCTTGTCTTTTGGCTATCAACGCCACCACATGATGCATGATTAACCATCCCCCTCTTTTAACGTTATTTTCACGGAATTAGTAAAATAACATTAAAACTAGTCCACTTTCACTTTTGGCCCCCAAGCGCCCACACATATATACATTATATGCGCATACCGCAAGCGGGGCGTAATGTGGAAAACTAAAGTAAACCCCCATATTTGGGGGTTCACTATTCATCCCCTATCTATACTTTTAACTTTTTAAGTGGTTGTGAGCAGAAAAAATGATATTATTTAATTGATTATGAATATATGGGGAGGATGTGGGGTTTTTTTCAAAGTGAACCAATTTAAGTGATATATGTGTCTTTCAGTTAAATTATATCGATGGGGATGAGGATTCCATTGTGAATACTCTAAGCATTCGGTGGTTGGGTGTCAATCAGATGCAACAAGCGTACATAACAGGTCAAAAAGATAACTTTTTGTAAACGGTTGGGTTTGATCCAAAACACTTTCTATCCAAAAAAAAAATCAAGGATAACTAGGTTGTCAACTATGATCACAAGAAGTATATCACTTCATTAATAACCTAACTTTCGAATAAAATGAGTAGGAAGGTTTTATGCACAAGAAGTATATCACTTCATTAATAACCTAACTTTCGAATAAAATGAGTAGGAAGGTTTTATGCATTAAATATACGTTGTCAGTAAATTTTAACCCATTTCCCATTACACTAATTTTTTATTTCACTTGTTTGACATGTTAAAAATATATCATAAATCGGATTGACCCACTCATAAGTGAAGTAGTAAGCTAGTCAAGATTCCCATCTCTGCCTAACCGGATATCAACAATACGTTTACGGATCGTCAATCCAAAACATCTAAACTTAAGAAACTATTCATCCAAAGTGCTTAGTCTGTTGTTGCATAACTCTCGGGTGTTTGGCTGTGAGATTAGAAACTAGCTACACAATCATAATAACCAACATCATATGGTATAATCATATATTCAAAACAGTTTTTAATAACCGGTTTCATGACATCATCCAGTTTTTATCATTTTTACCCTAAACAATTCCAAAAAACTAGAACAAATCAATGTTAGCAGCGCATTCCAAATTTCTAATCCATAGCTGTTAATGGCGAATAGTGACAAATAGCGATAAGGTACCTATATGCTACATTGCTACATAGCGAATAGCGATAGATATCGGGCGCTGTTTTATAAATAGCGATACACTAGAAAAAATATTTTAAAATTCTTTTTATGTATACTATATCAAAATACCGTGGTATATATGGTATTTTACATGTGTATTTAACAAAAACCTAAAATCCAACTACTTTATAGCTATATTTAATTGCTATTTAATTATTTATATTAAGGGAACAAAAGAATAAATAAATTGTCGCTATTATTGTTATCTATCGCTACAACCCTAATAGCGAGCTTAGCGCGCTATAGCGATCGATACGCTCGCTATGGACAACTATGTTCTAATCTTAATCTAATAACAGCAAACATCAAGCACCCTAAATGAAGTTAAACAAACATACAAATAAACCAACAAACAAACCATGAAATTGGTAAGTGCAGACTTCCCGGCATTCGGAGCACCAATAATCCCGACCGACAAAGACAACTGATCCTCCACCTTCACCACCTCCCTCTCCTCTTCCTCCTCATCCTCCTCATCTGTTTCCGCCACGGCCACCTCGAGCAACGCCCTCGAAAGAATCTCGCTACGCCTCCGTTTCTCCTCCTGCTCCACCAGCCTCTCATTCTTAGTCTTACCCTTCTTCTTATACTTCTTATCTTTCACCACCTGATCATACTCTTCCTTAAACACAGCCTTGTCAGCCCTCCTCCTATACTTCTCATCCCATGTAGCTTCCCTTTTTCCTGTATCTATAGTGGGTAATTCATAATAACTGCTGTCAAACCCAATCCCATTGTTACTGTTCCCATTTGCAGTGTGGGTTTCTTCGGGTTCGGGTACTGGGTTTTGTTGCAGGGGTTGTGATGTGTAGAATCTTGAAAGAAAGGTGGGATTTTTGTGGGGTTTTAGTGGGGTTCGTGAAGAGTTATTAGCGAGTGTTTGAAGGAGTCTTAGAGCTTTCATGGTGGGGTGTGTGATCAATTGAGTGATCGATTAATGAATGTGTGAGAAAGATGATTGAACATCAAATGGAATCTGAAATTGGGCGGAGGTGCGGTGAATCCAATGAGGGGCGAGGTGGAGAAGAAGGGTTCTGTAGAGGCATTGAGGGTTTAAGATTGCAGAGAAAGATGGATTGGATGTGCAAGAAGTGTCCTTGGGCTTTAGAAAATTGTAAATGACGCCAATTTTTTTACACAATATTATGTAGTCATGTATTATTCTTATGTAGGGCTGTAAACGAACCGAACGTTCAGCGAACAGTTCGTGAACCGTTCGTCGGGAAGTTCGTTTATGTTCGTTCATTTAATAACGAAAGAACATGAACAAGAAATTTCGTTCGATTAGTTAAATGAACGGACACGAAAAGAGGTCTCGTTCGTTCGATTGTGTTCGTGAACGTTCGATAAGGTGTTCGTGAACATTCGTTGATTTGCATTCGTTTATATTTGTATGTTTGTGTTTTAATTGAAGATCTTTGTACTTTCTTATATTTTATTTGTACTTTTTATATTAGTAAACTTTTATGTATTTTATGACCCTAACAATTAAACTAGGAAACCCACTTTCACTTTGTTTATGCATCATCTCCCTTTCATTTCTCATTATTTACATTGGTGAATACGATCGACCTCCGTTCCACAATAAGGGATTCAAATTCGAGTGCTACTCTCTGGACCATCTATCTTTATCCTTCGTCGGGTTCGCCAAATTTATTTGTGTTCGTTTGTGTTCGTGAACCGTTCGCGAACACGCTCACTTCCTTAATGAACGAACACGAACATAAAATCTCGTTCGGTAAGTGTTCATGAACCGTTCGTGAACACATTTATTTCCTTAACGAACGAACATGAACAAGGCCTTGTTTGTGTTCGTTCGGTTCGTTTACAGCCCTAATCTTATGTGTGTTATGCCTTAATCGTGACTAGTGGGACTCAGGACTATTAGCAGCGAGCTTTTGGACGATATCGGTTTGGTCCATTATAGGTGTGAGACCCAAAGCAACTGAAAGAGGTATGCTCTAGAGGATATTGACACGTGTTTTACATCGATCAAAAACCATAAAAACGAGTACTGGTACATATATCGATGTTGTTTGGTCGGTATCGGTTTGTTTCGGTTCATCACAGTACCGTTGTGTTGCTTACGGTACCAAAAAAAATACTATGTTGCGAACACAACTCTTTTTCAACGAATTTTATACTGTCACGTCGACAAAACCATAAAAACGAAGACGATATCGGTGTCAATGTTCGGACAGTATCGGTTCGCTTCGTCATGGTAAAAAAATCAATATGTTTGACCCGTTCAAATAAAACTTTTATTGAATCGTAGATAAAAATAGGCATGCCATAAGAATACATTCAAAATTTTATAAAACGTTATTGTATATTACTAAAATAACGAAACGGGTAAACGACCACGTCACACTTTTTCTACATATACTAATCCATTCGGATATCTCTCCAAATTCAATCTTTGCATCCTAGTGTCGATACTTCATAAGGCCAACAATAGCATATTTGCACTTTCATTCTATTCTCAAAAGCAATATGGTTAGCATCGCTAATGCTCATACATATTAAAACTACATATACAAGTCTCATTCATTCGCATATACAAAATTCTAATTCATGCATACATGTAACACCTCGGAAATTCATGTCCAATAAAATAAAGACACGTGTCATGTTATGCAAACGTGTTATAAATAAGGATCCAGATAAAGATGTACGGTAGGATTTAAAAACGTCGACATGTTAATGTATACCTCTGAGCGACCTATTAATAAATCCCTAACCAGGATATATTTTATCAAACATCTGATTTATGTTTATAAATCTGGCCATTCAAAATAATGAATTCATTTGATAACTCTAGACATGGATCCTATGCAAATTCTTGGTGTTTCCGTCAATTTAAACTTCCCACAATGTGCCAAAGTGTGTAAGTGCATGCCTAGACATGCAATGGCTGAAAATATGGTCCCCATACTGATTAAAGTGTTTGAGAATCGGAGATTTAAGTATTGCATGGTCAAAGCCTGAATAAAAACAAAAATTTGTCTTCTGGCGACAGCTTAGGAACCTCAACGTCGGGAACGTTGCGGTGCGCAAGGTTTCTTACGGACCTCAACTCCCAGAACGTTGAGGTGCGTAAGGTTCCTGAACTAAAACCAAGTTTTGCCCTCTGGTGACTGCTTACGGACCTCAACATCCAGAGCGCTGCGGTGCGCAAGACTGCTTACGCACCTCAACACCCAGAATGTTGCGGTGCGTAAGGCTTACAGCTGGGCGAATTTAAGGACAGATGGCTGTTAAAACGGTTACACCGCCTTATATGGGTGGTTTTCGAATTCAGGGGCTCCTATATCTGGTTTTTAGCATTATAGGACACCTGGGGACATCTTGTAACCTTCCTAGACTTATGTGTGATGATCCTAAGCTCTTGGACTCACTATATAAGAAAATCAAGTTGCAACTTTTTGGGCATTTGCATTTGCAACTTACTTCTGGAGCTCTCTGGTCTGCAAGCAACTTTCCTAGTGATCACTAAGCATAATTAGGACTCTTGTAAGTATACTTAACCTTTCTAAATTCGTTTTAGCTTAGTTAATTAGTTAAAAGTCAAACCATCGTAATTAAGGTTTGACTTCGTGATTAATTAAAATGTGCTTAGTCTAATCACGAATTAAAAGTACCTATAAGTAGGTAATTATGTGGGTAATAAACCCATAAAAGGGTAGTTCCAGATTCCCACTCTAACTATGTTAATTGTCGAGTCAAAGCTTACTTTAAAAAGTCAACAGAATGTTAAATTTCAAATTGAAGCATAATTAGCAATGTAGGATACTTGCAACCTGTTTGGTCATTATTATAACATAGTAATTAATGTAAGAACATGTCCCAACATGTTCAACTCGACAATTTTCAGTTTAGGCTCGGTTTGGAACCGAAAGTCGCATAGTTTGACTTCTGCTTTGACTTTCAGTTCTGACCCGTTTAAGCATTGTTTAGAAATGCCTTAGAGCCTTAATTGGACCAGGTTTCGTATTAGTGTAACCCCCTGAGGTCACACAACTTGGTTCATTAGTTATCCGATTCATATGCATGTTTCCATTAAACGCCTAAGTGTTGACTATTACGCCCTTTTGACTATAAATCATGATTTTTGATAAAGTAAAAGAGTAGAAACCTTAGTTACTGATTTATAAACTTGCACCTAAAATTTGACATCAGTTTGAGGTCTAGATTAAGAGTTATGCTCATTAGCATAAATTGAAAGCTTTATGTTAATTAAACGGCATGATTAGCGTAAAGCCTATCTAAACCCACTTTTTGATATCAAACTTTTTACCCACTGATGTAATATAATATTTTGGGATTTTTAAAGATTTTTATTTAATTTTTGGCTGAGCCTAACATAGGTCTCTAAGCTTAATTCGATTAATGCCGGTTTTGCCCTTTTTAGCCATAAAATGAGTTTTACAAATCCTTTTGACCCCAAACATTTTTCTACTGATTTTATTTGATAAATAAAATATTTTGAGCTTTCTGGAATTATAAAAATATCAGCTTTCCTTTGAAAACCCGGAAATGGCTCCAAATCGCCTTTTTAAGCGTTTTTGACGTATAGTATGTACTAAAACAATATTAAACATATAAGGTTGATACCTACTGATAATTTTAGTATAATTTTATATAATAACAGTAAGTAAAAGTTTATAAACTCAGGTTTCCAGTTTTGACCTTTTAAGCCTAAGTGAAATTACCAAAATACCCCTAAGGTGCATAGTTTGGATTTAAATGATAAATTTCACATATAGGTCATACCCTACTGATTATAACTTATTAAATTAAGTATAATTACTGCATAAATCAGACCTGTAACTCAGATTACAAATTAAACTCTTTTATAATCTTTTAAATGACCAAAATGCCCTTATGAGGCATAATTTGTGTTTAAATCCGTTTTGGGCATAATAGAAGATATCTTACTGATATTATAACATATTTAAGGCATATTAACTCAAGGAACTTTCATATGACTCTTATGGTTACCCGTGACGCCCTTTTCGCGTTCGGTTCGGTTTATGTAACTAGTTTGCATAAATTGACCGAAACGGGTCAAACCTTATCATCTTTGTCTCAAAATCCAGAATGTATTTAGTATACCCATATTATACAAGTATTCAAACTTGTCGGGTCTAAATCACATTCTATCCGGTCTTCGCTTAATCGTGCGTTTGAACCGTATCGTCCTTAAAAGCTAACCGGTCTAAGCATAGGCTTAAATAAAGACCCGTTAGAAATCTAATAGGTTATTATAAACCTTTGTTCCATAATAGAAGAACCAGTAAAAGCTACCTTCACTCGCTAATTGTGAATTTTACTTACACAGGTAAATACTTTTAACTTATTTTCCCTTATACGGGCTTGGGGTACGGTATATAAAATACCGCTTGGTCCGGCATTGAATCTTTAATCGAATAGTGGTTAAATCCTTGATATGCTACGTTTTGAAATGTTTTGTTTGCTTAAAGCCTTTGGGGGGTTAATGACCATGTCCCGGATATCCTTGGCATCATCTTACGAGATGGCCACGACCAAAGCACGGAGTGTAGGCGTACACTCGTCAGTGCCGAACCAAATAATGTGGTGTGTCTATTAATCTTTAACCCGGTCTACGGATCGGGCTACTGAACGCATAAGTAACATGTAATTCGTTTACAAGTATTATACTAATATAATTATCCCAAGTTATAAAATGTTTTATGCCACGTGCATTCAAATCAATTTTCAACCTTTTTAAAATGAGTCAGTTAAATTGTATTTACCAGTGTAAACTGACGTATTTTCCAAAAGGTTAAGTGCAGGTACTACTCGTACTAGGCTGGCTGTCTTCTAGCGTCCGCAATAAGTCTCGCAAGCTTGGATGTTATTAAAGCTGTTGAACAATATCTTCTTTTATTTTGATCCGCCTGTGGATCCGTTTCAACTACTCGTGATATTTAATATTACATTTTATTTAAAGTTGAAATGAATCTATCTTTGCTTCCGCTGTGCATTTATATTTTGTGTTGTTTGTCTATGATGATATCAACTACGTCACTATACTCCCCACCGTGCCCACCGGTGACACGTGGAAAATAGGGGTGTGACAGGTTGGTATCAGAGCCAACTCTGAGTGAATTAAACACTAGCCTTTTGTGTTTAATCTCAGTTACACAATTGCACATTCCTCGATTCTCGAGTCTAGACAAAGAACTTAGGAATTATCCAAATTTTTGGTTTTATTTCTAAATTTGTCTTATATATATTTCTTGTTGTATCACTTGTTTGTTTTTTACAGGTTAACAAAATGCCGCCGCGGATGAGAGGAAGAGGAAAGGGAAAAGGGCCACTTGTCGCCCGAAACGACCATGAAGCCGGACCTTCGCACCGGCGAACACCTTCAGATCCCTATAACACAGATCCTCAAGATCTCTGGAGGGCTTTGACTGAACCAGCTAGGCGCTCAGTTTCACTGAGTACCTCCCCTTCCATCCCACACTCTTTCGGGCCTCATTCTGGAAATGAGCCCCACAACTCCCACCAGTCCTACATTCCTCTTCAAGGACATAGCTCACCCTTTGACCACCTATCACCTGTTTTCCAGGGCCAGTTCAACCCTGCCGATTACCTTGGAGAACCAGTGGGTTTTAACCCACTTGGACCCGAAGATCACTTTTCCGGTGGCAACCCGATGGATATAAACGAGGACACCGATCCTTCAATGCCACCATCCGGAACTCCTAACCATCCCATTGAAATTTTAGATGGGTCACCTTTTGTGGGATCACCGTATAATGGTCCCGACAGCTTCGAGGAGAAATTCCGGCAGTATGACTGGTGTTTACCCCCAGTTACCACAGCTCTCCCCTGCACCAGCCACACCACAGCTCTCCCCTACACCAGCCGCAGCACAACTCTCCCCTGCACCACCAGCAGCAGCCACAGCAGCAGTAGAATCCTTCCGAGGATTCCCGACTTGTCGCGGTCACTCCTCCGCCACCACCACCTCAGCTTCAGCCTCCCTCGCCCCCGAGGCGAAGGAGAACGACCGTGCGAATATCCGCACGAGGGGGTGTGCGCATCAGCACCCCTCCACTTTCAAATGGCAGCCGATACTCGCCTGTCCACGAAGAACCAGAGATGGGAGAATCTTCACACCCCGTCTCATAAGTGAATTCTGCGCCAGTCGCGCCACAACCACCACTGGGTTTTGGAGACCCAATTCCTACTTATACTGGTGCGGCGGCGTACAATCCCTTCGAACAGCCGATCCACACAAATTACAACTTTGCAGAGGATCCCTACTGGGTAGCTGCGAACTCTCTCCAGCCGGAAGGTCCCTATGGAGGTCCCTGGGCTACGGGACACTCGACCTATGGATACCCACCATATGGGTATCAACAACCGCCTCCTTGACCTCCGCAATATCAGCAACCCCCTCAGGCACCAGTGATGTCACCACCACAATTTCAAGAAATCCTTCAGGGGATAAATGAAGTGCGACAAGAGGTGCGACATGAATTGCGGGAAGAACGTAGGCATAACCGGGGGATGTTCAAGAAAATGGTGGATTTGATCAAGGGAAAAAGCAAGAAGGATCGTTAAATCCTTTGTTTGTTTGTTTGTTTGTTTGTTTTAGTTTTGTGATCATGTCCCTGCGAGGACATTTATTTCTGTACTCTGCCCCTGCGTGGGCATATTTTTTTCCTTTCTGTTCTGCCCCTGCGTGGGCGTGTTTTTCTATTTTGACCCCTGCGTGGGTTTGTTTTGTTAGTTGACCCCTGCGTGGGCATATTGTTTGTGTAAAAGTCCCGTTTAGGGCAGTTTGTAGTTGTTTAATTATTATTTGGAATGGTTAATTCAAGTTTTTCATTTTAAATTATGTGCATGAATATAATATATGAATAAATGAAAAATAACATTTATTATTTTGATTTACCATTTTGATAAAATAATAAGAATCTTGAAAGGTAAAACCTAGCTTTTATGTTATCATAAAATTTAGCCAATATGGTAAAACCTATTTTAAAAAGATTCAAATCTCTGTTAACATCTGCAAACATGTTAACATTCTTGGCTAATGTGATCCGCAAAATCACACATGTCACCCTCTTGTAATTTTTCCAAATTCCTTATTATTTAAACATCTATTTGTGATGTATTGCCTACGGGCTATAACCAATGTCATATACGACAAAAGACAGTCGTAGATTATAAAACTCCCTGTCTAGAAAGGTAATGAACCTTGATTTAAATCTTAATAATTGGATCTTATAAGATCTAATTCTATTTTAGAATTGTCCTCCGTGACTAGGCCTATTGTGCCAATATTTTATTTCATTTTGAATAGGCTTACTAATAAAAAGTCCTGAATGAAATCACTTGACAAATTAACTAGTATGGCTATTTAATTACCATGGTTAATTATCAAGATGACAGACATATTATATTCCTTAAATGAATCATTGTCATCATCTTATGTAGCAGTTCAACTACATGGCCGAGTCTGACGAGGTCAACAGTCAACCCAAGGAAAATCATGACACCACCAGAATCAATATAACTGGTGCAGAACTCCAAACGTTGATTGATAACACCGTTACTAGAGCCATAGAGAGGCAATATAGTGAATCGGGTAGTACTCAAAGCAGGACCCGATCAGGACCCCATTCCAAGCCAAAAACACATTCTGAGGCTCATAGTAAGCCACCCTCTAAGATAGAGAAGCCAAAGAAGGATGATGAGGATCATCACTCCTCGAACCAACACAGTGTCCCGTCAAGGAAGGTCGAGCTTAAGCAGGAACCGCGTGGTAAGTCCTGTACATATAAATACTTCGTCTCATGTAAACCCAGAGACTTTACTAGGGAGAAAGGAGCGGTTGACTGCATGACCTGGTTGGACGAGATGGATACGGTAGTGGACATCAGCGGTTGTGCTGAAAGGGACGTAGTGAAATATGTATCCCAGTCGTTCAAGGGAGAAGCACTGGCATGGTGGAAGTCTCTCATCCAAGCTGCTGGAAAGATCCCACTCTACAACTTGTCATGGGATCAGTTCGTTGCTCTTATTAAAGAGAATTATTGCCCGCAGCACGAAGTCGAAAGAATCGAATCAGACTTCCTATCATTGGTGATGAAGAATTTGGACTGTCAGGCCTACCTCACCACTTTCAATACCTTATCTAGGCTGGTTCCATACTTGGTAACCCCGGAACCAAAAAGGATCGCTCGCTTCATCGGGGGTTTAGCCCCAGAAATTAAAGCTAGTGTTAAGGCATCAAGGCCTGCTACCTTTAGATCAGCAGCTGATCTATCTGTATCTCTTACCTTGGATGTAGTAAGGTTGAGATCGCTCAGGAATTCAGAAGAAGGTAAGAGGAAGCGTGAGGACGATACCTCACGAATATCAGATAAGAAACACCGAGGGAATAACGACCATAAGAAAGGGTCGGGGTTTAAGAAAGATGGGCAACAATCGGGAGATAAGCCCAAATGTAAAACTTGTAAGAAAAACCATTTTGGGAGGTGTCGACTTGAGTCGAAATCCCAGTCTCAGCCGAGACCCTGTGGGATTTGCAAATCTATGGAACATAAGACCTTGGAGTATAAGAAGCTGAAAGATGCAACATGTTACGGTTGCAATGAAAAGGGGCACATTAAGTCCAATTGTCCAAAGAACACCAAGAAAACCGAGGATGGGAAAAAGACCAATGCAAGGGTCTTCAAGATGGATGCTAAGGAAGCGGTTCAGGATGACAACGTGATTACATGTACTTTTCTCGTAAATGATGTTTATGCTAGAGTATTGTTTGATTCTGGAGCAGATAAGTCTTTTGTGGATAATATGTTTTGTGAGTTGTTGAAATTACCTGTTAAAGCCTTAAGTGTGAAATATGAGGTGGAATTAGCTGACGGAACCATAGAAACAGCCTCAACTGTTTTAGATGGATGTGTTATATCCTTTAGGAACCACTCTTTTCCTTTATCCTTACTTCCCTTTAAGCTAGCCGGTTTTGATATAGTCATAGGTATGGATTGGTTATCGCATAACCAAGCCCAGATTGTGTGCAACAGAAAGCAAGTGGTAGTCAAAACCCCGTCTGGCGAGTCACTTACCATACAAGGGGATACCCAGCATGGATTGCCTAAGCAAGTGTCCATGCTCAAAGCATCTAAATGCTTGAAGAAGGGTTGTGTCATTTATATGGCACATGTTACTATTGATGAGCCAAAGCCTAAAATAGAAGATATTCCAGTCATTTCAGAATATCCTGAAGTTTTTCCCGAAGAACTACCTGGTTTACCACCAGATAGGCAAGTGGAATTCCGAATTGACATCATCCCGGGTGCATCACCAGTAGCAAGAGCACCTTATAGGTTGGCACCTACGGAGATGAAGGAGTTAAGGACACAATTGGATGATCTGCTAACCAAAGGTTTTATTAGACCTAGTTCGTCTCCTTGGGGAGCGCCGATCTTGTTTGTCAAGAAGAAGGATGGATCGATGCGCCTGTGCATCGATTACTGTGAGCTTAATAAAGTCACTATCAAGAATAGGTATCCTTTGCCCAGGATCGACGATCTGTTCGATCAATTGCGAGGGGCAAGCTACTTCTCCAAGATCGACTTGAGGTCAAGCTATCATCAGTTGAAGGTTAAGGATGAAGATGTGCACAAAACTGCATTTAGGACTCGTTATGGTCATTACGAGTTCCTAGTGATACCTTTTGGGCTCACTAATGCACCGGCCGCATTCATGGATCTCATGAATCGCGTCTGCAAGCCTTACTTAGATAAGATTGTCATCGTCTTCATTGACGACATTCTCATCTATTCGAAGAGCCAAGTTGACCACGAGAAACACCTTCGTTGTATTCTTAAACTTCTACATCATGAGAAACTCTACGCTAAATTTTCGAAGTTCGAATTTTGGCTTCGAGAAGTCCAATTCCTTGGACATGTGGTTAGTGAGCGAGGTATCCAAGTGGATCCCGCTAAGGTAGAAGCAGTTATGAATTGGCAAGAGCCGAAGACACCTACTGAGATTCGTAGTTTTCTGGGTTTAGCAGGATACTATAGGCGCTTTATCGAGAACTTCTCAAGGATTGCTGCGCCCCTAACTTCGTTGACACGTAAGAAGGTTAAGTTTGATTGGGGCCCTAAGCAGCAGGAATCCTTTGATATTCTGAAGAAAAAGTTGAGCAATGCACCAGTATTAACATTGCCCGATGGGATAGAAGAATTTGTGGTGTATTGTGATGCATCACACACTGGTGTGGGCTGTGTGCTCATGCAGAAAGGCAAGGTTATTGCCTACGCTTCACGACAGCTAAAGGTACACGAGAAAAATTACACCACCCATGATTTGGAGTTGGGTGCCGTTGTATTTGCATTAAAACTTTGGAGGCACTACTTGTATGGTACCAAGTGTGTGATCTATTCAGATCACAAGAGCCTTCAACACTTGTTCAATCAGAAGGACTTGAACATGAGGCAGCGACGCTGGATGGAAACTTTAAATGATTACGACTGTGAGATAAGATACCATCTAGGCAAAGCAAATGTAGTTGCTAACGCCTTAAGCAGGAAGGAAAGAGTGAAGCCGATAAGAATCAATGCCAAGCGCATTGAAATAAGGAATAGTTTGAACGAAAGGGTGTTAGCTGCACAGAAGGAAGCTGTGCTGGAAGCTAACTATCCTGAGGAAAAAGCTAGGAGTAACTGAGGAGCAGTTATCCTATGACAAGGACGGAATGCTAAGATTGAATGGACGAATATGGGTTCCAGTTTATGGAGGACTTCGGGATGTTATCCTCCAGGAAGCCCACAGTTCCAAATATTCCGTTCATCCTGGAGCTGATAAGATGTACCAGGATCTAAAGGCAAACTACTGGTGGATTGGTTTGAAAAAGTCTGTAGCTACCTATGTAGCTAAATGTTTGACTTGTGCGCAAGTCAAAGCTGAGCATCAAAAGCCGTCAGGTTTGCTACAACAGCCTGAAATTCCCACATGGAAGTGGGAGATGGTGACGATGGATTTCATCACCAAGTTGCCAAGGACGAGGAAGGGAAATGATACTATATGGGTCATAGTGGATAGACTGACAAAGTCAGCACATTTCCTACCCATTAAGGAAACTTACAGCTCAGACATGTTAGCCCAATTGTACGTAGATAAGATTGTAGCTCTGCATGGTGTACCAGTGTCGATTATCTCTGACCGAGATACGAGATACACCTCTCATTTTTGGAAAAGTTTCCAACAGTCTTTGGGTACGCGCTTAAATTTTAGTAACGCGCTTAAATTTTAGTACGGCTTACCATCCACAGACGGACGGACAGAGTGAGCGTACCATCCAAACATTGGAAGACATGCTTCGTGCATGTGTGATTGATTTAGGTGGCAGTTGGGATAAACATCTGCCATTGGTCGAGTTCTCCTATAACAATAGCTACCATACTAGTATTAAGGCTGCGCCTTTTGAGGCATTATATGGTAGAAAATGCAGAACACCTATTTGTTGGGTAGAAGTAGGAGATGTTCAATTATCAGGACCAGATTTGGTTTTTGAAACGACGGACAAGATTGTCCAGATTCGCGATCATTTGAAAGCTGCCAGGGATAGGCAGAAAAGCTATACGGATCCAAAGCGTAAATCTTTTCACTTCGAAGTAGGTGACAAGGTGTTGCTTAAAGTATCACCCTGGAAGGGAGTGATGCGATTTGGTAAGAAAGGCAAGCTAAGCCCGAGATACATAGGACCTTTCGAGGTTATCGAACGCGTCGGGTCAGTTGCCTATAAGTTAAACTTACCTGAAGAGCTCAGTGCTATCCACAATGTTTTTCACATCTGCAATCTAAAGAGATGTCTAGCTGATGACTCGCTGGTCATACCGCATACGGATGTGCACATCGATGAGAGTTTGAAATTTGTGGAAAAACCATTGTCGATTGAGGATCGACAGGTAAAGAAGCTTCAAAGGAAGCATGTGCCTATCGTGAAGGTTAAATGGGATGCCCGTAGAGGTCCCGAATATACTTGGGAGGTAGAGTCTACCATGAAGGAAAAATACCCTCATTAATTCCAGTAAATCTCGAGGTCGAGATTTCTTTTAAGGGGGTGAGGATGTAACACCTCGGAAATTCATGTCCAATAAAATAAAGACACGTGTCATGTTATGCAAACGTGTTATAAATAAGGATCCAGATAAAGATGTACGGTAGGATTTAAAAACGTCGACATGTTAATGTATACCTCTGAGCGACCTATTAATAAATCCCTAACCAGGATATATTTTATCAAACATCTGATTTATGTTTATAAATCTGGCCATTCAAAATAATGAATTCATTTGATAACTCTAGACATGGATCCTATGCAAATTCTTGGTGTTTCCGTCAATTTAAACTTCCCACAATGTGCCAAAGTGTGTAAGTGCATGCCTAGACATGCAATGGCTGAAAATATGGTCCCCATACTGATTAAAGTGTTTGAGAATCAGAGATTTAAGTATTGCATGGTCAAAGCCTGAATAAAAACAAAAATTTGTCTTCTGGCGACAGCTTAGGAACCTCAACGTCGGGAACGTTGCGGTGCGCAAGGTTTCTTACGGACCTCAACTCCCAGAACGTTGAGGTGCGTAAGGTTCCTGAACTAAAACCAAGTTTTGCCCTCTGGTGACTGCTTACGGACCTCAACATCCAGAGCGCTGCGGTGCGCAAGACTGCTTACGCACCTCAACACCCAGAATGTTGCGGTGCGTAAGGCTTACAGCTGGGCGAATTTAAGGACAGATGGCTGTTAAAACGGTTACACCGCCTTATATGGGTGGTTTTCGAATTCAGGGGCTCCTATATCTGGTTTTTAGCATTATAGGACACCTGGGGACATCTTGTAACCTTCCTAGACTTATGTGTGATGATCCTAAGCTCTTGGACTCACTATATAAGAAAATCAAGTTGCAACTTTTTGGGCATTTGCATTTGCAACTTACTTCTGGAGCTCTCTGGTCTGCAAGCAACTTTCCTAGTGATCACTAAGCATAATTAGGACTCTTGTAAGTATACTTAACCTTTCTAAATTCGTTTTAGCTTAGTTAATTAGTTAAAAGTCAAACCATCGTAATTAAGGTTTGACTTCGTGATTAATTAAAATGTGCTTAGTCTAATCACGAATTAAAAGTACCTATAAGTAGGTAATTATGTGGGTAATAAACCCATAAAAGGGTAGTTCCAGATTCCCACTCTAACTATGTTAATTGTCGAGTCAAAGCTTACTTTAAAAAGTCAACAGAATGTTAAATTTCAAATTGAAGCATAATTAGCAATGTAGGATACTTGCAACCTGTTTGGTCATTATTATAACATAGTAATTAATGTAAGAACATGTCCCAACATGTTCAACTCGACAATTTTCAGTTTAGGCTCGGTTTGGAACCGAAAGTCGCATAGTTTGACTTCTGCTTTGACTTTCAGTTCTGACTCGTTTAAGCATTGTTTAGAAATGCCTTAGAGCCTTAATTGGACCAGGTTTCGTATTAGTGTAACCCCCTGAGGTCACACAACTTGGTTCATTAGTTATCCGATTCATATGCATGTTTCCATTAAACGCCTAAGTGTTGACTATTACGCCCTTTTGACTATAAATCATGATTTTTGATAAAGTAAAAGAGTAGAAACCTTAGTTACTGATTTATAAACTTGCACCTAAAATTTGACATCAGTTTGAGGTCTAGATTAAGAGTTATGCTCATTAGCATAAATTGAAAGCTTTATGTTAATTAAACGGCATGATTAGCGTAAAGCCTATCTAAACCCACTTTTTGATATCAAACTTTTTACCCACTGATGTAATATAATATTTTGGGATTTTTAAAGATTTTTATTTAATTTTTGGCTGAGCCTAACATAGGTCTCTAAGCTTAATTCGATTAATGCCGGTTTTGCCCTTTTTAGCCATAAAATGAGTTTTACAAATCCTTTTGACCCCAAACATTTTTCTACTGGTTTTATTTGATAAATAAAATATTTTGAGCTTTCTGGAATTATAAAAATATCAGCTTTCCTTTGAAAACCCGGAAATGGCTCCAAATCGCCTTTTTAAGCGTTTTTGACGTATAGTATGTACTAAAACAATATTAAACATATAAGGTTGATACCTACTGATAATTTTAGTATAATTTTATATAATAACAGTAAGTAAAAGTTTATAAACTCAGGTTTCCAGTTTTGACCTTTTAAGCCTAAGTGAAATTACCAAAATACCCCTAAGGTGCATAGTTTGGATTTAAATGATAAATTTCACATATAGGTCATACCCTACTGATTATAACTTATTAAATTAAGTATAATTACTGAATAAATCAGACCTGTAACTCAGATTACAAATTAAACTTTTTTATAATCTTTTAAATGACCAAAATGCCCTTATGAGGCATTAATTTGTGTTTAAATCCGTTTTGGGCATAATAGAAGATATCTTACTGATATTATAACATATTTAAGGCATATTAACTCAAGGAACTTGCATATGACTCTTATGGTTACCCGTGACGCCCTTTTCGCATTCGGTTCGGTTTATGTAACTAGTTTGCATAAATTGACCGAAACGGGTCAAACCTTATCATCTTTGTCTCAAAATCCAGAATGTATTTAGTATACCCATATTATACAAGTATTCAAACTTGTCGGGTCTAAATCACATTCTATCCGGTCTTCGCTTAATCGTGCGTTTGAACCGTATCGTCCTTAAAAGCTAACCGGTCTAAGCTTAGGCTTAAATAAAGACCCGTTAGAAATCTAATAGGTTATTATAAACCTTTGTTCCATAATAGAAGAACCAGTAAAAGCTACCTTCACTCGCTAATTGTGAATTTTACTTACACAGGTAAATACTTTTAACTTATTTTCCCTTATACGGGATTGGGGTACGGTATATAAAATACCGCTTGGTCCGGCATTGAATCTTTAATCGAATAGTGGTTAAATCCTTGATATGCTACGTTTTGAAATGTTTTGTTTGCTTAAAGCCTTTGGGGGGTTAATGACCATGTCCCGGATATCCTTGGCATCATCTTACGAGATGGCCAAGACCAAAGCACGGAGTGTAGGCGTACACTCGTTAGTGCCGAACCAAATAATGTGGTGTGTCTATTAATCTTTAACCCGGTCTACGGATCGGGCTACTGAACGCATAAGTAACATGTAATTCGTTTACAAGTATTATACTCATATAATTATCCCAAGTTATAAAATGTTTTGTGCCACGTGCATTCAAATCAATTTTCAACCTTTTTAAAATGAGTCAGTTAAATTGTATTTACCAGTGTAAACTGACGTATTTTCCAAAAGGTCAAGTGCAGGTACTACTCGTACTAGGCTGGCTGTCTTCTAGCGTCCGCAATAAGTCTCGCAAGCTTGGATGTTAATAAAGCTGTTGAACAATATCTTCTTTTATTTTGATCCGCCTGTGGATCCGTTTCAACTACTCGTGATATTTAATATTACATTTTATTTAAAGTTGAAATGAATCTATCTTTGCTTCCGCTGTGCATTTATATATTGTGTTGTTTGTCTATGATGATATCAACTACGTCACTATACTCCCCACCGGGCCCACCGGTGACACGTGGAAAATAGGGGTGTGACAATACACCCCTTTTTTTTATCCATACACACGCACATACAACTTACGTGCTAATACATTCATATGTACAAATTCTAGTCGCATACATCCATACATACACAACACATACATAGTATATCTACTTACATACAACTTGATCTCGTATATATGTACATGTGCACCAACAAACCTATTTTTATCATTTTACATGCTTAAATACTAGTCATATGCTCACTTGTACCTTACACAGCTATTTGCACGTACTACAAGCATATCATGTCTATTCGGTTTGAGTTGCTTAGTTCATGACCCATTTATCTTTATTGGGAATCCAAGCTATCACGTTGGTCATATACTCTCAATGGTTGTGTATAATCGATACAAGTGAGTAATAACCCTTACAAGTGCTTAAATTCTCAACATTGCCCATATAGACAAAGACAAAGTAACCTATGTTCATGACATATAACCATAATCCAGTTAATATCACAAATTTGGTTATATATATATATATAAGTAGAGGATCCTATGCATTAATCTAATATTGTGAGAAGAGTGAGAAATAAATCTAAATTAATTCAAAAGGGTGAATTAGTAATTTTCTATTTCTTTCGATTAATTGATTAAAAGATAATTGCCCAAGACAACCGCCACCCTTTATTATAGGAATTCGAATTTAAGAAGTAATCTACGAATTTGTGTCATCTCGTTCACCGGTTATTAATTTTGTAGTGTTATATAATTCTGTAGTGCAACCACCATTTAGAACTGTATATTGTTATATATTTTTATATAGTGTTACATGGTGTTATATGATGTTATATAATGATTTTTTGTTTTATATAATTCTATACTGTTATATGATTCTGTAGTGCAACCACCAAAAAACACTATATAACACCATCAATTATTAATTCTGTAGTGCACCCACCATTCAGAACTGTATAGTGTTATATATTTTTATATAGTGTTATATAGTGTTACATGGTGTTATATGGTGTTATATAGTGTTCTTTGGTTTATATAGTGTTATATGATGGATGCATAGTGTTATATTTTTCTGGTAGCATGTCTATGATGGGTGTATAGTGTTATATATTGTTATATAGTGTTATATAGTGTTACATGGTGTTATATGGTGCTACATAGTGTTATATGGTATTATATGGTGTTATATGATGTATGTATAGTGTTATATAATGGATGTATAGTGTTATACATTTCTTGTAGCAGTTACATATTTCTGTATTTTTAGAATTTAGGATCGATAGAATTTAGCAGTTAAATTTGATTAGCTAGAATTTAGGAGTGAATAACTAGAATTTAGGAGATGTTACCTAATTTGAAACATATACAAAGACACTAGTACCCCTACAATTTCAAATCAGTCCATATAATTAAAACACAATTTATAATTGTTCCCTATTGATCTCAAGCATTAGATCAAATATCTAATGGTTTAAAACACTTCTTACACTTCTCACACTTTAGACACTTTGTACACTATCCCTACCCTATATATATATATATGGGTAAGATCAAATAAAAAAATTATTTTGCCTAAGTAGGATGAGAAGGAATCTTAACCATTTATTTTTCAAATCAATGGTTAAAATGAAAGTGTAGGAGAAAGGAGGAGTGCAAGGGTATCTTAGAAAAATTCTATTTATGGACTTTCTCTCTCCACATGCAAGACACATGCATATTCCACCCCCATTTTTTAAACGTTCATAACTTTTTTATACGACATTATTTTTTTATAAAAATTTCACCGTAAAATCAAGCGTCTTTTTATCTTTAATTTGAGTACCATATTGCTATGTAAAATATGAATATTAAAAAACCCACTAGAATGTGTTGTATTTCTTTGTTGTATAACATTTTTTTGTGCTGGATTTTTGTACTATATTTTTGTGCTGAATTTTTTTGTCTTAAATTTTTTTTTCTCAATTTTTTGTGCTAAATTTTTTTGTACTACATTTTTTTGCTAAATTTTTCCGTGCTATATTTTTTTACTAGATTTGTTTGTGCTATATTTTTTGTACTACATTTTTTGTGGTATATTTTTTTGTACTACATTTTTTGTGCTATATTTTTTTGTTCTAGATTTTTTATGCTAGACTTTTTTTGTACTATATTTTTTTATTGTATTTTTAAAAAACAAAATGGGTGCCACATGTCATTTTACTCCTATTTATAAGGACCAAAATGCCCTTCATTCCTACTTATTAGGAGTGACACATGTCATTATCACAATCCTCCTTAGGCTACTTAGGCAAAATCCACTTTTTAGTGGATCATTCCACTATATATATAGTAGGAGTTGGGTAGAAAGCCTTATTTTCCTAGAAAGTCTAGGAAGCAATCAGAACGTGACATGTGGCATTGAAGGATTTTAACTAAAAGGGCAATTGTGTAATTTGACTTTTTATTTTAATTTTGGAATTTATATCTCATTAACTAGCTATGCACGATTTTATGGTAACTGATTCTCCATGATTTGCGAATTACTACCAGATGTAAATATCAATCAAATTCTCATTCGTTCCTTTCATAATCTTGATCAACTTTATTCGTAAATCATTTTTTACGTGAGAGATAGTTATGGCTTCAAACACAATTCTTAATTGTGGATATGACAAATACACTTCTTTTTCTGTTTACTATTATCTGGTCTGTATCGATTTTTAATTATGTCTGGAAACCACCAGAATGTTCTTGACATTGTATTTTAACAGCAAGCAGATTCATACAGTTGTGTTTTAGCATTCAGATTTATACAGATTCATACAGTTGTGTTTTAGCATTCAGATTCATACAGTTGTGTTTTAACAGCAAGCAGATTCATACATTTGTGTTTTAACAGCAAGCAGATTCATACAGTTGTGGTTTAGTATTCAGATTCATACAAATGTGTTTTAATAGCAAGCAGATTCATACAGTTGTGTTTTAACAGCAGGCAGATTCATATAGTTGTGTTTTAGCATTCAGATTCATACAGTTGTGTTTTAACAGCAAGCAGATTCATACAGTTGTGTTTTAGCATTCAGATTCATACAGCTGTGTTTTAACAGCAAGCAAATTCATACGCTGTGTTTTACCATCCATGCTGGTAATGCTGGAGGATTTCTTGACGCTGTGTTTTAACAGCAAGCAGATTAATACGATGTGTTTTCTTGATGTGTTTCTTCATGAAGGATAGAAGGAAGAGAGAGAGAGAGAGAGAGAGAGAGAGAAAATCGCAAGAAATGTGGGGTGGTTATGTGTCACGACCCCCGACCCACCCTGGACGGAATCGGGAGCCACGAGCATCCAAGTGGTACTAGTGATTATTTTGAAAAATATTGCATCGGAAATTCATCAGGACCGTGAGTTAGGAAAAAAATATCAGAGTTTAGAAAACACCGGATTTTATTTATTAAATAGATGGGATAAACCCATGTTTTTACAAAGGTAGTTTTAATAAGGGATAAACCCAATTACATAAAACAATATTTCTTAATTTGATTTAATTAATAAAATAAGCCACTTCTTAAAGCCTTTCAGTGCCGTATCCATCTCTTACTCCAATCTACTGTAATTACCTGAAACACGTTTTAAAAAGGTTTTGTCAGCAGGAAATACTGGTGAGTTCATTCATTTTGCTTAAAATGACGCATTTGTTATAATCTACAGTATTAAGAGCGATTACAATGTTTCCATATATCAACCAACTACCCACGATATTTGTCACTCGAACATCCATTGGTAACCTCAGAGTCCAATGGTGTCTGTGACTATGGTCATATCACCCCTTGGCTAACTCGTTGTCCAATGGTGACGGTTATCAAGTAATGTATACAAAACCCCACATACCGGCTGTAATTTGGTGATTACAAAGACTTAATCCCTGTAATTATAACTTTTGAAAATATTTAAGAATTTATAAAGCACTTTGATAAAAATAGAATGACTCACATTATAAGCATGCAGATTTATACGGGCAGAGTTTAGCCTACTGGTTAGCCTTGATATTGCAGATTTATACAGGCAGAGCTTAGCCTATTGATTAGTCTTGTAACCTAGTGCACACGAACTTGGTAAGTAACTAATATAGCATTTACGAGATTAAAACCCTCACGACAAATGACAAAGTGCAATCACTTAAACATCCATCGGACTCACAACGAATGACAGAGTATTCCCCGAGTTCGGGTGGTACTCAAACATCATGTCTGAATCACGACTAATGACAAAGGATAGCATTTAAACATCCAGTCGGATAGTTTCAATTGATCGGATATTGAATCGTAGCAGCGATCGAGTTAATACCCGGTATCGTATCAGAATTCGAGCTAGTGTGTGTTTGGTATTAAACAGAAGATAACTTGATGCACGAATTGAATTTCTTCGTCATTCCAACGCCAAAATGCAAGTCCCACACCCTTCTATTTATACTGAGAATTTGACCCCCTCGCGTGGCGCGAGGGGTCCATGTGGTTGCGTCGCGTGGCGCGACGGGTCACATTTTATCATAGGGTTGCCACGTATCTTTGAAGCATTGGTGAGTCGACAGATCGATTAAATTCGAATTACACGTAAAACTGTGATGATAATATCAAATGGGAAATACCCCCCCCCCCCCTGAGTTTTAGGGGTCCTGATCCTGATTCTGATTGTTCTGAAATTTTTAGGGTTTGTGTAGGATTACTTAGGGGTCTTAACTAAGGTTTCCTAGTGAACAAAATATAATAATAAATAATAGTTTTGGTGAGAGTTGTTATGGTTTGGGACAAAAAGGGAATAAAACGGTGAGAAAAGAGAATGGACCTACTTTGTAACTTTAGGGTTCAACTAGAAAGTCTCTTGGTAAAATATTGGGTAAAATCTTTTGAGCTATTTAAAAAAATATATAATGCACTCGTGGTAAGTATAGTACCCCTAATTCAACCTTATCCCGATGTCCCGAGACAGAATCCCAACAAACTTAGTCGGGCAGTGCCCTGACATGCGTTATGGGCTTCAGATCAATCGGAAAGGGTAGCGGTGATCGGGAGTTAAAACACTTAAAACAAAGCAGGGCTTTTAGAGTATTATAAGGTGAGTGAATAATAAAAATAAACAGTAGAATTTAGAGTGAGGTGATATCGTATGAATGAGAACTTCTCAATTTAGTTAACTCCTATTTATAGGATTTCCAAGATGGATGGAACTCTTACACGTTTCACATAATGGAACACGTATCATATGTGTTGTTTACATTTGGTAGTACTATATGTACACATATTACTATTATTTGATTTAAATAAAAGGAATGGTTAAATTTTATTTTATTCTTTTTATGCTTGTCTCGATATGCATACAATTCAAACAAACTTTCATTTGTTAACTTTATTATTATTTATATATATATTATAATTAATTTAACTGCTTTGCTTATTTGGCGTTTATAACTTATAAAATATAACGTTCTAGAAAATAATAAATATGTCTTTAGAATGAGTGTATTAGTGTCTACATTTTGAACCAAGTTTCATTAAAAACAGAGTAAGTTCAAATATATTGGATTTTTATAATTTAATTAGTATACGGTCATTAGACCCGTCTAGGTATTTCATATTTGTAACAGTCAACTTACCCGTAGACTACACGTCTAATAATATAAGTTTTTATATACTTTTATTTTATTAGAAATGTCACCCATATATATACCACTTAATTAATATACCATTACAACCAACTATATAAAATAGTGTTTAAAACTATTTGGGTTGAATATTTATATTAAAAATAAACTAGTTACTTGTTACTAGTGTTTAATAAATTTAACCAAATCTATAATTTTTATATAAAAATAGGAATGTTACATCCTCCCCACCTTGTTTTAAATCTCGTCCTCGAGATTTGGGTTACGATATTTCTTTTAGACTTATGTCATATTTTAGTCAATAAAAACAATATTAAGGTAGATGACACAGAATTAAAATATCAAATTTTGTGAATACGAGTTGTACAATAAGTATGATTCAATGGTTCAACTGAATTAGTTCAAGAAACCGATGACAAACGAATGAGATGAAATGATATAATTTCCAAGGTGACTAGGTTCAAGCCAAAAGATATATGATCAATAGATATTTAAAATGAGTGTGAATGACTTTTAGAATTAATAAAATTCTTTGTCAAAAAAAAAAAAAAAAACTTACTTTGATTGGCAACTGAGGAAGACTTAGAATCGACAGGTTCAAAATGAAATAAAAGCATGAAAATGATTTTTCAAATATTAAATTATGATATGAGAAAATCAATGTGCTGAGATGAGTGAATTGCAAGGATACATGAAAAGACAATAGAGTTAGTGTATCATTGTCTTAATACATAATTGTATTAAGACTTTTTGCGTCTGTACCTTAAGCGATGATCGTGAGATAATAGATTATGTCTAGATGATCGTGAAATCCTATAATATTGTTATAACCATATTTAGATATGTTAAACTCTAATTAGTATTTTGTTCATTCATTAAATTTTCGGCTACCTTAAGACTAAAATTTTAATTGGCTTGTAAACATTAGTTTCACACAATTAATATGAGTCCTCTGCGAATTTTATAATAAACTTAATATATATGAACTAAATCTGTGAAGGTAACAAATTTATTAAATTTATATATACGCACACTAAACCATATGTATAACTAAAAATATATATATGCAGAAAGTTATACTTAGATATTTTATTCTTATTATAGTAGAATAGTAAAAAAATAATATGTTAATAGTAACTATATGTATAAAAGTAAATTTGAAAATCTAAACATAAGTTTAAAAAAAAATAATATGTTAATAGTAACTATATGTATAAAATATGGCTGAGGGTAACGTCACCGCCAAAAGCGGGGCCTACCACAATATTGCATTAATAACTTAATTCATTATCTTCCAATAATCCACCCTTTTAGGATTGTATCCCTGCTGATTCAAACTACTGAGGTGAGGGTAACGTCACCTTCAAAAGAGGGGCCTACTACAATAACTAAGATAATCTCTTAATTATGTGCAAAAGTGCGGAAATAATCAAAGGTTATACTAGATACGAGTCGGAACCAAGTGATTCATCTTGTCTATCTGTTTTTATTTTTATTTTTATTTTCAGCATTTTAGTTAGTTTTTATTTTTCTTAGTTTAAAACATTTTTCTAAACTTTTTATTTTGATTAGACGTTGAGGATAAACCGGTACTAAAAGCTCTTGTGTCCTTGGACGACCTCGGTATCTTACCAACGCTATACTACGCTCACGATGGGTGCACTTGCCCATATGTATGTTTAGTGTTAGTAAAATATCGTGTTTTATAAATTTAAAACTTGGCTAAAAATAAGTGTTAAAAGGGCTTAAAATATACACCTAATATATATAACACTTCACACGCATCAAGTTTTTGGCGCCGTTGCCGGGGACACAAGGATTTTAGGAAAGCTTAAAATCGACGGCCTAATCAGTTTTTCAAAACCTTTTCAAAACGGGCCCACATTTTTCTGCATTTTAGTTTAGTTTTGCATTTACAGTAGGTTGAACACGGGCCGTGCTCGCTGAACACGGGGCCGTGCTGCATATTTTTCATAAAACACCCAGTAACAGAAGCTTGAACGCGGGCCGTGCTCACTGAACACGCCCCATGCTCAACGAAATCAGTAAATTAAATTAAAACGCCCAGATACAGATTCTGAACACGGGGCCGTGTCCACTGAACACGGGGCCGTGTCCAGCCTCTGTTTCCGTTTTTATTTTTGTTTTCTGATCTCGAGACTCGGTTGTGGTCTGCTGAGTGATTCTTATGGATCAATACTCAGGAGGTTACAACTACACCTATGAGGAGGATGATTATAGGGGTAACTATTGCACTAATTGTCGTAACGCACGCTCGGTTCAATACAATCACTCATATCAACCATCCAATTCATACACCTACTATGAGGAGCCCAGGTACGGGCCATCAACTTCATACACATCCTATGAAGACCAAAGGTATGAACCTCCTCCCTCATACTCATATTTTGATGAACCAAGGTATGAGCCTTCATACTCATACTTTGAGGAACCAAGATGTGACACCCCAGGAAAACCAGTAAACTACACAACACAACTAGCTTCCTCAGTAATCGCATGCTAAATTTCGGGACGAAATTTCTTTCAACTTGGGGATAATGTGACAACTCGAGTTTCCAAGGTTCCTATTCGACTTAACTTAATACTTATTTGCAAAGTATGTCGTTGTATTATTTGAAATGCAATATACGGATTGATTATAGATTCGTTGTGTGTATATTATGGGTGTATGTGCATACATATCCTGTAATAATAATTGGTAACTAATAAAATGAGTAACATGTATTACTTAATGTAAATGGAATCTTGCCAAGCTCTCCCCTACGAAATCACTCTAGCCGAAAACCAAACCTCACCCCATGAAAGCACACACTTCACGAAAACACCTAGTGTTTTCGTCCACTACTTGATCAATGAAAACAGAAATGGGCCTTGGCCCAGTGATGGCCTGTTCTAGGTTTTAGTAGGTTATCACCCAACTTTTACGTAAACTATTATTTGGCAAACCGTAGATATCTCTTTTCTCTCTCGCTATCTTGTGAAACCCTACGGCAGTTTTGAGCATCCGAGTCCAATTCATCGATTGAGGTACCACTGTTCGGCTTAGGTTAGTAATCGATTACTTATGTTTATCTGATCGAAATCATTGGTTTATTTGTTATCATGAATGAACAGTTAGCACGTAATGATTATGTATGTATTGATCTGTATGATAAGAATGCGTATGATCTGATATAAAAATCTGTTGTGTGATGAATGCTGTTATATGGATTAGGTTGTTTGATATTATGTGTTGAATCTTGGTGACTTGTTAGAATGGATATGTCATGTGAATAAAGCTGCAGCCCACTTCACGTATTAGGTCAAATAACATCATGTAAACATTAACTATTGTCAGTCATGGATGTTGGTGTTGATAAAGGTTATGGTGCTATGAGTCAGAGGGTAATGATTGATCCTTGTGGGAATTTGACTTTTGTGAAATTATATAATTAATCAAATTTTTGGTTTAGGCGGCATAACATAAACGGATGGGTCAAACTGGGCATGTAATGATTGTTTAGATCTCGACACATGTTTGCTGTTATGCTTGATGACCATTAGGCTTTTGTTTCGTAACTGTTGCTGTTGATGATCATGATACCCAACGAAAACACTAGAGTTTTCGTCACACCTTATGTTCAACAAAAGCCCAAGAGTTTTCGGC
Organism: Helianthus tuberosus; assembly: GCA_030545235.1. Lineage (NCBI taxonomy): Eukaryota > Viridiplantae > Streptophyta > Magnoliopsida > Asterales > Asteraceae > Helianthus > Helianthus tuberosus. The sequence goes on along the minus strand of CM060377.1, from coordinate 61,098,396 downwards.
CACCCAAGTGTTTTTGCCACATGCATGTCTGACTTTGTTGATTTACGTGACCCATTAACTCCGTTAGGTTACCACTTTGTTTAAGTTGAATCTGTTAACTCTGTTAGCTTAATAACTATGTTAGTTTATTAACTACGTTAAGTCATTACCTCTGTTATGTGATGCATGTAACCATTACGGCTTGTTAACTCTGTTAGTTGGCTGACATTGTTGATCATTATGTTCTGTTAAGCCTGTTAACCCAGCTTGGTATGTTAATGAACAATCATGAGAATAAACTGTGAAAGACTTGTATGTGAAACATGGGTTACATGAGATTGATTTGATTAACTGTTAAGTGTTACACGATGATAATTGCCAAGCAACGTGTGACATTAGATTTCATGCGAGTCTTTACGAACGTAAATTGACTTTATATACGTGTGTATATAGGCCGTAACTGATAAATTGTGAGCGTGTAATTCTTAGCATACCGAGCAAACCAAGGTGAGTTCACACTCTTTACCAAGGCATGGGATTCCCGGGGATTGGGAATGGGTTGAATGATGGGATTGAACAATTTCTCCTACTTACACGGCTACTAGACTATCTACCATGGTCCTCGGGTTAAGCAGGACACTTACGTAAAACCTACGTAAACAAGTACTTACCACTGTCCTCAGGTTTCGAGGGACACTTACGTAAAACCTACGTAAACTCACACATGCTACTGTCTTCCGGGGTCAGGAAGGACACTTACGTAAAACCTACGTAAACTCACACATGCTACTGTCTTCCGGGGTCAGGAAGGACACTTACGTAAAACCTACGTAAACCCCACGCGTACCACTGTCCTCGGGTAAAGAAGGGCACTTACGTAAAACCTACGTAAACCTTGTACGTACTACTGTTCTCGGGTTAAGAAGGACACTTATGGTTACAAATAGTCTAGTGTATATACAAATATGGGAAGCCCCCACTAACAGAACATACTATCGGCCTAGTAGAGCCACATGTTACGAAAAGAACTTACTATTACGAACTTACTTACTGTGAACTCGCTCAACTAGTTGTTGACTCTCTGTTACATGCCTTGCAGGTCGTTAGGTATACATGGAGTTTGCACTGGGAGGCGCGGTCGTTGTGGACGAGGATCGTGAATGCTTTGATTAAACATTTGACATTTCATACTTTACTTATGTTGGGCTTTTACTCATATGCTTCCGCTAAACGTTGAATTTCTACTTATGTTTTGAAACACCATTCATATGGATTGGTTTGGTTAAATTACATTTACCTTTACTATTTGCGTTGTTTCTATATGATTGGTGGCTTGATCCTGGTCAGTCACGCCTCCAAGCGGTGGTACTCCGCATGTGGATTTTTGGGGTGTGACAGATTGGTATCAGAGCCATTGGTTATAGAGAACTCGGTTTTAATAAGGGGAAAACGTTTTTATTAAAATCAGACTATAACCTGTACAGTGCTCAAAGATCCACAACGACGCTTCGCTCCACGTGCAAGACTCGACATTCTAGGTGATATGATTTATGTTTACATTGCCTACTTACTAGATTACATAGAACTTTGCTCATGGTATGCTTAGATAAACGTAACAACTGTTGATCGAAACACTTATGTGCTTACCCTCTTCTGTCATCGCACTTTCGCGAACCTCTCTCACTCATGTTCTCCTTGATATCAAGATCATGAGTGGACACGTTAACCAAACTCAAGCCCAGTAGGCGGCTTCGATCACTGAACAAGTTACTGCAAGGCTCGCAGCTGCCCAGGCAGGAGGTATAGCCTGCCATCACAACTCACTCTAGGATCTTTAGATCCTAATCTCGTAACTCAACACTTGTGCTTAATTTTGTTTACTCTTACGCACACGACAAGTCAACACGCTCAGCCACCTGTATGCACGTTCAAAACTTCCATGGACTGTCGTCCTAGCACATTCAGTGGCACGGAGGGAGCAGTTGGACTCCTCCATTGGTTTGAAAAGCTTGAGTCAGTATTTGAGATGTGTGAATGCCCTGAGGCTCGCAAGGTGAAGTACGCCACTGGTACTCTAGAAGGCATTGCGCTGACTTGGTGGAAAACGCAAGTTCAGATGTTAGGGTTGGCAGTTGCTAACGCCACACCCTGGAACGATTTTAAGGAGTTGATCAAGGAGGAATATTGTAGCCGTGATGACATTCATAAGCTGGAAGTGGAGTTCTTTAACCTGAAGATGACGGGGTCAGAGATAGAAGCGTACACAAAACGATCCAACGAACTGGCAGTACGGTGTCCAACTATAGTGGATCCTCCTATCAAGCGCATTGAGCTGTACCTCAAAGGCTTACTAACAGAGATTCAAAGCCATGTGACTACTGCTAACCTTGCAACCATCCAGGATGTTACTCGTTTTGCTCATCGCCTCACAGACCAGGCAGTGGAACAGAACAGGCTGTCTAAACGTATCAGTGCTACTACTACTGCTATCACTACTTCTGCTATTCCCACTAACAACAAGGGAAAGTGGGATGGAACCTCCAGCAAGGGTTCGACTACGGTGCAGTCGCAGGCACAACAGCGAAAGATCGATGACTACCAGAGTCCTGGTCAGCAATCTTCTGGTACTCAAGGGCAGGATTGATACCAAGGAAATCACCCAGAGTGCAATAGATGCAACAGATACCACAGTGGTCGGTAGCAACAACAGGGTAGTAAAGGATGCAACCAGTGGGGTGCTGAAGATCACTTCAAGAGACCCTGCCCACAGTTGAACCAGAACCAGAATCAGAACCAACAACAACAATAATCAGGGAAACTAGAATAACAACAGGGGTAATAACGACGGCAATGGTGCCAGGGGTTGAGTGTTCATGATTGGTCAGGGTGATGCTAGGAATGACCCCAACGTTGTGATGGTTTTGACATCCTCATTGGTATGGATTGGTTATCCCAACAACAAGCAGAGATCCTATGCAAGGAGAAGATCATTCGCATTCCCCGTACTGGAAAAGAACCTCTCGAAGTTCAAGGCGACAAGGGTGGTGTCGTGAATGGCATCATCTCCTTCTTGAAGGCACAGAAGTGTTTGCGAAAGGGCCACACAGCTATATTAGCACTCGTTACTGATACAACGACGAAAGAGAAGAAGATAGAGGATATTCCAGTTGTACGCGACTTTCCTCAAGTGTTTTCCTGAAGAGTTACCTGGGCTACCGCCTCATCACCAAGTCGAATTTCAGATCGAGCTAGCTCCTGGAGCAGCACCTATAGCTCGAGCACCTTATCGCTTAACTCCAACTGAACTGGAAGAACTATCTAAGCAATTGCAAAAACTTTTGGAAAAGGGTTTCATACGTCCTAGCTCTTCGCCCTGGGGAGCTCCAGTTTTGTTTGTAAAGAAGAAAGACGGTACTTTCCGTATGTGCATAGATTACCGCGAACTGAACAAGGTGATCGTGAAGAATCGCTATCCTCTTCCACGCATCGACGACTTATTCGACCAGTTGCAAGGGTCGAGCTTTTACTCGAAGATTGACCTGAGGTCAGGCTACCATCAACTGAGAGTCCGGGATGAGGACGTCTCCAAAACAGCATTCAGAACTCGCTACGGCCACTACGAGTTGCTGGTCATGCCATTCGGGTTAACAATGCAGTTTTCATGGATCTTATGAACAGAGTGTGCAAGCCCTACCTGGATAAGTTTGTGATTGTATTCATCGACGACATCCTGATCTATTCGAAGAGTCAGGAGGAACACGAGCAGCATTTACGACTTATTTTGGAACTCCTTCGAACGGAACAGCTGTACGCCAAGTTTTCAAAATGCGACTTCTGGCTTCGTGAAGTCCACTTCCTAGGCCACGTGGTAAACAAGGATGGGATTCATGTTAATCCATCCAAGGTAGATTCGATCAAGAACTGGCCTGCACCTCGCACACCAACCGAAATACGCCAATTCTTGGGTTTGGCGGGTTATTACAGACGGTTCATCAAAGACTTCTCAAAGATTGCACAGCCACTTACACTACTGACACAGAAAGGTGTTGCTTACCGTTGGGGTAATACACAGGAATCAACATTCCAACACTTAAAGGATAGACTTTGTAGCGCACCTATCCTCTCATTGCCTGAAGGCACGGACGATTTTGTAGTCTACTGCGACGCATCTATCCAGGGTCTTGGATGTGTGTTGATGCAGCGGGATAAAGTCATTGCTTATGCTTCGCGCCAACTTAAGATTCACGAACGGAATTACACTACACATGATTTAGAGCTGGGAGCTGTTGTTTTTGCGCTCAAGATATGGCGACATTACCTGTATGGCACTAAGTGCACCATCTACACCGATCACAGGAGTCTCGAACATATCTTCAAGCAGAAAGAGTTGAACATGCGACAACGTCGATGGGTCGAGTTACTGAACGATTACGAATGTGCCATAAAGTACCATCCGGGCAAAGCCAATGTGGTGGCTGACGCCCTCAGTCGAAAGGATACTACACCTAGGCGTGTACGAGCGTTGCAACTCACTATTCAGTCTAGTCTTCCTTCACAGATACGAGATGCTCAGGTAGAAGCATTGAAACCAGAAAACGTCAGGGCTGAAGCCCTACGCGGCTCAAGGCAACGGTTAGAACAAAAGGCAGACGGTGCCTACTATGTAACAGGACGCATTTGGGTCCCACTCTACGGCAACTTACGCGAGCATGTAATGGATGAAGCTCATAAGTCTCGCTACTCAGTACATCCTGGTTCGGATAAGATGTACCACGACCTCAGAACTACATATTGGTGGCCTAGCATGAAGGCCCACATAGCAACTTACGTTAGCAAGTGTTTGACTTGTGCGAGAGTCAAAGCCGAATATCAGAAACCTTCAGGCCCACTCCAACAACCTGAGATACCACAATGGAAATGGGAGCAAATTTCCATGGATTTTGTTAACTTGCCTACCCAGATCTCAGCACGGAAATGACACTATATGGGTGATCGTGGATCGACTCACAAAGTCTGCACACTTCTTGGTTATCAAGGAAACAGACAAGTTCTCTACTTTAGCAGACGTTTACTTAAAGGAAGTGGTTTCGAGGCACGGGGTGCCCACCTCTATTATTTCCGATCGTGATGCACGTTTCACTTCAGAACTTTGGCAAGCGATGCACAAATCTTTCGGCTCACGATTAGACATGAGCACAGCTTATCACCCTCAGATGGATGGGCAGTCTGAGCGCACTATTCAAACTCTAGAAGACATGCTTCGGGCGTGCGTAATTGACTTTGGCAATGGCTGGGAAAAACATCTGCCACTTGTGGAATTTTCGTACAATAACAGCTACCACACCAGCATTAAAGCTGCTCCATTTGAGGCATTGTACGGACGTAAATGCCGATCACCTCTTTGTTGGACAGAGGTGGGTGATAGTCAGATCACGGGTCCAGAACTTGTAGTTGATACTACAGAAAAGATTGTCCAAATACGATAACGCATGGCGGCAGCTCGCGACCGTCAGAAAGCATACGCCGACAAGGGCAGGAAACCACTCGAGTTCCAGGTTGGGGATCGAGTGCTACTCAAAGTTTCACCCTGGAAGGGTGTGGTTCGTTTTTGGAAAACGAGGCAAACTTAACCCACGATACGTCGGACCATTCGAAATCATAGAGAAAATAGGCAAGGTGGCCTACAGACTGAACTTACCAGCTGAACTCAGTGCAGTTCACCACGTCTTTCACGTGTCGAATCTGAAGAAGTGTCTGTCAGATGAGACCCTCATAGTTCCTTTGAAGGAGCTCACTATCGACGAACAGTTGCATTTCGTCGAAGAACCAGTTGAAATCACGGACCGGGATGTTAAGGTCCTCAAGAACACTAGAATACCTCTTGTTCGAGTTCGTTGGAACTCCCGTCGTGGCCCAGAGTTCACCTGGGAACGAGAAGATCAAATGAAACTCAAGTATCCCCAGTTATTCGGAACCAGTGCAACCACTACTGAGGCTGAAGCTACTACAGAATTTCGGGACGAAATTCCAAATCAACGGGGGGATGATGTGACACCCCAGGAAAACCAGTAAACTACACAACACAACTAGCTTCCTCAGTAATCGCATGCTAAATTTCGGGACGAAATTTCTTTCAACTTGGGGATAATGTGACAACTCGAGTTTCCAAGGTTCCTATTCGACTTAACTTAATACTTATTTGCAAAGTATGTCGTTATATTATTTGAAATGCAATATACGTATTGATTATAGATTCGTTGTGTGTATATTATGGGTGTATGTGCATACATATCCTGTAATAATAATTGGTAACTAATAAAATGAGTAACATGTATTACTTAATGTAAATGGAATCTTGCCAAGCTCTCCCCTACGAAATCACTCTAGCCGAAAACCAAACCTCACCCCATGAAAGCACACACTTCACGAAAACACCTAGTGTTTTCGTCCACTACTTGATCAATGAAAACAGAAATGGGCCTTGGCCCAGTGATGGCCTGTTCTAGGTTTTAGTAGGTTATCACCCAACTTTTACGTAAACTATTATTTGGCAAACCGTAGATATCTCTTTTCTCTCTCGCTATCTTGTGAAACCCTACGGCAGTTTTGAGCATCCGAGTCCAATTCATCGATTGAGGTACCACTGTTCGGCTTAGGTTAGTAATCGATTACTTATGTTTATCTGATCGAAATCATTGGTTTATTTGTTATCATGAATGAACAGTTAGCACGTAATGATTATGTATGTATTGATCCGTATGATAAGAATGCGTATGATCTGATATAAAAATCTGTTGTGTGATGAATGCTGTTATATGGATTAGGTTGTTTGATATTATGTGTTGAATCTTGGTGACTTGTTAGAATGGATATGTCATGTGAATAAAGCTGCAGCCCACTTCACGTATTAGGTCAAATAACATCATGTAAACATTAACTATTGTCAGTCATGGATGTTGGTGTTGATAAAGGTTATGGTGCTATGAGTCAGAGGGTAATGATTGATCCTTGTGGGAATTTGACTTTTGTGAAATTATATAATTAATCAAATTTTTGGTTTAGGCGGCATAACAAAAACGGATGGGTCAAACTGGGCATGTAATGATTGTTTAGATCGACACATGTTTGCTGTTATGCTTGATGACCATTAGGGTTTTGTTTCGTAACTGTTGCTATTGATGATCATGATACCCAACGAAAACACTAGAGTTTTCGTCACACCTTATGTTCAACAAAAGCCCAAGAGTTTTCGGCCACCCAAGTGTTTTCGCCACATGCATGTCTGACTTTGTTGATTTACGTGACCCATTAACTCCGTTAGGTTACCACTTTGTTTAAGTTGAATCTGTTAACTCTGTTAGCTTAATAACTATGTTAGTTTATTAACTACGTTAAGTCATTACCTCTGTTATGTGATGCATGTAACCATTACGGCTTGTTAACTCTGTTAGTTGGCTGACATTGTTGATCATTATTTTATGTTAAGCCTGTTAACCCAGCTTGGTATGTTAATGAACAATCATGAGAATAAACTGTGAAAGACTTGTATGTGAAACATGGGTTACATGAGATTGATTTGATTAACTATTAAGTGTTACACGATGATAATTGCCAAGCAACGTGTGACATTAGATTTCATGCGAGTCTTTACGAACGTAAATTGACTTTATATACGTGTGTATATAGGCCGTAACTGATAAATTGTGAGCGTGTAATTCTTAGCATACCGAGCAAACCAAGGTGAGTTCACACTCTTTACCAAGGCATGGGATTCCCGGGGATTGGGAATGGGTTGAATGATGGGATTGAACAATTTCTCCTACTTACACGGCTACTAGACTATCTACCATGGTCCTCGGGTTAAGCAGGACACTTACGTAAAACCTACGTAAACAAGTACTTACCACTGTCCTCAGGTTTCGAGGGACACTTACGTAAAACCTACGTAAACTCACACATGCTACTGTCTTCCGGGGTCAGGAAGGACACTTACGTAAAACCTACGTAAACTCACACATGCTACTGTCTTCCGGGGTCAGGAAGGACACTTACGTAAAACCTACGTAAACCCCACGCGTACCACTGTCCTCGGGTAAAGAAGGGCACTTACGTAAAACCTACGTAAACCTAGTACGTACTACTGTTCTCGGGTTAAGAAGGACACTTATGGTTACAAATAGTCTAGTGTATATACAAATATGGGAAGCCCCCACTAACAGAACATACTATCGGCCTAGTAGAGCCACATGTTACGAAAAGAACTTACTATTACGAACTTACTTACTGTGAACTCGCTCAACTAGTTGTTGACTCTCTGTTACATGCCTTGCAGGTCGTTAGGTATACATGGAGTTTGCACTGGGAGGCGCGGTCGTTGTGGACGAGGATCGTGAATGCTTTGATTAAACATTTGACATTTCATACTTTACTTATGTTGGGCTTTTACTCATATGCTTCCGCTAAACGTTGAATTTCTACTTATGTTTTGAAACACCATTCATATGGATTGGTTTGGTTAAATTACATTTACCTTTACTATTTGAGTTGTTTCTATATGATTGGTGGCTTGATCCTGGTCAGTCACGCCTCCAAGCGGTGGTACTCCGCATGTGGATTTTGGGGGTGTGACACAAGATATGAGCCACCACCTTCGTATGCTTATTATGAGGAGCCATGGCGTGAACAACCCACCTCATATGAGTATTATGAAGAACAAAATTACGAACCTTATCCATCATATGCTTACAATGAAGGACAATGGTGTGAACCATCTACTTCATATGGGTATTATGAGGAACAAAGGATCGAACAACCGGATTCAAGCTTAGAAAATCCCTATTCTTTTTCTATAACCGAAGTGACCTATAGGATATTAGAACACATAAGAGTTATCGATCGTTGTATAAGAGAATCTCGCGCAAGGGAAGAGGAGTCCCGCGCAAGAGAAGAATTAAAAAATGAAGAGATAACTGAACGTGTAAAAATGGAAGAACAAATAAGTGAAAAACCGACACATGAGTTAAACAACGAAAAAGGTGAGTCCGACAACGTTAAAATTCAAGAAGAGTCTAATTTTGAAGAAATTAATCTCTTGTCACCTTATTTTGAAAATCATTGTTTAGTACCCACTCATGCTAAGTTTTTAAAAGAGTTAAACACTAACACTAAAATTGACGAAACGGTAAGCGTTAAGTTAACTAATGATCAAACCTCGCTAATAAAAGAAGACCAATTTGAAATTAACATTACACCGGTTCCATGTTTCTTTCAAAATTCGTTTATTAGTAATGTCACAATCGATAAAGATCTTTGTGTTAACATAATGCCTAACTACATTTTCGAAAAATTAAGTATTAGTGATTTTTCTCCACTTCAAATACCCATTTTTCTATCCAATCGGAAAGTAATAAAATCAATCGGTGTAGTTGAGGATGTATTGGTTCAAACAAATCAAATGGTAATCCCAACCGACTTTGTCATCCTCGATGACGCTCCTCTAGTGTTGGGACGACCATTTGTAAAAACTCACGAAGCTTTGAAAAACCGGAAGTTCAACAATCTACATCTTCAATTAGGGGCATTTAAAAAGAGTGTCGATCTTGAGCGATCAATGAAATATCCATTCGGCAATGACGACCCCCTAATTGAAGATGAGCCAGAACCACCTGATAAAGTGGGTCTAGCCAAGGACCCTTTTAAACGTGGCGCACCAGGGAGGCATTCCGCGGAACTATCCTTAGTTTTAGATTAGTTTAACTTTTATATTTTCTAGTTTAGTTTTAATTTTCAGGAATAAAACACACTCGGGATGGTGAAGGATACTAAGGGAAGCTTGAACCAACAACCCATGCACAAAAACAGAGCCTCCCGACAATTTTTCTTCATTACAGGAAGTTCAGCACGGGGCCGTGCTCACCCCACACGCCCCGTGCCCAAGGTAGAAAATGCCCAGTTCAGATACCTGGACACGGGGCCGTGCTCACTGGACACGACCCCGTGCCCAGCCTTCTGTTTACTTTTGGTACTGGCAGTCTGGACACTGGGCCGTGCTCAGCCAACACCACCCCGTGTTCAGCTACCCAGTACCATAAAATCTTGTTTTTAACCCACTTTTACACATTTTAATCAACCGAAAAACTTATTTTTGGGACACATTGAGGACAATGTGTAATTTAAGTGTGGGGGGATGCTAAAACCTTGAATCTTGCAAGTCCTAAATACAAGCCTTACACAAAACTCTATTGGAACCGCTAGTCACCCCAAATTTTTTCAAAAAATTTTCAATTTTTTTACTTGTCTAGGTTTAACTCGGGAAATTCAAGTTCTCAAAAAGGTTATATTTTTATAAATTTACAACCGATAGCGTCGTGATAAAAAGAACCAACATAAGAAAATTATGAAACGGCATGACAAGCTTAGTTAAAATTTGATTATATATACTTGATCACATAAAAACCCATTCCCACAAAAGTGAGTTTTGAGCCTTTATTGAGCATATAAATACATATCTTTAGATTAAATGCTCATCTTTCGTTTCTTGTGTGAATAGCCGCTTGGTTTCTTACGACTCTAGAACTTGCCATGACGATACATTCCCGGTCCTTACCAACTTAAACCCGAGTAAGTAAATGACGGAGGCATTAGGAATAACCCTTTTTATTTCTACACCATTATTTTCTTTATCTTTTTTTTACCACCTACCCAAATCCCCCTAGTTAACCCCTTTGAGCCTAAACCTTTTCATTTCATAACCCAAAACAAAAACCCTTTCACCCACCAAAACCTTTTTATTTTTAACCCTTTGTTTTAGTAACAAGCTCGGTTTTTCTTATGACTTTCAAAAAAAAAAAAAAAAAAAAGATGATGATGATGATGAAGCAAAAGAGAAATAAACAAACAAGTTTATCAAAAATAACTTTGTTTGAATAGTGGCTTCATCAAAATAAAAAAATAAAAAAAAGAGGTCTTACGAAAACCGATGCTTTTTACGCCTTTCGCCCTTTTAACCACTAACCCAACCACCTACCTTTAGCCCAAGCCAAACCCTTCACCCCAAAAGTCCTCTTGATATTTACAAAGGTGTATAGTTAAAAAGGAGGAGGATTGATTGCTTGGCAAGCTTATGGTATGAGTAAGTTCCATGCCGCTCTCGAGTGTTTCACAAAAATACATCTTCGGCCGAGTGTTGAGTGATTCCCCGTGAGGTATGTGAACTTGTATATAAATAAAAATTTAAAGAGGCATGTTATGCCCAAATAAGTAATTTCTCTTATGAAAAGTTCAAAATAAATCATAACGAATAGGATTGTGAATAACATAAAAATAAAGCCTAATAAAGAATCTTGGATTCCCGGCACTCTATGACAAGCCCGAAAACCTTCTCTTCTACCAATTCCATTTGGGAGTGTAAAGCCACATTATAAAGAGTTTTGCTTGAGGACAAGCAAAGATTCAAGTGTGGGGGTATTTGATGTGTGTAAAATGCAACATATAAATTACATCAAATAAGGCATAAAACTAACCCTTTTTTAGTACTAATTTTGGAAAAAGTGTGTTTTTGTCTTCCTTTTGAATTTACAGGGTCAAATGAGCTTAAACGAACAAAAGGAACAAAAATACAGCCAAAACCAACATAAATACAAAGAAAAGGAAGAAACGTGGCATGCCCGAACCCTCGACAACAACTCCCAAAGCAAAAACAAGAAGAAAGCTGAGCATGGGGCTGTGCCCAGCCCGACACGGGGCGTGCCCAGCTTGACACGGGGCGTGCCCAGCTCAGAACGGGGCCGTGTCCAGAATGGTCAGCCCTGGCACAAAAGACAAACCTATAGAAGCTTCTATTGCCCACCACGGGGCCGTGTCCAGTGAACACGGGGGCGTGGCGAAAGTACAGCAGGCGCATTAATTGTAATTGCGAATTACAATTAATGAAGAGAGAGAGTGTCAGACAGGCACGGGGGCGTGTCCAACGGACACGGGGCCGTGCCCAGCCTTCTGTTCAGCCTATAAATAGGAGTGCTTGGGTTCATTTCAACTCATCCCTTGGCACACCACCTCTCTCACACTTCATCCACCACCCACCACCATCACAACACCATCATCCACCACCATCATCCATTGTCCATCGTAGAGTGTGTGAGTCGTCTCGGGATCCAAGATTGATCGTAAGAGTTCTTGACAACCAAGGCCATGATTGCCTAAGTCTCTTACATCACTTGGTGAAGACAAAGTGTCTAGTATAATACTTTTTATTTCTAATCTTTTGCACTTTTTATTTGGTTTTGTATTAATGACTTTAATAACTAGTTACTTATGTTGAAGGTGATCTTTCCTTATCGTTTGTCCGTGGTGTCTTGGCATTATTTTACTGTCTATATAAAATAAAAGATTTTCACCATTCATATCTCCACGGTCTATATGGAGGTATGTTGGCTACCTGGTCGGGGGTTAAGGGAACGGTTTGGTAAAGGTCTTGCCATTGTTCAGCGTTTAGAGGTCCTGCAATGGACCTGGGTCAAATTTAGTAGGACCTCCATCAATGCTTCACGGTATTGGATGGCGGGGGTCCAAACTCTTTGATACCCTCATAAGTTAACTACTATTAATACTATAACCCGGCTATTTAGGACTGTATCCCTGCTGACTCAGACTACTTAGCCGAGGGTAACGTCACCGCCAAAAGCGGGGCCTACCACAATATTGCATTAATAACTTAATTCATTATCTTCCAATAATCCACCCTTTTAGGATTGTATCCCTGCTGATTCAAACTACTGGGGTGAGGGTAACGTCACCTTCAAAAGAGGGGCCTACTACAATAACTAAGATAATCTCTTAATTATGTGCAAAAGTGCGGAAATAATCAAAGGTTATACTAGATACGAGTCGGAACCAAGTGATTCATCTTGTCTATCTGTTTTTATTTTTATTTTTATTTGGCAAATTGGATTTAAATAATCCCAACTCACTGTTATTGGCCAATAATAATCCCAACTCATTTAATCACCAATAATAATCCGAACTATTCACTTTTGTTTGTAAAATACTCCCAGTTAAAAAAACACTAACTAGGTTAAAAAATTGCTGACGTGGCAGGTGACGTGGCATGCCACATCAGCAGTTTGCTGACGTGGCAGTTGATGTGGCATTTTTTAATGATGTGGCAGCTGATGTGGCAGTCTATGTGGCATTTTTTGATGACATGGCAACTGATGTGGCAGGTGACGTGGCATGCCACATCAGCAATTTTTTAACCTAGTTAGTGTTTTTTTAACTGGGAGTATTTTACAAACAAAAGTGAATAGTTCGGATTATTATTGGTGATTAAATGAGTTGGGATTATTATTGGCCAATAACAATGAGTTGGGATTATTTAAATCCAATTTGCCTTTTTATTTTCAGCATTTTAGTTAGTTTTTATTTTTCTTAGTTTAAAACATTTTTCTAAACTTTTTATTTTGATTAGACGTTGAGGATAAACCGGTACTAAAAGCTCTTGTGTCCTTGGACGACCTCGGTATCTTACCAACGCTATACTACGCTCACGATGGGTGCACTTGCCCATATGTGTGTTTAGTGTTAGTAAAATATCGTGTTTTATAAATTTAAAACTTGGCTAAAAATAAGTGTTAAAAGGGCTTAAAATATACACCTAATATATATAACACTTCACACGCATCAAGTTTTTGGCGCCGTTGCCGGGGACACAAGGATTTTAGGAAAGCTTAAAATCGACGGCCTAATCAGTTTTTCAAAACCTTTTCAAAACGGGCCCACATTTTTCTGCATTTTAGTTTAGTTTTGCATTTACAGTAGGTTGAACACGGGCCGTGCTCGCTGAACACGGGGCCGTGCTGCATATTTTTCATAAAACACCCAGTAACAGAAGCTTGAACGCGGGCCGTGCTCACTGAACACACCCCGTGCTCAACGAAATCAGTAAATTAAATTAAAACGCCCAGATACAGATTCTGAACACGGGGCCGTGTCCACTGAACACGGGGCCGTGTCCAGCCTCTGTTTCCGTTTTTATTTTTGTTTTCTGATCTCGAGACTCGGTTGTGGTCTGCTGAGTGATTCTTATGGATCAATACTCAGGAGGTTACAACTACACCTATGAGGATGATGATTATAGGGGTAACTATTGCACTAATTGTCGTAACGCACGCTCGGTTCAATACAATCACTCATATCAACCATCCAATTCATACACCTATTATGAGGAGCCCAGGTACGGGCCATCAACTTCCTAACTCTTTTATATAAACTTAGGTATTATTATCACAACACCTATAGGCTTAAATCAGTGGCTCTGATACCACCTTCTGTTACGACCCCCAACCCACCCTGGACGGAATCGGGAGCCACGAGCAGCCAAGTGGTACCGGTGATTATTTTGAAAAATATTGCAGCGGAAATTTCATCAGGACCGTGAGTTAGGAAAAAAATATCAGAGTTTAGAAAACACCGGATTTTATTTATTAAATAGATGGGATAAACCCATGTTTTTACAAAGGTAGCTTTAATAAGGGTAGAGCTTAGCCTATTGATTAGTCTTGTAACCTAGTGCACACGAACTTGGTAAGTAACTAATACAGCATTTACGATAACTCACGAGATTAAAACCCTCATGACAAATGACAAAGTGCAATCACTTAAACATCCATCGGACTCACAACGAATGACAGAGTATTCCCCGAGTTCGGGTGGTACTCAAACATCATGTCTGAATCACGACTAATGACAAAGGATAGCATTTAAACATCCAGTCGGATAGTTTCAATTGATCGGATATTGAATCGTAGCAGCAATCGAGTTAATACCCGTATCGTATCAGAATTTGAGCTAGTATGTGTTTGGTAGTAAACAGAAGATAACTTGATGCACGAATTGAATTTCTTCATCATTCCAACGCCAAAATGCAAGTCCCACACCCTTCTATTTATACTGAGAATTTGACCCCCTCGCGTGGCTCGAGGGGTCCACGTGGTTGCGTCGCGTGGCGCGACGGGTCACATTTTATCATAGGGTTGCCACGTATCTTTGAAGCCTTGGTGAGTCGATAGATCGATTAAATTCGAATTACACATAAAACTGTGATGATAATATCGAATGGGAAATGCCCCCCCCCCCCCTGAGTTTTAGGGGTCCTGATCCTGATTCTGATTGTTCTGAAATTTTTAGGGTTTATGTAGGATTACTTAGGGGTCTTAACTAAGGTTTCCTAGTGAACAAAATATAATAATAAATAATAGTTTTGGTGAGAGTTGTTATGGTTTGGGACAAAAAGGGAATAAAACGGTGAGAAAAGAGAATGGACCTACTTTGTAACTTTAGGGTTCAACTAGAAAGTCTCCTGGTAAAATATTGGGTAAAATCTTTTGAGCTATTTAAAAAAATATGTAATGCACTCGTGGTAAGTATAGTACCCCTAATTCAACCTTATCCCGATGTCCCGAGACAGAATCCCAACAAACTTAGTCGGGCAGTGCCCTGACATGCGTTATGGGCTTCAGATAAATCAGAAAGGGTAGCGGTGATCAGGAGTTAAAACACTTAAAACAGAGCAGGACTTTTAGAGTATTATAAGGTGAATAATAAAAATAAACAGTAGAATTTAGAGTGAGGTGATATCGTATGAATGAGAACTTCTCAATTTAGTTAACTCCTATTTATAGGATTTCCAAGATGGATGGAACTCTTACACGATTCACATAATGGAACACGTATCATATGTGTTGTTTACATTTGGTAGTACTATATGTACACATATTACTATTATTTGATTTAAATAAAAGGAATGGTTAAATTTTATTTTATTCCTTTCTGCTTGTCTCGATATGCATTCAATTCAAACAAACTTTCATTTGTTAACTTTATTATTATTTATATATATATTATAATTAATTTAACTGCTTTGCTTATTTGGCGTTTATAACTTATAAAATATAACGTTCTAGAAAATAATAAATATGTCTTTAGAATGAGTATATTATTGTCTACATTTTGAACCAAGTTTCATTAAAAACAGAGTAAGTTCAAATATATTGGATTTTTATAATTTAATTAGTATACGGTCATTAGACCCGTCTAGGTATTTCATATTTGTAACAGTTAACTTACCCGTAGACTACCCGTCTAATAATATAAGTTTTTATATACTTTTATTTTATTAGAAATGTCACCCATTTATATACCACTTAATTAATATACCATTACAACCAACTATATAAAATAGTGTTTAAAACTATTTGGGTTGAATATTTATATTAAAAATAAACTAGTTACTTGTTACTAGTGTTTAATAAATTTAACCAAACCTATAATTTTTATATAAAAATAGGAATGTTACATCCTCCCCACCTTGTTTTAAATATCGTCCTCGAGATTTGGGTTACGATATTTCTTTTAGACTTATGTCATATTTTAGTCAATAAAAACAATATTAAGGTAGATGACACAGAATTAAAATATCAAATTTTGTGAATACGAGTTGTACAATAAGTATGATTCAATGGTTCAACTGAATTAGTTCAAGAAATCGATGACAAACGAATGAGATGAAATGATATAATTTCCAAGGTGACTAGGTTCAAGCCAAAAGATATATGATCAATAGATATTTAAAATGAGTGTGAAGGACTTTTAGAATTAATAAAATTCTTTGTCAGAAAAAAAGAACTTACTTTGATTGGCAGCTGAGGAAGACTTAGAATCGACAGGTTCAAAATGAAATAAAAGCATGAAAATGATTTTTCAAATATTAAATTATGATATAAGAAAATTAATGTGCTGAGATGAGTGAATTGCAAGGATACATGAAAAGACAATAGAGTTAGTGTATTATTGTCTTAATACATAATTGTATTAAGACTTTTTGCGTTCGTACCTTTAGCGATGATCGTGAGATAATAGATTATGTCTAGATGATCGTGAAATCCTATAATATTGTTATAACCATATTTAGATATGTTAAACTCTAATTAGTATTTTGTTCATTCATTAAATTTTCGGCTACCTTAAGACTAAAATTTTAATTGGCTTGTAAACATTAGTTTCACACAATTAATATGAGTCCTCTGCGAATTTTATAATAAATTTAATATATATGAACTAAATCTGTGAAGGTAACAAATTTATTAAATTTATATATACGCACACTAAACCATATGTATAACTAAAAATATATATATGCAGGAAGTTATACTTAGATATTTTATTCTTATTATAGTAGAATAGTAAAAAAAATAATATGTTAATAGTAACTATATGTATAAAAGTAAATTTGAAAATCTAAACATAAGTTTATCAAATATAAAATTCATTTTATGAAATTTTATCAAAAACTAACTCTTTTTTTTAAGATTAGAACTTTAAAAGACAATAAGAATCCTTATAAACTTTTATGTGATATTATATTTATCTTATTTACTTTAGATAGTAATTTATGTGTATGGTTGTAAAATAATAATGTTTTTATAATATATAAAGTAATTCTACTACACATGTAACTTTCATAAGCTGAATATAAGAAAACCAAAACAAAATTTAGTGTTATTATTATCCTTTTTAACATGAGCTACAAGTTTATACCAATACCGCAAGGTGTCGTAATGATTTGAAATAGTTTAATAATTATGGTGTTTGAACAAATTCACCGTGTAATCAACTGAAAGTTTTTAATGAAAACTCTAGGGTTTTACGTCTCTGATCTGCATAACTCTTTTGTCGATCTTGATACATAATACTTCTATAAGTATTTAATAGTTGTGGAATATTAAACAAGATGAATAATTACTTATAAGTATAAAATGTCTTGTCCATAAATACTTAGACAATTATTTAGATAATTTTATTCGTCCCTCTTATTCTTGTATTGTTTTATGAAAATATGTCTTCTCCTTACAGTACAAAATATATATATTTTTATATATAATTAAAATTTACTAAATAAGTATGATGACTTAATTTATATACATTAACTGGTTATTATCATGGTTGGATATTGGTTAGTGCTGCCTTGTTTAAGCATAGGTGATCAGTCCATGCCTAACTAAGGCTAGGCTATCCAATATCTGCCCCTGACAATAACCCTAGTATTTTAAAATAATACTAACACTATTACTATTAATATATTATTACTAATAATAAAACTAATATTAATTACCAATAATAAATAACTAAACATAAACTTAAATGAGAGTATACCTCATAATTTTATACATATATAAAAATTCTTCACCTCAATGGTTTAACAAGAGTAATACTATATTGTAAATTAGGTAATTTATGTAAGTTTCCATGTATAATTAATTAAATTTATATAATGTTTTTCGATTGAAGATGATAAAGCAATAATTATCACGAAAGGCTCGATTGATTTGTAAGAACCATTAAGAGATACACTGAAATATGACAAGAATTTGTGTATCATTATCTTAACACATAATTGTGTTAAGATTGCTGGAATATGATAAACCAGTCAAGTGGATTCAATATAAATAAATAATTAAATCCGTATATGAGGTGTGCAAACGAGATTAGTGCAAGCTTAAATTTTTGTGAAAATGTCACCGCAAGGTGATCGTGATCAAAGAAATGATTCAATGAAGTCGAAGATCAAACAAGCATGTTATAGTTCAAAACAATTGAAGTGCTTGTTGGGATTATTTCAAATATGATGGCTTCAATTCATCATATGGGAATTTGAATTGAATATGTAATGCGAGCAAATTCAAACAATTGAACTTGATTTAAACAAAACGAGTTTTAATAAGAAAGTTTGAACATGGTCACAACAGAAACCATGTATGCCAAAGAAAATTGAGTTTTTCAAGAAATTCATTGACTCAATATTAAAGAGTCATCGTTTTAGCAATAATGCAGTTTACAGTGTCAAAAAAATCAAGTATAGCGAAATGATATTTGAGTTTTGATAAAACAAAAAATTGGAATGAAGTCCTCCAATGGTCTTCATAATTCAAACTAACCACATGCGCAACAAACAGTGCATGTGTGGATTTACCAAAAAATGAAACAGATCAATATTAGCTACTATGAAAGAATTCCTCATGGTATGATGACCATTAGGGGAAGTAGAAATGCAAAAGTCTATTCACAAAGGTCAGATTTTTAAGAATTTTATCTGGAAAATTTGGGTGATAACCGTTGTTAAGTGACATTACCAGGGAATGTCGAATAAAATGAAATAGGGAATTTGCAATTGTTTGTGACTCCTTTTTCAGTGCTAATAATTATGACTCTGATTAGACTGTGCACTGATGGTTTGTGAAATCTTGTTACAACATATCTCAGCGAGATTCATGCCGTTTGTAGGATCATGTGGCAAAGTGCCGCTTTTTGATCAGTAGTTCTCCCACTGCTGGGATGAGCATTGTTGTTGTCGTGCCCAATCATATTTTCCAAAGGTCTTGCTTTGAGACTTTCTAGGAAAAACACACTTTCCGTAGGATCCCCTCTCTCTCTCTCTCTCTCTATATATATATATATATATATATATAATAGTATATGTTAATATTTGTCCATCATATAATATCATAGAATTCGTGTAAGTCAAGCATGGAGGTATGTATACCTCATTGTATGATTCACCAAAGTACAAAGTTTACCAACATAGTTGGTAAACCCGGTTGGTCATGAATGAAAATGAAATACAACTAACTACCGGTTGGTCATGAATGCAAATGAAATACAACCCGGTTTCATACCCATCATGGAAAATGTTGGAGATGCGGCAAGGTTGTGTTACTTTAGGTCTAGGAAACTACATGTAATAATAGTATAAAACATCAAGTGGGGTGGTGGAACAAGTTTGGAAAGCCAAGGCTTCCATGGTTCACACCTTTACCAAAACACAAGTCTCACCATATTGAAGATGATGAGCTTGGATGGTTTCATCACTTGTAGGTCATCTAAAACCTTTGTCAAAGCAGAAAGTTTAGAGGGTGTTTGTAGCTCTAAACTCATAAGAATCAACCTCTAAGAAGTCCCATAACCATAGATGGGTTTAGGAACAAGTAGGCACAAGATTCATGTAAGAAAGTATAAGTTTTATAAATGTTTACAATATAATCCTCCAAAACAAAAAGTTTGGACCTCAAAATGATGATGTTCCACCTTAGTTTACCTTGGTAAAATTGTGGAAGCACTCCTAGAGGGGTTCCAAGCTTTGTAGTGGAAGAAAAGGTAAAGAAAAGATAATGAAAAGTGAGATTAAGCTCATTTTTGCTCTTAGATGATTCTGCCTCAAACTTGGATTTCCAGCTGAATTGAGAGTATTTTGAGAGTGCAAGTGGGTTTGGTGTTAGAGAAGGTTGTAAGTTGATTGGGGAAGAGGAAAGATGGAAGAAGTTGGCCAATCTACATTCAAGAAACAACTCGTTGTGGATTCAGGCTCATGGCGTCACGCGACCAGAAAGGGGGAGGGAGGTCGCGTAGTGTGGTGCCTTTCTTGGCCAGTAACTTAGATTTTTCACACTTTGGCCCATGAACTTTCGTTATGTTATCATTTTATGCGATAACTTTCATAATTTGCATGTTTTCAAGTGTGGAACGCGTATGCAAGTATAATTCGAGTATCGTAAATGTATGAATCATTGCACGTATATCAAGTGTCGATTTGCAAATAAACATGTATTTAAATGATTGATTGTAAGTATGACATGTATGTATAAAGTAGGAATTTCATTATGATCAAGATCTCGGAATACAAGGTTGGAAAAGGAATACAAACATGATATGACTATAAGTTTCCAAAAATAGAAATACAGTTACATCATTCTAATTTAGGAAAGTACAAAAATGCGGAGCGTTACAGTGGGCATCAGTAACAGTGGGCTAAGCAGTAGATGTTGTAACATCTGTTGCTTGGTTTTGTAAAACATTTTCTTAACGGGCATTTTCCAGACCTTTCGAGACCATCATACGTGTAAATGTTTCATTT
This sequence comes from Helianthus tuberosus, assembly GCA_030545235.1. Taxonomy (NCBI): domain Eukaryota; kingdom Viridiplantae; phylum Streptophyta; class Magnoliopsida; order Asterales; family Asteraceae; genus Helianthus; species Helianthus tuberosus. The sequence goes on along the minus strand of CM060377.1, from coordinate 61,077,455 downwards.
GAAAGACTGTTCATTTCAAGGACTTCGCCTTGTTCAAACTTTTCTTGTTTTAAAACTCTTTGTTGGGCAAAAACATAACAGTCTTGGATATAATAGAAAGGGATTGCCAGTATTCCTTTTGACTGCTTTTATGTTTGCCACCATATCCACAACTAGTGTTTAGGATAACATATAGTCTATATTTGTCAGTACAACATGTCCCAAATACTGAGTTTTTAGAGGTATTTAATTATAGAGGTATTTCATTTAAAGAGGTGGTCTTGGCAGACAAGCAAACCAAAAGTGTATGGAAAAAGAATTTCATTTCTGGTAGGAAGTGTGGTTTGAAAAGTGTGGTTCCTACCATTTGAGCATCATATCCCCTTTCTATGAACTCATTTTACAAGTCATTTTTAGGGATAGTTTCCATACCTGCCATATCCTTTAGATTGAACATTGTGGGGTTATCTGGATATGTTCTCCATTGACTTCTGATGTGATTATGTAGGGCTTTTTGTTTTGAAGCAGAAAATCTACATTTCCCAAAAATTCTCATAGGGTGGTTAAATAAATTAGTGCGTTAGCGATGAGTATGGTATGGTATTTGGATGATGTAAGAATGTCGACAATGGAGTGGAAATCTGTGTTCTTGCCATGTTTAACAAGATACGGTGAGTAATTGTGAGATGATTTGAGAACGAGGGCCATGACAAAGTTTATGAAAATCATTTGAAGATCTTTTGAACAAATAATCTTTAGATTGAAAGCGATAAATTTTGATTGCAATTTCTGAGTTTTTCTCTTTTGAAATCCTTTGATTTTGAGGATTTTCAAGGATGGATGTAAACTCTGTTTGGCTAGGGTTTTTATAGGGTTTGTGAATAGTGATACCAACGTGGCCAACGGTTACTTTTTTAGTGACGTGGTCAACCGCTATTTGTTATGGCAAAGCGTTGTTCAGACATTGACCCTTTGAGGAAACCCTTTGAAGAAGAAATGTAAAGTCTGTTTTCAAAATTTGTTTCGAAACCTTTGTTGGGTATCATCAGACATTTGGATGTCTAAAACATTGGTTGTTACATCTGTTTGACTTTTGGTCAATAGATGGATAAAAACATAAGTTTGAAACCTCTGTTGGGTTAAAAATAGAGTTTTGAAACAGTGGTTGGTTTTGTAACAGTGGTTTTGTTTGACTTTTATAGCCAAACAGTGGTTTTGATTGACTTTTGTAGTCAAACCGTGAATAAAGGATTAGTGGTTCTTTGTTTCAAAAAGTGGTTAACAAAGGTTAAACAAAGTTTTGAACCACTGAAATAGATGTGTCACTCCTTTGAACAGAGTTTTGTTTTTGGTAATTTTTAACAATATTTTCATAATTTTAAAAGTATAAATATTGATTTTCAAAGCAACATTTTAATGGTGTAAGATCCTTTTGATGAGTTTTTCAAAAATATTTTTCTTTCTTTTATTCAAATAAAGATATGTGCTAGGGAAACCTCAGTTTGCAATTTTAAATTGCCAACCGATGTTCCCTACAGATAGTGGAAATGGGTCAATTTTGTAGATGATCCAAAGCTTTTTTGCTTGGGATTTGGTATTGTTTTACACTATATCATCACTTTAGTAATGGTCATTTGTGATAAGAAGTTTGTGAACCATCTCAAACAGTTGTTTTTGACCCTCTGCAAGTGCCTTTACACTTGGGTCAACTGTTGTTTGACTATTTCCAATGAGTTGATCATATCCATGAGGATGTCTGTTGATTCTTGGCCTTTAGGGAATGTGCACAGATTCATCATACATATAAGGTGCTCTAAGACATGAGGGTTGCTCATAGCCTTTTGGTAATGTGTTGTGTGGTGGTGCATCAGATACTTGAACATCTCTATAAACAGGATATTGGTTCAAGGTTTGAGTAATTTGTGGTGATTAGACTCAAAACTTTTGGGAAGTGGTTGTGAGTCCCTTTGACAGGACCAGCTTCCCTTTTGAAATATGGTTTTCCTCTTGACCTATTGTTGATATCATGAGGTCTCAAGAAAAAAACATTGTTGAGTCAGATGATTGATTTTTCCACAGATGGTGCACCCAGATGTTGACTCACAAATATTGTTTCCTCTGTTTATATCATATGCTTTTAACTTAAAACAGACGTTCGTCACATGATTTTTCTTTTCACAAAATAATTTTGTGGTCTTTTCTTTCCTATTACCTTTGTTTCTCTTTTCAGTAACAGATAATGTAAAATCTATTTGAGAGTTGGCGATAGGAATAATTTTTATCTTGGGTGGCTTAAGACCATTTGGGTTGGTAAAATCAACTGGTTTAAAATTTGCAAGGACATCACATTCATTAGACCATGTGGGTTTAAATTCATATTTTTGTTTTTCAGTCTGAATGGAACTTTGTGGTTTTTCAAGAGTGATCTTTTTACCACTAGGTTCTGTGATCTTGATTTCTTCACCAGTTGAGTTGGTTGGAATAATCTCAACCATTTCAGAGTCAATGGAAGTGTTGGAAAGTTGTTCTTTATCATGTTTTCTGAACCCAACACCAAACTTCACATTGCTTTTAATTTGTTTTTCAAGAAGCATCTCATAACCATTACACGATTCAACCCATTTTTCACAGGTAACCTGAGTGGATTCCAACTCCTTTTTGCAACTTTGATATTTCTCTATCATTGTTTGGAGTTGGTCCTTGGTTATAGTTACTTCATGCTTGAGACTGTTATTTTTTGGTCTTTGTCATCTATTCTTGTTTTTCTTTTTTAATTTTTCAAGAACTATTTCATTGATTTGGACCTTCTATCTTAGGTTTTCATTTACCTCTTTAACGTTTGCAAATGCTATGATGCATTTGTCTGAACATAACTCTTTGAACGTTTGAGGTGATACCTTAGAGGCTGCAATTTGCACTAGATCAACATTGATGCATTATGTGGAACTTTTGGGATAGTTTTCTTCAATCCTTTCTGCATGCTCTTTGTCACAAACAGATGTTTGACCTGAGCTCTTGGCATTTTCCTCAACAAGGCTTACACCAACAGTTGTCTGGACATCATGTTCTTCTCATCCTGAGATACGTTCAATAGCCATAAAAAGAAATTTACATGTTCATCACAATCATTTGCCATTAACGCAAAATTTTCATCAGTTAAATTTTCTGGCAAGCTGCTCCAATCAACATAGTCTTGAGTAAAAACGCTTTGTTAATTAGGCTCTGTAGGTGTAGAAGCAGGAACAACTTAGGGTGCTTGAGCATGTGCAACATGCATTTGAACATATTGAACTTGAGGAGCAAGAGTTGCTTGGACATAATGCGCATGCACAGGGTTCATGCTTTGTGCAAAATGGCAGTGTTTTGTACACTTGGTCTAGGGGTAGTTTTGGTATTTTGATAAAACTGTTGTTGTGTGTTAGCTTGAGGTCTTAGGTTAGGATATACGATCAATGGTGCAGAGTTGTTTGACTGACTCATGCATTCTCTTGCAAAGTGACCTAATCTATTACACTTGAAACATTTGCTTTTAGATTTTGTAACCCCACCTTTGACATCCCATTTAACCCTGGATATGTCATACCAGTCCTTTGTAAAAATTATTTACTCTAAGACTTAGTAGTGCCACTTGGTGCAATATATCCATTTCCTCAAGGTCAGTTGGGTCTATATGCTTCAGATCATCAAGGACAAACGACAAACTATCTGGACCATGACTATCATCATTCACTATGAATGCCCAATTTGAGGAATCTTGATCAGAGTTGATTCCAGTTGATATCTCAATATAGTGATCAAAACTCTGATAATTTGTCATTCCTGAGGATGATCCTTCCTGACTCAGAAATACCGTGTTTTCTAAAACATAACTATCAGACACTTTTCCAGTTTCCTGGAGCTTCTTTTTCTGGACAAGTTCTCTCTCAAATGTTAAGAGCTTACCATGAAGCTGAGTCAGGCTCATGTCCTTGAAGTTAGGGGATGTTCTCATCACTATAGCAATAGTGCTCTACTTCTCAGGGAGAGATGTTAAAAATCGGTTACTTAAAGTTGATTTAGAAAAATCCTTGTTTACCAACTTTAATTCACTGATTAGACATGAAAAACGATCAAACTGTTGTGTAACGGTTTCTCCTTTGATGTGTGTGAAAGTCTCGTGTTGTTGGTTAAGGATTTCTCGAGTGTTCTCGATTACGTCATCCGTTTCATCAAACTGCTATGTCAATGCATCTTATAACTCTTTGGCACTATAACAACTCTCCCAAAATCCTTAAGACACCCCTATACGTCTTAAATTACACCCCGTATACGAAAAACGGACCCGAAGTACCTTTAATTTAACAAAAATCAAATAAAAACAATATTTTAAGCCGCTCACGGGCCGCGAGCATGTTGGTCGTGTGCTTCGCAGGGCGCGACAAGCTGGCCACCAGGCTCAGTCCGGTTCTGCCACGTGGCAGATGACTCGACGTGGCTAGACACCTCACTCAGCCAAGCTAGAACCTAGTCTAGATGGCTCGCGGGCCGCGGAGCCCCTTCGTGTATCTCTCACGAGGCGCGAGAGGGTCACGATCAGACCCGACCCTATAAATAGGAGCCTTCGGCTTCAGTTGATTTCCATTCAAATTCTCAATCACTCTCTAAATTTCTCTAATAGTAGAAGTAATTTTCGGGCATAATACCCACTAAAAAGTGAAGCTCTGCCTCGTTGTAAGTATTATAATCCCCGGTTACGTATTAGTTACTCTGCCCGATTGATCTAGTGCTCTGTAACGCATGTCGAGGCTCTGCCTAACTAAGTCGTTGGAGTTCTGTCTCGGGAGGGAGGTATAGCTAATGTAAATTGGGTTATATTACTAATACGTGTGCATTATTTAATTTAATAGATTATAACCAGGAAGTCACCAGGAATTATCTAAAACAGCAATGTGAGTCTGTCACATCCCAACCGATGGCGGAAACATCGGGGCGTGGCACTGAGCGAAACAGATTGTCCAGAAGTTTCCATAACAACTATATTTACCAAATATTTAAAGCAACACGTCCCATACCATGTCATAAACGATAATACAATTATTACAGAAAAGATCTAGTCAAATTATTCTGTTCCGACAACTTAGATTTTTATTACAGACAATTGTTTATTGTTGACCTAGGTCTTTCCTAGCCTCGATTTCACACCACAAAAAGCAAATAAGCATCCTAAGCACCTGTCACATACATTAAAGTAAAAGTCAATACACATAGTGTAAAGGTGAGCATACAAGTTTGATAATAGCATATAGAGTTCGAAATTGTTACGCATAACCAGCACATACACAGTGTAAAATGAGGCATGTTAGTTATCGACATGAACCTATCGATACCAACGATTGCGGGTTGACTGCCCAAGGCAGTTCGCGATACACACTCACCACTGTGAGCCATGTAGGTAATTATCCATAACAACCCTTGAGTGAACAGGTGCTGAGTCCAAACTAATAGTACTATCGTTGCTAAGGCAGGTAGACAACATTCCATGTGTAAACATAACAAACAAGCATTCATTAAGTCACGTATACATGCGATAACAGTTAGCAAGTATTGCGTAGTGTGTTCGATGTGATTTTGTATAAGTAACCTATGTAACACCCAAAAGTGCGTAAAGCAAAAAGGGATCGAGTATACTCACAGCGATTGGTGGATTGAAGGGAGCGTTAGAGAGTAGGTTTAGCCTGAACAGATTGATAGCATAACGGTAAGCAACGCGTAAAATGATACAGAGTGCGAGTGGGTTGTTACTTCCTTTGTGAAGGATGTGTTTGTGTATGATGGCTTGACTTTTGAAGTTTTCGTTGTAGCATTTGAAAACATTGAAGTATCTCTACCTTTCAGGTCGTTCGATCGAACGACCGTTTGATCGGGCGACAGTCCGATAGGTTGGAAACTTCTAGTGAGAACAAGTTCACAACAGTTTGTTGTTCGATCGGATTGCAGTCCAATCGGGTGGCAACCTGCTGGTATTGAACATGTTGAAAATTGTTTAAGTGTTGAAGTCAGTACATTACATGGTCGAGTGGTAGTCCGAACGAATGGTAACCCGATCGGTCAGCCCTTCATTCAATGTTCATCCTTCAAGGTTTTGAAAACAAAGGTTAAGTGTGGGACCAAGGTGTAGATCGAACGGGTGACAACCCGTTCGGACGACAGTCCGATCGGACGGTAGTCCGATCGGACGGCATTCCGTCCTGGTCGTTCCGTTCGTCTTACACTTGGTTGTTTTGATAGTTTGTCGTTTTATCGAGATGTTTTGATAACGTGTTAAGCAACAGAAACCTCGTCAATACTTGGTACTCCTGATCGGACAGGAACCACCCAAATCCGATTAGTTAACTGTTCGAGACGATGTTCCATGTTTAACCCGAAATCGGTAAACCTCGTGGATAGAATCCAAATCTTGGACCACACAACCACAAGAATGAGTAGGAAGTTGGTGCAAGCTCCGATTCTATCGGTTTTGAGTGCATTGAGTGTAAAAGAGTTGAAAGAAAGTTGGAACCATTCTATCAATCCTTTTTACCGTGAATATGTCTAGATCTCTTGGAAGATCTTTGTTCGTTTATGTGGAAATTGGTTAGATCCAAGTTGTTCTTGGTGGATTGAGGCCAAAATGTGAAGTTCTCAAGAACACATTATGACGTCATCCTAGAACACCTTGAATCTTGATGATTTCACGGTTAAAAATTGAGATTCAAAAGATAGAAAGGTGTAGGAGTGCGTGTAGAGTAAGGAAGTACAAGATTTAGGACGAGATCTTACCGGAATTGCAAGAAATCGAAGAAAAATCAAGGTTTAAGCGCTGGTCGGACGTCAGTTGCCAAAAGTGGAAAGTATGATGGTGACAAGGGGTATTTATAGGGTTACCCAAAGTGGAAAGAAGCTGGTCGATCGTTTGGAAGCCCGGTCGAACAGCTGGTCGATCGAGCGGCTGCTCGATCGAACGGCTGGTCGATCGACTGGTCTCCTGATCGATCAGTCGCTTGGTTCGAGCGTTCAGCGCGACGAGTTTTGTCGTTTCGATTGCGAACGTTTAGATACGTTAGAGTTTCCTAGTCAAATTACTTTTAATCCCAACTACTATATCAACATACAAGCATCCTTATTTCATATTCGTTTAGCGTTTGCGATTCGATTACGATTGAGTTTCGATTGCGTTTCGATTGAGTACCACACAAAACATAATTAAACATGCACAAGTAACACATAAGGCACACACACACGTATAATAATGACTAAAATGCGTAATTCGAGTTGCGAGTGCGATTGCGATAGCGATAAAGCGATTAAACATACGATAAATGTTGAATATACTTCGATTATTAAAGAGTACTCCACATAATACAACTAAGGCGAAAACAAGCTAGGCTAACTACGAGTCAAAGAAGTCAAAACAGGAATTGAGCAAGGAGAGACAGATCGCAGTTAGCAATCTTTTCTCCCTTTGACTTCAATATTGACTTTGACTTTCGAAACACGGGGTGTTACAGCCTCCCCTAGTTGAGGGAATTTCGTCCCAAAATTAGGCTGAAGCCGTAACAAACAATTGCGGGTACTTTGCCTTCATGTCGCTTTCGAGTTCCCAAGTGAACTCTGCGCCTCGTTTGCCTTCCCATCGGACTTTCACAATAGGAATGCGCGAGCGTCTGAGCTGCTTGGTTTGGCGATCCATGATTTCGACAGGCTTTTCCACGAAGTGTAGTGTTTCGTTTACTTGGAGATCATCGAGAGGTACAATTAAATCATGCTCAGCCAGACACTTTCGGAGGTTTGACACATGGAAAGTCGGGTGGAGATTACTAAGTTCCTCCGGTAGTTCGAGTCTGTAGGCGACTTTTCCGATCCTTTCCAGAATCTTAAAAGGTCTAACATATCGAGGCGCTAGTTTCCCTTTCTTGCCGAATGTAACCACACCCTTCCAATGTGATACCTTTAGGAGTACGTAGTCGCCAACGTCAAATTCAAGGTGCTTTCGTCGTCTATCGGCGTAACTTTTTTGTCGACTTCGAGCTTTCAACAAGTTATCTCGAATTTGGAGGACTTTGTCAGTCGTTTCTTGTAATAGCTCGGGACCGGTTAGTTGCGAGTGACCGATCTCGTGCCACACAATAGGCGATCGACATCTTCTTCCGTATAAAGCCTCGAATGGTGCCATCTGAATGCTGGAATGATAACTGTTGTTGTACGAAAATTCGACTAACGGCAGGTATGCATCCCAATTTCCACCAATATCTATGACACACGAACGGAGCATGTCTTCAAGAGTACGAATCTTTCTTTCAGTCTGACAGTAGGTTTGAGGGTGGAATGCGGTACTTAGATTAAGCGTTGTACCGAGAGCAGCTTGAAATGTTTCCCACAGTCGCGAGGTAAACCGAGCATCACGGTCAGAGATGATGTCGCGAGGCGTCCCATGTCGACAAATGATCTCATTGGTGTAGATTCGGGCTAATCGTTCTACCTTGTAGTCTTCCCGTATTGGCAAAAAGTGAGCTGATTTGGTCAAACGGTCAACAACAACCCAGATGTTGTCGTGACCTGATGGTGTGCGTGGGAGCTTGGTTATGAAATCCATAGCTATGCTCTCCCACTTCCAAATGGGGATCAGTGGTTGTTCGAGTAAGCCAGAGGGCCTTTGGTGTTCAGCCTTGACCTTCGAGCAAGTCAGGCACTTTCCGACGTAGAGGGCGATGTCTCTTTTCATGCCCGGCCACCAGTACTTGTAGCGAAGGTCCTGGTACATTTTGTCGGCACCGGGATGAATAGAATACCGGGATTTGTGGGCTTCGTCCATCAAAATCTGTCGCAAATCGGTCCGTTTAGGGATCCAAATCCGGTCCAGATAAGGGAATATCCCGTTCGGCTTATTTACAAGATGAGCTCCATCGTGGAAGATTCTTTCCTTATCCAAGGTGCACTCGTTAAAACAGGCATGCTGGGCTTCGCGGATGAGGGTTTCGAGATCGTATTGGGCTTGGGTTTTACGAATGCTGAGCAAGTAACTCCGTCTGCTGAGAGCGTCGGCAAAGACATTTGCTTTGCCTGGGTGATAACGAATCTCACAGTCATAATCATTGAGAAGTTCAACCCATCGACGTTGACGCATATTAAGTTCCTTATGGTCAAAGATATGTTGTAGGCTCCTATGATCGGTGAAGATCGTACATTTTGTACCATACAGGTAGTGTCGCCAAATCTTTAACACAAAAACAACTGCGCCTAGCTCGAGGTCATGGGTTGTATAGTTCTTTTCGTGGATTTTGAGCTGACGAGATGCGTAGGCAATGACCTTGTCCCGTTGCATGAGAACGCAGCCAAGACCAAGGTTCGAGGCATCACAATAGACAACGAAGTCGTCGTTTCCGTCGGGCAATGTGAGAAGAGGAGCATTGCAAGCATGCACTTGAGGGTTTGGAAAGCAGATTCTTGTTCAGTTCCCCAAACAAAAGGCTTGTCTTTATGCGTGAGAGCGGTAAGCGGCACAACGATCTTTGAGAATCCTTCGATAAATCGTCGATAATAGCCCGCTAATCCGAGAAAAGAACGGACTTCAGACGGGTTCTTAGGTGTAATCCAACTCTTAACGGCTTCGATCTTCGCGGGATCGACGTGAATACCTTGACTATTTACAATGTGACCGAGGAATTGAACCTCCTCCAGCCAGAATTCGCACTTGGAGAACTTGGCATAGAGTCGATTCCCTTGGAGTAGCTCGAGAACAAACGTAGATGCTGTGCGTGTTTGGCTTTCGATTTGGAATAAATCAAGACATCGTCGATGAACACGATGACGAAACGGTCGAGATAAGGTTTACACACGCGATTCATCAGATCCATGAAAACAGCGGGTGTGTTGGTTAAACCAAAAGGCATAACAACAAACTCATAGTGGCCGTAACGAGTGTGAAAAGCGATTTTGGGTATATCTTCCTCCTGAATGCGTAGCTGGTGATAGCCTGAACGTAGATCGATCTTCGAGAAACACGTATTGCCTTGTAGCTGATCAAACAAATCATCAATGCGAGGCAGGGGATAGCGGTTCTTGATAGTCAACTTATTCAGTTCCCGATAGTCGATGCACATCCGGAACGACCCATCCTTCTTTTTGACGAAAAGGACTGGCGCGCCCCAAGGAGAGGTACTCGGGCGGATGAAACCTTTCTCAAGTAATTCCTGAAGCTAACTCGAGAGTTCACGCGTTTTGGACGGTGCGAGTCGGTAAGGAGCTTTGGCAACAGGGTTGGCTCCAGGAATGAGGTCGATACGAAAATCGATATCACGACTTGGCGAAAGTCCGGGAAGATCCTTAGGAAAAATGTTAGGAAATTCTCGAACCACTGGAACTTCGTTTACACCGGGTCCTCCTTTCTCTTCCTTCTCCGCTACTACAATTTTAGCCAAGAAAGCTCTGTATTCCTTACGGAGATACTTGCTAACTTGGACACACGACATGAGCTTGAGACCTTTCGAAGCAGTTTCACCATAAACATACAATAGATCACCATTTGCGAGCGAGAATCGAATCATCTTATCGAAGCACACAACTTCAGCATGGATTTCTCAAAGAAAGTCCATGCCTACTATGACGTCAAAACTTCCGAGTTGCATCGGAATAAGGTCGATTGGGAAGATGTGATTGTTGAGCTCAAGAGTACAATCACGAAGAACAGAATTAACGGCGACAGTTCTTCCAGTGGCGACTTCAACATCGAACGTCGAGGGGAGATGGGATCGCTTACGACTAAGAAGCTTCTCGAATTCAAACGACACAAAGCAGTTATCGGCCCCAGTATCAAACAAACACGATGCATAAATACCATTCACAGGGAACGTACCATTGACCACGTTGTTGTCAGTCTGGGCTTGGCGCACATTGATGTTGAAAGTTCTAGCGCGTGCGGCTTGCTGTTGCTGCTGAGGCTGTTGCTGCTGTTGAGGCTGCTGCTGCTGGGGCTCTTGTTTCACCACCCTGTTCGGGCACATGTTCGCAAAGTGGTTGGGATCACCACATGCGAAGCAGACTCGGGCGTTGATCACGGGTGCCTGAGCCGCTTGTTGGCCTTGCGGGGCTGGGATTAGAGCTTGATGAGCAGTGGCTTGAGTTGGTGCTTGACGGGGACCAGTACGGCAGTTAGCAGTGAAGTGGCCGTAAATATTGCAGTGAGCACAAAAACGACAGGCGAGACCCACCGGGTGATGATAAGAACATGCTGGGCAGACAGGGTGGGGGCCTGTGTATGCACGCTTTGCTGGCGGTGCATAGGTAACTGGTGCTGGGCGGTGGTGAGATTGCTGCTGAGCCGGTACGGCTTGAAGTGGAGCAGCAGTGGTCGTGACAGCACAGTTCTTGTTGCTGGAGTTGCTATTGTTGTTCTTCTTCTTGTGGTGTGAGGACTTTGACGGTTGAGCGGCAGCGGTTTCGGAAGTTGGTGCGGCGGTGACTTGGTGCAGGTTCTTTGAAGTTTTATCCCAAAAACCAACTTTTACTCGTTTGTCGTTGATTTCGGCTGCAAGCAAGTATGTTTCTTCGATCGTTGCTGGCTTTGCGGCATGCACAAAATCTGCAACATAGTCGGGTAGAGCTCGGGTGTATTTCTTGATCGTCATGTCGGGCGTCTTCACTTGATCGGGACAGATGATGCTGAGCTGCTTAAAGCGGGCAGTCAGGGCAGCGTTGTCACCTTCCTTCTGCTTAATGTGCCAGAATTCATCCTCCATCTTTTGGCGTTCATGGGGAGGGCAGAATTCATCCATCATGATGGCCTTCAACTCTTCCCATGTCAGCTCATAGGCTGCATCATTTCCGCATTTGTTTCTCTCGGCCGTCCACCAGTCTAATGCGCGGGACGAGAAGACGCCGGTAGCGTTTAGAGTGAGGAGATTTTCCGGACATCCACTCTGGCGCAGAGTGACTTCGACGAAATCGAACCATTGAAACATAGCCGTTGGGCCATCTTCTCCAGTGAGTTCCTTTGGACCGCAAGCCTTGAACTGCTTGAAGCTGAAAGCAGTCTTGGTAGCAACTTTAGGAGCTTCGGTTCTGGACTCCTCATATGATTTGCTAACATTCTCATGAATCTCACTCACGATCTGAGGCACAACCTTGGCCACTTGTTTGGCGATAATAGCAGCAAGGCGTTTGTCTCTTTGTTCTTGGCGAGAAAGTCATGGGTGACGGGGTCCAGATGATGGTCCAGTTGACATTGTCTGCAACAGACATCGTCATAGGTCTCAGACACGTCATAATCGAATCTCACCTCACACGTCTAATACTACTAAAGCTCAGGAACACCATGAAGCATGTATCACATAAACACGTTGGCACATAACCATAGATTCACATAAACACAGAAGCACATAAGCACATAAAGCACAGAATTCACAGAAGCACATAAACATGTAATCACAAGATGCAGTCAGAATACAGAAACCTATCGTTCAAAGTCTGCGAGCGTTCGAGAATAGCGATCTCGATTAACATATCGAGTAGTATAGTATAAGTGTATAATAAGCACATAAAGCACAGAATTCACAGAAGCACATAAACATGTAATCACAAGATGCAGTCAGAATACAGAAACCTATCGTTCAAAGTCTGCGAGCGTTCGAGAATAGCGATCTTTATTAACATATCGAGTAGTATAGTATAAGTGTATAATATAGTAAACAACATAGCGTACGGTGGTTCCTTATGGTTAATAGCGATTTGTCAGCGTTTTGAGGTAGATAAGCAATGCGGGTCGTGCGTGTCGATCGAAGTGAAAGCAAAAATCGAAAAAGTCTCCAAAAATTAAAACACATGTTGGATCGTTGTATGACCCGTTTGAGTCGTTCAGAAGAGTTTAAGTCCAGTTCAAAGGCGGAATCAGAGAACTAGACACACACACAGCTTGTTAATCTTTAATCTGTCTCTTATATTGCTTTAACAATGATTACAACCTTGACAGAAAACCGGCAGCACTTCGTTACACTTTCAGAAGTTGCATACCAAATGAATAACAAGTGCACCTATATATAGATGTGATGATTTCGCTTGAAGGTAACCAGATCTGGTTCAAGCGAAATCTAATGTGTGTGATTTCGCTTGAACTTGTCACCAGTTCACTTCAAGCGAAATCTTCATCTAAACCTCAATTTACAATTTCTCAAACCTTGTGCACTGATAATCCTATCCTAATACGTAATACAAGACGAAGTCAATAGACATAGTGCACTAACAGACTCCCCCTTGGATATTGACGAAGTCTTCAGTGACTATTCTTGCAATATGACACCTTCTTCAGTCTTGATCATTCTGCCTTTTTCTTTCGGTCAGATTGTAACATTGTATGCATCCATCACTTATCTTCTTCTATCAGCTTCAGGCTCCCCCTTTCATCAAGCTTCCGTGCTTTGGGATCGACACCTAGCTTTACATCTACAAGCTCCCCTTTACTTTGAGCTCGTCTTCAGACTCCCCCTTAGACTCGGCTCTCGGGATCGTAGTCTGGACTATCTGCAATAACTCATACGTTTATAAGTAACAACATTTTAGACTATCCAGGAATCGTAACCTGGCACTTCCAATCTTCTAAAACATTTCCCTATCAACACATTTCATTGATTTAGCAATATTTAAGAATCCAACTCCCTCACAGTTTATCATCCAAGTTCAAGTTAATGACCTTGGAGATATCACAAACTGTTTTTGAAAATTTTTGATTTTAATTCAAGTTTCAATTTAATGAACTTGTTTTATTTTCAGAAACACAATCAGCTTACATAGATTTTGAAACTCAGCAATTCAGATATCAGTTGTCGAAAATAAAGCAGAAATCAAAATCTTTTTGTATTTTCTGAAAATATAAAGCAATAAAGAAATATGTACAAACATATTTACAGACAATATTTTTGTTTTGAGTATGCGACAGAGAATCATATCAGTTTTTGACAAGTCACAAGTACCGTTGAGCTTAATTTTCACATTAAGTATTAAACAATTCACTTAGATTGTCGATATACTTGTCCACTTAAATTTTCACACAAACTTCAACTGATTCAGGATACAAATTAGGTGTATTAAGAACTTAAACCTATTCATGTGTCCCACCTCTTGAATATACTCCCGTATCCAGAATCCCAATAATCAGTCTTACAGGTGAGTATACTACAATGATATCTGTACATAAATTAGGTATGCGAGGGCCGAGGGATCTCAGGTCGATACTTCCGTATACGCAGAGAGATATCAGCTTCGACTTTACGGTATGTCCCCTTTAGAGGATCTTTTTGCTTACAACAGCAGCGACTATCAATTTTATTGTTTCATCGGCATGCTGAGGGTTTAATGCTATGTTTCAAGCATTTGCAGAAAGTATTAGCCAAGGACTAGGTCAGAACCACCGTTCAGCAGAAGTCCCGGAATAATACCCCAGACATCATTGAGTATAAAGACCTAGTATATCAGATTAAGAGACCTTTCAAACGAGATTTCAGGGGTTACCTATATATCCAAGTAGTGTTCCCCACGAAATAAGCAAGTGTTTGAATTTAGGTTTATATCCCGAAAAAGTTTACTAAATGTATAAAAACCTACCGACACATCCACGGTGAGATCGTTTAACACATTTAAACTTTCCATTTCTTTAGCGTACTGTAACTGTCTACTGATGTACTATCATTTCCTCTTTTTACGCAAAAACTCAATTTTTGAATTTTATCATGTTTTTGACTTTTTCAAATTTTCAAATGTTTTTGTATTTTCTAACAATATTACTCCCCCTAAAATGCAAAATCATATAAAGAAAATTTGACAACCAACACTGATAGCTTTGTCTCGCCATCCATTTTCTGCATCTCATGCTCTGTTTTGCAGAAAATATAACATACCCCCATGATATACAACACATTGATCTTAACAGTTTGAAAACCGTTTTTCAATCTGATGAAAATAATCATGTTTGTTCAGCCGTGAGGGTTTCGGCATATTCAATCAACACATATTTTTGTATTATTTTTTTTAATATTTGACAAAAATTAAAAACAAACATATTTTTGATTTTTCAAATTTTTCAATTTTTAGGGTTTTTGAAAATATTGTTTATTTATTTACAGAAAACATATAAACTTCCTGTTTCAACCAACACAGGATCCAGCAGCCTCCTCTCCTCGTTGTGTCAGGCTGCTCCAACCTCCATTCTCACAATCTTCAGATTTGTTGAGCACCTGCACATTCAGACTACTTGATTACTTGAACAAATTAGCCCAGGTTTGTTGAACCTTAGGCATTTCAACACAATAATTTTCATTCAATGCTGGAAATTCTTTGTCATTTTTCACAAAAACTTTCTCAATTTTAACTTCAATTTTCTCATCTTTTACCAACTCAACTTGTTTCTTAACAGACCATGTCTGACCTTTTGGTGTTCCTCGTTTGTAAAAATGTGAATCTTTTTGAACATTTTGATTTTGAACAACAACTCTTGGTTTCCAAAACTCTTGAGGTTTTGTCATATCAACTGTGGTTTTCCAACTTTGTGTTGTTCTGAATCTGGGTGTGTGAGAATTCCAGGTCTGTCTTGAATCAAACTTGTTCGAGTCTGATTTCCAGTTTTGATTCGAAGCAAACTTGTTTGTGTTATACCTCCAAGTTTGTTTTGAGTCAAATCTGGTTGACATTTGTCTCACAGTCTCAGATTTTTGTTTCTCAGCAACAAACTTCTTTTTGTCAACATCCACAGGTTTTAGATTAGGACACTTGCGTGCAAGATGTCCTTTTTGATCACATTTGAAACATGTTCTCATGGACACATCTTTGACTTGTGGTTGTTGCTTTTTCTTTTTAGCAAAGAACTCATCATTAGATTGTCTCATTTTGAGTTCTTTTTCTTTTTCTAAACTGCCTCCTTGAACAAAACTCATTTTTGTCTGAAAATTCGGCATTTCATTTTTGTTTCGATTCTGTTTCTTCTTAAAACCCAACCCAGCCTTCATGTTCTTCTTTTTGAAACCAGATTTGGTATACGAACCTCTATAACTCTTACCAACAAACTTTGAAATCTCAGACTTCTCAATCTCAACCATTTTGAAAACTTTGTCAACCTTTTCTGAAATCACATTCTGAATCGGGAATACAACATCTAAGAATAATTTGTCCGATCCAATCATGGTATAAACCAATCCTTTTGAATCATCATTCAAATTTTCCTCAGATTTTGTGTTTTTCAGATATCCATCATGAATATTTCCTTCATCTTCATCCTGTGATTCAGATTTACCTGTATCAACTGACTCTTCTTTCAACACACTTTCAACAACTTTACCTACCACCTCTGAATC
This sequence comes from Helianthus tuberosus, assembly GCA_030545235.1. Lineage (NCBI taxonomy): Eukaryota > Viridiplantae > Streptophyta > Magnoliopsida > Asterales > Asteraceae > Helianthus > Helianthus tuberosus. Next base: position 61,061,124 of record CM060377.1, on the reverse strand, counting down.
ATGAGAATCATCAGATTTGGAATAGGTTATGTCAATGTTGTCTGGCAATTGATCTACCATGTTGAAAGCTTTTTCGACCTTTTCCTCATCATAAAATGCAAATTTTCCCGGTGGTGGAACTTGATGAAACTCTGAACCAATACCTTTCTTGTTTTGCTCAGACTCACCATCACCCGGTTTTATATTGAAAATTCGTTCAAGCACATATGATGACACGTGGTAACTCTTTAACTTGTTGTTATCCTGTTCTAAATCAGCAATCTGTCGCTTCAACTTAGCAACATCCTCAATATAGGAATTAACAACATCTTGTTTTATAGAATACATTCGTTTAAGCTCTTTGGTTGTTTCAGACATATAATTCATTCTTGATTGAGCATATTTCATTTCATCTTTCACTTTGTCGTATGACTCTTTCATAATATCATATGCTAATTTCATTGAATCATATTCCTTTTTCATTTCTTGACAAGCAATTTCCTTTTGTTCACATTCATTTGTCATTTTCAAAACATTTTCTTTCAAAACTTCATTTTCTTTCTCTAATTTGTTACATTTTTCTGAAAGTTTTTCATCATTTTCTTTAAAAATCTTTTCTTTTTCTAACATCTCTTTGCATTTTTCTTTAAAAATGTTTTCAATTTTTGTGAACTCAAGATCTCTTGTTCTAAATTGCTCATCTTTTTCAGTACAAGCTCTGCACGGTTCCATGCATTTCTTGCACTGATCAATCTGTTTTAAGTTTTTAGAATCAGAATTTACCTCAGTGATTGGCACTTCGGTGTTTTCAGCAATCTCTGTCTGCTCAGCAACATTCTGCTTTTCTTCAACATCGACTTCATCACCAACATTACCAGCTTCCTCATTCTCATTCTTTTCTTCTTTTTCTTCTTTCTTTACCTCTTCTTCAATCTGCTGTTCTTCAGTAACAACTTTCTTATCCTCTTCATTCACAACAACTTCTTCACTTTTGATTTCCTTCACAGCTTCAACTTCAATAGTTTCTGTTTTAACCTCTTCAGCAACTTTCTTCAGATTGTTCACCATTTCTTCAACATTCTTCTTCATTCTCTCTTCATCCCTTTTTCTCAGACACGATAACATGGCATATCTGATATCCTTTTCATATTGCTTAGCATATTTGTCATCTTTCAATACTCTTCTATAGTATTCAGCTCTTAACGGGACTGCAAGAAGAACATCATCGAAGATTATGTCTTTCTTGGGAACAACTGGTTCTCCTTCTCTGTTATAGTAACATTCTCTCTTTTTATCCCATCGTTTGCTACCAACAGCCATCTCATACTCCTCCTGCATATCATCCATTCTATTTAAAACCACATTTCTTTCTCTGTAAGTCTTCTCACTTAAGATCTCTTCCCGAGTTTTCTCTTTGATCTCAACTTTTTCTTCATGGACTTCAGCAATGTCTTTGTCTTTGTTTTCATCTTGAATCTCAGCAACAAAAACAAACTTTCTTTCTTCTGTCATAGCTCTCCCGTGAGCTGTTTTACGAACATTTTCTAAGCGATCTTCTTCTGGACAAACTGTGCTCCAGTCAAATCCTTCATCATCGTGAATTACAAAACAAGCTCTTGATCTAGGTTTATCTTCAATCAACTTTGGTTCTTCTCTGCTTCGATGGTAAATCGCCTTTCGATAATAATCATCATTAAAAGGACGTTCACTTCCTTCACCAACTTCAGAATTTCTGCATTCTCTTTTGAAATGACCCTTTTGCTTGCATTTGAAGCAAGTCACTTTAGATTTGTCGAATCCAAGATTTGTTGAAGCACCTCCAAGCGATTGTTTCCCGGTAATCTCCATGTACCTCTGAGCTCTTCGAATACAACTAGCTAAACACCAACGGATGTCAATGAGCTCCATCTCTTCCGGATCAATCTGGTCATAGTCTTCTTTGGTCAATTCGGAGTTTCCAATTTTGCCAGCTACCAGACCTTCATATGACTCCAAAACAGATGCAAGGAAACTCATTTGCTGCTTCGCTGCATTGATGCTCATTGCAGGAGAATTCTTCAGTTTAAGAGCAATGTTGCACAGAATTTCTTCAGAATCATCAGAATTTGTCTTTGAAGATGAATGATATCCAGAACGATGATTTGTTGACATTGTTGATGGTTCTTTCATCTTTTCACCACTAAATGCTGTTTTTGGTGAACCAACGCCTTTATCAGAAAGTACACTGCCTTTGTAATACAAGCCAACGTTCTGTTGATGTGAAGAATCAGTCATCTTGTTTTGCTTCTGCAACTCCAAATCATGACTTTCAATCTTTTCAAACAAAGCATCAAGAGTAATTGTATCATACACAACATCATTTTTCAAAATAAAAACAAACGTTTGCCACTGATCAGCTCGTGGTAACGCTTCAATCACTTTGTCTATCAATTCCTCTCTTGTTTTGTTTATCTCTAATCTTTCCAATTCAATTTTTAGATGACAGAATCTCTCAATCATTTGCCTCACCGACTCTCCTTTTATGTTATCAAACAGATCAAATTCTTTCTTTAATAAAGCGATTTTGTTCTTTTTAATCTGTTTACCCCCTTCAGCTTTAACACGTAAAGCTTCCCAGACAGACTTAGATGACCCGTCATGAGTTAGTAAAGCAAAGATATCATTTCTGATTGCGGACTGGATCAAAGCAATCATTCTCTGTTCAGCTCCGTATTCAGCTTTATCCTCTCTGGTAAACTTCTTGAATACAAGATCTTCGCCTTTATCGTCTTTTGGTTTTTCATACCCATACTCCAAGCAAAACCAACTTTCATGAGCATACGCCTTTGCCCAGTTGATAAAGCGTTCTTTCCACCAGGTATAATCCTCAATGCTATCAAGGGCTGGTGGCTTTGAATGAGTTCCGTAAAAGTTATCATTCTTGATATTTTCATTTAGCACTTTAGAAATGGTTTTTGGCGTAATATTTGAAGTCTCAGACGATTCGGTTGCGAATGCGTTGTAAAACGTATTGAAGAATTCCTCAGCCATAATGCAAACCTGACAAACAATCAAACAAATCCAATCAGTACAATCAAATATCAAATAAACTGAAAATGACTGACACTTGATCGTCGTGAAATGATCCCGACACGAAATTTCACTTTTCAAGCGAAATAGCGAACTCAAACAGTCAACAGCTTGAAGCGAAAACAACTATAGACCACTTGAAGCGAACTCCCAAGTTATCAGTTCTTGAAGCGAAATCTAGGTTAAACAGACTTTCAAGCGAAATCAACTGTTAATCAGTTGAAGCGAAATCAGATATCCTGACTTGAAGCGAAAACAGATGTTAAGTCTTGAAGCGAAATCAACTGTTTGTTGAAGCGAAATCTGATATCAGGTTCTATTTCAAGCGAAATTAACTATTTCGCTTCAAACACTCAATGTTTTCAAGCGAAACCCTGCTGAATGTTACGAACTCTTTCAAGCGAAATCAAGTTTCTGTCCAGTTTTTGTCTTTTTTACTTTAAATTTCGGTCTCAAACTTTCAAGGCTTTGTTAGACTACTGTTTTATACATTCGGTGAAAAACTCAGACCATTTTGACCGTTAAATCTTGTCCAGATTGAAAAAGAAGGTGTAGAAATCAGAAAATAGATGATATCAAGCTAAACTCTTCCTCCTGAGCTCTGATACCACTTGTTGGATCGTTGTATGACCCGTTTGAGTCGTTCAGAAGAGTTTAAGTCCAGTTCAAAGGCGGAATCAGAGAACTAGACACACACACAGCTTGTTAATCTTTAATCTGTCTCTTATATTGCTTTAACAATGATTACAACCTTGACAGAAAACCGGCAGCACTTCGTTACACTTTCAGAAGTTGCATACCAAATGAATAACAAGTGCACCTATATATAGATGTGATGATTTCGCTTGAAGGTAACCAGATCTGGTTCAAGCGAAATCTAATGTGTGTGATTTCGCTTGAACTTGTCACCAGTTCACTTCAAGCGAAATCTTCATCTAAACCTCAATTTACAATTTCTCAAACCTTGTGCACTGATAATCCTATCCTAATACGTAATAAGCAGGTAAATACACATACAAACACATAAAATCGACGAATTATCAGAGCCAGCAGTTGCAGGCTCAGAATCGAAACATACAAAAATCGAGAAATAGATCGTTTGCGGCTATTAGACATTGACTATCCAAAGTGGTTTAACTATTCAAAAGGACCGTCTGAGCACACTTCCGACCTTCGGGACTTGTGCTTTCGCCTTGAATCCGGGCAAATGGCACGTATCCTTTCAGTCCCCGCGTGATCTTCAGTCGTTGGAGTCCGTCGAAACTTTGGTGAGAGTTTTGTAAAACCAAGCAAAGGTCGGAACAAGTTGTCAAGGTTAGGGTTTCACCCCTGGCTTAACAACTTCATCCCTATTTTGATAAAATAGAAGAGAATCATGCGTCAAAGTATGGATTTCACTCCTATTTCGACGCAATTTCTCGAGTTTATAGATAAAAAATGTGGGTTGAACAAGCAATTTAGTCGAGAGTTTGCGGTTTTCACACCTAATCTCGACTTAATCGCTCATTCGTATTTGAAAATTCGAGTGCAGTGATGGTGTAGCGTAGGCGAGAATAGCGAGAAATAGCAAGTACGCTCACACATAATCCCTACTTGACATGCATGAGTTGGTCTGTTGGTCCCTAACTATAGACTAGGTCTCTAAGACATCGACCCGGACTAGGTCGAGTCTTTCCTAATTCCCTATAGTTATGGCTCTGATACCAATCTGTCACACCCCAACCGATGGCGGAAACATCGGGGCATGGCACTGAGCGAAACAGATTGTCCAGAAGTTTCCATAACAGCTATATTTACCAAATATTTAAAGCAACACGTCCCATACCATGTCATAAATGATAATACAATTATTACAGAAAAGATCTAGTCAAATTGTTCTATTCCGACAACTCAGATTTTTGTTACAGACAATTGTTTATTGTTGACCTAGGTCTTTCCTAGCCTCGATTTCACACCACAGAAAGCAAATAAGCATCCTAAGCACATGTCACATACATTAAAGTAAAAGTCAATACACATAGTGTAAAGCTAAGCATACAAGTTTGATAATAGCATATAGAGTTCGAAATCGTTATGCATAACCAGCACGTACACAGTGTAAAATGAGGAATGTTAGTTATCGACATGAACCTATCGATACCAACGACTGCGGGTTGACTGCCCAAGGCAGTTCGCGATACACACTCACCACTGGAGCCATGTAGGTAATTGTCCTTAACAACCCCTGAGTGAACAGGTGCTGAGTCCAAACTAATAGTACTATCGTTGCTAAGGCAGGTCGACAACATTCCATGTGTAAACATAACAAACAAGCATTCACTAAGTCACGTATACATGCGATAACGGTTAGCGTTTAAAGTATTGCGTAGTGTGTTCGATGTGATTTTGTATAAGTAACGTATGTAACACCCAAAAGTGCGTAAAGCAAAAAGGGATCGAGTATACTCACAGCGATTGGTGGATTGAAGGGAGCGCTAGAGAGTAGGGTTAGCCTAAACAGATTGATAGCATAACGGTAAGCGACGCGTAAAACGATACAAAGTGCGAGTGGGAAGGACAGCAGTTCGATCGGATGGTAGTCCGATCGGACAACAGGTCGTGCGAGTGACAGTCCGTTTGGACGGTCGTCCGGTCGGATGCCCGTTCGAGTGGATTGTTACTTCCTTTGTGAAGGATGTGTTTGTGTATGATGGCTTGACTTTTGAAGTTTTCGTTGTAGCATTTGAAAACATTGAAGTATCTCTACCTTTCAGGTCGATCGATCGAACGACCGTTTGATCGGGCGACAGTCCGATAGGTTGGACACTTCTAGTGAGAACAAGTTCACAGCAGTTTGTTGTTCGATCGGATTGCAGTCCGATCGGGTGGCAACCTGCTGGTATTGAACATGTTGAAAATTGTTTAAGTTTTGAAGTCAGTACATTACATGGTCGTGTGGTAGTCCGATCGAATGGTAACCCGATCGGTCAGCCCTTCGTTCAATGTTCATCCTTCAAGGTTTTGAAAACAAAGGTTAAGTGTGGGACCAAGGTGTAGATCGAACGGGTGACAACCCGTTCGGACGGCATTCCGTCCTGGTCGTTCCGTTCGTCTTACACTTGCTTGTTTTGATAGTTTGTCGTTTTATCGAGATGTTTTGATAACGTGTTAAGCAACAGAAACCTCGTTAATACTTGGTACTCCTGATCGGACAGGAACCACCCAAATCCGATTAGTTAACTGTTCGAGATGATGTTACATGTTTAACCCGAAATATCGGTAATCCTCGTGGTTAGAATCCAGATCTTGGACCACATAACCACAAGAATGAGTAGGAAGTCGGTGCAAGCTCCGATTCTATCGGTTTTGAGTGCATTAAGTGTAAAAGAGTTGAAAGAAAGTTGGAAACCTTCTCTCAATCCTTTTTACCGTGTATATGTTTAGATCTCTTGGTAGATCTTTTTTCGTTTATGTGGAAATCGGTTAGATCCAAGTTGTTCTTGGTGGATTGAGGCCAAAATGTGAAGTTCTCAGGAACACATGATGACGTCATCCTAGAACACCTTGAATCTTGATGTTTTCACGGTTAAAAATTGAGATTCAAAATATAGAAAGGTGTAGGAGTGCGTGTAGAGTAAGGAAGTACAAGATTTAGGACGAGATCTTACCGGAATTGCGAGAAATCGGAGAAAAAGCAAGGTTTAAGCGCTGGTCGGACGTCAGTTGCCAAAAGTGGAAAGTATGATGGTGACAAGGGGTATTTATAGGGTTACCCAAAGTGGAAAGAAGCTGGTCGATCGGTTGGTAGCCCGGTCGAACAACCGGTCGATCAGTCGCTTGGTTCGAGCGTTCGGCGAGACGAGTTTTGTCGTTTCGATTGCGATTGCGAGCGTTTAGATGCGTTAGAGTTTCCTAGTCAAATTACTTTTAATCCCAACTACTATATCAACATACAAGCATCCTTATTTCATATTCGTTTAGCGTTTGCGATTCGATTGCGATTGAGTTTCAATTGTGTTTCGATTGATTACCACACATAACATAATTAAACATGCACAAGTAACACATAAGGCACACACACGTATAATAATAACCAAAATGCGTAATTCGAGTTGCGATTGCGATAGCGATAAAGCGATTAAACATACGATAAATGTCGAATATACTTCGATTATTAAAGAGTACTCCACATAATACAACTAAGGCGAAAACAAGCTAGGCTAACTACGAGTCAAAGAAGTCAAAACAGGAATTGAGCAAGGAGAGACAGATCGCAGTTAGCAATCTTTTCTCCCTTTGACTTCAATCTTGACTTTGACTTTGACTTTCGAAACACGGGGTGTTACAGAGTCATTCTCTTTTTATAAAGTCTTTTTACAAAATCTCAACTATTTTAAAGTATAATTAACAATGAATATTTGTAATTCTACAATTACTGTCGGTATGTTGGGGTTTTGTATACATTACTTGTTACTAATACTGAGAATAGTAACATGACCACAAGTCAGGATTGATAGTACCGTGGTTGGTAATTTGATAGATGTAAACAAATGTAATTGTGAATGCCCTTAATACTGTAAAAGGATAAAAATGTTTTGATTAAATTGGGATGCACTCACCAGTATTTCCCACTGACAAATGTTTTTAAACGCGTTTCAGATAACAAAATGTGAAAGCCAAATAGAAGCCAGCTGGAGAGCACTGAAGGCTTGGAAAAGTGGCTATAAAAGTTACCTAAACAATAAAGAAGTTTTATTTGAATAACATAGGGTTTATCCCTATAAACATATCATGAATAAAAACTTGGGTTTTACCCATGTGTTTATTATTTATAAAATGAGGTGTTTTACTCTGATAAAATATTTCCTAACTACGGTCCTGATGTAAATTTCCGCTGCTAAAGTAAATAAACACCGATACCACCAGCTCTGAGCGCTCGCGGCTGCCCACCTCCAGGGGTTAGGGGTCGGGGGTTGCGACAAAAAGGTGGTATCAGAGCTACAGCCACTGATTTGAGCCACAGAAGTGTTCTGCTGACATCAAAATTTGTCAATTCTGTTAGGAAATAATCCATATGACTATGTGCATACATGTATATTATTGTTTTGTGTTATTTGACAATTTGTTAGTTTACAGTATGAGTGATCAAGGTCCGTCTGACGCCTATCGTCACCTATCTAGTTCTCCTAAAAGTGAAGGAACCTCATCACAGTCTACTCCATCGGGGTATTTTGCTGATACAGAAGAGAGGATTTTCATATTTAAGGCACAATCCGAAAAACCATTCCCTACGAAAAAGAGAGGATGGTTCAGTCGGGGAGCACATGAGCATAGGAAACAAATAAGAAAGTTGCAGCAGCAGAGGGCTTTAGCAGCAGCTAATAGGGAAGTCAATGCCCAGACGCAAGACTTAGTTAATAAACGTTTGGCCAACTTCCATATATTAGCCACCACTGCAGCCGACCCAAACCTTGAACAAATCATTGCACCACAGCCATTGCCACTGTTTCCAACTCAGCTAATGGAAATAGAGCTTAACCCAGGAACTGAATTTCCTATCCCAACCTTTAACCCTGATGAGATACCTAGAGTCCCAGCACCCAATCCACTAGTATATGATCCGTGGAATGAGAACCACCACGAGTTATGAGAACCACGAGAACCGCGCCCCGCGGGTGGCCGTCGGCGACGAAATTTTTTTTACACCTAGATCCGTATATTTTAGTGGGGGGTTTAAATTTTCGGTTCAAACGGCGCGCCCGAGGGGGTAGTTTTTTACGCCCAAAGTTTGGTAAAAAAAAAAGAAAAATTTAAAAAACCCAAACTTTGGGCGTAAAAAACTACCCCCTCGGGCGCGCCGTTTGAACCGAAAATTTAAACCACCCACTAAAATATACGGATCTAGGTGTAAAAAAAATTTCGTCGCCGACGGCCACCCGCGGGGCGCGGTTCTCGTGGTTCTCATAACTCGTGGTGGTTCTCATTCTAGCGATCCCCTATATAGGGAGCCGCTAGAATGAGAACCACCACGAGTTATGAGAACCACGAGAACCGCGCCCCGCGGGTGGCCGTCGGCGACGAAATTTTTTTTACACCTAGATCCGTATATTTTAGTGGGGGGTTTAAATTTTTGGTTCAAACGGCGCGCCCGAGGGGGTAGTTTGGTAAAAAAAAAAATTAAAAAAATTAAAAAAACCCAAACTTTGGGCGTAAAAAACTACCCCCTCGGGCGCGCCGTTTGAACCGAAAATTTAAACCCCCCACTAAAATATACGGATCTAGGTGTAAAAAAAATTTCGTCGCCGACGGCCACCCGCGGGGCGCGGTTCTCGTGGTTCTCATAACTCGTGGTGGTTCTCATTCTAGCGATCCCCCCCTATATATATATATATATATATATATATATATATACACTAGTGGGAATGCCCGCGCGTTGCGTCGGGATAAAAAACAACTTGCAATGCAACGTGTTGATGTACAAAACGTGAGGGTCGGTTGCGGCCTTCTTCAGCTGCGGTGAATCAGCAACTCATGAGTTTGAGGGAAGACAACGTATAACTGTACCAGGACACGCGTATGTGGATATGCATAGACGATGGGTATGTGAACCCAACTCATGAGTTTGAGGGAAGACAACGTATAACTGCTTTTGTTGATATGGATGCCGAACAAAAGAAAATGTATGAGGCTGAAAAGAGAGCCTTGGCAGCCATTAAAATGTCTTTACCTGATGGCATCAAGCATACCTTTAAGAAGTACACTACTTCAAAGGAAATGTGGGATGCACTAGAGAAGAGATATGAGGGAAATCCTGATGTCAAGAAGAACAAAGTTGATCTACTGAAGAAGCAGTTTGCTGTATTCAAGTACATGAAGAATGAGTCACTTGAAGACGTCATCACTCGATACTACCATCTGATGTCAGAACTGGATAATTATGATATAGATTGCTATACTGACATTGAGAAAAACGACAAGCTGCTTGATGCTCTACCGGCTAAATGGGATATCTACACTCTCATGATTAAGGGAGAAGCAGATTATGACACGAAGGAATTGGAAGAAGTAGTTGGAAAGCTTAGAGCTTATGAGCTTAGTATGAAGAAAAAGGACACTGGTTATGATCAGGTTCAAGATCCAGGGATATACAATGGGCTTACATCTTCTTCATCTCATGATGCTTCTAGCGACTCTGCAACTGCATTTCTTTCGTGTGATAAGGAGCAGGTCACAGTGAATGAGGATGGTGATGTGTGTTTTGTAGCTGCTGCAGGAGGATCAACAGGAGTCAAGAGAACATCAACTTCAAAGCAAAGTAGTAGTGCAAAGTCAATGCCTATGAGTGTGAAGTCTGCTGAAGAACATCTTGCTCTACTTGCTTCTTTTGTTGCGTCTTATGAGAACTACATTCAAGGGAAAATATCTGATCCTGCCACTTTAGATGAAGATTATGATCAGATTGACCCTGATGATCTAGAAGAGATGGATCTACAATGGCAGATGGCCATGATTTCGAGACGTGTGAAGAGGTTCATGAACAGAACTGGAAGGAAGTTTGTAGGTTTTGACAAGACCAAAGTCAGGTGCTTTAACTGTTAGAGTTATGGTCATTTCGCTAGGGAATGTCAAAAACAAAAGCATGAGAATACGAATCAAAGTTCAAACAATCGGAATGCATCAAACAACTCTAACTCAAGGGCGTTGATATCTACTGCAAGAGAAGGCTCATATGACTGGAGCATTCACTTAGAAAATGATGAGAATGTCACTCAAGCATTCATGGCAGAGATCACTCCAGTCAATGATGGTGAAGCTACAGTAGATGAGGCTAAAGTTGAGAAGAAGAGTGAAGTTGAGGAAGATATGGCTGATCAGACAACAGATGCTGAAGAGGAAAAGTCAGAGTCTGAGCATGAAATGGAAGCTGATGAGAAAGATGAAATCATCAAAAGAATGGAAGCTCAACTTGCTGCTCTCATGGCCAACTCAGACAAATCAACAGGAGAGGTAAGTAACTCTGCCACTTCTGTTTGCTTAAAGTGTCATGAACTACAGGGTGAAGTTGAAAAATTGTCAACTCAAAACAAAAGTCTTGTGAGCGAAATGTCTAACGTAAAAGAGTCAAATTTATTTGCTAAAAGAAACGAGTCATCATATTTGAAAAAGATAAAAGGCTATGAAGCTGAAATTGAAGCTTTGACCTGCAAATTAAATGAAAAACTTCAAGTCATAGACTTAGCTCATGACATGATGGCTGAGAAAACAAAAGAGATTTCTGATAAAAACAAAGAGTTGTCAGATGCACAACTTAAAATTGTTGAACTTGAAAAGAAGTTAGGTCAATTCAGAGATTCTACTTTTGTTATGAAACATATGATGGGTGGGTTAAAGAAGAGTAATGACAAGACAAGTGTAGGATTCCAGGGCTTTAATGAAGTCTGTCAACATCACCAAGTAGTTTCACATCCAGTCAAGGTGATGTGTTTGAAGATAATGATGCTAAGAAGGAAAATAACAGCAAATCTATTTTGAAAAAGAAAAATACACCTTCTAAAAACAATAATCAAACTTTTGTTAAAAAGGTTAATTTTGTTCAAGGAAGTGATATGAAAACCGAAACAGCTGTTATCGAAAAGGTATCAAATGTAGAGTTTGCTAGAAACAAAAACATAGAAAAATCTGAAATTAAGCAAACTGAGCAAAATCCTTCTAAGGCATCATCATCAAAACCAGAATCTAGTTCAAAGGCTTCAACTGAGAAGACTTCGAAAAAGAGATCGTGCTTCAAATGTCACACAAAGGGACATGTAGCTAGCTGCTGTCCTAACAAAAAGGTTGAAGCACAAGTTAGTGAGAAACAAAGAGGGAAATCACCTGAGAAGCAAGGTGATGATGAGGAGAAAGTCTCAAATTCTCCAAAGAAATCTGCTCCAAAGCAACAACCGGGTGTTGCTGGTGGTGTAGATAAGGCTGAAAAAGGAACTCCACAAGTTCCTCGTTTCCAAAGAAATCAACCAAGATTTCAGCCTGAATCTACATCAGGCAGATATGAAAGACCTAGAAGTAACTCACCAAGAATGAACAATCAAAATTCAAATAATTTCAGAAGTCAAGGTCAATATCAAAATCGATACCAAAATAATGGTGGTCGAACTTTTTATAACAATGGCTTTAGAAATTACAATCAAGGTTCTTGGAATCAAAATCAAAATTTTCAAAGGTCACATAGTCCAAACACAAATAGGTACCCTCAGGACCAGAGACCTTATGGAAATCGTGCCCCATTTCCATCAACAGGCCCAAGATCCAAGACTCCAGCTAGGAGTGATGGATACTGGATGGATGTTCCTGTAGTTGATGAATCTGGAAGACCCAAGACCATTAAGGCTTGGGTCCCCCAATCTAACTAATCTTTCGGTTGGTGTGTGCAGGAGCTGCTAACGAGGATTATCAACTTATGGTATGTTGATAGTGGCTGCTCCAGGCACATGACGGGGGATGCGAGGTTGTTTTCTGAATTTGAAGAATTTGATGGTGGACATGTAAATTTTGCTGGTGCTAAAGGTGGTAGGATTACTGGACGAGGAAAAGTGACGAATGGGAAGATCACTTTGGACAAAGTGAACTATGTTGAGCAGCTTAAACACAATCTGATGAGCGTGTCACAAGTCTGCGACAAGGGTCACTCGGTCCATTTTACAAATACTGAGGCATTGGTGTTGAAACCGGGTTTGGTCATTCCGGATGATTGGATAGTAATGCGTGCTCCAAGGAAAAATGACACTTATGTCATGGACATGGGTGCCAAGGATCCAACTGCTGGGGTGGCGTGTTTGCTGTCAAAAGCATCTGAAGCTGAATCTATGTTGTGGCACAGACGCATGGCTCACATTCACTACCGCAAAATGAATTACATTATTAAAAATGAGCTAGTGAAAGGGGTTCCATTGCTGATGTTTCAAGTGGAAGATAAATGTCTTCCATGTCAAAAGGGAAAACAACACAAGAAACTTCATAAGTCTAAAACAGTAAATTCCATTAATGCCCCTTATGATTTACTTCACATGGATTTATTCGGTCCAGTGAACGTGAGGAGCATAGGTGGAAAGTACTATTGTCTTGTTGTCACTAATGATTACTCACGTTATTCATGGGTTTTCTTTTTAGGTACAAAAGATGAGACAGCGGAGATGCTGATAGATCTTTTTACGAAATTGGAAAATGTCCATGATGCAAGGATTAAGAGGATAAGGAGTGATAATGGCACGGAGTTCAAGAATCGGATTCTGGATCTCTACTGTCTTCGAAAGGGAATTGAACATCAATATTCTGCTCCTTATACTCCTCAGCAAAATGGAGTCGCTGAGAGGAAAAACAGGACGTTGATTGAAGCCGCTAGGACGATGCTTTCAGATTCAAAGCTACCAGTTCTTTTCTGGGGAGAAGCTGTGAATACAGCTTGCTACGTCCTAAACAAAGTTTTGACCGTTAAACGTTTTAACAAAACTTGTCATGAGTTGATGTTTAATGAAAAACCAAACTTAACAGGGTTTGAACCATTTGGATTACCCTGCACCATTGTGCGAAACAAAGATAAACAAAAATTCGGTGAGGTGGCAGATGAAGGCTACTTTCTAGGCTACGGGCCTGGCACACCAAATAAAAGGGTTTTTAATCTAAAAACTGGTAAAATTGAGGCTGTTTTCAATGTAGAAATTACTTCTGACAAACCTCAACAATCAACGAGTGGTCCTGCTATATTATATGATTATGACAGTGTGTTTAAATCATTTAATATTCCTGAGGTTTCTGATGCAGATGCTTCTCAGCTGATTCAAACAGTGATTGGTGAAGACGATGAAGGTGAATTTATGCCTAGATCGAATGTAGATATGTCAGATGCTCCGGGAGCTTCCCAAAGTGCTGCTGATCCTGATTCAAGCGATAGTGACTCTGAACCCATTCAGGGGGAGGATTTCATTAATCCGTTTGCAAATCAAAATATTCAGGGGGAGGTTGGATCAAACCTGGGTGATAATCTAGAAGTCGATGCTGTTGCTACTACACGAGCAAATAGAGATCATCCAGTTGACATGATACTTGGAGATCCTACTGCAGGTGTTCAGACTAGAAGAAGCATAGAAGCGAATTCTGGGTTATTTGTTTCAATTAAGAAGACTGGGATAGTGAACGAGTGCTTGTATAGTTGCTTTATTTCCCAAGAGGAGCCGAAGAACATTCATATGGCTCTTAAAGACAATTCATGGGTTGAAGCTATGCAAGAGGAATTGGCCCAGTTTGCTAAGTTGAAGGTTTGGGAATTGGTGGACCTTCCAAAAGGTGAGAGAGAGATTGGCACTAAATGGGTATTTAGGTGCAAGAAAGATGAAAGAGGTATTGTCACACGCAACAAAGCTCGGTTGGTTGTTAAAGGTTTTAATCAGCAAGAGGGGATTGATTACACCAGTGGCGAGGTTGGAGGCAATTCGTTTGTTTCTGGCTTTTGCTTCATTCAAGGGCTTCAAAGTTTACCAACTAGACGTGAAGAGTGCATTTCTTTACGGAAAAGTCCAAGAAGTGGTGTATGTCTCACAACCAGATGGGTTCGTTGATCCAGACTATCCAGATCGAGTGTACAAACTTGATAAGGCTTTGTATGGGTTACATCAAGCTCCCAGGGCGTGGTACGAGACACTGTCTACACATCTGGTCAAGAATGGTTTTGAAAGAGGTCAGATTGACGGTACACTGTTCATTAAGAGAAAGAAGGAAGATTTTCTGCTGGTACAGGTATACGTGGATGACATCATCTTTGGGTCATCTGACGAAAACATGTGTAAGGAATTTGAACAGGTGATGAAGAGCAAGTTTGAAATGAGTGCTATGGGTGAGCTGTCTTACTTTCTGGGATTACAAGTTGAACAGAAGGAGGATGGGATGTTTATACATCAAACAAAGTATGTGTATGACATTTTGGCTCGATTCAAAATGAATGATTGCTCTACTTTCAACACACCCATTTGTGAAAACCACAATCTCGGCCCAGATCATGAAAGCACTGAAGATGTTGATCCAACTCAATACAGGGCGATGATTGGTTCTCTAATGTACTTGACTGCTTCAAGACCTGACATCATGTTTGCCGTATGCTTGTGTGCCAGATATCAAGCAAATCCAAAGGAGTCACATATGAAAGCAGTGAAGCGGATTCTTCGATACTTGAAAGGGAAACCTAAACTTGGGTTGTGGTATCCAGCTGATAGTGATTTGAGGTTCGTTGCTTACACTGATTCAGATTTTGGAGGATGCAAATCAAACAGAAAGTCTACAACAGGTGGTTGTCAGTTCTTAGGAGGCAGGATCGTGTCTTGGCAATGTAAGAAGCAATCCTGTGTGTCTACCTCTACGTGTGAAGCTGAATACATTGCTGCGGGTAGCTGTTGCTCTCAGGTTCTCTGGATCCAACAGCAGATGCGCGATTACGGTTTGGATTTCACTCGTACTCCTATTATGATAGATAATAATGCCACTATATCAATCACAAACAATCCCGTAAAGCACAGTAGAACTAAACACATTGACATACGTCATCACTTTATACGGGATTGTGCTGAAAAACGATTAATTGAATTGCACCGAGTCGACACAGAAGATAACCTTGCTGATCTTTACACAAAAGCTTTTGATCGAGCTCACTTTGAACACTTAGTCGAACTCAATGGGATGAGGAATCCTGAATAACTGGTTTTTCATAAGAATTTTTGTAAATAGTTTACTGTTTTTCTTAAAAATCTAAAATACAAAAACATCGAAAAATTTCAAAAACACAAAAACAATAGAAAAGTAAAAATGAGTTTCCTGGCGAGCAAAAGAGAAAATGATAGTACATCAGTGGTCTGTCCAAACCTCTTTAAACCTTAATTGAAATATGCTAAGCAGCTCTTTATAAGATGTATCGGTAGGCTCACAATCATTTTAAAGTGTGCAGGGTGATATAAACTTAAATCGACTGAAGACCAGGTGGGAACCATTCATTGGCATATGGTCTTAGTACCGAAATTTCGTTTGAGAGATTGCCGAGGTTCTGAGATATTCGGTCTTTATGCTGCTTATCATCTGGGTATCATGGTTGTATCTTTTACCGAAAAATAAAGGGGACGCAAGTCTAGATCTTCCATGATATCATACATACGTGTACATATTGCATTCGACCTCAATAAGTGATCAACAATCACATGTCCCCAAAATAAGTGATAATATATCACATTTATCCGGGAGTCAAGTTCGTCTCTCTGCTGTACGAAAGTACTGACCTGTTCACGGACTTGCTCCTGTGCCCTCATGCATCTGAAAATCAAGTTCCTCATCAATAAGTGATTCTATCACATAGGGCTTGTTTTCAATCAAAATAAGTGAGTTTCTCACATCATATACGGTCAAACAGATGATAATCGGTATACTCACCGGTAAGCTGAACCCTCGTGCATACCTTGATACGGGAATGTGTCGTGATGTGGATGAACACCGGTCGGTAAGTATAAAGCATACCTTAACGTATCCCCTCGCCATGATTACATATGATAAGTTGAGCTTATGTGGACAACAATACCGATAATCGTTATAGGATGCTTATCTAAATGTTAACTAAAAGAACAACAAGAGCGTTTTGACATGACCGTACACTGATATGATTCTCTTACCCTCGAAACTCGCAAAAATAATGTCTGTAAATATTTATTTACTGCTTTCAGTCTTTACATTTAAAAATATAAAAGTCCAAAAATAGTGTCTTTTTCTGTTAAAATTCTTAATGTACGGAAAACTGTTATTCTTGGAGGAGTTGTTACCGAAAGGGGGAGACTGTGTTAGAAAATGGGTTCAATTTTTTTTTTTTAAATCATGCAGGTTATAAGGTGTTTGTTACAATTTGTGCGTGTTGGTGCTTTATTTGAAAATGCTTAATCTGATACAGTTTAACTATCTCTTGTATAATAATAATTCTTTAACTATGTTGAAAAATTCTTATGGTTTTTCGAGATGTTTGTTTTATAGTATACAGATTGAAGCAGTTTGTTGATGAGAAGTTGCTGTGAAGAGAGGAGGAGTTTGTTGCTGCTTGGTAGAATCCTCCTTCTACAATGCAGAGTGGATGCTGTGAAGACTTACATTGAATGCTGACTCAAAACTTGGAAGATTTGGTGATTGGATGCATCAGCTTAGGGGGAGTCTGTTGCTGACAAAGATGTTGCTGACAAAGACAGAATTCATGTTGAAGCTGACGCTATCCAAAGACCAAAGACTGTGAGATTCTGAAGACTAAAGTTTCCTTTGCAAGCTATTGTCAAGGGGGAGTTTGTTGGTGCATGTTGGTGCATGTTATATGACAACAGCTTTGGATTGGTCTTTGGATATTAAACAGAAGATTGGATCATGAAGACTTAAAGAAAAACGAGTTCTATAAAGCCCAATCAGTCCAAGTTTGTATTAAGTCTATTAGGCCCAAGTTTATGTGACAAATGGAATATGGGCAAAGCCCAATTCGAGATCTTGGTTGTGTGTATATAAACAGCCTTGGTCTTGAGTTCTAGTGTTAGACACTTTAGACAACTTGAGAGCCTTTTGGAGATTGTGAGAGAGCATTAAAGTTTGAGAGGTTAAGAACAAAACAGAAATCGGCTGTTAGGTTCTTGTAGATCTTAGTGATTGTAAAACGCTTCTAAGGGTTTGATAATCACAGAAGATCAGTTTGAAAGTTTGCGTGTTTGTGTGTTCGGTTCTTGTTCTTCTACATAATCTTGTTTCTGTGTTCGAAGATCAATCAAGGGGATTCCGCACCCTTGATAGATTAACAGTCTTGTTAAGATCCATACGGGATTCAGGGACCTACAATACATATACTTAGCTCTTGAACCGCCTTCCCATAATCCCTGTAAAGAAAAAATGTTTTAGTATCGCGTCAAAGTTTTTCATGTCAACCCAACCCGACCCATTTGGACCTATACAAAAAGGACTTATTTTGGCCTAAGAAATGATTTCATACCTGCTATAGTACCACATCATGCCGTGATCCCACCTCAAAGCCCAGTTATGTGGCTGCGGGATCAACAGTGTCTCTGAGGCCATGATAGCCAGCCTACAGTTCTTAGACCAAACACACAACCTAACTCATTTAGACCACAAGATTCAAGTTATCGGCTAATCAGGGTAACTACAGAATATGCCTTTTAACTTACCTAAGATCTTGAGGGCGCAACAACGACATGCTAAAACCATTGATCTTACTCCATTTCCCGTTATCATCATGCACTCGTCTAAGAGGAGAAGTCAACATCAATCCATGGTTAATTCTTGACGCGCGTTTCCAATGAAGCCGCTACGAAGTTTTTTAGAAAATCAATAAAAATGACAAACAAATGTAGTTTATCACATAGTTTAAGTAATTTAACTTACAATCCAATTAGCAAGATATATCCCTATTATGTCCCGATTCCTAGCAATGTCAAGAACCGGAAGTGAATTGCAGGTTAAGTCAGACGCCATAGATTTGGGTCCTCAACACACCGTCCGTTAACAATCCCAATAAGCTATGTCTTGAATTTAACTTAAAATGCTCCTGGTAAACAAAAAGTATTCATTATTCATATATCATTATGTAATTTTTTTTTATTATTTGATCATGTCAAATGTACCTCTGGGTTCCCTGTGTTGGGCCAAATCAAGAAGTCTTCACCGACCCGAGACCCGACAATGGTCAACTTAAGTCTTTGATAAATCTCAATATATTATGCTAAGCAAAATTGCTGCCAAAAAGGTAATTATACAATCAGATTCAAAGTATAATCATAGCAACTTATATTATTAAAAAAAAAGATTTAAGTGAAGGTATACCACTGCCATATTTTTAGCTCGTTCGAGGTTGTTCTCAAAATAGCTTGAGCCAAGCTCGAGCTTTGGGTTTTACTCCGAGCCGAGCTCGAGCTCAAATAAGTAAGCTCGGACTGAGCCGAGCTTGAGCTTTAGAAAAATATGACGAGCCGAGGACAAGCCCAGTCAAACTTGCGCTCAGCCCACCTCGTTTACACCCTTATATATACCAAATTAGCTCCATGTTTAAGCCGTCCATATAAAAAAATAATATTAGACTATTTCTCTTAATTCCATAGGCTCTGATGAATGTGTAGAAACAAATATAGTGTGATAAAGGAATCACCTTTCCTACATTGAAATGTTTAGTGGCATGACCTAACCAACGAAGATACCTAGCAATATTCTCTAATAATGATATTCATCCATCATTAACATTTTAGTCATAACTATAGAGATGTAGATTATAGTTATTAGAATTATATATAGATTATAGATATGAGAATTGAATATGAACTCTCCACGAGATAAATCGTTGGGGCCGGGGGTCTTTAATCACAAAATGCAAGTTATACAAGAATATATTAAAACAAATTATTAGTTTCTAACCTGAGAAAGATCAAGGAACGAAGAATAAGAATCCAGTAACCGGACAATTCTATCTCTAGGAAGTATTTTGTTCATACTTTTACGCCTCTTTATAGCTTCCTCACCTCCACCTTCTGTAACCCCTCTTCCACTATGGAAGATTTGAATGAATTAACCAAGAAGCAAACAGAACTTATCTATGATCAACACTTAGAAAGAGGAATTTTGGCTTAAATCAAGAAACCCATTCAAAAGCAACCTTAAGCAGTAAAAATAATTAAATTAAAATCATTAATCATTAGCAACGAATTTATTAACTTCACCATAACTTTAAAATTTTACAAAACGTACAGATAATTGAAATATACCTGAGTATTATCATAGTTATAAGGGCCGTCAGAATCCTTGTGCCGTCGGTTTCTTGACCAGAAGTTCGCCGTAGAGGCGGGTGCGCGACCAAAACTTAGATACGCCATAGAGAACACTCACTGTCGTATTTACTCTCCTCGACTTCGTCAGATCTGTAACGGGTTTCACTTTCTCGACATATGGATACCGGATGCAATCGATGGTGGCAATCGATTTCCAAACCAATACCAAAACCAAAATCGAAAATCATACAAGTTGCCTTCTAATTTAACGATATTAAGTTGAAATATTAGAGCATCCTTCAACGGAAAGTCGTAGTCTTCGTGAACAGAGCAATAAAATGTGGAACCTGATAGGCTTTAATTGCCCCAGGCTGAGTATCGTCGCTTGAGTGCTATCTCCGTGTATCTCCCATAACCCTCATCTCCTGAGCTATAAAATGCTGTTATGTTTCCATTGAAAAGACGAATTGAACGCCAGACGATTCATTTACAGGAGATGTTAGGGTCTGTTTGGTATGGGGTAATGGAATGGACGAAGGAATGGAATGGACGAGGTAATGGAATGGACGAGGGAATGCAATGGATCATTACCATTCCATATCTTGTTTGGTTACCATGTGAATGGAATGAATTATTATTGTGTATTGTTCGGTAGGCAAGAAAAACGGAGTAATAAAATTAGGGTGAGTGGTGGTGGTGGTTGGTGGTAGTGATTGTGGGTGGTTATAGGTGGCGGTGGTGGGTGTCGGCGGCGGCGATGGGTGGTGGTGGTGGGGGCGAGTGGCGGTGCGACGTTTACGACGAGTGGTGGTGGCGACAAGGGGGCCGTTGGTGGTGGGTGGCAGCAAAGGTGGCGGTTGGTGGCGGTGGCGGCGGTTGGTGGTGGCGGTGGCGGCGGTTGGTGGTGGCGGTGGTGGTGGCGTCGACAATGGGGGTGGGTGGCGACGACGAGTGGCGTTGGCGGTTGGTTGCAGCTGTGGGTGATAACGGTGGCGAGTGGGTGGCGGCGGCGGCGGTGGCTGTCGGGGTGAGGTGGTAGCGGGTGGCGGCGATGGCGTCGGTGGTGGTGGTGGTGGGTTGTGGCGAAGGTTGTGGGTTGTGGTGTTGTTGATGAATGGTGTGAGAGGGAATGGAATGGAAAAAAAACATGGGGGGTGGAAGGAATGATTTTGAGGGAATGGAATGCCTTTTGGAATGGGTGATTCCATTCCATTGACCAACCAAACACTATTTTCTTCATTCCCTCTTAATCACTCATT
The DNA here is from genome assembly GCA_030545235.1 of Helianthus tuberosus. Taxonomy (NCBI): domain Eukaryota; kingdom Viridiplantae; phylum Streptophyta; class Magnoliopsida; order Asterales; family Asteraceae; genus Helianthus; species Helianthus tuberosus. The sequence continues at coordinate 61,040,015 of CM060377.1, read as the reverse complement.
CCATTTCCACCTCTCATTCCTGCATACCAAACACTACCTTAGGGTTTTCTAGAATTTCATGCTGAAATCCCACAATTACCCCTTTGGTGTCTTAAAATTTTGGGGAAAATCCTTCTAAAATGGCTTATACATCTTTGTACATTGTGCTTCATAACTTGTAAGTATGGTAAAATTACAACTTTGTACATCACTTTTCCTTTATATAGTATTATATATATATATATATATATATAGGGAGGAGTTCATGCGAGAACCACCCTTATTGCGAGAACGCGAGAACCAATGTGAACACAACCTAAAATAGCTAAAAAAACCTAACCCCCCCCCCCCCCAAGCTAAATGCTAAAAACTAAAACCCCCCAAAAACCTAAAAAAAACCTAACCCCCCCCCCCCCCCCCCAAGCTAAAATGCTAAAAACTAAACCCCCCAAAAAACCTAAAAAAATCTAAAAAAATCTAAAAAATCTAAATTTTTTTTTAATATTTTTATGCTCATATCGCTACTTTAGTGGCAAAAAAAAATTTAAAATTTTTTTTTGCTTCGAAAAGTAGCGATTTTTATATAAGAAATATTAAAAAAAAAAATTGTGTGATTTTTAGCTATTTTTAGGCATTTTTTGGTTGTGTTTCACATTGGTTCTCGCGGTTCTCACAATAAGAGGTGGTTCTCGCATGATCTTCTCCCTATATATATATATATATATGAAAAAGAGGTAAATGTTGCAATGCTCTACGATTTTGATCAATCTGTTTTGTTGGTTGTTTGCATTAAATCTTATTCAGTGATATTAATACCTGATAATTGTTTGTAAATCCAGATGGATAACGAATAAAATCAGGAAAACCAGAATAAAGATAACCAAATAAATAACAGTGCCATTCAACACATAGTAGCACAAGAAATTAGAGATGCTATGCCATATATTATTAAAGACTGTTAAGGAAGCAGAAATTAATAAAAGTGGAAGTAAACGAACACCTAGTAAACCAAGTCACAACGTGAACAATGAACCGCTACTCCAATTACCAATTCCAAAAAGGAAGAACAACCATGTCTTATGGTTGTTCTTATAAAGAATTCCAGTCCTTGCAAACCAATAGAATTCTCAGGCAATGAAGGAGCCATTGCAGCTCTACGTTGGATAGAAAAGACAGAGGCAATATTAAAAATAAGCAAATGTGTAGATAAAGATAAGATTATGTTTGCTTCTAATCTTTTTAAGAATGCAGCCTTAGAATGGTGGAATACTATTCTCCAGTCTAAAGGAAGCGACATGGCTTATAATATGGAATGGACCGACTTTAAGAAATGGTCGAAAGGAAACTCTACTCTCCCAATGAAAAAGAACAAATCACTAATAAGTTCTTAAACCTTAGAATGACTGGAATAAACTGTAAAGGTTACACTACCATATTCTTCGAATATGCTAGAATAGTGCCAACCTTAACTTCACCAGAACCTGTATTAATTTCCCGTTACCTCTGGGGATTAATTAGTGAGATCAGACATGTAGTCAGGCAGCTAGGCCACAAACCATAGAAGAGGCTGTAGAATTAGCCAATACCTAGACTGATGAATTAGTACGTACTCAAGAAGAGAATCGGAGAAAGAACCTAGCCCAAAAACTTACCCAAGAATTTCGTTATGGAAATAACTATCATGGGAAAAGTATAGGTTCTCATTATGCACCTTACTGTAAGTCCTGTAAGAAAAAACATTCAGGAAAATGCTTGATATACAGTGACTTCTGCAAAAGGTCTGGACACAAGGAAGAAGACTGTAGGAAGAAAGCTAGTAATGGGATATGCTTCAACTATGGAGAAAAAAGGGCATATCAAGCCGAATTGTCCGAAACTACTTCCAGCCATGAACAACAAGACTACCAAGAATGCTAGAGCATTTGTTCCGACAGCTGAAGAAGCCAAGATGATTCCGGACGTGATTGTCGGTACGTTTTTAGTTAATGATGTTTTTGATAAAGTATTATTCGACTCTGGTGCAAACCAAAGTTTTATTAATACTTCGTTTTGCAAAATTCTCAATCAACCATTAACTAAACTTCAATAAGAATGCCTGGTTGAAACAGCAAATGGAGAATCCATTAAGATTTATGAAATCTTACAGGGAGCAAGAATATGAATTTTAAACCATAATTTTATTGCTAACCTGTACACAATGAATCTAGCTAGATTTGATATCGTATTAGGAATGGATTGGTTGGTAGCCAATCATGCCAGCATTCTATGTGATCAAAAGTTAATACAAGTAAGTTCACCAAAGGGTGAAAAGATCACAATTAAAGGAGATAAGCCAACTAGATCTACAAAATTCATCTCTGTGATGAAAACAACAAGTTGTGCAAGGAAAGGATCACTAGTGTATATGATTTCTATAATCATTAACACTAAAGGGACATAATTAAAAGATATTCCCATAGTATCTAAATTCTCATATGTTTTTCCAGAAGAATTACCTGGACTACCACCGGATAGGGAAGTTGAATTCAGAATTCACCTATTACCAGGGACAGCACTGATTGCCAAAGCACCTTATCGTTTAGCACCAGCAGAGATGCAGGAACTAAAGAACCAATTGGACGAACTTCTGGAGAAAGGTTTCATACAGCCTAGTTCATCGCCATGGGGAGCACCAATCTTGTTTGTCAAGAAGAAGGACGGATCGATGCGTATGTGCATTGATTATCGCTAATTGAACAAAGTTACTATTAAAAATCGGTACCCATTACCGAGAATCGATGATTTGTTCGTTCAACTGCAAGGAGCTCGATTCTTTTCTAAGATCGATTTACGCTTAGGATATCATCAACTGAAAGTACAAGAAGAAGGCATTCCTAAGACAGCTTTCAGAACAAGGTACGTTCATTATGAATTTACAGTCATGCCATTTGGTTTAACCAATGCCCCAGTCACATTTATGGACATGATGAACAAAATATGTAAACCATATCTGGATAAATCCATAATTGTCTTTATAGATAATATTCTCATTTACTCTAAGAGTAAAGAGGAACATGCAGAGCATCTGTATATACTTTTAAATTTGCTGAGAAAAGAAAAGCTTTATGCTAAATTTTTAAAATGTGAATTTTGGTTACAAGAAGTACAATTCCTTGGACATCTAGTTAATCATGAAGGAATTCATGTGGATCCCACAAAGATCGAGGCGATCACCAAATGGAAAGTCCCTGAATCACCGATGGAGGTGAGTAGTTTTCTTGGACTAGCAGGCTATTATAGACGTTTTATTCAAGATTTTTCTAGAATAGCCATTCCCTTAACAAAATTGACCCGCAAATCAATTAAGTTTGAATGGGGACAAAAACAAGAGGAAGCTTTTAAAATTTTGAAGTATAAGTTAACCAACGCACCCATACTAGCATTACCAGAAGGAACTGAAGACTTAGTAGTCTATTGTGATGCTTCTAAGTTAGGTTATGGATGTGTGTTGATGCAACGTCAAAAGGTTGTAGCCTATGCCTCTAGACTACTTAAGAATCATGAAGAGAATTATACGACCCATGATCTAGAGTTAGGAGCTATAATTTTTGCCCTTAAGATTTGGAGACACTATTTATATGGAAATAAATTTGTAGTCTTCACAGATCATAAGAGTTTAAGGTACATCTTTGGGCAAAAAGAGTTAAATATGAGACAAAGACGCTGGATGGAAATTCTTAGTGATTATGATTGTGCTATCCAGTATCATGCAGGAAGGGCTAACGTAGCAGCTGATGCTTTAAGTCGAAAGTATCATGAAAAGCCAAGATGAGTACGTTCTCTTAAATTAAATCCGCAGATAGATTTAAATGAGCAAATTAGAGAAGTACAAGAATCAGTAATCAAGGACGATACTGAAAAATTAAAAGGAATGATTAAGGAATTAGAACAAGGAAAAGATGAAATTTGGAGATTCTATAAGAAAAGAATTTGGATACACAAACAAGAAAACATACGCCACCAAATTTTAGAAGAAGCCCATAAGTCTAAGTATACGATACATCCCGGTAGTGATAAAATGTATCAAGACTTAAGAAATAATTTCTGGTGGATAGGAATGAAAAAGGATATAGCAGCCTATGTTGCTTAGTGTCTAACATGTTCACAGGTTAAAGCTGAACATCAGAAACCCTCAGGTTTACTGCAGCAATTGGAAATGCCTGTATGGAAATGGGAATTGATAACAATGGACTTTGTTACCAAATTACCCAAGACAAGAAAAGGTAATGATGCAATCTGAGTGATTGTAGACAGGTTAACCAAGTCTGCTCATTTCTTACCTATGAAGGAAACTTTCAGTATGGAATAGTTAGCCAAGTTATATGTAAATGAAATAGTTTCATTACATGGAATTCCTTTGTCTATTGTTTCTGATAGAGATAGCCATTTTACTTCTCATTTTTGGACAAGTTTCTAGAAAGCCATGGGAACCAAGTTAAAACTAAGCACATCTTATCATCCTCAAACGGATGGACAAAGCGAAAGGACAATCCAAACAATGAAGGATATGCTTAGAGCTTGTGTAATAGATTTCGGAGGAAATAGGGACTATCATACCAGCATCAATGCTGCTCCTTTTGAGGCACTTTATGGACGAAAGTGCCGAACTCCAGTCTGTTGGCAGAAATTGGAGAGAAACAATTATCTGGACCAGAAATAGTACAAGAAACAACGAACAAGGTTATTTAAGTCAAGGAAAGATTGAAAACAGCACGTGATCGTCAGAAGAGTTATGCTGATAACAGGCGAAAACCGTTGGAATTTCAGGTAGGAGACAAGGTATTGTTAAAAGTTTCTCCTTGGAAAGGAGTGGTCAGATTCATCAAAAGGGGAAAGCTAAGCCCCAGGTTTGTTGGACCATTTGAGATTATTAGAAGAATAGGACCAGTAGCTTACAAGCTACAACTGCCAGAGGAAATGGCAGGAATACATTATGTATTCCATGTATGTAATCTCAAGAAATGCTTAGCAAATTAATCATTAGTAGTACCTCTTAAGGACATAAAGGCAAATAAGAAACTTAACTTTGTAGAGAGACCGCTACAGATTGAAGACAGATTGATCAAGAATCTCAAGCACAAGACATTAATTCTGGTCAAAGTGAAATGGGATTCCAAGATAGGACCAGAATACACATGGGAGCTTGAAGCCGAGATGCAAAGTAAATATCCACACCTGTTCCAGTAGACCTCGAGGACGAGTTCTAAAACAAGGTGGGGAGGATATAACAATTGTCCCAAAATCCTTAAGACACCCCTATACGTCTTAAATTACACCCCGTATATGAAAAACAGACCCGGAATACCTTTAATTTAACAAAAATCAAATAAAAACAATATTTTAAGCCGCTCGCGGGCCGCGACCATGTTCGTCGTGTGCTTCGCGGGGCGCGACAAGCTGGCCACCAGGCTCAGTCCGGTTCTGCCACGTGGTACGTGGCTAGACCCCTGACTCAGCCAAGCTAGAACCTAGTCTAGATGGCTCGCGGGCTGCGAAGCCTCTTCGTGTATCTCTCGCGGGGCGCGATAGGGTCACGATCAGACCGACCCTATAAATAGGAGCCTTCGGCTTCAGTTGATTTCCGTTCAAATTCTCAATCTCTCTCTAAATTTCTCTAATAGTAGAAGTAATTTTCGGGAATAATACCCACTAAAAAGCGAAGCTCTGCCTCGTTGTAAGTATTATAACCCCCAGTTACGTATTAGTTACTCTGCCCGATTGATCTAGTGCTCCGTAATGCCTGTCGAGGCTCTGCCTGACTCAGTCGTTGGAGTTCTATCTCAGGAGGGGGGTATAGCTAATGTAAATTGGGTTATTTTACTAACATCTGTGCATTGTTTAATTTAATAGATTATAACCATGAAGTCACCAGGAATTATCTAAAACAGCAATCTGAATCATTCTCTTTTTATAAAGTGTTTTTACAAAATCTCAACTATGTTAAAGTATAATTAACAGAGATTGAGTATTTGTAATTCTACAATTACTGTCGTTATGTTGGGGTTTTGTATACATTACTTGTTACTAATACTGAGAATAGTAACATGACCTCAAGTCAGGATTGATAGTACCGTGGGTGATAATTTGATAGTAAACAAATGTAATTGCGGATGCCCTCAATATTGTAAAAGGATAAAAGTGTTTTGATTAAATTGGGATGCACTCACCAGTATTTCCCACTAGCAAATGTTTTTAAACGCGTTTCAGGTAATAAAATGTGAAAGCCAAATAGAAGCCAGCTGGAGAGCACTGAAGGCTTGGAAAAGTAGCTATAAAAGTTACCTAAACAATAAAGACGTTTTATTTGAATAACATAGGGTTTATCCCTATAAACATATCATGAATGGAAACTTGGGTTTTAACCATGTGTTTATTATTTATAAAATGAGGTGTTTTACTCTGATAAAATATTTCCTAACTACGGTCCTGATGTAAATTTCCGCTGCCAAACTAAATAAACACTGATACCACCAGCTCTGAGTGCTCGCGGCCGCCCGCCTCCCGGGGCTAGGGGTCGGGGGTTGCGACAGGCAATATTGCAATGTAACAGGCCAACATAGATTTCATTCGGCAAAGCCATGGCCACTATGATAAAGGCCTTGGCATCTAACACGAATTTTTGGAAATCTTGCTCTGAGTACAAAGCCGACTTCTTTGGCTCTTGTACACTCGGGTTTTGGCACTAGTACCATTGGAATGTGAGGTCCATATATAACAGACTTCCAACACCCGGTGTTTTGTTGAGCAAGTATATGAGCCAACCTACGTTGCTAGATATTAAATTCAGATCTGACAAGCATGGGAGGCTTATTACTGAAGCCGGTGTTATGGGGATCATTTTGTACCATTTTCTTTTGTTCTTTTGTAGAATGTAAGACCCTTACTTCTATTTACTATTATTATATTGGTTTAGGGTATAAATGTATAATACGATTACACAAACATTAGAAAATACGAGTTTATTAAAACTTTTCCCAGATGAAAAACAATACAACATAATAAGTATGAGTTCGTCATTTAAAAATGATGACGAAACAACGTGCTAAAGCTTGTATCTTGATCGTGTTCGATTCTTCGTTGAGCTTGATCGTCATCCGGCATCCCAAGTTATACCTACATTTCATAAACCATGAAAAGATTAGTTATATGAGCTTATAACGTATTTAAATCAAGTCCGAAAATCAAAACGGACATGAGACAACTTTTTACCAGCTATTGCGTAGTGCGACAACCTGATTTCGACAGAGAGGTCCTTTCAGAAAGGTCCTTTCTAGCTGCAAAATGCCCAACTATGTTTTCATCCAAAATTCTAAGTTGAAAGTTTCATAACTTTTAATCTACTTATCCGTTTTACGTGATTCTTGTTCCTACGCGTCCGTAATGAAATTATGGATACGCTTATCACCTCGGTTGACCTAAAAATCTGATTTATAAGCAAATGACTTATAAAACCTTTATGCAATTAATTTGACCCGTTTCATGTTATCATCATACTACAAGTTTATTAACAATGCTCATTTTATCATTTTTACCCATTCTGGGCTTACAAAAAATTAGTGTTTTCGCTTCCATTACATGGTTTGCACACGTGTTTACATTCACCGGTTTATTTTGAAATTTTCCTAACACTTAGCTAACCTTAACCACTTGCTTTATTTGACCCGTTTAGCGGTTTTTAAGCATCTAAGCATCAGTCTCGCTCTTCCCTTTTTACGCTTAACTTTTCCACATTATAATGTCTACTTATATTCCACCACATCTATTTTTGTAGTGGATTTGATACAATACACAAATTATCTCGAATATTACTCTTCGGTTAGTCATTTTATAGAAAAAGACTCATTCTAGGCATTTGACCCGAGAAAGCTTATGCCTATAACTTTTATGCCTATCAAAGGTTTACATTACCATAATACATATTTCTAAACAACCCATATGGGTCATTTGCCCGATTTACCCATCAAGGGCGTTTTGGTCAACTTTAGTCTCTCCTTTTACGACGAATGACTTTCAATAATTTATTTAACCCAAAATCTCACATTTAGCTATAGTTTTACTTACACGTACCTGGCTCGAGTCTTAGCATTGACCCGTTAAAAATACATTTCACTATTAGTTACCAATTAATAGCAACGCGAACCATATATTACTCCCCTGTGATCACAAAACTCAACAAGCGATCATAAGTTATTACGGTGAAATGGTGTTAACAACCCCATTTAACCCGTTTAGTCTAAATGACCATTTATCATTATAAGATGGTATTTAGATACCATCTCGCCCCTTGAACCTATTCCGGTTTACATCGTGAGTTCTTATCACTTAAAAAATGTTTCTTAAATCATTTGACCCGTTATGACTTAAGCCATGTGGTGTCTTTTCAAATCTTTTTTATCTATCCGTCAACTCATGTCCGGATTACTATTTAACCATTTTACCCGTCACGGTTCACATCATAACGTAATGTTTTAAAATTCCCTTATTTGTTCGTCATCACACGACTAGTTTACTAGTTCTACCCTTTTTACCATAATCTATGGTTTCATACCATTCTTATTTGTTTCGACTCGCATTATATCATGCCGGAACATCATATTTCAATTACTTATTATAACTCATATTTAATACCCGCAAGTAGTATTTTTTGTAAATAAAAAGGGGCGTACGTTTTACTTACCTTGCATCCTAATACGCTTTTCCTTCATGGTTGATTCGTTTGACCCGCTTCCTTCCCAAGCTTCATCTAGCTTGTCAAGCGTCAGACTATCATCATAATTCGTAAGGCGGTTATATTAGTCGTCATTACTTATGACTATTCCATCTTACGGATTTTATATCGAAACTACTATTCGACTTTATCCTTGGTTAGTTTGACTTTTAAAAGTCAACTACCTTTAATCATATAATATGCACAATTGAGTTAAATCAATATCACGATTAGAGCCCGTATTATCCCACATCACACACAATTAATCAAGTTAGGCAATTACGCGTTTTTTTCATAATTTCATCATATCGACAATCATTCAGGCATTTTAAAAAACACCTTGCGGGCATGATTTGTATACTTCTTTTATCAAGTTTATGATTAACTTTTTAATCAAATTTTAACATCAATATCACGCCCTTATGTCTAGTGTTCATGAACTACATCTAGAACTTGCATTACAACATCAATGTTCATCCATTTAACACTCTAATTCCAAGTGTTCATCATATTGTCATAAAACCCACTTAGCTAGGTGTGGTAATCCATCCAAACACCTAATCATAGTAATTTTACTTTAAATTTACACTTAGGGCTTGTTCCTAAGCAATCATACTTCACTAATTCAGCCATAGCCTCTATGATTCATACATAAATCGAAATATGGCAATGTAAATCAAATTTCACAACTTCGTGAATGTCTAAAATTCGACATACCTTACGATCCCCTAGCTTGGATGATCGTTAATTCGTGCTCATTTGTGTGTTTGAGCTCCAAATTGCCCTTCAATTTGATGTTGTTGATGAACTAGGGTTTTGGCTCTTTGGAGCCTTCTCCTGATCGAACAGAACACACACTTTATGTGTGTGTTTTGTTTTCTTGTTAGTGCACTATGTCTATTGACTTCGTCTTGTATCGAGTCTAGGATTTGAATTGTTAGATTAGATCTTGTTATACGAGAGTATAGGAGGTTTTAGAGTATGTTTAAGGTAATTTAGCTTGAAAGTGGTGATTTACCTTGAAAGTGTCACATGACAGTTTCAAGCTAAATCAACATGTTGATTTCCCTTGAAAGTGGCATGTGTCATTTCAAGCTAAATCAACATCACTATAAATAGCATTCAAGCTAAATCATTTGTAACTTTCAGAAAGTTTCGGATCTGAGTAGCGAAGCTCTGCCGAATCGTCTCCAAGTTGTAAATCAGTATCATATCAATATAAGAGACATTATAATTACATCGAGTGTCCGTTTCATTGATTCCGCCTCTGATTCGGATAAACGACTCTTCTGAACGACTCAGTTAGGTTGTACAGCGATCCAACAAGTGGTATCAGAGCACAGGAGGAAGAGTTTAGCTCGATTGCAATTAGATTCTGACTTCTACACCTTCTTTTTCAAACTGAACAAGATTCCATGGTCAAAATGGATTGAATTTGTCACCGAACATGCAAAACAGTAGTTTAACAAAGCCTTGAAAGTTTGAGACCGAAATTCGCATTAAAAATGACTGAAATGGATCAAAAACCAGAGTTCGCTTGAACGAACAGTGCAATTTCGCTTGAATATTAAAGATTTCGCTTGAATATTCTGAGGCTTTTGCTTGAATATCTGTTGGTTTCGCTTGAGATAGTTCATAAAATCAGATTTCGCTTGAAACAGCATAGATTTGATTTCGCTTGAAACAGCATAGACTTGATTTCGCTTGAAACAACATTGTCTTGATTTCGCTTGAAACAGCATAGTCTTGATTTCGCTTGAAAGTGGATGTTTGTCTAAAAGTCTGATTTCGCTTGAACTTCACAAAGTGATTTCGCTTCAAATTTCTGATTTTCGCTTGAGATTCATATTTCACTTGAAAGAGGATTTTCGTGTCAAGATCATCTCACGACAATCGAGTGTTAGTATATTTCAGATTATTGGATATAGTTTAAACTGATTGAGTTTGTTTGATTGTTCTTAGGTAATTCAAGAATTTCAAGTCATGTCGAATGTTGATCCTGATAGATATTGGAAAGCAGATTATGCAAGATGGGAAATCGGAAAATTAAATGAACCATTCAAAGAAGCCCAGAGAGCGAAAAGATGGAATGAAGAGTTGGAATGTTACATGGATCCACGGGGTAATCCAGTTATTGACCCATCAAAAGTGGATTTCGAAGCTGTAACAAATTTGGTTCCAAGGCAGGCTACTTTCAACACACGAAGGTTATCTGATAAAGTATATTTGCCTGATTTGGAGAAAAAGATAAGAGAGGTTTGTGAAACAAGTCTACCAAAGGTGGTAGAAATGAAGAAGCGAAAAGAAGAAGAATTGAAAAAGATGGTTGAAGATTTGAAGAAGAAAGTTTTAGAGGAAGTCAAAGTGGAAGCAGTAAAAACTGAGAAAGAGAAAGAAGCTGTTACTGAAAAACATCAGGTTTTTGAAGAAGTAATTTCAAAGAAAGAAGAATCTGTAAAGCCTGTATCTGTGAAACATGAACTAGTGATTAAGAAAGAGGTTGAAGAAGATACACCAGTCTTTGAGATTGTTCAGAAGGAGAAGAAACAGGCTGAAGATATTCAAACTTTGAAAGCTGAAAAGAAAGCTGATGATGAACAGATTTTGGAGTTGCGCTTGAACTGCGAAAAACTAAAATCTGAAAATGACAAACTTTTGAAGAATATTGAGAGTTTGTCATTAGAAAACAAAAATTTTTAAAAATTAGAAAAAGATTTTCAAAGTCAAATGAAGGTTTTAGAAGATGAAAAATCTGTTATTTTTAAAAATAATCTTGAAAAACAGATTTAAATAAATTCTCATCTTCAGAAAATCATTCGGCTTGAAAATGAAGCTGAAATTGCTCGAAATAAAATTACCGAGCTTGAGAATAAATTGAAAGGTTTTGTGACTTCTGCACCATATGTGTCCAAAACCAATCAATGCTGTTCAAATAAGTGACAATGTCACAAATTTTGACAAAGTCAAAATTGAAGATTGTGATGAAATATCTGATGATGAAAAAGAAAAGAAAAGAAAAATATTTTTAGATTTACAAGAAAAATTTAAAAATACTGTTTTGCAATCTACTGAAACAGGTGAATGTTCTAAACAAAAACCTGTTAAGAAGAATGCAGAACAGAAACAAAAAGATAAAAATTTGAAAAATTCTAAAATTGAAAATAAAAGCTCATCAGACAAGTCATCCAATCATTATCAAAAATCACAAAAAATTAAAAATGAAAACTCACAAAATGTTGGTAATAAGTGGTGCAGGTTTGACCACAGTGCTCAAAAGTCAAATCCAGCATTGAGGAGGAGAAATGACTATAACCAAGCCAAACAATGTTATGATCTGAAGGTTTGGACTGATAGAAGTGGATGGTACGATAACAGAGTGTGCTACACCTGTGGTGTGAGAGGACACATTGCTGTTAATTGCCAGAATTGGAATTATGAGACAAGAAGATGCTATAATTGTCATATCAGAGGACATATTGTCAGAGATTGCTCGAGGAGATTGATGGGAAGATCAAGGGTTGAATCTCAAAGAATGGCAAAGAAATCAGTCAACGTCAAGCCCAAAGAACAGAAGGTTCAAGAACCTAAAGTTCAAGAAAAGAAAGTAAAGCTTTCACAAGGGCAGAAAGACAGACTGAGGAAAAAGAGGAAGAAGGCAAGAGAGTATTTGGAGAAGATTTTGTCTTCGGGTTCACCGGTTGGTTCGAATAAAAGTTCTGATGAATCGATTCACTCGACGGCAAAGTCAAGCAAATCGAATTCTTCAGATGCAAATCTGAGGACAAACAAGAAGAAAAAGAAAGTTATTGGCGATGAATCTGGCTCATCCAAGTCAGACAAGCCAAGATCGGGCAATGAATCTGATTCCACAAAATCAGAGGAGCGACAAGTTGAGGTAAAAAAGGAAGAAACAGTTCCTTTAATGAATGATGAGAAATTTCCACCATTACGAGCTGCAAACCTAAAATCAAAAGGTGTTGATGCTGAAAAAATGTTTAATAGCAATGTTAAACATATTTTTAGTAAGATGGCTGATGGTAAGGAAAAAGGAGTAAAAGAATTTTATGAAGAAAAGAGAAAAGCTCAAAATACACCCAAGGACAGTCAGGCTTGGGTGAAACTTTTCAAATAGAAAAATCTGACTTGCCGGAGCTTCCAGGTTGGTAAGCGTGAAGCAGGTATCGGCATCATTCTTGAGAAATTCACAGGATGGTAACTGTGATATTTCGTCTTACATGTGGTAAATCAGGGACATTAAGTTGTACTTGATTTCCTACAAGTGTTTGTGTTGATAGAATCCTAATAATGTTAAATTTTTCAAAATGGTTAAAAGAGAACAAGGTGATATGATGATCCCGAACTCATAAGAGATGGGTAAACAAACTAATTTTTTCCGGAAAAACCATTCTGATTAAAACAAACTTAAGTGTTTTGAAATCATTATGGGAAAATAGTTTGTTGTAAGGGGGAGTGTTGATTGAATACGCTGAAACCCTCACGGCTGAACAAACATGATTACTTTCATTAGATTGAAAAACGGTTTTCAAACTGTTAAGATCAATGGGTTGTAAATCATGGGGGTACGTTATATTTTCTGCAAATCAGAGCACTTTTAGCAGAAAATGGATGGCGAGACAAAGCTATTAGTATTGGTTGTCAAATTTTCTTTAAATGGTTTTGCATTTTAGGGGGAGAAAAATTGTTGTTAGAAAATACAAAAACATTTGAAAATTTGAAAAAGTCAAAAACATGATAAAATTCAAAAATTTGAGTTTTGCGTAAAAAGAGGAAATGATAGTACATCAGTAGACAGTTACAGTATGCTAAAGAAATGGAAAGTTTAAATGTGTTAAACGATCTCACTGTGGATGTGTCGGTAGATTTTTATACATTTAGTAAACTTTTTCAGGATATAAACCTAAATTCAAACTTGCTTATTTCGTGGGGAACACTACTTGGATATATAGGTAACCCCTGAAATCTCGTTTGAAAGGTTCCTTTTTCTGATATACTAGGTCTTTATACTCAGTGATATCTGGGGTATTATTCCGGGACTTCTGCTGAATGGAAGTTCTGACCTAGTCCTCGAATAATACTTTTCTGCAAATGCTTGAAATACAGCATCACCCTCAGCATCAATGATAAGACAATAAAATTGCTTAGCAATGCTGTTGTAAAAAAGATCCTCTAAAGGGGACACACCCACAAGTTGAGTCATGATCTCTCTGCTGAACGGTAGTTCTGACCTGAGCTCTCATGATTCTTCATAAATTATTAACCCCTTACAGATATCATTTGTGTTATAATTGTCTGTAAGACTGAATTTTGGGATCTGGATACGGGAGTATATTCAAGAGGTGGGACACATGAATAGGTTTAAGTTCTTAATACACCTAATTAGTATCCTGAATCAGTTGAAGTTTGTATGAAAATTTAAGTGGACAAGTATATCGACAATCTAAGTGAATTGTTTAATTCTTAATGTGTAACTAAGCTCAACGGTACTTGTGACTTGTCATAAACTGATATGATCCTCTGACGTATACTCATGATAAAGATTGGACACTGAAGACTTCGTCAATATCCAAGGGGGAGTCTGTTAGTGCACTATGTCTATTGACTTCATCTTGTATCGAGTCTAGGATTTGAATTGTTAGATTAGATCTTGTTATACGAGAGTATAGGAGGTTTTAGAGTATGTTTAAGGTAATTTAGCTTGAAAGTGGTGATTTACCTTGAAAGTGTCACATGACAGTTTCAAGCTAAATCAACATGTTGATTTCCCTTGAAAGTGGCATGTGTCATTTCAAGCTAAATCAACATCACTATAAATAGCATTCAAGCTAAATCATTTGTAACTTTCAGAAAGTTTCGGATCTGAGTAGCGAAGCTCTGCCGAATCGTCTCCAGGTTGTAAATCAGTATCATATCAATATAAGAGACATTATAATTACATCGAGTGTCCGTTTCATTGATTCCGCCTCTGATTCGGATAAACGACTCTTCTGAACGACTCAGTTAGGTTGTACAGCGATCCAACATTTCTATTTTCCTTTTTAATAATTACTTCTAATTTCCCAACTTTAGCCCCATTAGTTCCAACCTTTTATAAAAAGGTTCACTAGTTCTTGTTTTTCTTTATTGTTTTTACTTAATTACACATTACTAACAAGGTTAATTATTCCTAGTTAACTTAGTGGGTTCCGGGAGTTATAACCCTTTTATTTTAAGTCTCGTTAACTCGGGCCTCTTATAAACTTTCTCTTCTCAAAGCGTTTATTCTTCTTTTTAATTAATATTAGGATTATTTATTTAAATCCTCATATTTACCGGGTTAATTTTTACCACTAACGGTATTTCACCCGTTCATTATTATTAATGTGGTTTGACTATCGAACCCGTTTTCGGGGTGTTACATAGAAGAACGTGTATAAGACACTTTTTGAGTTGTTACCCTTCACAACTCTGAGCTACGAACATATTGGATATTTGTGAGCTAATCTTTGAATGTTAAACTGATTATGACTAAGCTCTGATACCAATTGATAGGATCTGAGTTTGGTACTTGTGAATTATTTCAAGTTTAAAACAAGCAATTAAGATTGCAATTTAAATAATAAACTCACAAGTAGGAAAATAATATCAGAAACTATTTTTCATTAAATCAAAAGATTACAAGTTTTACAGCATATTGATTCTACAATCTCCTTTTTAGCCTGATCACTCACAAATCCTTTTGTACAAAAGAGAATGTGTATGAAGTGATAAAATAGATCTCTAACAGGTGAAATCAATTTATATTAAGTACAAAGGTTTATTTGTGATTGGCTGACATCATCCTAACAGTGACATCTAACATTCCTAACAGAAAAGATTCCATAGATGTTGCAAACATCTGTGGGAAACAAATCGCTTATCTAACTAAGCTAAACACTGTTAATAAGCTACTATTGTTACATTAGGATATGTATGTTCTTCAACCTCTATTGCTTTGTTCCAAACATCTGTTTGGCCACAACAGATGTTTGGTCTTTGTGAGCAGAGCTTTGGCTATGAACAGACTTTGTTTCTTCATAAAAAACGGTTCGAAGGCTTCAAACAGTGGATATCATGTCTTCAACAGATGCTCTGATCTAGGTGTTCAAGATTCACTATCTTTGGGAGAAGAATGCTTCATCAACTTTTTATTTCTTGAGTTTTTGGTCATGTTTTGGGTTTTGAATATCATTTGTTCTTTTGTAGGTCCAATAGTAAACTTCAAGTTATCAATAAGGTTAACATTCTGAAACTTGAGTTTACCGGCATTTACCTCACCTGATCCTAGGATTTTTCCGTTAGAGTCATTTCCAAATGATATATCTGATCCTCCATAAGCTCTAAAGTGGGAGAGAAAATTCTTACACCCGGTCATGTGTCTAGATCCCCTACTATCTACATACCACAGACTATTAAAGTGGGAAAATATGTTTCTAATAACCTCATTTGTAGAGACTAATGCCAAATTGGCAGTTGTCACACCCCAACCGATGGCGGAAACATCTGGGTGTGGCACTGAGCGAAACAGATTGTCCAGGAGAATCCATAACAACTATTAGTGACAATATATTTAACGTTCATGTCCCATACCATAAACATATAAAGCATAAACAATTATTATAGATATTGTTCTAAAAGACAAATAACAGTTCTGACAACTCAGATTTTATTCGTGGGTTTCTAAACCACCTAACTTGATTCCATAAACGAGCATCAAACATAGCATCCTAGACACCTGTCACATACGTTAAAATAAAGTCAATACACATAGTGTAAAGGTGAGTACACAAGTTTAATAGCATATAGTATAGCGAGAGCGATTTACGCATAACCAGCATGCAACACGTAGAAATGTGAAGCAAGTAAGCTATCGACAATGAAATATGCAATCGACATGACTGCGAGTTGTAGAATGCGCAACACATTATCACCACTGTGACCATGTGAAGTAAAACCCTTAACAACCCCTGTCCACGACAGGTGCTGAGTCCAAACTATAGTACTATCGTTGCTAAGGTGTCAGGCAACAATCACTGTGTAAACATAACATACAAGCATTCATCGTAAACACGTATAACATGCGAGAGCGGTTAGCGCATAAAAAGTGTTTGCGTTGTGTGTGATGTGATTTGATATAGGTAACGTATGTAACACCCAAAAGTGTGTTAAGCAAAAAGGGATCGAGTATACTCACAGTATGTGTTTAATAAATAAACATTGCCTTGGATTGAAGGGAGCGCTTGGAGATTAGGCTGAACAGGGAATGATAATGTAAGCACTGAACAACGTGTAACAGTTCGTTGAGTGAGATGAGCGATCAGACAGTGGTTCGATCGGATGACCGTCCGGTCATCTAGACGGATGACCATTTGGTCGGTTGGTCATTCGATTGAGGAAGTGTATTTGTGAAATGTTTGAACTTTTGAAGTTTTCGTTGTAGTATAAATAAAGTCATTCGATCGGATGGTCATCCGGACGGATGACCGTTCGATCGGATGGCTGTTCGATTGGAAGCTGATATTCTTTGAAGTTTTGAAAAAAATTGTTTAAGTGTTGAACTTACAGGTTACCTGGTCGAATAGTAATTCGATCGGCGATCTGATGTTTTGCAAATTTTGTAAAATTAGCTAAGTTGAAAAGTTTTGCAGTTTAACAAAGTCGGTGTGACGACGTGTCAAACAATGGAAAACCATTCCAATTCCAGCCCAGTCGATCAGATGGGAATCACCCCATTCGGTCAGACTCAACTGTTCAAGATGCGGTTTCATGTTCAACCCGTGAATCGGTCGTCTTCTCTGATGGATATCTGTTCTTAGACTGGTTCTAAAACATGAGTAGAAAACCTGAATGAGTCTGGAATCCGTCGGTTTTGAGTGAACAAGTGAAGAATGTTGAAGAAAAGTTTGAAAATAGTGAAAAGTATTTAGATCTAGTCGAAATCAGTGTAAAATGATGTGGAAATCCTTTAGATCTGAACCGTTCTTGGTGAGATGAGGTCACACTTCAGTGTTCATGAGAACCCGAGGTGACGTCACCTTAAAACAGCCCAAATCAGGTGATTTCGCGGTGAAAAGTAGTGATTTGATGGAGAAGATGATGAGAAAGTGTGTGCTGATGATGGAAGTACAAGATTTAAGGTGAAAACTTACAAGAATCGCGTTGAATTGAGAGAAAAGAGCTTGAGAGCGTGCTGGTCGGATAAGGCTGTCAGATCAATGAACAGTTGATGTGACAGGTGAGTAATTATAGTGTGAAAGGGAGAAAGGCGGTGAAGGGTTTAGTGGGTCGGACGGCCGTTCGATCGGATGGCCATCCGATCGGATGGTCATCCGGTCGGATGTCCATTCGATCGAGTGGTCGTTCGATCGGTTGGCTCGCGCGGGTTAGTTTTCCAACTTTTGTTTCGTGCGTTAAGCGTTGCGTTGCATTGCGTTTAAGCGAGTTGCGAGTAGGCGATGTGATGAGATAACCACACGATATTTAACAAGTAGTTACACAAATAATATAACTCCTAAAATGCATAAAGTAAGTCTGCGTTCGAGTTGTGATGAGATTGCGATGTGATACTGTTGCGATTGCGTTTGCGAATAATATCCCAAAACACACACACACACACACACACACACACACACACATATATATATATATATAGCACACACAAGTAAATCACATAATGACACACATAGAACAATACCCACATTGGCGTTTTGAGTTAGCGATGTGTTGTGATAGCGGTAGTAACATTGCGATAAAGTGCGTTTAAATAACGTTTAGCATGCGATAATAGGCGTAATATAGTTGATTAATTAATAATTAAGCAAGAAAAGACAGATCTGACTAATGACATGTACTTTGACTTTGACCTGCAAAGTCGGGTTGTTACAACAATCTTGATCTCTAGAGCTTTACCACATTTCTTCTTGGAACATCCTAAATGAGTTTTTTCTTTTAAAGAAAATTCCTCACATGTATTTTGTTCATTTGTGGATTCTTGTTGCTTAATATCTTCAATAAACATGGCAAGATTGTTGTTTGGAATATCACCAGACATACTGCTCTAGTTTACAAAGTTCTGAGTAAAAAAACTTTGATGACTTGGGTCTGGTATAGGGCAACCAGCAGTTTGGAAAATTGTTCGTGCATGTGCCTGTAATGCAATTTGTGCAGATGTGGAAGCCTTTATGGGATCATAAGGCATTGAGGCTTGGCTATTTTGATTTTGACTATGTGAATAAGCATATTGAACTGATGTTGGCATGGGTGTTTGTGAAAAATGAATTTTAGCCTGTGTGTTTGGATAAGGAGTATTTTGGAAAAAAATGATGTGAGTTTTATGAATAAGATCAGTGTTTTCAGACCCGGACCGACACCAGCCGGTCGGACCGAGAACCGGAGGTTGAGCCGGTCCGGGTCATGGTATCAGGCTGGAAATGCATTGAAGCGGAGTTGAACCGCGACCAGGCGGTTGGACCAGGAAACCGGCCACTCGGACCGCTTTTTGGAAGGGTTGGACCAGGTTTTTATATATCTTTTCATATTTAACCTTATTAATTTTTATAATATTTACGATACCTTCTGGTTCTTACGTCCGGTCCGACCGGTCGGACGGACCATTGAACCGGTAAGAAGACCAGTTCGACGTCCGGTCCGATTCTGAAAACATTGAATAAGATTGACTTGGTGAACTTGGGTATGTGACAAAGGATAAGGAGTTTCGAGTGAAATTTCCACATTCCCTGGCAAAATGTCCTGGTCTATGACACTTGTAACACTCAACGCTGAATTTATCCTTCTTTCCAGGAAACTTCCTACTAGTTTTGTTATAAAATTGAATAGTTTTGAAACTCAGTAAGGAAAATTAGTCAATAATATCAAATTCTTCTTGATCATTTGGATCCATAGGTTGTAGATCATACATCACAAGGACAAGATTTTGGTTTCCAACACATGATGAGTTATTTAAAAATTTAAGTTCCGTAGTTGTATCAATAAATTGATCATAACTTTGATCACCTACATGGTTGGTTGATGATGATCCATCATGACTCATCAATGTTGTGTTATCAAAAGAGCAATTTTTAGCAATATTTCCTGATGACATCAACTTCTGTATCTAGTCAAATTCTCTCTCAAATGTGAGAAGTTTGCCATGAAGTTGTGTCAGAGTCATTTCATTGAATCCAATAGAGTTTCTTAAGACAATTTCAATTGTATTCCATTTGTCAAGGAGATAAATCTGTGACTTAGAGCAGTATTTGTGTAAGTATGATCAGCAAGCCTTAGCTCGTTGATTAAGCAATTGAATCCCTCAAACTGTTGAGCCATAGATTCCCCTTTGAAATAAGGAATGTCTCATACTACTGATTCAAAATCTCTCTATTGTTCTCCTATACTTCATGTGTGCCACCAAGCTTTTCATTCAAAGCATCCCACAATTCCTTGGCATTCTCACAGTAGAACAATCTAACATAGATTTCATTGGGTAAGGCAATGGCCATTACCCGAATGCCTTAGCATCGAGCTCTAATTTCTAGAAATCTTGTTCAAAATTATTAGCGGGTTTCTTATGAAGATTAACATTTGGTTGTTTAGCACTTGGTATAGAAGAAACATACGGACCATAAACCACAAATCTCCAGCAGCCAAGGTTCTGCTGGGATAAGTGGTGACACATCCTTCGTTGTCATATCTTGAATTCATGGCGAACGGGCATCAGAGGCTTATTTGCCGATCCAATATTTGTGAGGATCATGAGTGATTGACATCTCTTTGATTATATTGAGGAGCGAAATGCCCGGATAGTCCCCGTGGTTTAAACAAATTTCACCTTTAGTTCCTAACTTTTTAAAATTACACCCTTGTTCCCTGTGCTTTGACATGTTGTTAGTCGGATAGTCCTGAAGCGAATGGAGGTTAGTTTTCTCAATTAAGTGGTGTGAAATTACTAAACTACCCTTATTATTTGAATATATAATAATAACTTAAAACATCAAAAGATATATACTTATTATTATTTAATTAATTAAGTGGGCCCAACCATTCTCTTCTTCACTACCCCAACCTACCCCCACCTATCACCCTTTCTTCACCACCTCTGCTTCATAACAACAAATTACTCAACATATCTCTAATTAGTAATTTATCATTACAAAAAGTTACAACAAAAGGTTATAGTAGAAACTTTAGATGTGTATGTCAAAGTGAAAGATGACCTCGAAGATAAAAAGAAGATAACACATGAAAACATGATGATAAATGAAAACATCTCATAATAACCATGTTTCGTTTTGTATTATCGTATACATTGAGGTTTTCATCATCAACAAATCTTGATTTAACATTAAAAACTTTAATTATATCCAAAATAATGGGTGGATACAAATTGGTAACCCCAACACAAGAGCCAAAGTTCGTGTGTTATTTTGTATTCCATTTCAACAAAGATAGCCGATATATGGTTTAACATATCTAAGGGTTGTTTGGTAGCCTCATAATCATTCCACTAAGAGGCTACATCTGAACCAGTTAACATTAAGTGTATTTGGTTCACCAGGACACCTCTAATCAGAAAACACGCATCTTACTCATTAAGTTTCAAAATGACGTTGAATGAAATTTTGACTCATTTGCCCTTTCACCCGTGTCATAACCTTCACTTGACCACTCACACACCACCTCCTCAACCCACCACTACATTGGTATACTCTTTTGGCTCAACACTTACTAACACATAGATTTTTAATTAAACAAGGTCACATGAGATAAATTTTACAATCCTACGTATAATAAGATTGAGATACAATATAAAATCTTATGTTATGTAAAGATCTTAATTCTATATAAAAACTTATGTCACTAAATAGCTATCATAAAATCCTTGGATTCAACTCACACCTTACTATAATTATTTATGTTTATTAAATAAATTTTAACCTTGCATTAACAAGTTCATCAACTTTTAAGACAACATGAAATAAATGCTACTTTACCTATTAACCACCACCACCTATGTTATTGATGGTCTCACTAACTAAATCACAACCAAGTGAATAAGAACAAGCTTAGAAAAACACATTGAAAACTTGACAAAGTGAAAGGATCTTTTTGTAATTTAGTCATTAAACTAATTAAATAAACTCAAATCAATCAACATTCAGATTGTCGTGTCCCCATCTCTACCAGAGCCACACAAGAAATAATCACCCCTCCCTCCCGATCTAACCATTTCAAAACCCTCAATCGGATCCATCAAACTCAACTTATCAAATAACAAGTAAGATCACTCATCCTTTTCATTCACAAATCTTTATGCCTTCGTAATTGATTTCCGTTACGCATCTACACAGCATCCAGATCCGCTTAATTTTACGTTTCTAGGTTATGAAAATTTCTAATTATGTTCCGATTGTTGTTGATTTCATAACGATTGATTGATATCTCTCTTTGATTTTGATTTTACGCTCTCATTATTATTAGATCAATCGGTGAACATGTTTTGGTGTATTAACAATTGAATCGAGTTATTTAGGGTTAGGTATAGTAACGATTTTTTGTATGTTTATGTTTAGATCTCAATTTTGTTTATCATCTGATGGTAGTTAAGTGAATGATCCTGTAATTTGATAGCTATTGGTTGTTGCTTGAGTTTTAAAGTGTGTCTTAATAATGTCTGTTTGATTTGTTTGAGCGATCGGTTGGGCAGAGACCTAGACTCCTAGAGACTTATATGAATAGGCTGTGCGAAGGTTTGGAAATTTAGGAATCTCGTTTCATCGGCTGTTATACGTTGTGTCAAGCATGAGGTTTAAAACTTTGTTTGAAATTTATGATTTCGGTTTTGTTATTTAGGGTTAGGTATGTTTATGATTAGAGCTCAGGTTGGTTTATTATCTGATGGTAGTTAAGTGACTGATCCTGTAATTTGATCGCCGTTGGTTATTGATTGAGGTATAAAGGGTCTGTGTTGATACTGTCTGTTTGATTTGTTTGCTCGATCGGTTGGGCGTAGACCTAGAGACTTATATGAGTAGGCTGTGCGATGGTTCGGGGATTTAGGAATCTTGTTTCGTCAGCTGTTATACATTGTTGTTGAGTATGAGATTTAAAACTTTGTTTAAAAATTTTGGTTTCGATTTTGTAGGTTCTTTGATAGCTGAATATGGGTGCGGAGAAAAACAATGCCAGCATGGAGGAAGGAACACTTGAAATTGGAATGGGTAAGCTTATGTTAGCATGTCGATATGCATGCTTGAATTAGTGTATTTGGTAAAAAGCTGAAGGAAATCAGTATTTTTTTTTGAAAATTGATTGAATACTTGATCTGAAGCTGTTCGATAAGAATGTCATATACTGATATTCTTGGTTTAAAAAAGCGCACCTTAAGTGCAAAGCGCATCTAGGCGCAAACCCCATCGCCTTGTGTGCATAAGGCGCACGATGTACAAGAAGCGCAGCTGAGGCACGCGCTTTTTGTACATGGGGTGTTTCTATACTTCTGAGTGTTGTACAACAGGCTTTTTATGCTGTACATTTATGTTTTTTCATTTTAAAACATATATAAAGCTTAATTATAGCTAAATCATAGGTATTGGATGCTAAACAGGATATATAAAATAAATTATATAATCACTTTGCGCTTTGCGTACGAAAAGCTCACCGCTTTTGCGCTTCGCTTTTTAAAAATCGGTTTTAGACCTCATCGCTTTTGTGCGCTTCCCGCTTTTTTAAACCAAGCTGATATTATATATATAGAGAAAGTGTACTGTACAATTTTGCTTAACGTACGCTGCGTATGCTGGTAAGATATAACATGCGGATATTGAATTTACAACATGCGGATTTGTGTTTGGAGAGGTAAATCCGCATGTGTATATAAAAAAAGAAAGTCCGCATGCTAAAAACAGAAAAAATCGCATGTGGGAAAGTATAAAGAATCTCATGTTAAGAAAAAAAAAAGCCGCATGTTGATAAAAAATAAGTCCGCATGTTTTAAGGAAAAAAACCCGCATGTTGAAACTGCTCAGTGTACGTTAAGCAAAATTGTACGTTAACCAACCCCTATATATATATCAGATAAGATGATTACTCTTATAGTCCAGCAACATGATCTATCTGATTTTTTTCGTTTTTATGGTACCAAAGCCGTATTTAACTTTTTGTGTATCACTGACTCCTGTAATTCGGTGTCATAATCATGAAAAGTTCATGCATGTTGGACTCTAATTCTCACATATGTATGCTTATAGAATCAGTAGCACTCATTAGCGGTATTTCTGGTCAGTTTGTAAATATCAATGATTGTGCCTGATTTCTGAACTCACTAATTAATGTTTATACAGAGTATAGAACTGTCTCTGGAGTTGCTGGGCCACTGGTCATTCTTGATAAAGTGAAGGTTGGTTTCTGTGCTTTTCTTGCGTTCTCTCTCCTTTGTTTTTTTCAGCCATCTATAGATTCATATCTCATACAACGTTCTGTAGTTTGTTTATTTCTAAATGCATTTTATGTAGATGCACATCATTGATAAGTGACATGTGCATGCCTCTATAAACAATGACAGGGACCAAAGTATCAAGAGATTGTCAATATCCGTTTAGGAGACGGAACAACAAGACGTGGTCAGGTTTTGGAAGTTGATGGAGAGAAAGCTGTTGTCCAGGTCTTTGAAGGAACATCTGGAATTGACAATAAATTTACAACTGTGCAATTCACTGGGGAGGTACATAAGTTTCATTTTTTGTTTCTTTATCTTTCATTAAACAAACTCTTTTATTTAAAAACACATTACATCTTATTACTATTTCTTTTGGCTGTATAACCTTTGCGTGAGTTTAAATTCTTCGAAACATATGTTTAAAATTCTTCAGAACATATTTATAATAGTGTAAACAATTCATCTATTTGAAATTGCGAGTATTGTTATACAATTTGATCTGAAGTCTGAACATTCAATTGCATCTGTTTAGATGAACCACATTAACACCTTTCTACTTTCTTATTATATATATATATATATATATATATATTTTGATTTAATGAAAGAATCCATACATATGCAGGTCTTGAAAACTCCAGTTTCTATGGATATGCTGGGGCGCATATTCAATGGCTCTGGGAAGCCAATTGATAATGGCCCTCCGATTTTGCCCGAGGCTTATCTGGATATTTCTGGTAAGGTTTTCTCTTATTTCGTATGAATTATACTCTTCCCTTATTGGATATATTTTAAGTTCATTATGTCTTAATAATGCGTCTTTACAACGTATGAAAGATATTTCGGACTCGGTTTTTCCTAAAGATTATACTTTGTGTATTATTATAATTATTATTATTATTATTATTACTATTATTATTATTATTATTATTTCAGGAAGTTCTATCAATCCTAGTGAGAGAACATACCCTGAAGAAATGATCCAGACTGGTATCTCCACAATCGATGTGATGAATTCAATTGCTAGAGGACAAAAGATTCCTTTATTTTCGGCTGCTGGTCTTCCCCACAATGAGATTGCTGCTCAGATCTGTCGTCAAGCTGGTTTGGTCAAGCGCTTGGAGAAAACCGATAACTTGCTTGAGGTATTGTTTTGTAGTCCTTCATTACTTTTGGTAATTCTAGTAAATGTAAATTGATCTTTGAATAAATTTGTATGTTAAATTGTTAATTAAAAATTGATGCTGAATTGCTTGCTTATGTGTACAGAGTGGTGGAGAAGAGGACAACTTTGCAATTGTTTTTGCAGCTATGGGTGTGAACATGGAAACTGCTCAGTTTTTCAAACGTGATTTCGAGGAAAATGGATCAATGGAGAGAGTGACACTTTTTCTAAACCTTGTAAGTAACTTGTAATTGTTATGATTTGCTCTTATTATCATTAAAATGCTTATCTTTGAACACCATTTTGTAGGCGAATGACCCAACAATCGAACGTATTATTACTCCTCGTATTGCTTTGACCACAGCAGAATATTTAGCATATGAATGTGGGAAACATGTTCTTGTCATCTTAACCGACATGAGCTCTTATGCTGATGCTCTACGTGAGGTAATCATAACTATTGCAGCCTTGCAGGTGATTATATTTTTTCACAATAAGCAACGTTTCTAAACTCTCGTTTCAATGAGTGATTGCAGGTGTCTGCTGCTAGAGAGGAAGTGCCAGGAAGGCGTGGGTATCCCGGTTATATGTATACTGATCTGGCAACAATCTACGAGCGTGCTGGAAGAATTGAAGGCCGAAAGGGCTCTATTACGCAGATTCCAATTTTGACTATGCCCAATGATGGTATCATTTACCCATCGTACTTTTTTTTCTTTTCGTGAACTTATGTACTTTCTGTTACTAATTAGCGTCCAACCTTTATGCATTGATTGATCAGATATCACACATCCCACTCCTGATCTTACGGGTTATATTACTGAAGGACAGATATATATTGACAGGCAGCTCCACAACAGACAGGTTGGATAAAAATGATGGTTGATTGGTCATTTATAATATGTTAAAACACATAAACTGAGAAGTGTTTATATGATGAAACTTGACAGATTTACCCTCCGATCAATGTGCTTCCATCACTATCTCGATTGATGAAGGTAAGCCCCCAGATCTCTAATTGATTTGGATGTAGTTTGTCACTTGCATTTTGTTAGTTGACAGCTAAGAATGCAAATAGAAGGGATTTGGTTTAACTAAGTGTTACAATTGCAGAGTGCTATTGGTGAGGGGATGACTCGCAGAGACCATTCTGATGTCTCCAATCAGGTCAAGATTGTTTGGATTTCATATATCTAATATCTCCACCTACTTCCCTTCAATAATAACTTCATAGTTTACAAGCTTTTTCACTCACGAAATTAATGATTTTTATTGTTGCATGTTCAGCTATACGCAAATTATGCCATTGGTAAAGATGTCCAGGCCATGAAAGCAGTCGTCGGAGAAGAAGCTCTCTCTTCTGAGGATTTGGTCTCTCTCTCTCTCTCTCTCTCTCTCTATAGGATTAGGATTAGGATAAAATGAGAACCACATGGAGATTTGCGAACCAAGAGAACTACTATCAACCAAGCAAGTTTAAAAAAAAAATCTTACTTTTATTAATATGGTACTAGTCTTTACCTAAATTCTTACTTTTATTAACATCTTACCCTCTGCAGATCCTCCCTTAGCTTTGCTATTGGTGGGATTTACTAAGTATGACGATGATGATGATGATAATCCTCTCCTAAATAAAAGAAAATTTTTAAAAATATATGTAGATCGACAAGTTACATACACGTACATCGCAAACTGCATATATATCTACATATGTGTACATTTTCATGCTACATTATGTATATTGCCGATCTACATGTATTGTTTTGGTTTTTATTTTTGCAATAATAACCTTTTAATAAAAAAAAGTTGACAAAATTAAAAAAATTTTACTTGGGTGATAGTGGTTCTCTTTAGTTCTCAAATAACTTGTGCTTCTATCGGGATCCTTACTCTATATGTATGTGTGTGTGTATTTGTGCTTGTGCGTGTGCGTGTGCGTGTGCGTGTGTGTGTGCTACAGTGCTAGTAGTTAAGGCACAAGGGGCTTGCTTGTCGCCTACGGGAAAAAGTAAGACACAATAACAAGTAAACGAAAAGTATGTTATAGGCATAGAATAATATCATACTATTTTACAGATATAATAAAAGATCTACTATTTTTTTTCTTTTGGCCGCACTTAGCGCCTGAGTGAGACTGAAGCGCCTCTTGTGTGCCTTTGCCAACATGTGTGTGTGTGTATGCTTCTCGCCAAAAATCAATAATTTGTAACAAGCAAGGGAAATGGAAGACTTATATTTATATGTTGTTAATGGAACAGCTATACTTGGAATTTTTAGACAAGTTTGAAAGGAAGTTTGTGGCGCAAGGAGCGTACGACACAAGGAACATCTTTCAGTCACTGGACTTGGCTTGGACACTACTGAGGATCTTTCCGCGTGAGCTTCTTCACCGTATTCCAGCCAAAACCCTTGACGCCTTCTATAGCCGTGAAGCGACCAACTGAAAACAACCGACACCTGTTCCTAGTTATTTGTTGAACCTGGCAGGCATGGAATAAAACAAAAAGAGTTATTTTTTTGTGTTTGATTTTGTTGGAAACCTAAGCACCTCGGCTGTTGATTGCTTTTCCATAAGAGGCAGTTAGGTTGTGTAATGTATTGTTTGTTTGTTTAATATTTATTTATTAGCAGACATTTATTATTGTTTTTGCAGACAGTCATCATTCATTCATTGCCTGCATGTTTGGGACCATTTGTTCCTACTGAATGCCAGTTTATTGTTTGATTTATTTTGCAATTTTATTTCTTTATTATGATTTCTACTTTTTGGTAGTTTTTATAGCTGTAACATGTTTTATGGGTTTGTTTGTAGAAAATGTGATTTGTAGGACCTGACCGTATTCGAGCACTGGACATGAACAAAACTGGAAACAGGACATGGTCTCAAATTTGGACTTGTATATCGACTACTGAGCTCTAAAAAGGATTACAGTTCCTGAAAATACTCGATATGAGTGGTTGAACTATTCAGTTCCCAATGGTTTTCAAAAGAGAGATCTGAACTAGCGTTTCTATCAAGTTCGGATTTGTGAAACCGACATAAAAGCAACTTTACATACCTATAATGGACATCGTGAGTACTTGGTCATGCCGTTTGGGTCAACTAACAGTGCTGATGAACGCCATTTTTATATTTATTTTGATCAAATAAAGTTTAGACGACCAATCTACTACTAAGTTGTAGATTTTATTCAGATAACTGGAATTCCTTGAAGTCATGATTCTCACAATCTAACCAGACCCACCGGTTGGACCATGAACCAGGCACACCATCAGTCCGGCTAGGTTGGTGTGGACCATTCTACTTTTAAATAAGTAAAAATGAAAGCTTAAAAGCCAGATAGGGTCATGATGTTGATTTGACGATTGTGGAGGGTTCAAATCCTGCCAAGTAGTAAAGTATCTCGTCTTTATTCAAAAGTTTGAGGATTCAAATCGTAGAAGGTGCAAATATAGGTGATTATTGATTAATACAACTATACAAGTAGATTAGGATTATGAGTCTTTCTTAATAAAGGTTTAATGAAAAGTTGTATGCTACATGTAGAAAGTGTAAAATAATGAACATATACTCATTCATGTATTTTTTAACTTTGCATTATACATGATGTTATTTACTTATGACCCTAGCCTAGTGGTATGATGGTATGATGTAACGCCCTGCTTTTTCATACTTTCCATATTTAGAAGGTCTTGCTTGTATTTCTATTTTTGGAAATCTCGCGTTCTTGTAATCGTTCTTTCTCTGTAATCGTTGTAAAGTCCGAGACTTGGATCATAAATAAAACTCGTATTTTGTTAAATTCATACATGCTCATACATTCAAATTCGTGAAACAATTGATGCTTTTTCGTAATTCTTGGAAACTATGTGCTAAACTTGCAAATACGTGAAACTTGTGCATAAAACGTCTTTTGATCGTAAACGAGACTTAAATACGACATTCATACACTTAATTATACTTGGTTTATGTTCCTCATGCTTAAATTTATCTTAAACTATGTTTTTATGGCGAAAATAGTCCCTAAAAGGCCTTAAAACCCTAATTAGTAAACTTCAGGGCCAAATTGCAAATAATCAAAACTTGGTCTCCAGCTCCCCCCCTGTCACGGCCCGCGTAAACTTACCCTATTCCCTACGCGGCCTGCGAGAAACATGAATCCGAGACCAGCTCATTTCAGCTTACGGAATTGGGCCATTTTGGTGTGTTTGTTGCTTCCAATGTGTGTTTCTTGCATTAAAAACTCACAACCACCAACCCCAACTCTTCCCCTATAAAAACCACACCACTCCAAGTCATTTGCACTTTACAAACCTCCTCACAACTCTCTCAAACACTCAAAATCGTTGCTGCAATCTGAAGTTCGGACATAAGTACTACTCTTCACTAAAGTGAGCATAACTCACTCTTTCTTAACCTTTTGAGCTCATTCTTTTTCCAGAACACTTGGATCGACCTTAGCTTCGATTCCATGGGTATTTCACAGTGAATAAGTCCCTGGAACTCCGGCAAATAGGCTCCAAAGTTCACTGTTTGAATCTGATTTCATTTATCTTTACTAATACTTGTTTAACTTGGGTCAAACTCATCTCAAACCTATGTCCTTATGCTTATAACCACTTCTATGGTTAGTTAAGCTTAAAAACAAGGTTGAGACATTCGAAATCAAAGGTTAAACCTCACATATATTCTGTTTTGTTTAGGTTTTTTAACCCACAAGTGATGTTCAAGCTTCAAGCTTGATGAAGGTGTGATTATGTACTAACTTGGGTTGTCCAACATAAAATCCCCACATTACTTGATGATTTCTCATAGTGTAGTTGTTTGTATTCTTGTATATTTCATAGTTCATGACCCTCCTTATATGTTTTTACATCAAGTGTAGTGGTGAACCATAAGAGGTACCTAAATGGAAGCTTGTTCTTCCCACCTCCTACATGAATTCCATGAAACTTAGAGGTACCTAAATGAAGATTTAATCTTCTACCTCATGCTTGACTATTGGACTTATTAATATATACTACATAATCTATATAATACATAAACTTACTATCCGAATAATCGAATCCTTGATGAAGAACTAGTGTTCATATGTCAAGGTACTAGATTATATCATCCTAGACTTTGATAACTTGTCACGATTCTAATGGAACCTTGTTCCATGAAAACATTTAAACTCCTTAGAGTTTCCTAGTGTCAAGAACAAGTATCATATGTACTAGATGATTATGTTCACATGCTACTTTCATATGTTACATTCCTATGTTTTAAAATTTCGAATCTCGACTCTAAGCATACCATGAACTTTAATCCTTATACATTCGATCTCCTAATCCCTTGCTCGTCAACAATTGGATAATCGGAAAGCATATGCAAATTTTGTGAGTATACTTGACCCATTTTACCGTTTTCACACTTTGAGTGTAACATGTTATTATATACAAAACACACTTACTATGCATATTCTTATGCAAATGTACAACAAACAATCCAATACATGCTTACTATTTGTTATGCTTGATTCGTGTTTCCTGGACCATACTTATGTGATGAACTTGTCATTAGCTTCGTACGAGCCTCCATTTAACATGTATAGCGCTATAGGAGTAACACACCGCCCGTAGACTAGTGGTCATGTTAAATTTCATTCATACTTGCGTAAACAAAGGGTTGACTTGTAAATCGCATGCCGGTTTATACGTTAATCTTGATAACTAGGTTTGCCATGTGGATTGTTCCTTATCATTTTTATACTTATATACTACGCACCAAACTTGTATGCTCGCCAATACTTTTGTATTGAACTACACTTTTAAAACATGTTGCAGGTTTAGCGATGATGTCGGTGATGCATGGAATCTAGTAGGATGCTTAGATACACACTTTAAATTTGTATTCTTATTGTATTGTATTTCGTACTCATGTTGTATTTATTTCAAATCTTTGTAATTGACTCTTTAGAAATGAACTTGAAATTTATTATTTAAATACTTGTCACAAATAACGTTATGAATTTTTTTTGCAATCTATTTCGTCTCACTTCGATGTTTCCGCCATCGGTTGGGGTGTGACATATGATGTTTGCCTCTTACAAAAGTGATGTTTAATTGTGTGTCAATTGAGTGATCGGTATAATAAATGGTGATTTTGGCAAAATGGTGTAAACTCATTTACCATATATTAATCATCAATTTTTCTCTCACTCACTAAACTCCTATTTAATCTTGTACAAACTTGTAATGCACCTCCTAATGCTTTGTAATGTCATCTACTTCACATAGTGCTTTTTCCACACAACTTCATTCACTAGCTTGTAAATTTCATCACTCATTCGTACTCACCATTATTATATTATTATACACATGAGTTAAAAGTGTCGATGAATAGTAAATAATAAAATTTAAATATTTATTTTAATTTTTTAACAATTTTTTTATTTATTATTCAATTTGATTTATTATTAATAATTTGTATCCGTTAACTTAAAAAAATCTAAATCTGCATATATTTCAAAAAAAAACTAAATTTGCATATATTCCAAGTTATCTGCCTGCATGTTGTGACTGTACATTACCATGGGCACTGGATCGGTATCGAGTCGGTTCATTACAATACAGGTCCAATACATGCACTTGATATAGAGATCAACACATGTTTTACATCGATCGAAAACGATAAAAACAAACACTGGAACCGACGCCAATATTGTCCAAATGGTATTGATCGATTCAGATTGTCACGGTATTGGTACCGATATTCATTTATCGTCACAGACAAAGTTGTAGAGATTAAAACTTTTCTAAACCGGAAACCATAAAAATGAATAAATGTACGGGTATTGGTGTTGTTCGGTATGGTAATGGTACAGTGTCAGTTTACCGAAAGAAAAGACACTAAAAATAATTACCAATATTGAAACCAATGTTGTTCGTTCTGTTACAATTCGGTTCACTAAGGTAGCGGCACTAAATCCGTTATCATACAAGAAATCATAAAAATGAATACATACCAATACTGATGTTGGTCGGTGCAATCAAGTATGATAGTGATACGGTGTCTGTTTAACAAAAAAGCAAAAACAATAAAAATAAACATTGGTACCGATACAAATGTCATTCAGTTAGTTTCAGTTCGGTTTGGTACGATAGCGACACATAGGGGTGTAAACGAGCCGGACCGAGCCCGAGCTCGGCTCGTCATGTTTTTTTGAAGCTCGAGCTCGGCTCGGTTCGAGCCTACTTATTTGTGCTCGAGCTCGGCTCGCGAGTAAAAACCCAAAGCTCGAGCTCGGCTTGACTTGGCTCGAGCTATTTTAAGAACAACCTTAGACGAGCTAAAAACTCGGCCCGAGCTCCCTTCAGTATCGCTTAAACGAGCCAAAGCTCGGCTCAAGCTCAGCTCGCCAATGTTATCATCATTATTATTATATTATATATAAAATAAATAAAAATTTTGTCTGGGCTCGTTTAGGCTCGCGAGCCTAAACGAGCTTTGTATTTCAGGCTCGAGCTCGGGCTCGATAACTACACGAGCTCTATTACGCCGACACAATATATGTTTTCAATAAAATTTATATCTCAATGTTGAGTAAAACTAACATGAAATTCAAACCAACCGAACCGATATCAATATCAACTGAACAACATCCGTACGAAAAAATAGATATCAGTCGAATTTTCGCCGCGAAGCGCGGGATAATTTCACTAGTTAATATTAATAATCTTTAAAATTGAGTAACCATTCACTATATAAAGCTATCTTTTTTTTCTTCTAATTCTTATTCTTAAGCTTCTTCTTCTTATTTTTTTTATAACTTTCAAAGTATCATCTTTATAAATTTAATTTTTTACACTTAACGTTGGGGGTTTACTTAAAGGTTTTGATTTTATTTTATAAAGTTAAAAGTACGTTAATTATTCTAATGGTTTGTTTATTATATATTAAGATTAAGATATCATAAAAAAACTAAATATCATTTATTATGGTGTACATATAAGTTATAATTAATATATACACACATATATATTTGTTTATAACATTATTTATTTATATAAAACTATACATAATAAATAAGTAATTGGTTGCGCCACGTGTCATAATTCTATAAGTCTAAGATTTATTTCTGTGCTTCTCTTATTTCACAACTTCTTATTCAGTTTGTTAGACCGTGGGGTATGGTGGGGCGGGGGTTTGGGGCATGGGTTGACACGTGGCTTGGGGGGCTTCGCTGGGCTCACCCACATTGAAGACGGTATGGTGGGGCGTGGCCAGCCCAAACGGCTATTTTATATTTTTAAAACAAAAAATTTAATTTTTTTAATGTTTTTTAAATAAAGAAAATTACATAAAAAAATTCCTAGTGCTTATATTTTTTCTTTATCTCTTCTCTCGTCTCCAACATTAGTTCCAACTTTTCACCTGATAGGTGATCAATGGGCTGAGCTAGAAATTTCATATCATCTCGTCTTTGTTTCAGGGCATCCCTAGCTTCTTTGCTCTTCCGAATTTCGGCCCTTTGTTGTTGGAATACGTTGAATGTATCTAACTTGCTTGCAATGTCATCCAACTGATCACTGTATACTCCCCTACGCGAGCCCGAACTCCCAACTGAAGGCGATGCCGTACCCGATCTTGATTTTTGAGCGCGCCTTTTTGCGGCATCTCTTCCGTATTCAGGCCGGTTTGGCGAATCATCCAAAAAGTCCTCCAACTCTTGATGTCGTGCATCTGATTGGGCTTGGGACGAGGATGTCCTTGACCTTTTGGAAGACGTGTTAGTTTCGCTACCACTGGGGATATTCGTCCACTTGGGATGGAACTTACAAATCTCCCAACAATGCATGAAACGGAAGTCGCTCCCCACATTTGTTTTGAATTTAACCAATGCATTTGTCACAAAGTCGGCTTCGGTTTCATCACTTTTTGGGTTTTGCTTTGCTTTATTTAAAAAAGCACTAAATTTGGTGAGTTGCCCGCTTATCTCGGTCCACTTCGAGGATAAGCTATCGTTCTCACGATAAACCGAATGCTTTACTAATCGCTTCCCACAAATGGCTTCTATGTTGAGAATTTCCTATTTTAATCAAAACAAAATTTAATATATTACAAATTTATATAAAAAAAAACCATAAATATTAAAATAAGGGCTACAAAATATTTAAAAATACCTAAAGTTGGATGTTGAGATTGTTGAAGCCAAGCCCTCGCCAATGCGAGTTCTTCATTAACGACCCATCTTTGTTGTTTTCGTTTGGCGCTTTCAAATGCTTTCTCGGCCTCGGTTTTTTTCTTGTGACTTCTCTTTTTGATGTGTTTGGATGCGGAAGGACCATCGATAGGGGGTTGAGTTTCGGGGACGGTTTCGGTTTGGGAAAGGTTGATGGAGGTTGGTGAAAGGTTGATGGGCGTTTGTGAAAACGGGCCAGGTATAGAATCGTCGGTGTGAGGGAAGTTAGTATACACACGATTCGAGAGATACGATGCGTAACCCGTCACATCGGGCATAGTGGAGTGTATTAAAAATGGACGAGCCATTGGACGATTGGGTGGTGGGCTAGGATTTTCTTGGAATGCCCACGGGTTGTTCGGGTCAAAACCACGATTATGAGGATTCATATTGTAGAATAGAGATGATTATAGAAGAGGTGTAGTGTATTGTAGTTGGATGTGGTAAAAAAAAGAATAGAAGTGTGAGTTTTATAGTGAAAAAATAATTTTTTTTTACACAGTCATTGGCCAACGGCTAGCCCAACGGCTAGTTTGGTTTAGCCATTGAGAGCCCGCCATGTCATATTGATAGACCCGTCCCACGCCCGGTCTTAAACTCCTGCCCCTTGGGCCACGCCCAAACCCAAGCCCACCCGGGGTGGTGGCTTGGGCGTTTTTCAGCCAACCCACGCCCCAACCCCGCCCCATACCCCATAGTCTTAATGTTAATTCAATCATATCGGATTTCAAAATCTTGTTTTTTTTATATTTGGAATAAATGTTTTAGAAAGTAACTTTAGTGGGGTAATTAATCAACTCTCTTCAAATAAATAAACACTTTAATGACAAATTTAATTTGATAGGTAAATCAGCAACTCGCTTAGACCATCCATAATGGTTAATGCCCCTTAAGGGGCATTTTTCTCCACATCAGCATCATAACGCCTCATGTAAAGTGGTTAAGGCCCTGTAATGCCCTTTCACTCATTACGTTTCCATTTTTTCACCTCATTGGACATTATTCTAGACATGTCACTTCCTCTTCAATCTTCATACACCTATAATGCCCATGGGGAATGATGTGGGACATCATCAAACCCCTTCACGCCCCTATATTGCCCATTAAACATAGCCTTAGTAAAGAAAAGAATATGGAATATGGTGGTCCTTCAGGAAAGATGGATTTTTTTGATAAATTTCGTTTGTTGGGGTAATATGAATAGTAAACAAGAAGCAGATATATGTAAATGAATATAACATAGCAATTATTTGTGTCTGATCATGACATTTCGTTTTGTCAAAACCATCTGCCAAAAAACAGCATTGTGCCAAAAATGGCTAGCTACATTTTAAGAAACAACAAACTATACCAACTAAATTGATCAGGTCCCAGACCATCTATCTAAACTGCCTTCGTTTGAACCGGTTTTTTAATTGTAAGTTCGTATAAAACTTTTAAAAATATGATATAGTTCATGAATATTATTAATTATACATATAACTCTTTCCATGATCCAAAACCCTTGAATCCTGTTTTTCATACCTAAACCATGGACGAAGCGTATAATCTCAAACGAGCTAAGCAGGCCAATTTACTTCGATTTAAACTACAAATATGGTCAAATTAATCTATTACCAGTTACCACATAACTTGTAATATGAAGAATTCTTAGATTCTACTTTCTTCAACCACATTTTCAAATCCACAACATCATAATGACGTTCACTACATCCGATCGTCAACACTCGTGGCATAATCATGAAGCTCGAAATCATTTAGCTGCATGTTCGATTTCAGGAAACGTTAAAAATATGCAGTGTTAATCTTTAAAATAGTAGCAAATAAGGTATCCAAAGTATTTCCAAAACTTCTGGAAATTTGATACCAGGGGGTTTCATAAACTGTTGAAACCGAGTGTACGGTCCAAACTGAAGCATGTTAAGCAGTTTGGCTGGTTTGAGAGTCAAATAGTTCGGCTTTGGCAGTTTAACGGTCCAGTCAATGGTTTGGAACTTGTAACCGGGCATTTAACCTTTGTTATTTACCTTTGAAATATGCATCTTTATAATTAAAAACTTGGAATATTGGATTTTAATAATCTCAACTATTCGTCGTTGGCCGCCAACAGTCCCAACTTTAAAAATAACCACTGACAGTCCCAACTATTAACATATTGGCCTCCAATGGACCCTGACTAACAGATTCCTAACGCCGTTAGTCTCCGGTCGCCGGCAAAACGTTTTTAGCCAGAAAAAGGTTCCTATACTAAAGGTCCGATCTAAGGTTACAAAGAAGTTTGGGACGAAAATGTTGAGTTTTCCGGCAAAAAAGTTGAGTTTTCCGGGCAAAAAGAAGTTTTCCGGCGAAAAGGGAGTTTTCCGGTGACCTCAATAATTGGGGCTTTTACTAGAAAAAGGTTCCTAAAGGTCTGTAATAAGGTTACAAAGAGGTTTGGGACGAAAAAGTTGAGTTTTCCAGCCAATAAAGAGTTTTCCGACCAAAAACGTTTTTCCGGCAACCAAAGACTAACAACGTTAGGGTTCTCTTAGTCAGGGTCCATTGGAGGCCAATATGTTAATAGTTGGGACCGCCAGTGGTTATTTTTAAAGTTGAGACTGTTAGCGGCTTGGTTTTAAAAAGCGAGAGGCGCACAAAAGCGACGAGGTCTAAAATGAGGCGAGAAGCGCAAAAGCGGTGGGCTTTTCGTACCCGAGGCGCAAGAAGATTATATAATTTTTTTATATATATCCCATAGGTTTTTAGCATCCCTTATCCAAAATGTAGTTATAACTAAGGTTTATATATGATTTTACGAACATGTACAAGCCAAAAAACCTATTGTCCAACACTTTTATGCATAAAAACAACATAAAAACACCCAAAATACATAAGGCGCGCGCCTCAGACCTCAAAAAACCCCAAAAAATGCGCTTTTCTTGCGCTTTGTGGAAAAAGCGTGCCTCAAGTGCCCTGAGGCGCTGAGGCTTGCGCCTTTTTAAAACCCAGGTTAGCTGCCAACGGCGAATAATTGGGATTATTAAAATCCAATATTCCTAAAAACTTTGAGATATATTAGTGCCTTTGGGAAAAAAATTGGTTCAAACTGCCAAAAGCGAACAGACA
The DNA here is from genome assembly GCA_030545235.1 of Helianthus tuberosus. Lineage (NCBI taxonomy): Eukaryota > Viridiplantae > Streptophyta > Magnoliopsida > Asterales > Asteraceae > Helianthus > Helianthus tuberosus. The sequence continues at coordinate 61,002,324 of CM060377.1, read as the reverse complement.
AATCGCTAAAACCAGCCAGTCACCTGCCCAAATTAGCGGTTTCGGCCCGGATTTTCATCAAACCAGCCCAACCGGAATCTGAACATCATATCTGTAGCTAGACATGTATTCATAAACTAATCCTGTTTTATAAAATACCAAACAAATTTAACTAAATACATGTGACTAAGCATTAATTAATACAGAAAAAAACAGACTACCTTCAATCAAGCTTCAGGATCAACCCTGCAGAATTATACAGGAAAAAATAAAAGGAGGCCAACATCTGATGAAGGCGTACATCCGCCTAAGATTCTTCCTCTTCTGCCACAAAAATATGGTTTTATAAATAAATAAGTGGATGTTTGGATGAACAATATAAAAGTGATCATGTAATATCAAATAATCATGTTAAATAATGAACTGTGACAAAACACCCCTGAATACATGATATTAGACTAAATGATATTTAGTGATAATATAGGGTTGGTTATGTAACATTGTGCTCTAGCACACACCTATTTAACCCTAATTATATTATCTAATACAATCACGACCCTTGGTTTATCTCATGATATCAATGTCAATGTTTTCGAATTTATCTTGTTATATAAATCACTTTCATTACCCGTGATCTTCGGCGGTTTTACGTCTTTCGCTGTTTCATTACTTAGAGACTGCAGAAGGGCCTTTTGTGAAGGTAATTCGGCTATGAAAAGAAGAGTTTGAGCCCAACCAGCATATTTCCCGTATTTTTGTACGAATGCATCAGCCACGTGGCTGCAAAGCTTAGTTGTCAAACGTTTGCCAGCCAGCTCCGGAACCAGATATCTAGTTGCAATCTGCCATCAAAAGATTAGGCAATGAGTCAAAACGGGTACTGACTGAAACATGTCACATTTAGTATGGGCCGGGCCGGCAGGGGCAGATATAGCTTGTAAATAGGGGTAGCCCCCGCTACCCCTTGACGCTCCAGCGGTAGTGTAAATTTTGGAAAAAAATGACGTTTTTTTTTTTTTATTTCTACCCCTTTTTTGAAACGTTGCCCCTATAAGAATTTTCTAGATCCGCCATTGCGGAGCGGGCCTGGGATATCTGCGAACACTTTCTTTTCTTTATGCATAAACAGCTAATGCATAATTGTAATTATAGAAACAATACTATGACAATTTGTTTGCAAATCTATTAGATTTAGGAGGTTGCATGCACAAAATATAAATGTCAGACCAGTTATAACCAGTTTGACCCATTCGACTTGGTTTCATATTAGCTATTTTTTTAATTTGACCCATTTGAAAAAAAAACACAACCCAAATCGACCCATTCATAAGTAATGAATCAAATTTGCCACCTCTAGTTACGAAGTTTCTTCCTTTTCTATACAAAATATACCACTTGAACAGTGACATTAACTGAACCAACTTTCAACTTCGTATCATGACATAAAAGATCTCTAAACTAAAAAAAGTTATTTCTAATGACCACAGAACTACATAGCTGTTAACACCAATCACTCATTTGAACATCATCAAATCATGCTTAAATTTCATACTGTTGGTCAACAATATATTATAAAGTTAGCAATTTCGACCCATTTACTTATGAATGGGTGGATGCGGATGATGATTTGTTCCCTAGTCCTAACTGGTCAAACTAAAAAAGTTAACTAAAAGAGAAACGAGTTGAACACATTGAAATTCCCCAAAAGTGTCTTTTTGAACTCACATGGTAACGTTAGAGGAAGAGGAGGGGGGCTTAAAAGGTGTAGGTCAACCAACCTGCCACATTTTGACTATTTAACCGTCCCGCCTGTTTTGACACTTGGAATGTAAAAAAAGTTATGAGAAGTCTAAGAAGCTGACCTTCCAGACGTGTGTATCAACAGGAACAGCATGATGTTGATCTAGAGAGAACAAAGCTATGCAGGCTGCAACTTTGGGGCCCACGCCAGGTAGACTCGTCAGAGCCTCGATCGCACTTTCGAGATCTAGTTTTCTGAGGGAAGTAAGCCACTCTACACCACCACCAGGTTTTGATTGCAGTACTTCTACGGTGCCTCTAATGTACTTAGCCCTGATCTCGCCATAAATTTGGAAATAAATATCAGACTGTACTTCAAACAAAAATATACGTCGAAATTTAATATGTGTTAATGAGAAAGCCTTTAGTCATTGACTCGTTGTTTTGGTAGATGTGGCAAATTGGGCGGGTTGGGTAACTGGTCGAAACACGCAAAATGGGTGGGTTGTCCAAATTTTATATAATTAGTGTACAATATGTGACCATATCTAAAGCAGTAAATATACATTGAAACTATGAATGAAACGAGTAAAAAAAGTTTATTATTTCATTCAGCAAGCAATAACATGGAATTTACATGATCTTACTCGAAATACAAAATGGAAAAAGGAAATAACTTTATCCTGATTTCTATCTTCATTGTTGGTGGATAAACTTCAATAAGAACTACAAAATTTATGAAAGTTTAAATGCAAAAAGAAACCCTTATAACCAAATCCAATGACAAGCTTGGTTTTAAATTGCGTGATGCGCTCCGATGCGTTTGGTCCAAAAATCTGATGCGTGATGCGTAATGCGTGATGCGAACGCATCACGTATGCGATGCGCTCTTTATAAAAATATACTAAAAAATTATTTATACTAAAACAATCGACATAATAAGATAAGAATTGTGCTTTTTGGTTCAAATCAAGCTTCCTAAAATGTTTCTAGAACCATAAAAAGTGTTTAGGAACCATAATGGTTCAAATCAAGCATGCTAAAATATTAATTATTGAAAAAACCCAACCCATTTCATAAAATCTGGGGAAAAAAACGTAACAAACAATGATGCGTGCATCATGGCGCATTTTGCGAAGGGCGCATCACGCGCAATTGTCGCAATATCACCGCATCATGTAAACGCAACGCATCAGGTGTTGCGATGCGCTCTTACTAGCGCAACGGGCGCATCACGCATTATGCGCGCATTTTAAAACCAAGATGACAAGAGCTTTACAATGATTTATTTTCATATCTAAATCCGACTAATAACATTCAATGGTGTTCAACATTAACGATGAATCAACTTCAACTACAAACATAAAAGTTCCTCCATCAAATCAAACATAAGAACAATCTGCATGATAATCAGAAAACTCATATCTCATGATTTTAAAATAAAACGAGAAGAGAAGGCCATGCATATATACTTTCTGCTTTTTATAGTATTACTCTACAAACACAAAAATCAAACAAATTGCAACACACATGACTACAACAATAGTTAATAACACGTCCAACTTTTGAACGTCGTTACACAAGACATTCTACTTTGTATGCAAGTCATAGGTTTCTATTTTATTAAAGTTCCCAAACTAATACATTTTGAACATCAACATATCTCCATTTCCAACAAAACCAGCAAACTTAACTAATAACAAAAGCATTCACAGAAACAATTTAAACACACATTAATTATCATGTATGCATTCGATAACGGTAAGTAAATACACATATAACAAACAAAAGTCAAACCAACCTGTATCCAAACCCAGCCTTTCTCAGCTCTTCTTCGGAAACTTTCGCCAACCGATCCAAATCCGGAAACTGATAAAACCCAACCCCTTCAACCTCCCCAACATAATTCCCTAACTTAGACACAAAATCCACCATCTGAGTAATCCTCTTAATATTATTATTAGAACTACAAATAAACTGAATCAAACACTCAAGAGGGTCTTGCCTGAGCACTCTAGCCCCACTCAAACACCCTGCCAGCTCAGCAAACCTCGGATCAGAAACCGAAAACTCATCCCACAAATCACCCAAACAAATACCCATGTTGAGAAAATCAAAAAGATCTGATCTTGCAGAATCTTGATCACATTTAGGGGTGTTGTGGAGACAATAAGCAGTTTTGGTTGAATCTTGGAAGAGGGAAACAAGGTGGGGCCCAATAACGCCTGTGTATTGAAAAGGGGCTGTTTGTTTCCATCTGAATGTTTGACCTGTGGGGAATGTGAGGGGTAAGAAGAGCTCTGATTTGGGTAAATTGAGGGGTACCCAATTAGGGGTTTGAGGGGGGTGTGACAGAAGGGGGGGTTTTCTGGGTTTCTTGGAGGTGTAGTATGAGGTTATGGTGGGTTTTGGGTGGTGTGTGGTTGGGGTCACGGTGGTTAACGATGGTGGTGATGGGAGGGGTCGGTGTCTCTTCATCATGTGTGTAAACGGGTGATTGAAGAATTGAGTAAATTTCGAGTGGTGGTTTTCTCCAACATTGACGTATGTATGCTCACAAAAGTTCGAGTCAAATGCAATTTGGGTCTCCGAACAATTTGGCTAGGTCGAGTTCTCAAAAAAATTTTTTTTTTTTTTTTTGCTTCTTGAATCCTGGTATGGTAAAAAGTGCTAACATTTGAGTCCCTTCACCCAACTTCTGTTAGATTGATCCTCATTTGATTTAGGGATGAGCATATGCCACCAAATACCGATTTCATACCGATCCTGATCCCGAAATACCGATACCGAATTTTTTCGGTATCCCATACGGTATCCACTTTTTGGCGTTTTCGGTATCGGTACGGTATCGGTATAATACCGATACCGACCCTCAAAATACCGATACCGTACCGATACCGAACCGACATGTTTCGGTATCGGTACCTAATTTGGGTGAAATTCGGGATCGGTATTAGGCGGTATCGGTATCGGTTCGGTATCGGATACCGCTTTGCTCATCCCTAATTTGATTAGCCGGTTGTTAGTCAACACCCTATACAAAGCCCTAAATCGTCTCAATCTTCATGCAACATTCGATCAACACTCAACATGGCATAAATGTATTGGCGAATTCTTGCAAGAGACGTGTATTGCGATCCTGAAGACTTATATAGTATGTGTTGACACCCTTTGTAAGGCAATTGTGACTGTTGAAAATGAAGACTGTTGAAAGTCATTGTTTTTCCTCTTCAAGCAACCCATTTCAGGACCAAACAGAGCATACTGAAGATGTGGATGAGTCTGACAATGATGAAGATGATGTAGACTATGTTACTGACGTATTGTTAAATTTTAAAGTAGATACGGAAGAATTTAGATCATGTGTTAACATTGACCCAGAAGAAGTCAATGACATAGTTGAGGATGCAAGAAATATAATTGTGTAACGCCCATAATATAAAACGGTCAAAACGACAAACGCAAACATCAACTTTTTTAAAACTTTCATACCATAAATTCAGAATTACCAAAATGCCCTTGTAACCGACTTACAACCAAACACGACCATAGAGTTTTATAACAAAGGTTAATCTGAACTACCAAAACAAGTAACAACTTTAACTTACTTACGAAAAAACATAAACATCTGGTCTAACATTTACAACCAAAAGTGTTTTGACCCATTTGAAAATTGTCACACCCCCAAAATCCACCCGCGGAGTACTACCGCTTGGAGGCGTGACTGACCAGGATCCAGCCACCAATCATATTGAACAAGCATATAAGTAGTTATAAAAACCCAACCAATACAATTGGTGTTCAAACAAAACATAGTTAAGTTGCAAGCGGAAGCATAAGTCTTAATTCATAACATAAGTTTAATTGTTTCAAAGTTTAACATGGCACACAGCCGTCCATGTCCCACAACGATCCTCCTCCATGCAAGCTCCAGTTAGAAACCTAAGGACCTGCAAAGCATGTAGTAACGAGTCAACAACAAGTTGAGTGAGTTCACGATTGGGTGTTCGTTTTAAGTTGTTTCGAAAACAGTGTCCTTTAGCTGGCATCCTGCCGTGGGGGTTACCCCATAGTTGAAAACGTGACTTGTTTATTCCCGGTTACTCTGGCAATCCTGCCGTGGGGGCTACCCCGTGTTAGTTATCTGGCATTTCGGCCGTGGGGGCTACCCCATGTATACACTAGACTCGTTACCATATCGACTGCTGACTGTAGTCATGTTTATGTGCCCTGAACTGTCAATGTCTATCATCATTGACGTGCCAGTAGTCCATTAGTTCACGCCCGTCCTCTGCGGCACGGTGTGAGGTTTGTCAAACCTAAATAGCGCTATCTAACTAATGACCCGCTCGCCATTGGCCCGGCGATTAAGTCGATATAAAAAGGAGGGACTTCGTGATAGAGTTTTGGTCTAGTACGAGTTATCTGTCCGTGAGGACGAGGAATTTCATTCCTGAACCTTTGCTGTCCTACCCAAGGAGGACGAGGAACCCAGTTCCTTAACCCCAATTCCCGACCCCTGGGAATCCCATGCTTTGTAGAGGGTGTGAACTCACCTTGGTTTGCTCGGTAGAAAACACAGAAAAGTCAAACAAGCAACGTTGAGGCTACTCACGTCCTATCATAGTTGTATCATACAATCAGGTTCGTATTCAAGTAGTGCACGTATGGCATACACGTTAATCATGGCAGTTAGCAAGTAATGCATACGAGTCGAACAAACAGTAACATGCCCAGAATTTAAACAAAGTCCAAGGTCCGGCCCAAACACTAAGCCCATAATTAAACAAGTCCAAACAGTGTGTATCCGCGTATTGTCTCGAGTCGCAACTAGGCGTTTGCGACTCGCAACCTGAGTCGCAATCGTGGTTTCGGTTCGTGCTGTTTTGGTTACGAGTCGCAACTGGACTCGCAACCGGGGTTTCGAGTCAAACGGTTTATGTGCTGATTACTTGTGGTTTCGAGTCGCAACCAGGTGTTTGCGACTCGCAACCGGTGTCGCAACTGGGAGATTTCGACTCATCATGCATGGTTTCGAGTCGCAACTAGAGGTCTCGGTTGGACAGGAGCTGATCCGGAACAGTGTACTATCCAATGGGAATTCTATTTCATGAAACAGTTTGTACTACTCTCATAAACATGTTTATTTGTCTAACAAATTACCATTTTGGATCAAACATATCAGAATTCAAATATTCAAGCATGTTCATATGATATTCAACAAGTTCTTCATGTGTTCATCATGTTCATCAAATATTCCTATGAACTTTAACCAAACAAGAATCATAATCAACAACCTATCAACACCAACATGTATCCTATGAGCATTCGGTTCTTAACACAAGAGTATGCAATCCGGTTATATGAATATCATCTATCATACATATGCAAGCCGGTTCTATAAACATCAACAACCAAGGGTTAACCATATTTAATCACAAGATTTCATTACTCAACATACAACATATATAAAAATCAAGACATGTTTAACCGATTATCATCAATATACACATCCGAGAACATGATAAAGCCATAATCATACATTTTTCCACTTACTAGTACATGAAGACAAGCATTAAATCATCAAGCACACAAAATCCTTAAAACATAGCAAGACACTAACCGATTTGGTTCTCTTAGTGTGAGGGTATGAAGAGTGATGAGTGACTTCCGAGTGATGATCTTGAGCTCGGTCCGAGAGTCCTAGTGCCACCGGTTGATCCAAGAATGAAGGAGAGCAATGTTGTGGTTTAGGGTTTTAGTGTGAGAGAGTGGAGAGTGTGTGTTGGAGGAGTATGAGTGTTGTTGCCCAAAAATGACAAGTGTGGCCAACATGAGGATTATATACTAGTTCTAAGTAGTGCACCCTAATGGACTCGGATGAGGTGCACGGCCCAACCGGCCCATATGTTACACTAGTTCACTCGAGACCACATGGTCTCGAGTCGGGTTCGTGTTGCCTCGGTTCATATACATACCCGCATACATACACATAAGCATACACACAACATAACACATAATCATATAAGTTCACATGTATTCATTAAATCATTAAATCAGTTAGTCGCTAAACGTACAAGCACACAACAAAAGGTTCTAAATTTCGAGTTGTCACATCATCCCCAAGTTGAAAGAAATTTCGTCCCGAAATTTGGTAAGCACTCACTGAGGAAGCTAGTTAAGTTGTATGGTTTTCCTGGTTTTCCTGGGGTGTCACATCCACCCCCCGTTGATCTGGAATTTCGTCCCGAAATTCCGTAGCTTCGGCCTCAGTAGTGGGTGTACTGTTTGCGAACAGTTGGGGATACTTTTGTTTCATCTGATCTTCGCGCTCCCAGGTGAACTCTGGGCCGCGACGTGAGTTCCAACGAACTCGAACGAGAGGTATTCTAGTGCTCTTGAGGACCTTAACATCCCGGTCCGTGATTTCGACTGGTTCCTCGACGAATCGTAACTGCTCGTCGATCGTGAGTTCCTTCAAAGGAACTACGTGGGTCTCATCTAACGGACACTTCTTCAGATTCGACACATGAAAAACATTGTGAACTGCACCGAGTTCCGCTGGTAAGTTGAGTCTGTAGGCCACCCTGCCTATTTTCTCAATGACCTCGAAAGGTCCAACGTATCGTGGGTTTAGTTTGCCGCGTTTACCAAAACGAACCACACCCTTCCAGGGTGAAACTTTGAGTAGTACCCGCTCCCCAACCTGGAGCTCAAGTGGTTTCCTGCCCATGTCGGCGTAAACTTTCTGACGTTCACGAGCGGCCGTCATGCGTTTTCGTATCTGAGCGATTTGCTCGGTTGTATCTACCACATATTCTGGGCCAGTGATCTGACTTTCTCCCACCTCTGCCCAGCAAAGAGGAGACCGGCATTTACGTCCGTACAATGCCTCAAACGGAGCAGCTCCAATGCTGGTGTGGTAGCTGTTATTGTACGAGAATTCCACAAGTGGCAGGTGTTTTTCCCAGCGGTTGCCAAAGTCGATTACACATGCACGAAGCATGTCTTCTAAGGTTTGAATAGTGCGCTCGGACTGCCCGTCCGTCTGAGGATGGTACGCCGTGCTCATGTCTAATCGTGAGCCGAAGGATTTGTGCATTGCTTGCCACAGCTCTGAAGTAAATCGTGCATCTCGATCCGAGATGATAGAGGTGGGCACCCCGTGCCTCGAAACAACTTCCTTGAGGTAAATTTCTGCAAGAGTGGAGAACTTATCCGTCTCCTTGATAGCCAGGAAGTGTGCAGATTTTGTGAGTCGATCCACGATCACCCAAATAGTATCGTTCCCGCGCTGGGATCTAGGTAGGCCAGTAACAAAATCCATGGAAATTTGCTCCTATTTCCATTGAGGTATCTCTGGCTGTTGGAGCAGGCCTGATGGTTTCTGGTATTCCGACTTGACTCTCGCACAAGTCAAACACTTGCTGACGTAAGTTGCTATGTGGGCCTTCATGCTAGGCCACCAGTACGTAGTCTTGATGTCGTGGTACATTTTATCCGACCCCGGATGTACCGAGTAGCGAGACTTGTGTGCTTCATCCATCACAAGCTCTCGTAGGTTGCCATAGAGTGGGACCCAAACGCGTCCCGTTACGTAATAAGCACCGTCTTCCTTCTGTTCTAATCGTTGCCTTGATCCGCGTAGGGCTTCAGCCCTGACGTTTTCTGGTTTCAGTGCTTCTATCTGAGCTGCTCGTATCTGGGGAGGGAGACTAGAGTGGATCGTGAGTTGTAAAGCTCGCACGCGCTTAGGCGCAGTGTCCTTCCGACTGAGGGCGTCGGCCACAACATTGGCCTTGCCCGGGTGATACCTAATTGAGCACTCGTAGTCATTTAGTAGTTCGACCCATCGTCGTTGCCGCATATTCAGTTCCATCTGCTTGAAGATATGCTCGAGGCTCCTGTGGTCGGTGTAGATCGCGCACTTGGTACCATACAGGTAATGCCGCCATAACTTAAGCGCAAAGACAACAGCTCCCAGCTCTAAATCGTGCGTAGTGTAGTTCTTTTCATGAACTTTGAGTTGGCGTGAGGCGTAAGCTATAACTTTATCTCGTTGCATCAACACGCAACCAAGACCTTGAATTGATGCGTCGCAGTAAACCACAAAGTCATCTGTGCCTTTCGGCAAGGAAAGGATAGGTGCACTGCATAGTCTATCCTTTAAGTGCTGAAATGCTGTCTCCTGTGCATTCCCCCAACGATAAACAACGCCCTTCTGCGTCAGTGAGGTGAGGGGCTGTGCAATCTTAGAAAAATCCTTTATGAATCTCCGGTAGTATCCCGCCAAACCCAAGAATTGGCGAATTTCCTTTGGTGTACGAGGTGCAGGCCAATTCTTAATCGAGTCTACCTTGGATGGATCAACGTGAATCCCATCCTTGTTTATCACGTGGCCTAGGAAATGGACCTCTCGAAGCCAGAAGTCGCATTTCGAGAACTTTGCGTAAAGCTGTTCTGTTCGAAGGAGTTCCAGAATAAGTCGCAGATGCTGCTCGTGTTCCTCCCGACTCTTGGAATAGATCAGGATGTCGTCGATGAAGACTATAACGAACTTGTCCAGGTAAGGCTTGCACACTCGGTTCATCAAGTCCATGAAAACCGCAGGTGCGTTTGTCATCCCAAAAGGCATGACCAAAAACTCATAGTGCCCGTATCGAGTTCTGAAGGCTGTTTTGGAGACGTCCTCTTCCCGGACTCTCAGCTGGTGATAACCCGATCTCAAATCAATCTTCGAATAGTAGCTCGACCCTTGCAACTGGTCGAACAAGTCGTCGATACGCGGTAGAGGATAACGATTCTTCACCGTCACCTTGTTGAGTTCTCGGTAGTCGATGCACATTCTGAAAGTACCGTCTTTCTTCTTCACAAATAATACTGGAGCTCCCCAGGGCGATGAGCTTGGGCGAATGAAGCCCTTATCTAAGAGTTCTTGTAGTTGCGTGGAGAGTTCCTTCAACTCTGATGGGGCCAAACGATAAGGTGCACGGGCTATGGGTGCAGCTCCAGGAGCTAGTTCGATCTGAAACTCGACTTGACGATGAGGCGGAAGACCAGGTAATTCCTCAGGAAATACCTCTGGATAATCGCGTACAACTGGAAAATCTTCTATCTTCTTCTCTTTTTCTGAGGTGTCAGTAACGAGAGCCAAAATGGCAGTGTGCCCCTTTCGCAAGCACTTTTGGGCCTTAAGGAGAGAAATGACGTTCTCAACGGCACTCCTCTTGTCGCCATGAATCATGAGAGGTTCACCATCGGGACCTGGAATACGGACAACTTTCTCGTTGCAAAGAATCTCTGCTCGGTGTTGGGATAACCAATCCATCCCAATGACAACGTCGAAGCTACCCAAGACAATAGGAATGAGGTCGATAGAGAAGGTCTGGTCAGCGAGAATGAGTTTACAACCCTTGACTACGTGTGTGGCTTCTAAGCTCTTACCATTTGCTAGCTCTACTGTGTGCTTGTTGTTCAAAAGTGTTGGAATACGCTTAAGCATTCGACTAACTTCTAGTGACACGTAGCTAGTATCGGCACCCGAATCAAATAAAACTGAAACATAAAAGTCGTCGAGAAGGAACTTACCCGCCACAACATTGGGGTCGTTCCTTGCTTCACCTTGGCCAATCACAAACATCCGCCCCCTGGCGCCATTGTTGTTGTTCCCATTGTTACCATTCCCCTGATTGTTGTTATTGTTGTTGTTGTTGTTCTGGTTCCTGTTCAGTTGAGGACAGTCTCTCTTGAAGTGGCCCTCAGCTCCACACTGAAAGCACCCTTTGTTATCACCTTGTTGCTGTTGCTGGCGCTGGTTCTGTTGAGCTTGCTGACGATTCTGATTGGCGGGGTATAAGCTCCTGCAATCCTTTGCAGCGTGGCCAGGCTTGTTGCACCGATGACAGTTGCCCCTGGTGCATGGTCCGCTGTGGTGCAGGCTGCAGCGATTGCATTTGGGGTGATTTCCTTTGTATCCGCCACCAGACAATTGCTGATTAGGGCTCTTGTAGTCCTCAGTCTTTCTCTGCTGAGACTGGGACTGAACAGAAGCCGAACCCTTACTCGAAGTTCCATCCCACTTCCGTTTGTTGTCACTAGGGGTACCAGAAGTAGTTGCAGCACCTATGCGTTTTGGTAACTTGTTCTGCTCCACCGCCTGATCCGTGAGACGGTGAGCCAACTGAACGGCTTGCTGGTAGGTGGCGAGGTTCGCTGAAGTCACATGACTTTGGATTTCTGGCACTAAGCCCTGAAGAAACAGTTCGATGCGTTTGATGGGAGGATCCACCATAGTAGGGCACAGAATTGCCAGTTCGTTCGACCTTTTCACATAAGCTTCAATTTCCGACCCCGTCATCTTGAGGTTGAAGAACTCCACTTCCAGTTTGTGAATCTCATCACGACTGCAGTATTCCTCTTTGATCATTTCCTTAAAAGTTTCCCATGGGGTGGCGTTGGCAGCAACCAACCCTAGCATCTGAACTTGAGCGTTCCACCACGTGAGGGCTAAACCCTCGAGAGTACCAGTAGCGTACTTCACCCTGCGCGCCTCAGGGCATTCACACATTTCGAACACAGATTCTAGCTTCTCAAACCAGTGTAGGAGACCTACTGCTCCTTCAGTGCCGCTAAAAGTAGTTGGTCGGCAGTCCATGAAAGTCTTAAAAGTGCACACGGGTGGCTGAACGTGTTGACCTAATGTGAGCGAAAGAAAAGACAGACTTTAACACAAAAGTTGGTTCACGAGAGTAGGATCCTAAAGATCCTAGAATGAGTTCGGACTGCAGGATATACCTCCTGCGTGTGCAGCTGCAAGTGCTGCGGCAACTCGTTCGTTGATCAGAGCCGTCAACTGGGCTTGTGTCATGTTAACGCGTCCAGACATGATCTTCATATCAAGAAGAACGTGAGTGAGAGGGGTTCGCGAAAGTACGACGGTAAAATAGAGTAAGCACACACGTGTTCAAGCAACAGTAGTTATTCTAACCAAGCATACCATGAGCAATGTACTATGTAACTAACAAGTAGGCAATATATACACAGATCATATCACCTAGAACGTCGAGCCTTGCATGTGGAGTGAAGCATCGTTGTGGACCATTGAGCACTGTACAGGTTATAGTCTGGTTTTAACAGAAACGTTTTCCCTTTATTAAAACCAAGTTCTCTATAACCAATGGCTCTGATACCAATCTGTCACACCCCCAAAATCCACCCGCGGAGTACTACCGCTTGGAGGCGTGACTGACCAGGATCCAGCCACCAATCATATTGAACAAGCATATAAGTAGTTATAAAAACCCAACCAATACAATTGGTGTTCAAACAAAACATAGTTAAGTTGCAAGCGGAAGCATAAGTCTTAATTCATAACATAAGTTTAATTGTTTCAAAGTTTAACATGGCACACAGCCGTCCATGTCCCACAACGATCCTCCTCCATGCAAGCTCCAGTTAGAAACCTAAGGACCTGCAAAGCATGTAGTAACGAGTCAACAACAAGTTGAGTGAGTTCACGATTGGGTGTTCGTTTTAAGTTGTTTCGAAAACAGTGTCCTTTAGCTGGCATCCTGCCGTGGGGGTTACCCCATAGTTGAAAACGTGACTTGTTTATTCCCGGTTACTCTGGCAATCCTGCCGTGGGGGCTACCCCATGTTAGTTATCTGGCATTTCGGCCGTGGGGGCTACCCCATGTATACACTAGACTCGTTACCATATCGACTGCTGACTGTAGTCATGTTTATGTGCCCTGAACTGTCAATGTCTATCATCATTGACGTGCCAGTAGTCCATTAGTTCACGCCCGTCCTCTGCGGCACGGTGTGAGGTTTGTCAAACCTAAATAGCGCTATCTAACTAATGACCCGCTCGCCATTGGCCCGGCGATTAAGTCGATATAAAAAGGAGGGACTTCGTGATAGAGTTTTGGTCTAGTACGAGTTATCTGTCCGTGAGGACGAGGAATTTCATTCCTGAACCTTTGCTGTCCTACCCAAGGAGGACGAGGAACCCAGTTCCTTAACCCCAATTCCCGACCCCTGGGAATCCCATGCTTTGTAGAGGGTGTGAACTCACCTTGGTTTGCTCGGTAGAAAACACAGAAAAGTCAAGCAAGCAACGTTGAGGCTACTCACGTCCTATCATAGTTGTATCATACAATCAGGTTCGTATTCAAGTAGTGCACGTATGGCATACACGTTAATCATGGCAGTTAGCAAGTAATGCATACGAGTCGAACAAACAGTAACATGCCCAGAATTTAAACAAAGTCCAAGGTCCGGCCCAAACACTAAGCCCATAATTAAACAAGTCCAAACAGTGTGTATCCGCGTATTGTCTCGAGTCGCAACTAGGCGTTTGCGACTCGCAACCTGAGTCGCAATCGTGGTTTCGGTTCGTGCTGTTTTGGTTACGAGTCGCAACTGGACTCGCAACCGGGGTTTCGAGTCAAACGGTTTATGTGCTGATTACTTGTGGTTTCGAGTCGCAACCAGGTGTTTGCGACTCGCAACCGGTGTCGCAACTGGGAGATTTCGACTCATCATGCATGGTTTCGAGTCGCAACTAGAGGTCTCGGTTGGACAGGAGCTGATCCGGAACAGTGTACTATCCAATGGGAATTCTATTTCATGAAACAGTTTGTACTACTCTCATAAACATGTTTATTTGTCTAACAAATTACCATTTTGGATCAAACATATCAGAATTCAAATATTCAAGCATGTTCATATGATATTCAACAAGTTCTTCATGTGTTCATCATGTTCATCAAATATTCCTATGAACTTTAACCAAACAAGAATCATAATCAACAACCTATCAACACCAACATGTATCCTATGAGCATTCGGTTCTTAACACAAGAGTATGCAATCCGGTTATATGAATATCATCTATCATACATATGCAAGCCGGTTCTATAAACATCAACAACCAAGGGTTAACCATATTTAATCACAAGATTTCATTACTCAACATACAACATATATAAAAATCAAGACATGTTTAACCGATTATCATCAATATACACATCCGAGAACATGATAAAGCCATAATCATACATTTTTCCACTTACTAGTACATGAAGACAAGCATTAAATCATCAAGCACACAAAATCCTTAAAACATAGCAAGACACTAACCGATTTGGTTCTCTTAGTGTGAGGGTATGAAGAGTGATGAGTGACTTCCGAGTGATGATCTTGAGCTCGGTCCGAGAGTCCTAGTGCCACCGGTTGATCCAAGAATGAAGGAGAGCAATGTTGTGGTTTAGGGTTTTAGTGTGAGAGAGTGGAGAGTGTGTGTTGGAGGAGTATGAGTGTTGTTGCCCAAAAATGACAAGTGTGGCCAACATGAGGATTATATACTAGTTCTAAGTAGTGCACCCTAATGGACTCGGATGAGGTGCACGGCCCAACCGGCCCATATGTTACACTAGTTCACTCGAGACCACATGGTCTCGAGTCGGGTTCGTGTTGCCTCGGTTCATATACATACCCGCATACATACACATAAGCATACACACAACATAACACATAATCATATAAGTTCACATGTATTCATTAAATCATTAAATCAGTTAGTCGCTAAACGTACAAGCACACAACAAAAGGTTCTAAATTTCGAGTTGTCACAAAAATAAGCATAAATCGGAAGCGCATAAAGGGCAACGTAGTGTGTTCGACCCAATCTCGCCATCATCAAGGGTGAGATTTACCTATCATTAACAACACAAAAACTTCATTAGTACGAATCTTTAAACATAGGAAATTACATTTTTGCATCCCATCTCAAAATTAAGATTCACTTTGTACCATCTAACCTTTTCATCAAGCAATCCCATTTAAAATGGTCGCTAACATAAAATTCTTATTCCTTATACATTCATTTTGACCCATTTGTAACGGATCATCATATTACCATTCTTATTACATTCCCTTTTGATCCATTCACATCGGATCATCATACTACCATTCTTATTACATTTCATCTTGACCCGTTCACACCGGATCATCATACTACCATTCTTATTACGTTTCATCTTGACCCGTTCACACCGGATCATCATACTACCATTCTTATTACGTTCCATCTTGACCCGTTCATATCGGATCATCATACTACCATTCTTATTATGTTCCATCTTGACCCGTTTACATCGGATCATCATGCATAACGGTTCATTATATGTCACGTTCCATTTATGATGTTCTAACCGTACTTAAAAGACAATCACAATGCAATGAAATAAATACCGTTATCTACATTAAGTTAAAGTGAAGTTCATATGAACTTACCGCGATCTTGCGTTACTTGCGTCTTGGGTTGGCTTGTGCTTTCTTCCTTCTTTGTTCCTATAAGTTACAACTTCTCATATTTAGCTTTCATACAAATCATTTCATATGCATATTTATTTATTCATTATGGTATTAACTAACCAAATACACTTCCATTTTCATCCTAGTACATGGACCTAACAAGTACTTATGGGAAAATACCACTAAATAAATCAAGACATTTCATCGAACACATTGTGTGAGTACCATCAACAAAGCATAATTGTCACACCCCTTTCAGAGGCGGAAGCGCGAGGTGTGATCGTGATTGATTCTCATTGCATACGAATTAGCAAACATTCTATATGATTAAGAATAAACTCCAATTGCCATTCATATATTCAAGTTTCAAAATGTAAGTTAAGTAAAGTGTTTACAACACAATAAAATTTCAAAGGATCAATGATTTATTCCTCATGTCGCCGCAAGGAGGCGTGATATGATGATAAATCCTACAAAAGTGGCATGGAGTAATGACACATGACTTCTAGAAGCAAAGATTCGTAAAGCTTTCCACTAATTACATGAAATACATGTAAGTTTGAAAAATCGTCAGCAAAAGTTGGTGTGAATTCATGCAGTTGTTTTGTAATAAGTTGTGCACTTGTAAAAACATAAGATGTATTTGTATGAAAAACATGGTATGTAGATTGTAGAAATGAGTTATGTAAATAAGATGTATTACGTAAGGAAATCGAGATCGCTAATGTTTTGCAAGGACATTAACATGTGTGATGACATAGGAAGCATCCAAACCTAGGCTATTTTGACTGTGACCCAAAAGCATTCTTCGGCATGGACAATCGCGGGCCAAGAGTGAAGCTGCCAATATCCGCTAGATCTAACCTTTTGGCTTTTGCTCTTTGGTCTAAACTTAGATTAATGGTGCTTACGTATACCCTATTCGTAACATGATCTATTGTGTCATTCCTTAGTTTAACATACCATTTGTACATGTATTTTCCCCAAAGTTTAGAAAACTAGAAAACCTTTAAAAGTGGGGATATGAACTCACAATTTTACGTCTTCGTGCGTCCTAAACTCCACCGGTAATCTTCTTGGTTTGCGACGTAACCTATAAGTGTTCTAAATATGTTAATCACCTAAACTTATGATTTACTATGTACAAGTTGTCCATCTTGTTTTATGTATTTGTTTTGTTTTAAATGCATATGTTCTTGAATTGTTAAGATATATATATTTAGTTTTGTATACTTGTGAGTTGTGTTAACGGATTTAGTTCTTATTGCGGCTTTGTGCCTCGCACGAGTAAGATGTGCATGTTCGAGACATGTGTAGGTCGTGTCTGTTATAGTTAGGTTTCACCCGTTCGTCGCGTTATCGTTAATTTAAGTGGTATTTTCTATTTGTAGTTATATATATATTTTTATTCTAAAAAATATATATACATATATAAAGTTTAGAAATGATATATTTTAAAAATAATATATTTTTAACTTGTCCGCATATATGTATACTTATATCATTGAAACCTAGGCGTTATAGTGTCTAGTTTGTGTGTTTTGTTCGGTTTTAAGTGATTATATGCGTTAAATAAGATAACTACGAGAAATTGTGATTTGTGCAGGTTAATTGCTTAAATCGAGGAAGTTAACATGTTTAGAGTTGAAGTGGAATGTCCGATGTTGGCCAATGTAGCAAACGGAAGTGTTCGGGTGCGTTTCGGGTCGAAATGATGGTTTGGATATGTAAAGAATGCGAAGAAACGAAGTTCAAGGGCCATTCGGTAAATAATTGGAAGATGAAGTGCCTTAGATATGAGAGGAATATGAAAGAAAGAAGTCCAGGGGGTGAAATTGGCATTAAACGAAACTTACATTTGAGTTGTGGCTGGGTTGGTCTTTCACGCAGTGGGTTACGGTTTAATAACCGTAACTTACGGTTGGGTAATATGGAAAACAAAAGTAACAGCAGCCTTGACATGTGGCTTACAGATGGGATTATGGGCTTACATTTGACAAGGAACAACAATACATGGTGAACCGTAACTTACGGTTTGATGACCGTAAGCTATAGCGGGTTATACAAGGCTGCACGTGATGTTTTTGTTTGGTGGACTTAAAGGGTTTAAAACCCTAATTCAAAATACACTTCTTCATCTCCAAATTTGGGCAACAAATAAGAACACTTTTGGCTCTCAAACTCTCATCATCAACATCATCATTCACCAAAATCAATCGAATCGATCATGTCCTCAACCTCATCTCAAGCTTTTGAAGAGTGTTCGTGCGTCGTGAACGGATAAATCTCCCGTGATCATCTCCGGGACTAGGGTTATGTTGGAAACATTGGGTTTACGTTTATTTGTGACTTTTTGGATTAGGAATTGATTAATCATTCGGCTAGTCTTTCTTATTGTTCTTGTTTCGATTAAACAGTTATTTGATTATCGTAAACATTCATTATCATCAATTATTGGTTTTTTCATCAACAATTAGGATTAAATTATAAGTTTTCATTGCTTTTAACCTTTAATCATTGAACTTATCTATGTTTATGAAATCTAGAATTGGTAATTAGTTGGATTACTATTCATTTGCATCAATCCTTCGGTTTCAATCATGGATCATTGCAATCAAATATATTATCCGTTAATTATTTATCAAACAATTTTTATCAAATCATGTCTATGTGATTTCCAACTGGTAGTAATTACGTAACCCAATTTTCTGCATAACCTGAAAACCCGGAGATTGGTCCCTTTCTCATCATTGTTTACCAATACAATTATACATTCGTTTTTCATAATCATTCTCATAAACTGCAAAAAGCAATTAGTTTTAATTTAGATAATCGTAACAAGCAACGAGCTTTCATACTTTCCACTGATTCCCCGTGGATTCGACACCCTACTTGCCCTTTACTAGTAAAAGGTGAATAAGACACTTTTAACTATATTTTTGACCGACCTTAAGACATCGATTAAATCAAGAAAAAGTTAAAAACAACACGAGATCGTCAAAAGAGTTATGCCGATCATCGACGTAAGCCATTGGAATTTCAAGATGGAGACAACGTGCTACTGAAAGTTTTTCCTTAGAAAGGAGTAGTCTGATTCAGTAAGAAAGGAAAGTTAAGCCCGAGGTATGTCGGACCATTTAAAGTTATCCAACAAATAGGACCAGTCGCTTACCAGTTACAACTACCAGAAGAAATGACAGGTATACATGATGTATTTCATGCATGTAATCTAAAGAAATGTTTAGCTGATGAATCTCTAATAATACCTCTACAAGACATAGAGGTAAATGAGAATTTAAAGTTTGTTGAGAAACCTCTGCAATTGAAGATAGGAAAATTAAGAATCTCAAACACAAGAGATTAGTCCTGGTTAAAGTAAAGTGGAATTCGAAAAGAGGACCAGAGTACACGTGGGAATTAGAATCAGAAATGAAACGTAAATACCCTTACCTATTCCAATAAATCTCGAGGACGAGATTTAAAACAAGGTGGGGAGGATGTAACAACCCCCAAATAGGTCCCACAACCATCCGTAATCGAAACTCTAAATACTTATAATGAAACTCGGCATGAAAAATGGAAAATATAATAATTTTTCGACTGTCGCGGGGCGCGACACCCTTACACAATAGTCTCGCAGGTCGCTAGACCCTCATAAGCCGCTTGAGACACGTGTCAGACACGTATTGTCAACATGTGAAGTCTACTAGTTGACTAAGACCAGCTATGCCCTAGATAGGGGGTCTCGCGGGGCGCGATGGGATACCCTTAGGGTATCGCGAGGCGCGACAGACTCCAATTACAGCTATAAATTGAGCACGAAGATAGCTTTCCAAATTGCTCAAAATCTTTTCTTTTCTCTCTCGATACTGCTCAATATTTTACCCACAAAATACCAAGAGTACCAAACCTCTGCTCGTTATCAGAGTAATAACTCGAATCACTGGTACGGTACTTTGTACGATCGATTGAAACTAATCCAACGGATGTTTATCTGCTGCCTGTATACGGCTATACTTTGTCATTCGTTGTGAGTTTTGATCTCATGATTATCGTTAAAGTTGAATTGAATTAATACTCTAATACGTGTGCATTGTGTGTTTAATTAGGAAACCAGGCTTTAAACCAGAAGGATAGTACAAACACCGTAAATTGGCAGAGTGAGTCATTCTTTCTTTTATCAAAATGCTTTCAAAACCCTAAATGTTTTCTAGTTGTATTTACAGTGATTAAGTCTTTGTATTCTTACTTAAATTACTGCTAGTATGTGGGGTTTTGTATACACTACTTGATAAGCTTCACTAGTTGAGAGAATGATCAATAGTGATATGACCACAATCACGGGAACTGCCAAGCGACAAATACTTTTGGGTAATAGTAAGATATAAGCAAATGTAAAAACTCTTAATACTGTAATTATAACACTATGTTTATATAAAACTGAATGAACTTACCAGTATTTTTCACTGATCAAATGTTTTTAAAACGCGTTTCAGATGATTTATTGTGAAGTGAAGAAAAGTGCTATGAAGCACTCCAGCTTAAATAAGTGGCTATGTAAATCTGAATAAAACGTGTTTTTGTAAATCAATGATTTTCCCCGTGAAAATCATTTATGTAAATACGAGTTTTACCCCACAAGTTATGAAATGAAAATTTGATGTTTTGAAACTCTGATAATTTTATTGACACCCGGTCCTGAAAGGTTTTCCGCTGCGATAATTCAATAAAAACCGGTACCACTCGTGTCTGCGCACGGCTCCAGCCCGGGGTAGGGTCGGGGGCCGTGACAACGAGTATCATATATCACCCTTGATATAATCCAATGATTTAAACAAATTTATTATTTTATATAGTGTGAGGTTCGCTGGAGACACTAAAAAAAATAAGAAACCGGGAAACAATACATTTAACATGTTAAATATATCATAAAAATCATTTTAAAATGCTAAAAAAATTCAACTTTTCAGAGCTTTTGCATAAAGATTAGTAGAAACCATCCCAATAACAAAAACTCATGTTTGTAATTTTTTTTACCCTTTTTAACTGTTTTTAACGATTTTTTTGTTTAGTTTTTTATTTTTTTTATCAAAAAGGTTTCTACATGTATTTATATGCAAAAGTTTCGTTTTTTTTTTGAAAAAAGTTAATTCATAACATATTAAATTGAATTTTTATCATTTATTTTAACATGTTAAATTCATTGTTCCTCAATTCTCCACTTTTTTAGTGTTTCCTATTGAATCTAACCCTCGGTGTGTGTGTGTGTGTGTATATATATATATATATATATATAGGTAAAGTGTAGGATACAAATCTCGTAATCCTACATTACGTACGCGACAGTAGTGGCCGTACACGTGTCCTGATTCGTTTTTATTTGATAAGGTTAAATCAGACAATGAATTCAATCATCTGAGGGCAAATCCGTCTCTTCATTCAATCAGCGAGAAGTTCGTTACACTAATATCCCGATAATTATCATTCGAATCAGTTTCAATTTTTTCATAATTCTCAATTGCATTTTTCGTTCTTCATCGTTAGGGTTTCATTCAATTGTTTTTTTCGATGGATCCACAGCGCAGCACTGGACGAACAGATGTTGATTTTGAAGAAACTCGACCGATCGGTGATCATGCTCAATTATCTGCATATCAGAGAGTTTCGATTGAGGATGTTTTAAATCTGCAACCTGCAAATCCAAATCCAAATGCAAGTACAAGTGCTGTAAATGATGAGACGAATGGTAATTATGTTAATGCTGATCTTTAAATTGATCGTATACTTGTTTTTGTTTAATTGTAGCAATGATTTTGCATTGTTAAAGCTGTTTTTGAAGTTTGATTGTTGAGTATATTTTGATTTGAAAGCTACATGTATAAGTTCGCATGTTACGAGTTTTGAAATTCGCACGTGATGTTTATTCTGTTACGAATTTTCGCATGTTTTGATATAATAAATCGCATGTGTAAAACATATTCACCAGAATCATCATTTCGCATGTTATGGCTCATACAATTCGCACGTGTTATTTTGTGGTAGGATGAAATTAGGCATTTATTAATATATCGCATGTAAGGAGTATGATAATTCGCATGTGTTTTTTTTATTTGATTTATGTAGATGAAAGGATTTACACTCCGGAGGTTGAAGCATCAGCTACACCAGTGGTTGGAATGCAATTTACCTCTATTGAACAAGCATATGCGTTTTACAAATCATATGCTAAGTTAGGTGGTTTTTCTACTCGGAAGGGTGGTGAAGTACATAGTGGTGGTATAACCAAAACGAAGTATTTTGTTTGTTCTAAAGAGGGTCATAAGGCAGTGTGTATTGAAGATCGTTATTCGAAGTCAAAAAAGCCATACAAATCAAGGAACAGGGGGACCATTAGAACTGGATACAAAGCTCATCTTATGATTTGCACGGTAGATGGTAGATTATATACAGTAAAGAGATTTGTTGATGGCCATAATCATAAGTTTGTATGTCCACATGATATTCATATGCTGCCAGCTTACAGACAATTGTCAGATGTCCCGGAGGAGATGGTATGGGAACTAGGCACTTTAAACCTTGGTCCTGTCAAAGCTTTCCATATAATGAGGAAACGTTATAGTGGTTTCGAGAACGTTGGTACCACGGTTGATGATTGCAAAGATTTTAGGAATCGAATTAACAGCTATATAGGAGAATATGACGCTGACATGGTGATTAATAGGATGACCTATAAAAAACAGTATTTAGCTGATTATTCGTTTGAATATTCTGTTGATGATGACAAACGGTTAACTAGTTTGTTTTGGGCTGATGGGTTATGCAAGCTTAACTTTATGGAGTTTGGGGATGTGATATCGTTCGATGCAACTTTCAAGACAAACAGGTAAGTGTTTCAAGACAAACATGTTTTTTATTTATTTTCGCATGTTATATGATTTCCTAAACTTGAAATTTCGCATGTGTAGACATTGAAGAGTTGGTGTTGAATATATCGCACTTTATTCTGTGTATTTTCGCATGTGATATCTGTCCATTTCGCATGTTTCAATGTGTATTTCGCATGTGTTTGTTCAGGTACAAGATGGTGTTTGTTCCGTTCACTGGCATTGACAACCATTGTCGAAATGTAACCCTTGGAGCTGGGTTGTTGTCATCAGAGAGCATTGAATCCTATAAATGGCTTCTGAATTCATTCGTAAAGTCATTTGGTCGGCAACCAAAGGTTGTAGTGACGGACCAAGACCCTGCTATGAAACAGGCTATTGAGGTGGTTTTTCCTACCAGCAGACACCGATTGTGCATGTGGCACATAATAAAAAAAGTGGCTGATAAGGTATAGCATGCTATATTGTCTTTCGTTAGCGTTTTTTTATAATATAGATTTTGTTATATGCTGACATAAAAAGCATTTATCGGTATAGGTTGGACACGAGTTGTGCAATAACGATGAGTTTAAAAGGAGGATGTGCGACATTGTATGGACTAATTCCATTGAGCCTGAAGAATTCGAGAGGCAGTGGAAGTTGGTGATGATTGAGTTTCACTGAAAACAAATGGATTGATGATATGTTTTCGATGAGAAACATGTGGATTCCGGCTTTTTACCGGCATGAGCCCATGTCTGGTCTCATGCGAACAACTTCGAGATCAGAGAGCGAGAATCATTTTTTTTGCCAGGTGTCAAATTCACAACTCACTCTTGTAGAGTTTATGAATCATTTTGACGGTGCAATGGATGTCCAAAGGTTCAATCATAGAAAGAATGATCATATTTCAAGATATACTGAGCCTGCTGATTGGAGCGAAACTACATTGGAAAAAGATGATGCTAAGATATACACCAGGTCTATATTCTTTGATCAGCAAATAGAGATTCATGGAACAATTTTCGAATGTCTGCCGATGGACACCAAAATCGAGGGTCCACAGATCAGGATATTGATGAAAGACTTTAAAGCCCATGGGGATGGTTTATTAGAGGTATTATAGCATATATATTTCAAACATGCGATTTTGATGTACGTATGCGATTTTAAATTTATACAATTAAATGATTTTTAGACATGCGAAATTGTTAATTTACACATGCGATTTTAGTTTTTAATATATATTTTTTCTTTTGGTTTTCTTAGGTGTGGTTCAAGAATCTTGAAAATGATGTAACTGCACAGTGTAGCTGTTTGCGTTTTGAGCAGTATGGGCTGCTATGTAAACACATCTATTTTCTTTTCAAGATGTTTGGTGTTAAAGAAATACCAAACAAATATGTTATGAAGATATGGACAAAGGATGTGGTGCCGAATGAATTAAATGTGAAGTACAATTTAAGGGTGCATGACAAGGATGTGCAACACAAGGCTAAACGGATTGCTCGTGAAATCATCCACACAGGGGAGTATTTGGTTAGCAATTTGATTTCCGACCTTGATCAACTTGTTTTAGTGAGGGATCAAATGATGCAGCTTAAAGAGAGAGTTGATCAGAGTCGTATAACCAAGCAACTTGATCCAAAATTTGACCGATTTTCCAAGTTGATTGGTTATCAACAACCAGTAACTAATACTCCTCATACTGTCCGTGTGCCGGCTGGTATAAGAAACAAAGGTCATGGCTCGCATAAAAGGATTAAATCCAAGAAGGAACAAATGATCAGCCGCAAAGGAAAAAGGTCTAGGACATGTAGTGTATGCAATGTAAAAGGTCATGACATTCGGACTTGCGAGATACTGAAAGGCAAACAACAAGGCAAACAGAAAAAGAAGAAGATGAAGGGCGTCCAGATTGAAAAAGATCCCAGAGACAAAGACAACGAGGTAGAAGACGATGAAGAGGAATATGAGTTTGAAGATTACAGTAGTGATGATGGATCTGAAGAAGAAGATCAGTGGGAGGAGGTTTCAGAAGATGATGAGGAATATTAGTTTTTTAAATGTAAATGCGATTTTATACAAAACACATGCGATTTTATATTCATTTGTTTATATCATTTTTTCATGCGATTTTAGTATATAAACATGCGATTTTATATGCATCAGTTTATAATCAGTCTTACATGCGATTTCACTTTTAGTACATGCGATTTTGAGTTATCTTGTTTTTTTGTGACAAAGATGTCTATATCATTCATGCAATTTTATATTATAATTAAGCATAAGATGTGTTCAAAACATGTACCCAAAATATAGAATAGTTGTTATTGTCTAACACAACTACAACCATAAAACGATTAAACAGAGAATTTAGTTACTTGAAGCAAAGATTTTGTCACGTTCAGCAGAGCTGAACTCCATCTTCTCCTTCACAGTGTTTAAAGCATCTTTCAGGAAAGAGAAGGCTAAGTCATCAGCTCGAGATTGCTCCTTTATGTGATTCAAAGTTGTGTCTCTGAAGCTTGATTGTGGTTCTTCAAGTAGCCTCTCCCACATCTCTTGATTTTTCTTGATTTCTTCAAGAATTTTCCCCTGCACATCAAGAATCAAATGAGAAGAGGTGACATCGGTGCTTATTTCTGTCAACGTGCGAGTTGACAATAGCTCTTTTATTGCAATGTTTTTTTATTTTTTCTGAATCTTCAGACGCCATTTTTTGTGGGTGTGTTGTGTGTGTTTTTGTGTTCTATGTCTTAATATGGAAGGTAGTTACTTGGGTATTTTATATTAAAATAGTAAATTTATTATGTAGGTAGGGTGGTAAGTTCAGTAGTATTTATTGTAAAATTGATCATTACATGTCAAATTACAGTCACATCGGTAATAAATTAAGTTTTTTTTTATATAAAATAGTTAATTTTTATTTATTTTAGTTATTAATTCGTAATTTTTTAGGACAAAGTAATTTGAAAGTATTAGCAGCATTTTATTCAAAATCGCATTTGATTCTAAAACGAATTCGCAAACTTTAAGAAATCTCAAAGATAATTAAATTTTTTTGAAATCGCATGCGCAAAAGCATGAATTCACAAACTATAAGAAATTTCAAAGATTATTAATTTTTTTTTGAAATCGCATGTGTAAAATCATGAATTCGCACATCATAAGACATCTTGAACATATTAACTTTTTTTTGTAATCGCATATAATGTTATATGATTTCGCAAACTTTACAAAAAACATAACCTTTCTTTTTGTCTGAAATGTTTTTCGCACGTTTGATATGTATGTCACAACCCCCGACCCCTATCCCGGGAGCGGGCGGCCGTGAGCCAGTTACAGTGGTATCGGTGTTGATTAATTTGGCAGCGGAAATTTTCATCAGGACCGTAGTTAGGAAATATTTTTATCAGAGTTAAACACCAAAATCTTTAAATTAAACAAATGGGATAAAACCCAAATTTTTCTGAGAATACATTTATAATAAATGAGTGGGACAAATTCCGACTTTTATTTGTAACATATTTTGTATGGATAAATCGTAATTATTAAAAACAAATTTTCCTTTTTATTTAGATAACTTTTATAGCCACTTTTCTAAGTATGCAGTGCTCTCCAGCTGGCTTTTATTGGCTTCACACTAAGTTACCTGAAACAATTGTTTAAAATATTTTATCAGCAAGAAATACTGGTGAGTGAATCTCAGTTTAATCAAAACATGTTTTATTATTTCACAGTATTGAGAGCTATCACATTGTTTCTATCTATACAGTTAATCATTCAGTACTTGCCACTCGACCGAATCTGTGGCTATGGTCATATCACACATTGGCTAACCCATTGTCCAATTGTGAAGATTATCAAGTAATGTATACAGAACCCCATAATACCGGCAGTAATTGAAGAATTACAAAGACTCAATCACTGCTAATCACATTGTAAAATATTTAAGGTTTTGTAAAAACAGTTTGCAAAAAGGAGATTACTCACAAAAAGGTTTACATAAAAAGAGGATTACTCACATTGCTGTCTTAGGGTTTTCCTTTAAGATTTCCTGGTGATTATCTATTAATTACACAAATGCACACGCGCTAGTATAATAACCCAATATTTACATTAGTAATACCCTCCCCGAGACGGCATTCCAACGACTACGTCGGGCAGAACCTTGACAGCCATTACGGAACCCAGGATCAATCGGGCAACGTATCTAATACGTAACCGGGGGTTAAAATACTTACAACGAGGCAGAGCTTCGTTAATTAGGGGGTATTATGCCCTACTATAGTGCCTACTATTCAGAAATGAGATAGAGAATTAGTGTTTGAGCGATTTGAAATGAAATGCCGAAGGTCTCTATTTATAGTGCCTGATCTGGCCTCGCTCGCGCCCCACGAAGGAATCAGCAGGGGTTTACGTGGCTCGCGAGGGCTCCTGAGGCGGTAACGAGTTGCTGAGTCACCCCGGTTGTTGACGCGTGTCCTGCCACGTGGCGGCTCTGGGTTACGCCGCTTGTCCCTTCGCTCGCGTCCCGCGAAGAATCACAAGCAGTCTATCGCGCCCCGCGACAGACTTAAATTATTGTTTTTATTTGTTATTTAATGAGGTAAAGGGGTTTCGGGGCCGGTTTTCACATATGGGGTATATTTTAGGATATTTGGGGGTGTCTAAAATATTTTAAGGAGGGTTATTCTATCCTGGGTATAACTTCTGAACCATTTAATAAAATAACTAATGTGTTCGTATTAAGTATAGTAACCCAATTTATTTATTTCCCTACGTCACGAGACAGAACCCCAACGAAGTTAGTCGGGCAGAGCCTTGACATTCGTTACGTGGCCCTACATCAATCGGACAGGGTATCAGTTAAAAGGGGTTAAAATACTTAAAACGGGGCAGGGCTTTATAGTATTATAAATGAAATACTACAAAAATAGATGTGTATATATATATATATATATAGGGTTGGGTTATATGGAAAACCCCATCTTTTTGACAAAACCCTGAAAACCCATTCTCATCCATTGATTGTCTTTCATCCAAGAAGATCTATGGCTCTCCTACTTTGTGTGTATATTAGATTTAAATATAATCAAAGAAGGGCATTTCTGGTAGAAACAAAAAGACTTTTTGGCATTGGAAATGACAAAGCCCAGTTGTGTCATCATCTCTCTCCTCTTTCTTCTAGTCAGATCTTTCAAAAACACTATTATCTCTCTCCTCTTTCTTCATCATGTGAAAGAGAAAAGCTTCATGGTCTTCAATGGTGATCCTTCAATGGTGGTCTGGTGCATGCTTGTGTATTTGGCAATGGCTACAACCAGCTATTCCGCTGAACCAAAATACAGACGACTTGGGTCAGATTCATGTTCAGGTTCGGTTCTAATTTAGTTCGGGATTCACTCTAGATTTATTTTAGGTCAGCTGGGAGCAGATAATGAAGGCGTAGAACAGAGCTGATGGCAGCGCCGGCCGCCAGAACTCCAACCAGTAGACGAAGCAGCAACAGCACCTACACACACCCGTTCCTTCACAACTTTTCGGTCGGTACATGATTGTCTTTGAATTCCCTACATCCTTGTAATTTTTAGTTGAGTTCGAATTGCTGTTTGTTTGATTGATTTTAGGATGTGTATCTTGTTTCCTTACATTTCGTGAATCTTGGATATGGGTATATGTATATGTATATATATATATATATACACACACACACATATATATATATATACACACACATATACCCATATCCAAGATTATATATATATATATATAGCTGTGAACTGTTTGGATGGATTATGCTTGAAAAATGTTGATTGTTAACTATATAGGGATTTTACAGAAATAATGATATACGGTTACCGATTTGTTTGTTTATGTATACATAAGGTCTGAAAAATTATTGAAACTGTTGGAATAATTGTTACAGAAATAATGATATACGGTTGACGATTTTGTTGGTTTGGTTGCTGTTTGGGCTTTTGATCTGAACAGTAAGTGTTTTTTTGTTGGGTTGTTTGATTTACAGAAACAGACCCATAACATGTGTTAAGCACATGTTAGAATGATATATAACGTGTGTTGATTTACAGAAACAGATCCATAAAGATATTCAATTGACAAGCTGGATGGATGTAGGGGACGTTAATGCGGGGACATTGAATAAGTCAAATCTTTTAGGAAAGAACTCTTCGTTCATTTATAACATGTGTTAGTGGTTCATGCTGTAACAGAACACCATGATGTAACCTGACATGTGTTCATGTATAACATGTGTTAAGCCCCTGATAAAATGATATATAACGTGTGTTAACCTTTGTTAATTTAAAAAAAAAAAACAAGTAATAACTATTTTATTTTTATTGATGTTTAAAATATCCGATAATGTGGATACCGAGCGTAATACTTGTACAAGTATTACATGTACAAGTTAGTATGTAACGTGTAATATTAAACGAGCCATTTATGGTAACACATCTACCGGTAATTTTGGAATATATAATATGAAACGGGTTATTTGTTGTGCACATTTTGGAATATATAACATGTGTTAAGCCTCTGTTATAATCTTTTTGTAAGTTTAACTTTAGGGCCTTAACACTGATGTACATGTAGTTACATTTGTGTTAATAAGTTTAACTTTAGGGCCTTAACACTGATGTACTTGTTTTGTTCATAGGTGAATGGATGTCTATGTTCAAAATAAAGATGGTTATCAAGACGCAAAGCGTAGCAAGATTTTTTTAACCTTTATGATAGTTTTTGGATCATCTTTATATATTTAAGTTTGTATAAACATTTTTGTTACCTTTAAGTGTAACAACTCTCATCAAAAAGTACTATTTAGTATTTTAATTATCTGATTAGGAAACCTTAATTGAGAAACCCAAGTGATTCTGCACAAACCCTAAAATTTTCAGAACAATCGAAATCAGGATCAGGGCCCCTAAAACTCAGGGGGGGGGGGGGGGGGGGGTAAACCCTACTCGGTAAAATCCACACAGTTTGCTGTAAAAAATTAGAAATTACACGAAACCAACTCAGCCAAGCTACTGGGACACGAAACAAACCTAGGGTAGACTAGGGCCTGTCGCGCCACGCGACAGGAACAGGAGAACCCCTCGCGTTGCGCGAGGGGGACGATTTTTCAAATATAAATAGGTTGCAGTGGGACTTGAATTCTGGACTTACAACGTCGAAAGAATTCGCACTATACACTAAGATACAAACTGAATACTCTAAATTACACCCCCGGGTCTCGAAATTCTGGCGCAAAACAGGGTATTAGCACGATCGCTGCTACGATTCATTTTCCGACCGATCAATGTACTCAACGGGTGTTTAAGTGCTGCCCACATTAGGGTGATGCTTTGTTATTAGTCGTTAATTCGACAGATGTTAAGCATAGCACTTTGTCACTCGTTGTGATGGTTGATCTCGTGAGTTATCGTAAATGCTGTATTGATTACTAACCCAATTTTGTGTGCATTGTTATCTAAATTAGGTTAACCAGGCTAATTCATAGACTAGACTCTGTCCGTATTAAATCAGCAATGTGAGTCATTCTCTTTTTATCAAATCTATTTACAAAAGCATGTTTATTTTCAAAGGTTATAATTACAGTGATTAAGTTTATGTAATCACCAAGTTACATCCGGTATGTGGGGTTTTGTATACATTACTTGATAATCGTCACCATTGGGGCAGCCAATTGGGGGATATGACCATAGTCACAGATTCGGTCGAGTGACAAATACCGTGGGTAGTTGGTTTGATATCAGAAACATTGTAATCGCTCTTAATACTGTAAATTATAACAAATGTGTCATTTTAGTAAATAGAATGATTCACTCAGTATTTCCCGCTGACAAAACCTTTTTCAAACATGTTTCAGGTGATCTGTTGTAATTCAGGAAAAGTGCTGGGGAGCATTTCAAGCTTAAGATAGTGGCTCATTATAAAATAAAGAAATATGTTTTGTAATATAAAGATTTCTCCGTAAAATAGTAGTATTGTAAATTACAGGAGTTTTATCCCAATTTGTGAAATAAAATAATCGGGAAAAATTTTAGCTTTAAAACGATCCTGATGATAAACTTCCGCTGTTAAACTCAATTAAATAAATACCACGGGATTTCTGTCCCGTGGCTCCTGAAACGGGTCAAACCTGGTCGGGGGCCGTGAGAGAAAAAGGTGGTATCAGAGCCACTGAGTTAAGCTAATTAAGTATTTAGAAATACTTAATTTTTTTCCTGATTACTATTATGTGATTATGTGTGTTATTAACTGATTATTTGTTAGTTACAGTATGGGTAAGCAAAAGCTGCCAAGCATCTATCTTAAATTAGATAGATCATCCAATGAGAAGGGAAGTTCATCCTGAACCAAATCCTCGAATCAGGCTGAAATTCCTGAAGAAGGAATATTTGTGCGAAAGGCACAATACGAGGAATCACTTTCTCCTAGAAAGAGGGATATGATTATTAAGAAAAGTAAAGAGAAAATCCGAGAAAAGAAGATTAAACGGGAAACCCAGGAATTAATTGATAAATCACCTTGGGAAGATAAGCTAGATGAGAAATGGGCAAATTTATATATGCTAGCCACAGTAGCAGAAAATATAAATCTTTAAATATTTTAAAGTTTTAGCACCTTACCTTACAATCTAGAAACCCTGTGCAATAAATAAAATTTCAAACCCTAAGTGTGTTTTCCAGTTATCTTTGTAATAAATTAGTACACAGTATGTAATAAATTAAAAGGTTATTTATGAATTTTAACTTAGTATTTTATGCATTTTGCATATATGCTACATCAGCATGAGTGGGATATCTGAAGCCTTTCAGAACCTTAATCTTTACCCGGTGAATATCGAAGTTTCCAAAGAATTTACTGGATACTTTCCTGATATAGAACAACCTGTAGAATTCAATGCTCCACCCTTGAAAAAGCCAAAACCCAAGAAAAGAAGGAAATACGTTTGGGGGAGTCGTATACGTAGGAAAAAGCCAGCTACAAAACTTCCCAAAATAAACAATCCTTTGAAAAAGGGAAAAGAAATTATAACCGGAGAAAGTTCTAAACAACAGGAAATGGAAACTGAAGACAAGGAAGAGGTTAAGGAGATAGGAATGCAGATGGAGGAAGGTACTAAAGAAATAGTAATGTAAGTTGGGCAAGGCTCTAGACCAGCCCAAATAGAAATCGGAGAGAGCTCCAATCAAAACCAGGGAAGGACCTTTCAAGATGAGATAGATTTTCTATTGGCAAGCTGTGAAACTATTCAGCCTGTCAATACTAATATTTTTACCTATCCTGTAGAAAACCAACTCTCTATGAATTTTGAACCAGCAATCCCAGAACCCATAGTTCACTCCCAACCTTTAGAAATGGACGAATGGTGGACCAATGATTGGCAATTTCAAAATATTGTCAACGATCCTTATTCCTTTTTTCCACAAGTCGATCCAGAACCCCTACCTAATCCACCAATGAGTAACGAAAATATGGCTGAACTTCGCCATTTTGGTGAAGAGTTGATGGATGCGGGAAATAGAATCAGGGAAATAGGGGGACAAATTGCCTGGAAATATGATGAAAGGGAGCTTCGTTTTTAGGACGACAAGTGACGAGAGATAGTAGGATGGTAAAACTGTGGTTGTGTAATAGTAAAAGTAATAGTAAAATCAGTCTGTAAAATAACTACGAATAAAACTCTGTAAGATATTGGTGTGTAATGATGCATACTATCAAATATATAAAATATAATCGAGAAATCGATAGTTTTGCCTATACGTGTGTTGAAAATTGTTTGATTGTTTTTATGTATAATTGTTATTTATCAGATACTAATAAAAATTATATATATATTATCAGATGGCAAACATTGATAATGAACCAGTAAATGAGGTTAATCAGTCTGAGCAACATCCAGGAGATCAATATATGACTCGGCAAGATATCGAAAACATTGTTGCTCAAGGGATAGCCAATGCTATTCCAGCATTCGTTGCTGCTATAAAGAATCCAATCGAACCGCAACAAATTGTCCCTAGTAAACATATTACTGAAGATAACTTCAGTAATAGTGTAAACGGAGGCAATAATCATGTAGATCATAATAGGGAACCACATCAAGCTCCATTACCCAAGAAAATGAAAACTGCAACGCCTGGTTGCACTTTCAAAGAATTCCTTGCTTGTAAACCCACTGAATTTGCAGGCAATGAAGGAGCAACTGCATCACTGCGTTGGTTAGAGAAAATCGAAGCAGTCATTGCAATAAGTAAATGTGGTAAAGATGATCAGGTCATGTACGCATCAAATCTCTTCAAAGAAGGAGCACTCGAATGCTGGAACACTGTGTTACAATCAAAAGGAAGAGTAATAGCTTATGCTATGACTTAGGAAGAATTTAAGGGTTTTGTGGAAAGAAAATTATGTCCCGAGTATGAAAAGGAACAGATGACGAATAAGTTTCTAAATCATCGGATGATGGGTGTAGATTGTCGCGGTTATACCTCGACATTCTTTGAATATACTAGAGTGGTACCAACACTGGCTTCGCCAGAACCGGTACTCATTTCTCGCTACATTTGGGGATTGATTAGTGAAATTCGCAATATCGTTAAAGCTGCGAGACCACGCACTATTGACGATGCTGTGGAATTAGCTAATACCCTAACCGATGAACTGGTACGCACAAGAGATGAAGATAGGAAAAAGGAACTAGCTCAGAAAATTACCCAAGGATTTCGTGTGGGTAATAATAACAGCTTCAAGAGAAAAGGAACAGGGCAATCTCCAGCTCCGTCATTCTGCAGGAAATGCAAAAAGAAACATTATGGAAGATGCGATATCACTTGCAATTTTTGCAAAACTGTAGGACATCGTGAAGAAAACTGCAAAAAGAAAACCGTAATCTGTTTTAACTGTGGAGAAGCGGGGCATTATAAAACAGAATGTCCTAAATTGATCAAACCAGTAGATAACAAACCCAAGGCGACCGAAGGAGCTACTAAGAAGAATGTCAGAGCATTCCAGCTAACCACTCAAGAAGCTGAACTTATCCCAGATGTAATAGCTGGTACGTTCTTAGTTCACAACGTGTACGCAAAAGTATTATTTGACTCTGGTGCAAACCAAAGTTTTATAAATACTTTATTTTGCCAAGCTCTTAAGTTACCTTTAACCAACATTAGACAGATTTTTACAGTCGAAACCGCAGATGGGAATTCAGTTAAAATAGATCAGGTTTTGCAAAAAGTAGAAATAGAACTTTCAGGTCATAAATTTTCTGCAAACTTATTACCTATGAAATTAGCTGAATTCGATGTTGTATTAGGAATGGATTGGTTAATAGCCAACCATGCTCGAATTCTTTGTGATCAGAATTCCATAGAAATTCAAGCACCTACTGGAAAAGTAATCATGATTACAGGAGATAAACCACGTAAACCCATGAAGTTCATATCGGTAATGAAAGTTGCTAGTTATGAACGAAAGCAAGGAATAGTATATATGATTTCAGTAATCATTAGTACTAAGGGAAAAGAACTCAAGGAAATTCCTGTAGTCTCAGAATACCCAGATGTATTCCCAGAAGAGTTACCTGGATTACCACCAGATAGGGAAGTAGAATTTAGGATTCATCTAATACCTGGAACTACACCGATAGCCAAGGCACCTTATCGGTTAGCTCCTACCGAAATGTTAGAACTAAAGAAACAAGTAGATGAATTACTAAGTAAAGGATTCATACAACCTAGCTCATCCCCGTGGGGAGCGCCAATGTTGTTTGTTAAGAAAAAGGATGGTTCGATGAGAATGTGTATTGATTATAGAGAATTGAATAAGGTTACAATTAAGAATCGATACCCATTACCTAGGATTGATGATCTTTTTGATCAACTTCAAGGAGCTAGATATTTTTCTAAGATAGATTTACGCTCTGGATATCATCAATTGAAGGTACAAGAAGAAGACATACCTAAGACTGCTTTCAGAACTAGGTATGGTCATTACGAGTTTACAGTCATGCCCTTCGGGTTAACAAATGCACCTGCAGCATTCATGGACATGATGAATAGGATCTGTAAACCGTACTTGGATAAATTTGTAATTGTCTTCATAGACGATATACTTATTTATTCCAAAAGTCAGGACGAACATTGTCAGCACTTGCATGCACTCTTAACTTTGTTAAGAAAAGAAAAGCTGTACGCCAAATTCTCGAAATGCGAATTTTGGCTAAAGGAAGTGCAATTTTTAGGACATATGGTAAATCATGAAGGTATTCATGTAGATCCTGCTAAGATAGAAGCAATTACCAATTGGAAGGTTCCACAATCCGCAATGGAAATTAGAAGTTTTATAGGATTAGCTGGATATTATAGACGGTTTATTAAGGATTTTTCCAAGATAGCTGTACCATTAACTAAGCTAACCTGTAAAGCCACTAAGTTTGAATGGGGACCCAAACAAGAAGAAGCTTTTAGAATCTTGAAACAGAAACTAACCCATGCTCCAATCTTAGCCTTACCAGAAGGAACTGAAGATTTTGAAGTATATTGTGATGCTTGAAAATTAGGATTTGGATGTGTGCTTATGCAACGCAAGAAAGTAATTGCGTACGCATCAAGACAATTGAAAAAGCACGAAGAAAACTATACGACTCATGATTTAGAATTAGGAGCCATAATTTTTGCCCTTAAAATTTGGAGACATTATCTGTACGGAAGTAAGTTTACTATCTATATAGATCATAAGAGTTTAAGATATATATTTGGGCAAAAAGAGTTAAACATGAGGCAAAGGAGATGGATGGAAATCTTAAGCGACTACGACTGTGATATTCAATATCATGAAGGAAAAGCAAATGTAGTTGCAGATGCTTTAAGTCGTAAGTATCATGAAAACAACGACGAGTTCGTGCTCTCAGATTAAATTTACAAGTAGATTTAATGGAGCAATTAAAATATGTTCAAAAGACAGCAATAGAAGACGTTGCTGAAGGAATGAAAGGACGAATCAAAGAATTAGAGCAAGGAGCAGATGTAATTTGGAGATTCCACAAAAGTAGAATTTGGGTACCTAAGCAGGGAGACTTAAGACCTAAGATTTTAGAAGAAGCTCATAAATCTAGGTATACTATGCATCCAGGAAACAATAAGATGTACCAAGATTTAAGAAAGAACTTTTGGTGGATAGGAATGAAAAAGGACATAGCAAGATATGTTTCTAAATGTCTTACTTGTTCACAAGTTAAAGCAGAACATCAGAAACCTTCAGGATTACTACAACAATTAGAAATGCCAGTATGGAAATGGGAACTTATAACAATGGATTTTGTTACTAAGTTACCCAAAACCAGAAAAGGTAATGATGCGATTTGGGTAATTGTGGATCGATTAACCAAATCTGCTCACTTTTTACCAATAAAAGAAACCTTTAGCATGGAAAGACTGGCTAAATTGTATGTAGATGAAGTTGTATCCTTACATGGAGTTCCACTCTCCATTATTTCAGATAGGGATAGTCGTTTTACTTCCCATTTCTGGAAAAGTTTCCAGCAAGCTATGGGAACTCGATTAAATTTGAGCACTGCATATCATCCCCAAACAGACGGACAAAGTGAAAGGACAATCCAAACTCTAGAAGACATGCTCCGAGCATGTGTAATAGATTTTGGTGGAAGTTGGGATGATCATTTACCATTAATTGAATTCTCCTATAATAATAGTTATCATTCAAGCATTGAAACTGCCCCATTTGAAGCATTATATGGAAGAAAATGCAGAACTCCAGTTTGTTGGGCAGAAATAGGAGAAAACCAATTATCAGGTCCTGAAATTGTGCAAGAAACGACTGATAAGATTACTCAAATCAAGGAAAGGCTGAAGACGGCTCGAGATCGCCAGAAAAGTTATGCAGACAATAGATGCAAGCCTTTAGAATTCCAAGTTGGAGACAAAGTACTATTGAAAGTTTCTCCTTGGAAAGGAGTAGTTAGATTTGGGAAGAAAGGAAAGCTAAGTCCAAGGTACGTAGGACCATTTTCAGTGATCCAACGTATAGGACCAGTTGCTTATCGTTTAAAACTACCAGAAGAATTAGCAGGAGTACATGATGTATTTCATGTATCCAATCTTAAGAAATGCTTATCAGATGAATCACTGGTAGTACCTCTTCGAGATATAGAGGTAAATGAAAAACTAAAATTTGTTGAGAAACCTCTTCAAATTGAGGATCGAAAGATCAAGTTTTTTTAAACATAAACGACTAGTTCTAGTCAAAGTCAGATGGGATTCAAAGAGAGGAGCTGAGTACACTTGGGAGCTGGAATCAGAAATGAAGCGAAAGTATCCTCACTTATTCCAGTAAATCTCGAGGACGATATTTTTATTAAGGTGGGGAGAATGTAACAACTCTCATCAAAAAGTACTATTTAGTATTTTAATTATCTGATTAGGAAACCTTAATTGAGAAACCCAAGTGATTCTGCACAAACCCTAAAATTTTCAGAACAATCGGAATCAGGATCAGGGCCCCTAAAACTCAGGGGGGGGGGGGGGTAAACCCTACTCGGTAAAATCCACACAGTTTGCTGTCAAAAATTAGAAATTACACGAAACCAACTCAGCCAAGCTACTGGGACACGAAGCAAACCTAGGGTAGACTAGGGCCTGTCGCGCCACGCGACAGGAACAGAAGAACCCCTCGCGTGGCGCGAGGGGGACGATTTTTCAAATATAAATAGGTTGCAGTGGGACTTGAATTCTGGACTTACAACGTCGAAAGAATTCGCACTATACACTGAGATACAAACTGAATACTCTAAATTACACCCCCGGGTCTCGAAATTCTAGCGCAAAACAGGGTATTAGCACGATCGCTGCTACGATTCATTTTCCGATCGATCAATGTACTCAACGGGTGTTTAAGTGCTGCCCACATTAGGGTGATGCTTTGTCATTAGTCGTTAATTCAACAGATGTTAAGCATAGCACTTTGTCACTCGTTGTGATGGTTGATCTCGTGAGTTAATGTAAATGCTGTATTGATTACTAACCCAGTTTTGTGTGCATTGTTATCTAAATTAGGTTAACCAGGCTAATTCATAGACTAGACTCTGTCCGTATTAAATCAGCAATGTGAGTCATTCTCTTTTTATCAAATCTATTTACAAAAGCATGTTTATTTTCAAAGGTTATAATTACAGTGATTAAGTTTATGTAATCACCAAGTTACAGCCGGTATGTGGGGTTTTGTATACATTACTTGATAATCGTCACCATTGGGGCAGCCAATTGGGGGATATGACCATAGTCACAGATTCGGTCGAGTGACAAATACCGTGGGTAGTTGGTTTGATATCAGAAACATTGTAATCGCTCTTAATACTGTAAATTATAACAAATGTGTCATTTTAGTAAATAGAATGATTCACTCAGTATTTCCCGCTGACAAAACCTTTTTCAAACATGTTTCAGGTGATCTGTTGTAATTCAGGAAAAGTCCTGGGGAGCATTTCAAGCTTAAGATAGTGGCTCATTATAAAATAAAGAAATATGTTTTGTAATATAAAGATTTCTCCGTAAAATAGTAGTATTGTAAATTACATGAGTTTTATCCCAATTTGTGAAATAAAATAATCGGGAAAAATTTTAGCTTTAAAACGATCCTGATGATAAACTTCCGCTGTTAAACTCAATTAAATAAATACCACGGGATTTCTGTCCCGTGGCTCCTGAAACGGGTCAAACCGGGTCGGGGGCCGTGACATTAAGTATGATTGTAATGCGTGAAATTACTAAAACACCATGATGTGTATATACTGATCTAACATGTGTTACAATTTGTCTGTTCGGAACATGTAATTGCTTAACATGTGACAAAGGGTGAAAACAGTCGACAGGGGCGATGAGTTTAATGGTGAGCTTAGTTAATATCGTAATCTTGTTGTAACCCCACTTGTATACATATGATAACATGTAAGCATCCATTATAACCCGACTTGTTGGACCGTGTCGTGACCCTAAACGATCAGTTAAGGCAGTTCACCATCACGTATAAAGGCGGAATCAGAATACGTAATGTAACAACAGCTGTTCCTTTCAATATCTTCTTTATTTATGCTTTCTGAAATGAATTTGACAGAGTTTGGTTACCTAGCACATGAACAGGTCTCGCTCCAATGTACATGAATGAATACACATGACAGGTATTTATAGTATGCATGATTTCGCTTATATGGCAGCCGTATAAGCGAAACCTCTAAGTTGACACAAAAGCGAAACCTACATGACACAAAAGCGGACCTGTCTTTGACATATAAGCGGAACCTTATCTTGTCACATGAGCGGAATCTCTTAGACCATATGATCGGAATCATGACTGACACATATGAATTCCATTTTGAACTTTTTGTCTCTTGTGAAATGTATCAATTCTGTTTCATTCACTTGCACTTGTTGTTGTCATGATGTAAGCAATTAGATCACTTGGATGATGTCATCATCAAGAATGATGACATCATTCTTGTTCCGAACCGCAACGAACCAAAGACTCGATCTAAGACGAAGTTGACAGATGAATGCACTAACAGACTCCCCCTCAGATGTTGACGAGTCTTAAGTGTCGAGTCTTCTCAGTCTTCAGTCTTTATCAGCTTCAGGCTCCCCCTTTCATCAAGCTTCCGTGCTTTGGGATCGACACCTAGCTTTCTAGCTACAAGCTCCTCCTAACTTTCAGCTTGTCTTCAGACTTAGTCTTTTCTTTAACTCTGTCCTTTCATCATAAGCACTCTATCTTCACAGGTTTCAGGATCTTGTCCTCCTGACTCTAACTTCTTTCTTCCCTTTGAATGTTGATCCAGACTCCCCCTTTCACAAACTCCCCCTCTCGATATGCTAGAATCTGAGAAATCTGGTTCAAGCGTTAACAATTAGCTTCCATTTGGGAATAATGAAGTTTACAACCTGTTAACCTGCACATCCTCTACCTCAACATAAGTTTCACAAATTTATAACAATTGAATTTAGTAAACTTACTGGTAAACATCATTAACACAATCAATCATACTAGTTACATCAAGTTCAAATGAATGATCTTGATAAACTAACCACACAGTCTTTTAAAAACATTTGTATATGACATTCAAAGTTTTCAACATATTCTCCCAATCCAATTCATCATGTTTAGCACTTGGAATTTTGAATATCAGCTCTTCAACATCAGTTGTCGAAAATCTTTTTGAATTTTTCAAAACTTTATGCTAAAACACACTAAAATCTTTTTGGATTTTGAATTTAAAGAAATGCAGTAAACAAATATGTACAAACAATATTTTTGTGGGTTTGTGTAAGAGGATCATATCAGTTTATGAGACAAATCACTAGCACCGTTAAGCTACATTTCATATTCAGACTTAAACAATTCACCTCGATTGTCGATATACTGATCCATCTTAAATTCCCACACAAATTTCAATTTACTCAGGATACGATTTAGATGAATTAAGAACTTAGATCATTCATGTGTCCCACCTCTTGAATATACTCCCGTATCCAGAATCCCAATAATCAGTCTTACAGGTGAGAATACTACAATGATATCTGTATATAATTTAGGTATGCGAGGGCCGAGGGATCTCAGGTCGATACTTCCGTATACGCAGAGAGATATCAGCTTCGAATTTTCGGTGTGTCCCCTTTAGAGGATCTTTTTGCTTACAACAGCAACATTTATCAATTTTATTGTTTCAGCATGCTGAGGGTTTAATGCTGTGTTTCAAGCATTGCAGCAAGTATTATCCAGGGACTAGGTCAGAACTACCGTTCAGCAGAAGTCCCGGAATAATACCCCAGACATCATTGAGTATAAAGACCTAGTATATCAGATTAAGAGACCTTTCAAACGAGATTTCAGGGGTTACCTATATATCCAAGTAGTGTTCCCCACGAATTCACAAGTTTGAATTTAGGTTTATATCCCGAATAAATCTACTAAATGTGTGAAAACCTATCGACACATCATCAGTGAGACTGTTTAACTCATTTAAACTTTTCAAATCTTTAGCATGCTGTGAAAGTCCACTGATTTACTATCAATTCCTCTTTTATACACCAAAACTCATTTTTGCTTTTTCAATGTTTTTGAAATTTTCAAATTTTCAAATTTTTTAAAATTTTTCTCCCCCTAAAATCAAAATATGTTTCAATTTTGATTTTCTGAGAAAATTTGAAAACAAACTATACAAGAAACGTGACAAACTGATATCAAATCACTTCAATTCGCCATTCACTCGGCTTAACAATCAGAACTCCCCCTGACAACAAACTATTTTCCCATTTAGATTTCAAAACACTTAAGTTTGTTTTAATCAAATGGTTTTTCCGGAAAATTAGTTTTTTGTGTCATTTCACAAATTCAGGGTTTCATCACATTGTTCTCTTTCAACCATTTTAAAGATTTAACAATTCAAGATTCTATCAACACAAACACTAGTAGAAAATCAAGTACAACTTAATGTCCCTGATTTACCACACGTAAGTCGAAATATCACAGTTACCAACCTGTGAATTTCTCAAGAATGATGCCGATACCTGCTTCACACTTACCAACCTGGAAGCTCCGGCAAGTCAGATTTTTCTATTTGAAAAGTTTCACCCAAGCCTGACTATCTTTGGGTGATTTAGAATTCTTGTTCAACAATGGTGGAAAATTTTCATCATCCATTGCTAAACCTGAATTCTCAGATTTTACCTCAACAATAGGCTCTTCTGGCTTTGATGAACCAGAATCATTGCCTCCACATGGCTTGTCTGACTTTAATGAGCCAGATTCATCGCCGACAACTTTCTTTTTCTCCCTTTTCTCTTTTGTCCTCAGATTTGCATCTGAAGAATTCAATTTACTTGGCTTTGCAGTCGAGTGAATTAATTCATCAGAACTTTTATTCAAACTGTGCTTTGAACCCGAAGACAAAATTTTCTCGAGATACTCTCTCGCCTTCTTCCTTTTCTTTCGCAGTCTATCTTTCTGCCCCTATGAAAGTTTAACTTTCTTTTCTTGAATTGTCTGATCCTGAACTTTAGGTTTTAGAACCTTCTGTTCATGGAGCTTGACGTTGACTGGCTTCTTTGCC
This sequence comes from Helianthus tuberosus, assembly GCA_030545235.1. Taxonomy (NCBI): domain Eukaryota; kingdom Viridiplantae; phylum Streptophyta; class Magnoliopsida; order Asterales; family Asteraceae; genus Helianthus; species Helianthus tuberosus. The sequence continues at coordinate 60,960,273 of CM060377.1, read as the reverse complement.
ATTCTTTGAGATTCAACCCTCGATCTTCCCATCGATTTCCTCGAGCAATCTCTGGCAATATGTCCTCTGATATGACAATTATAACATCTTCTTGTTTCATAACTCCAATTCTGGCAGTTAACAGCAATGTGTCCTCTCACACCACAAGTGTAGCACACTCTGTTATCGTACCATTCACCACTTTTACACCATATACTTAGATCATAACATTGTCTGGCTTTGTGGTAATCATCACTCTTCTTGAAAACTGATTTTGGCTTTGAAGCACTGTGGTCAAACCTGCACCACTTATTTCCAACATTTTGTGAGTTTTCATTTTTAGATTTTTGTGATTTTTGATAATGATTGGATGACTTATCTGATGAGCTTTTATTTTCATTTTTAGGATTTTTCAAATTTTTATCTTTTTGTTTCTGTTCTACAATCTTCTTAACAGGTTTTTGCTTAGAGCATTCACCTATTTCAGTAGACTGCAAAACAGTATTTTTAAATTTTTCTTGTAAATCTAAAAATATTTTTCTTTTCTTTTCTTTTTCATCATCAGATATTTCATCACAATCTTCAATTTTGACTTTGTCAAAATTTGTGACATTGTCACTTATTGGAACAGAATTGATCGGTTTTGGACACTCATATGGTGCCGAAGTCACAAAACCTTTCAATTTAACTTCAAGCTCTTTGATTTTCATCCGAGCTTTTTCAGCTTCTTTTTCAAGCTGAATGATTTTAGCAAGATGAGAATTGATTTCAATTTGTTTTTGAAGATTATCTTTACCAAAAATATCTCTCTCATCTTCTAAAATCTTTATTTGATTTTGAAAATCTTTTTCAATTTTTAATTTTTCATTTTCAACAACATTTTCTTTTTCTTTAAAATTTTTAATTTCCAATGTCAAACTGTCCAAACCACTCAATAGTTTGACATTTTCTGACATCAACTTTTCACAATTTTCTCTCATTTCAAGAATCTGTTTACTATCAGATTCCTTTTCATCCTTCAAGCTTTTAATTTCCAATGTTAAACTTTCTACATTCTTCAGAAGTTTGACATTGTCTGTTTCTGATTTTTCGCATTTCGAGCATTTTCCATTCATCTTTCCATCATCAACTTCTTTCTTTGTTTCCATCTTGTATGTTCCTTGTAAATCACCTCAGATCGCCTGCAAACAAACCAACAAACAATCACTTAGTAAAATTTTCGAAGGTTTTAACACACACTGACACTGAAGCGAAATCAGTCAGATTGACTGATAAGTGAAATCACTTAAAGTGACACAAAAGCGAAATCTAATTTGACTGTTGAAGCGAAATCAGATCTTGTCTCTTGGAGCGAAATCACTTATGACACATAAGCGAAATTAGACTTTGTCCTTATGAGCGAAATAACAAAGTTCGTATGAGCGAAATCACCACTCGTCCGTATGAGCGAAATCACCACTCGTCCGTATGAGCGAAATCAGCAGTTGTCCGAATGAGCGAAATTAGATTGATTAACCTTCGATGTACACTAAAGCGGAATCACAATTTTACTCATTTTACGCTGAATTTTAATCTGAAACTTTCAAGGATTGTAATACACTTAATTCCGATCACAATGATATGATTATCGTTCAATTTTGACCACAAAATCTTTCCAGATCTGAAGATGAAGTTCCTGTTCGAAAACAAATCGAGATTTTGATAAAATTGATTGAGTTTTAGTATGTTTTAAGATCTGATATTGTTAAGGATTGATTAACAACTTGTTTCGCTCAATATACTTGACTTTCAGCTCATTTTGTCCGTAGGAACTTGTTTAAACCGAAAATATAAAAAAGAAATTGAGTAGAAAGATGATAAAAGTGTCGAATCAGCTGATGTAGTATGAACTTCTCGTCCTGAAGCTCTGATACCACTTGTTGGACCGTGTCGTGACCCTAAACGATCAGTTAAGGCAGTTCATCATCACGTATAAAGGCGGAATCAGAATACGTAACGTAACAACAGCTGTTCCTTTCAATATCTTCTTTATTTATGCTTTCTGAAATGAATTTGACAGAGTTTGGTTACCTAGCACATGAACAGGTCTCGCTCCAATGTACATGAATGAATACACATGACAGGTATTTATAGTATGCATGATTTCGCTTATATGGCAGCCGTATAAGCGAAACCTCTAAGTTGACACAAAAGCGAAACCTACATGACACAAAAGCGGACTTGTCTTTGACATATAAGCGGAACCTTATCTTGTCACATGAGCGGAATCTCTTAGACCATATGATCGGAATCATGACTGACACATATGAATTCCATTTTGAACTTTTTGTCTCTTGTGAAATGTATCAATTCTGTTTCATTCACTTGCACTTGTTATTCTCATGATGTAAGCAATTAGATCACTTGGATGATGTCATCATCAAGAATGATGACATCATTCTTGTTCCGAACCGCAACGAACCAAAGACTCAATCTAAGACGAAGTTGACAGATGAATGCACTAACACGACTTGTATTCATGTATATATGAAAGTGGTTTGCAAAACACCATGATGTGCATATACTGATCGTAACACGTGTACAAGTTAATATGGAACATACAAGTTAATATTGTAACACCGTATACCTGGGATAACATGTGTTAAGCCTCTGTTATAATCTTGGTTTAACCCAACATGGTGTCATGTATAAGCTAGTGGTTTCTAAAACACCATGATTTGTATATACATACTGTAACATGTGTTACGCGCCTGACATGTATAACGTGTGTTAAGCCTCTATTATAACGTGTGTTAAGACTTCCAGAATGGATGCAAAAACTCCAATAGTAACTTAATAACAACATAGTATACCTGATATAACGTGTGTTAAGCCTTTTTTATAACGTGTGTTAAGACTTCCAGAATGTGTTAAGTCCATACCGTTTTAACATCATGTACTAGACAAAACAATAAGAGTCTCACATTACATATTACTAGTAAACGAAAATACATAGCACTAAGAAAATGGTGGAGCTTCCTTTGACAGTCCGCCTTAGCTTTTCAGCGGCTACCTTTGCTGCCTTAGCTTTTCAGCGGCTACCCTTGCTTTATTGTTTGGGTCGGTCTTGAAACGGTTTGTAAACATGTGGGTGTGCGCCAGGGAAGTTATAAAAATGTGTTTTCATGTCACACGTAACACGTGTTACGTTGTACATGGGTTTCATGTCACATGTAACACATGCATGTCTGAGAAGTTCAAACTATAACACGTGTTAGTTGTGTTGTGCTGTAACATAAACATGGTCATGATCCTTGGGCATCTGATCGACGATTGACGAAACCAACGGTCCCGAGAATTGGATCTTATTTCCCTTGTATCCATCCCTGTCCTAATAACAAAAAGATAAGATAACCGTTAAGTCGTTAACCAGACATAAATATTGACACATTCATAGCCAGAAAATCTTTTTTCTCAAATAACATCATAAAAACAGTTACTATTCAGATCAAAAGCCCCAAACAAAGCAACCAAACCAACAAAAAATAGTTACTATTCAGATCAAAATCCCAAACAAGCAACCAAACCAAGCATAACTTTTTAACACAAAAATAAAAACCTGCAAATTACATAAACATTTACCCCTTTTAAGAACCATTTTAACAAAAAAAAAATCATGTTTCATCTCTAAAACAGCCATTACGCAAAAACCTATTAACAACCAGGGTTTATGAATAATTTTTTATTTTTTAAGTGTAAAAAATGGAGCCAGACGTTGAATATCATCTTATAAAGTCCATACCTATATCATTTTTAAATTCAATATTTTATTGGTTCAATATTTAAGTGTAAATAATAGAACCGTAAATTATAATCATCTTTCAAAAGTTCATACCTACATGCTTAAGTTATCAACTAACATAAACTCCACAAAATCAGAAAAATCCATACGAAATACCTAGAATCAAACATATATGAAAACATATGTTGCATAAAACTAAAAGAGTGTAAAAAACTCACAAATATCAAGAACTGAAACAACATATACAAATCATATTTTATATAAACTAAAAAAGTGTAAAAAACTCACAAATATCCAGATCTGTAACAACATTATGAAACATGTGGACAAACGAGATCTAAGCGGGAATGGAACAAGATCTGGAAGGGGTTTTCACGTGGATCTGGCTTCATATATTAACATATTCTATAAACGGCTGAAGATACAAGCAAGATAAAAACATAACCATTAATAAACATTAAAAACAAACCTAGAACATTTTCTTCATTTTGGATGTGAATCTCGTTAATGGAGGAACACGTAGTAAAGTTCTTGCTTTGGATCAGACGAATTAAAGTTGGTGGACGCTCCGTTGTACGTTAATGGAGGATGCCGAATTAAAGTTCTTGTTGAGGAAGATGAATTCGAAAATAAAAATTTTCCTTTTAAAATTGAAATAATCTAAAAGAAATGGGGGTTTGGTGATTTGTATAATGATGTGATGGGCATTAATGATAGTGTCAAATCAAATGGGGAAGACATCTTGGGTTGGGTGGATAGATGTATAATTACATATATACCCTTAGAGGCAAAAAGGATAATCACTTGACTATGGATACGTGGAAGATTGTAGGCCACATGTTGAGTTTGCAAAGTTTTCTCAAAATCCAAGGTTTTCTATGGAGCTTTACCTTATATATATATAGGTAGAGGATCCTGTACAAAGTGAGACTTTTGTGAGAAGTGTAAGAAATAATTTGGGAATGACAAATGTCATTTATCTTAATTAATTCAAAAGGGTGTATTAATAATTTTCCATTATTATCAATTAATTGATTTCCAAATATAACTGCCAAAAACTGGCGATGAGATATATCACGCGATATATCAGGGATTTGATTCGAATTCGAATTGTTCTATACATTTAATTGTTTACGGTAAGTTCTTGTTGTAGTGTTATATCCCCCAGTCAATAGTGTTATATTATGTACAGGCATCTTTAATCTCCTTTTCATAGTGTTTTATCCCCATCAATAGTGTTTTATTCTATATAGTGTCTTACAGTAAACAGATAGTGTTATATCTTTCTATAGTGTTTTATCATGTAATATACTGTTCCTTTCATAGTGTTTTTATCCCCATCAATAGTGTTTTATTCTGTATAGTGTCTTACAGTAAACATATAGTGTTATATCTTCCTATAGTGTTTTATCATGTAATATACTATTCCTTTTCATAGTGTTTTATCCCCCATCAACAGTGTTTTATTTATGTATAGTGTCTTACAGTAAACAGATAGTGTTATATCTTCCTATAGTGTTTTATATACTGTTCCTTTCATAGTGTTTTTATCCCCATCAACAGTGTTTTATTTATGTATAGTGTCTTACAGTAAACAGATAGTGTTATATCTTCCTATAGTGTTTTATCATGTAATATACTGTTCTTATAGTGTTATAAAAGTTGTTGTGAAGGAAATCGAAGAATTTATTCAGTACGAGAAATTCACTGATTTTTTAGGAGATTGATGGGGGATTTGAAACAGTTACCATAAATTCGCTGATTTATAGGAGATTGATGGGGGGTTTTGAAACGGTTACCATATTTGAAACGTTGGAAAAGTCACTATTGCCCTTCAATTTACATAAGGTCCTTCTAATTAAAACACAATTTACATTTTTATACCCTATTGATCTCAACCATTAGATCAAATATCCAATGGTTTAAAACACTTCTTACCCTTCTCACATTTTAGACATTTTTTACCATATCCCTACCCTATATATATATATATATATATATATATATATATATAAAGATAAATAGAAAACCACTTTTATTGAGAAAACCCGGGAAACTCAAAGCTCCCGACCTTTTTTTTTTGAAAAAATAACACACGTAATATACATGTTTTTAAGAGTTTTGGGCAAAAAAAAAATCGAAAAAGCGCCGAAGGATTATTTTAAAAAAAAAATAAACAAATTTCAGCAACTTTGTTGACTAACATGTGTTAGGCAAAAAATGCTGAAACTTGTTTATTTTTTTTTTAAATTCCTTCGGCGCTTTTTTGTTTTTTTTTGGCTCAAAACTCTTAAAAACATGTATATTATATGTGTTATTTTTTTTCAAAAAAAAAATGTCGGGAGCTTTGAGTTTCCTGAGTTTTCTCAATAAAAGTGGTTTTCTATATATCCTTACCCTATATATATATATAGGGCGAGACAGAGGGGAAAAAAGAAGTGTGAGTAGATGTGAACGTTCATGTGTTAGTTCTTATTTATAGTAATAGTTGAAACTTGGAAACAAAGTGTGAATTCTTATCCACATAATATTCGATCTCGGTAGCGGAGCTAGCCTTTTAATTCAGGGGTATCCCAAATTAATTTTTTTACTGTGCAATCATACAATAATAAATAACAACAATAAATACAATAATAAAAAAAAGAGAAAATACTTTTCAGTAATACAAATACCTAATAGATTTGATATCTTCTTTTTTTATAGCTTGAAATTGTTCCACCACATCGTCGTCTTTTACTTTATCAAAAGTTTCTTTCTCGACAACACAAACCATAGCATTGTTCAAATATTTTGGGCTCATTCGATTGCGTAAATCCGTCCTCACAAACTTCAATTTAGAAAAAAAAAACATATTTCAATGGTTGCGGTGCAACTAGTAAAACCAAAGCTAGCTTCACTACCCGATAAACCAAAGGACAAGCACTATGTGTTCTGGTTTCCCCCATAAGACGAGTAAGATCACTAGAACTTCCAATTGCACTTTGCCGCCCATGCCCATAATCAATTGATTATTTTATTTATTTGGGCTTAATTATCATGTAATTTATTATTTGGGCTTAATTGATAAACAAGTATTGGGCAAAAGGAATAATATCGAGTTTCATGTTTTTCTCTTAAGGGTATCCTCGTATATGTTTAAGGGTATCCTATGCACAAAACCAAAAAAATACACTGCGAATACGGGGTTGAGCCGTAACCCGTGCTACGGCTAGTTACTCTTTGGTTCCGCCCCTGTTCGATCTGATCATTTTTGACATGTACACCAAATTTCAATTCTCATGAAAACACGTAAACTAGTAACATTTAATGTTAGTTATAATTGTTTTATTATTTAATTAGTTTATAATTAATTCAATTGCTTTACTTATTTGGCGCGTATAACTTTTAAAATATGACGTTTTATAAAATCATGAATATGTCATTAGAACGAGAATAATATTGTCTACATTTTGAACCAAGTTTCATTAAAAATGGGGTAGGTTCAAATATAATGTATTTTTATAATTATTAAATGGTTCCTACGTTTGCCAAAATACTTTATATTTTTTTATTGGTCAACTTACCCATGACCTATCCGTGTAATAACTAAATTTAAAATTTAAAATTTTGGGAATGTTACAATGTATTTCGCATATTTTATTTTATTTTCATCCTGCATCATCTTCTTCGATAGACGGTCTATGTATTTGTTTCAGTTATGAACTTCCAAATTCAGCGTCTCTTCAATTCGCAGAAGGAGTTGGTGAATAAGAATCGATCGATTTTTGACTACTTGTTGGATTTTCGAATATGATTTTGAATAAGAATATTACGGTATGATTTTGAGGTTTTGTTTGCTGATTATCAGAGGTTTTTGATTTCGTAATGGATGATTTTAACCTTGGCGGTTTCATATATATATTTTAATTTGATTAATTTAATAGTTAAGCACGGGGTTTATTTGAGATGATCCGACGGTTCTGGTTATAGCGTACGTAATGTACGATTAGGCATATTGTATGATAACCGGCCTATATATATATATATAGGAGGTTCATTTGAGAAGAAAATTAAATTGAGAAGAAAAAGAACAAAGGGTACAATTATAAAATATTAAATAGTTTTTCTTACATCTCATTTATTATTATCTTTGACTAATTAATTAGTCATAAAGACTATTGTCCTTCACACTAATTTTTTTGCCTACACACATCAAAATTTATCCTACACGTTTTGAAAATTTATCCTACATATATTGAAATTTTTCCTACACAACTCGTAATTCATCCTACACACCTCGTAATTTATCCTACACTTTAAATTAATTGTTTTTTTTTCTTTGAAAAAATATATTTTTTGAAAATAAGTTACAAATTTAATTTATAAGCTATTAAAAAGGAAGACTAACAATTAATGATCTATCTAAGTTTACCAATATACCCTTACACTAATATTAAATACAAAAATTAAATGAAGTAAAACGAAGGATTCTTATTGGTTGAAATTTGTTCTTTTTTATTCTTACAAAAAATTTCTTCTCATTTGAACCCTCAACTATATGGGGACCGCTAAAATGAGAACCACCTCCAGTTGTAAGAACCGTGAGAACTACACCGTACGGGGGCGAGGTGGACCAAATTTTTTTTTCATAAACGTAGATGCATGTATTATAAACACATATGTAAAAAAAATCAAAAAAAAAATGTCGGATGTGTACCGTAAATTTTAAATAAAATTTACAACCAATACAGAAAACACAATTCAAAACTAACAATGTGCAAAAAAGACACTACAACATAATATCTACAACATAACACCATACGCAACTAATTAAACTGTAGAAAAGAAACAACTGGTATAAAAACACCCTTCAACTTCAATAGTATACATCAAAACACCATGTACATATAAAAACACCATGGAAGGATTACACATGGTATCATTAAATAAACTCGTATACTAAACGAAAATTACCCATGCAAAAAACACCATACACTGTAACATCAAAGGGGCAAAAACCATATTCATCAAAAAACTAATTAGATTGAAATTCAAAATTCGAATTCCTAAAATAACTACCAAAATTCAGTTACATTTATTTAATCCTAAAATAACTATCTAAATTCGGTTACATTAATTTAATCCTAAAATAACTACCTAAATTCGGTTACATTAATTTAATCGTTAACTAGAATTATTAGTACAATTACCATTATATCCTTGATCTAATAAAATGGATAGGGAAAGATCTAATGGCTGATATTCTTTCTTACCCTTCTCACACTTTTGGTCTTTTTTACAGGATCCTCTACCTACATATATATATATATATATAGGATTAAGGTCAAGGGAAAACCTTCCGAGTTGTGAGAACTTAGAGAACTCGGACTTCCCGTGCGAGTTTTGCCTCCAATTTTTTCACACCCCTAGATTAAAATGTTAGAAAATATTGTCGTATACAAATTAAAAAAAAAATTCGATGTGGTGTTTTTCGGCTCCTTACAGCAGCTGTATAAAACTGATGATATAAGCATGACATCACTTTTTACAGCATTTACGGTTGCCGTAAATGAAAAAGAACTAGTTTTTTTTAATTTAGAAACGTTGATTTTTTTAAGAATTTTTGGTAATTTTTTTTTGAAAAAAACCTTTCTAAGACCGAGTTATCTAAGTTCTCACAACTCGTATAAGTTTTCATTTTACCCTAACCCTATATATATATATATATTAAAAACAATAATGTATATATGTGTATAAAATATTAAATAATTATAATAAATAAAAGATTAAAAGAGCCAAACTCTAGCTTGTAAAAATTTACTCTTTAACCAGAGATTAAAACCTCTTAACTTAGTATAAAACCCAAAAAGAGAGTTTGGGTTCTTTCAAGCTAAACGATACAAGCCCCAAGAGGTAGGGGAGTGGAGGAGCTTTGGTTTGGGACATGTGTTGACACGTGACAATAGCTTTTTTATACTTTCTTTAATAAATAAATGAATTAAATTTATAAAAAGGTCAATTGTGTTAACTAAAAAACACATTAAATTAAAAAACTACAATAAATTATACTAAAAACATCAAATTATAGAAACTACAATAAATTATACTAAAAAAGACATCAAATAAAAAAATACATCAACTAAAAAGTTTAAAATTACATGCTATATTTTTCCATTATTTCTCGTTTCATTTGCAGTGTCATTTCCAACTTGGGTCCAGAAAGGTGACCGACAGGCATAGCGAGGAATTTCATATCGTCCCGTTTTTCTTTCATACTCAATTTTTTTCGAAACTCTCCCGGATATTTTTCCTCTTCTCGAGCATTTTTTGTTGAATGGTATTGAATTCAACAATATGACTATTTAGCTCGTTTAATTGCTCGGTGTACGCCGCACCTTTACCCGACGCCGAGCACGAAGTAGATGGTTTTTGCGCCCTCTTTGTTGACTCATCTCTACCGGGTGAGTGGCTCAATTCCACCTCGAAGTTTAGATCATCGTCATTCATGTTTAGATCAAGCTCCTTATCACGAGCATCCGAACGCGTTTGAGATGAGCTTTTTCTCGTCCTTTTTGACGATTCGCTCGCAAGCGGGACTCTCGCCCATTTTGTAGCGTGCCTCGCCACATCCCAATAATGCATAAACTTGCACTCGTGTTTCTTTTCATCTCGATAAGCTTTAAAAGCGTTCGATATAAAGCCACCCTCCGTTTCACCACTTCTTGGAGCGTTCTTGGTGTTATAATAGAAATCGTTGAACGCGGTGACGACTTTAATTATTTCTCTCCACTTCGGCGAGAAACTATCATTTGGCAGGTAGTAGTCTCGTTTCATCGTTGTATGAAATTGTTTGTTTATTCCGTTTCGAAATTTGTTTTTGTGTCGATTATTTCTTATTTACAAAATATAAAAATTATTAGACAAGTTTGTGTAACAATAAAACAAAATAGAAAACAATATACATTATCTTTTAAAAAATTAATAAAAAAATACCTAGAACCGAGTTCTCCGATTTGCTTATCCAATATATGGTTAAAACAACTTCTTCAATGGGAGTCCATTTTGTTTGTGTTCATTCGGTGACGGCTTTAGCTTTCTCATCATCCGATTTTTTTTCTTGTGACTTCTCTTTTTAATCGTTTGTACCAATGATCCAACAATATTTTCTGTTTTTGTTTCCAGAACGGTGTCGGGAATGGAGGAGTCGTCAAATGGAAAATTTGTGTAGGGACGACCACCTATATACGATGCGATACCTGCTAGTTCCAGACACGTTGAATATATGTGAAGCAGACGTTTTAGTGGCGGTGATGAAACAGTGGTTAACCAAGGGAGGTTAATTCACTGGTCTCGTCAAGTAGGGTTAATCCCTTCTTTCCGAGGATCGGTGGTTGGATCGTCCCCTGATCTGTCTCCTGCACAAGGAAAACACACCGTGACTCGTAACAAGGAGGATGGGGTGGGTGGTGCTCCTTGTTACCACTGTCCGGTGTGAGAATCAGTAATTTGCTTGAGAGAAAAGTGTGTGATAGTAGTAAGAGTGAGAGAGTTTGATAAGCGATACCTTAAAGCTGGTCCGGGATGGGTATTTATAGCAGAGGAGTGAAGGAGGGTAATTGAGTGGCTAGACTGACAAAGCGCATCCCCTTGCAGGTGTGTCAGGCTTGTCGGTCATGGAGGTGATGCCACGTCCCACTGTGGTTGTCAGTCTGTGTGCCAGTGCCGTTTACGTATGGGCTGACAGATGACTGTCATCAGTGCCACTTGCTGTTTTGGCTACCTGAGTCAAGGTGTCAGTCCCACTTGCATCGTCAATAGGATGCGGTGCTAGGCCGCATCGCTATCTACGGTGATCGCGGTTGTTTCCGCGTCCCTTGGTTAGACGAAGATGTTTATGGGATGCGGTGTAGAGTCGCATCGCCATATACGGTAACTGTTGTAACCTTATCCCTTGTCGTGACGAAAATATTCATTGGATGCGGTGCTAAGCCGCATCGCTATGTGCAACATCCATTTTCATACACAAGGTAAGTCTTCTCATCACTTGACCGATTGGATTCGGTATCTGTTTTCGCATTTGTACGCATGAAAGCAGATAAGTTCTTGCCGGTGGGAGTATTTGATAAGGGTAATGGTCACTCGCGACTACTTCGGTGCGAGATTTGGGACCATACCCCTTCAAGTCCCCATAGTCCAGTGTTGTTTCCTCATGCAAGTTGCAGGTGGGAGGAATAATGGACTATTAGGTCGAGTGGGTACCTTTGAAGTTGGATTGGAGAAGTTTCTAGGCCCGATCAGTTACTCCTGCTTTGAGTAAATCAAATCGGAGATCCGGTAGAGTCGTGTAACATCTCTTCCGTACCGGTGAGCAAGTTCAGGCTGATGTTGGAACATCAGCTAATGACTTAGGTAGTGTGGTCTACCTTTTTCTGATGTCATCAGACTTGGTTGCCACCTGTTGGTGTGCCAAACCAACCTTTGAGACGGTGACTGAAGATGTCAGTACCCGCAACTCTAGCTGTAACCTTTGCGGTTGCGGATGCAACGCGTGAGTGTCATGTTGACGCTTTATGTTTATGAACTGGACATGGAATGATGATCCCTCCCCTGTGGGGTATTCGTTTTCTTCCAGTTTAGCTCTCACGTAACCGCACGTCCTTTGCGGTTACCTCGTTCCTGAACGTTGTTGGCCATGTTTGGTCAAACAACGTGAGGGAACTTCCTTCATTGTTGGCCGTGTTTGGTCGGACAATGCGGTTAGTTCAGTTGAACTATGGGCAAATAAACATGGTCATAGGCATGCTTGTACCCACCATTGTTTATTCTATGCGGCCAATTGGTAGGTAAACAAAGTCATAAGCAGACTTGTTACCACCATTGCTTGGCTTGTTGCTTAATGAGATCACCGCGGATAGTTAGGAATCTTGGTGAAACTCGTCCGCATTCGTTCTGTAGCCACTTTCCTTCACAGGAAGTTATGGGCTAGTTTTCCTTGTAGTAGCTTTGATCATCCGTGTGATGACTTAGTCGTGGCTCTTCCGTAGTTACCGTTCTCGTATTTATGTGCGGCCGCAGCGACTCATGAGTGTCTGCGGCTTGTAACAGAAGACTCGCTTTAAAAGAGTGTTACACTTGGATGTAGCTCTTGAAGGTTCAGGAGTCAGGGTTGCTGATGTGCGGTCGGTCAACATACTTAGCCTTTCCCTATGGAGAAGCTGTTTGTTTCCCCTCTGTGGTTGTGAACCAGAAATGGGGGATTTGAAGCTTGAAGAAGCTGTAAGGCATTGTGCTTTGCTTGTTCCTGAGATGCGGTTTTCGCAGTCCAAAGAACATTGTTGGTTCTGAGTATCTGACACTCCTGTGCGGGCTCGTGTGTGTCATCTCCGCATATTCCACATGTGGAAGTGGAGATATGAAGATATTGGTTATCCCCCTTTATATAGTGTAAATATATAAATTCTCTTTTTTGAGGGGGCATGTAAAAAACGACATGCAGTACGGGTTATGGTGCGGAATACCAAAGAAACCGCATGCCGCTTAACTGAAGGTTGTCGTCGCTTTTTGCTTATTGTATACGTGGTAGACCGCACGTGTGGGTTGGTGGAAGTTGGTGAGATTTAGCTGGCATGTGCTGAAATGAAAGGACGTTTGCACTGCCCAAGGTAATAAATGCACTGTAGCAGGAGTGCAAAAGGTCTTGTACTGTCAGGCGCGTGGGCGACCATGCGCGCGTGATAACCTTCAAGGAAACCGTCACTTGACACGTGGCAGCGCATGACGGGCTCCGAATTTGCACGTTTGTTCGGTTTCTGTGATCGCATTAATTGCGATGAGTATAAAAAGGGAAACCGTTTAGGGTTTCCCCTCACTTTTCGTAATTTTAAAAATTTTCCGGTGAGAGAAAATCGGTTTTCTCGTCTTCTCCGATCAAAAGTTTGAGTTTTTTGGTGAGATTTTCATAGTTTCTTGCTCGTGTTCACTTTTTTCCTTTCATAATGGCTGAACCTTCCAACCCTTCGTCTACTGCCGTTGAAAATCCTGAACCGTCGTCGCCGACAGCGGAGGAAGAGGCTGAATTTAATACCCCTGGCTAGAGCTTGCCAGTTTTGGGATGGACCGGGTCGGCTTTTGAGACCTTGATGACAGGGATCCAAATGCCCGAAGCTTATGGGGCTATGTATCCCCAGGAGGGTGACACCGCCGGTGACGCTCCGGTGGGGTATGTCAGTATGTTTGCCGACTGGTTTGGGGACTGTAATCTCTGGCTTCCATTGACGGTTTTTGGGGTGGAAATATTGGAGTATTACAAAATCCAAATTTCTCAGCTGAGTCTGTTGGGAATGATCCGAGTTCGAAATTTTGAGTATACATTTCGTGCTCTAGGTATAGAGCCTTCGGTAGGGGATTTCCGACGTTTTTTCTAGTTGACTATTCAGCTTGGTTTCTTTTCTTTCCGGCAGTGGGAAGGTGCTCCCAAGCTCATGAGCCCACCCAAGGGCATGGCCAGATGGAAGACCAAGTTCTTCTATGTTAAGGCTACAGCGGTTACTGCAAAGCTGCAATTTTGGAATGTGACGGGAACCATTATAACCGAGAATTTGAGTACCCTAAAGCGGGGCAACAAGCTTGGTTCCTGCAGTTGCGTATCATTGGTTCCAAGAAATTGGACAACAGGCAGTTGTGGGTACTGCGGATGATGATTGGCAGGCTGGATAGGAGGGCAAGGCCTGTGTTGCGGGAAAAGAACGAAGGTAAGTCTCTTTTCATTTGTGTGTTTATTTGCCTTCCCGTTTGTGTTAATAATTTTTGTATATGGGTTGGCAGTGGAAGCTCCCTTGTGGAGGATGTTTTGCCCTGACTTTGAGGGCAAGATTGAGATATTGAAATGCGGTCCGGGTGAGGAAGGATGGAAACGAACCATTCTTAGTAACTTTTGGATGCCTGATGAAGCCGCATTGAATGCGGTGTTGCCGGGAGGCAAAGGTATAGTACTTAATGTTGTCTGTACTGTCCTTGAGTAACTTGTACCTGATGACTGTTTTGTGATGAAAACACAGGTCATCTTGGGGCTTTGGGAGACCCTGCTGCGATGGGTGTTCCAAAGGTGACTGTGGAGAAGATTGGTGATAAGCACAAACGCAATAAAAAGACGCATGAGGAGGTTTCTGTTCCCCCTTGGTGCCAGAAGCAGTAGGTATCCTTCGTACTCTTTTACGCAAATATGAAGATTACGTAGTAGTATCTGACACCCTTGAGGGTTTGGGTGTTCTAGGTGCTTCTGCGGGTGCGAGTGGATCGACTGCGAGCACTAAGCCCGTTGATGTCAAAAAGCGGAAAGAAGATGCCCCTGTTGCTGGTGGGGAAAAAACTCCTAAGTTTAGGAAAACCCGGGCGACTGCGGTCCCGTGGCCAAAGACTGCGGTCTCAACTGGTAAGTTGATAGTATGTTTCACAAGTTTTATTGCCACAGTTTATCTGATGGATGCCTTTTGCTTTTGTAGAACCCTTGTAGGAACCGGTCCCCGTGTTTGCTACACCGCCTTCTTCACCGAAAGTGGTGGACGTGGAAGCCCAGAAGAAGGGTGGAGAAAACCCTTCTATTGAAGTGGTGAGTAGTGGGGGTACTCCTCCGTCTTTTCATGCGGAACAGGCTTCAAAGAAAACTGCGGGTGAGACGATCTTTGATACGTTGGATTCTTTTAACAACTTGATCGATCCGCATGATGATGGTGGTCAGGGGGTGAGAAGCCGAAGTCCCCTGTTTTTGAAAAAGCTTCTGGTTCTGCTGCCGCGGGCAAGGGAGTTAAGGATCAACCTCCAATTCAGCCGGGGGAGGCTGAATTAGATTATTATTACCGTTCTTATGTGGAAGAGCGGAGATTTGATTTCCACCGTCTCCCTTGGAATATTTTGCAGGGGGATGATGTGATGAATGATCCTTCCGCTTGTAGGGAAACGTTGAGGGGATTGGGGACCCCTGTCGAGACTGCTAGGGCTTGCGGCCTAAGTCGCCAAAGTTTGCAGGGTCAGCTTGCCTCCATGCTTGTTGGAGGTTTCATAATCGCGAATGCGGTTATGAAAGACTATAATGCCTTAGCCCGCAGGGAAGAGGAAACCATTCGGCTGCGGGCTCAAGCTGAGGCGATGGTGAAGGCTGCTCGAGAGGGTGCGGTGCAGTTCGAGAGGGAAAAGGCTGCTTTTTAAAAGTTGAAGCAGACATAAAGGTGGGCCGCATCCGCTGGCCTTGAACAGGTTTGTACCCTTGCCAAATTGTTTTCTGACGAGCGCAAGCTTTGGAAGGAATCTTGTGCTAGGGAGAATGAAAAGCTTTTCCATGTTCGTCAGGAGCTTAATAATCTCAAGGCCGTGAACGCCGCTTTGGTCAAGGAAAAGGCCGCAACTGAGGTGGCTGTTAAAGAGACTGAGACACGCGGTGCAACCGCGCTGAAGGAGGCGGAGGCGCGTGCTTCCAAAGTGTTTACGGGTGCGAATGCTGACCGCACCAAGCTAAACTAGGTTGTGGAGGATCTCCAGATATGAACTATGAATATACATGAATTGCCTCATGTTCTGATTAGTGTAATAGATTGTCTGCTTATACTTGGTTGTGCTTTTTGTAACCAGGCAGAACTGAAGAGCCGTGTAGGTATCCTTGAGGAAGTGACCTCTCGCGCTACTGAGGCTGAGGCGCGGGCAAGGCAGGCTGAAGAGGCGAGAGATGGGTTGACCACCTCCTTAGCCCAGATTACTAAGGATCATTCGTGGATGCACCAGCACGGTGTTGGGCATGTAAGTACCTTGTACCTTTTTGTTCCTGTGTTTGCCTTGGTAATCTTGTTACTCTCATGTTTTCAGATTGTGGAGACCATTCTTGACGCACCTGAGAACGCGACTGCGGTTGCTGAGATGAACGAGCATGCGCGTTAGGCTGGGTTCAAGGCTGGTTACAACAAGTGCCTTAGCGATGTTAACCCATTCTTTACTAGCAGATTCACTAATAAGAGATCTGGGTTCCATGGTGTAGATACCGAAGCTGCTTATATCGCTGCGGTGGATGCGTATAACAAACTTTCCCTTCCCGCCCTTGATCGTATTGAAGCATGTTTGGAGGCGAAAGATTACGTGGATTGTTTGCGCATGCTGTTTGACCCACCGAAGGAGGATGAAGGCACTAGTGGTGCAAAGGCAGACTAGGTTGGGCCTGTGTGCCTTCTTTTGCTTTCTTTTGATGTAAATGTTCAAGAAACCATGTAATCTTGTCCCTTATGCACCGGATAGGTGTATAAGTATTTTTGAATATAATATTTCTTGTTTGGCTCAAAGTATGTAAGTAAAGGTTATTTACTTCTTGCCTTTGTGTGAGCGCGAGTGGGTTAATATTATTTAAGGCCAATGTTTAAGGCGCGTGTAAATAACATTAAGCCAGGATTTGCCATTTGCATCTCTAGGTGATATGCAAGTATATGAATGTGTGACTCTGTTGGCTTGTAAAGCATGGTTGAGTTCGACACTTTGCATTATTTCCGTTCCATTGGGTAATGAATGCTTGAAGTAATGAGTATACTGTACACCATTGCCGTGCAAGTAGTAGTCAATTCCCGTTTTTATCCCGTTAGGGCCTAGGAATTGTGTTCTGGTTTGAAAAAACCGCTAGCAACGCATGTACGCATCCTGCCGGATATATATCGACGTTTTCCCTTGCTGACCTATTACAATATTTGTGTGTGGTTGCCACTTTGTATGGGTAACGCGAATGAAGATTTTGCCAATTTGTTTTTGTAGATACCGCAAAGTGGAACACGCATTTGTAATAGGAAAGATAAACAATATTGCATTGAATTGTTTATTTATTTATTGACAAATGACCTATGGGCCAGAAGGTTACATAGAGAATGTAAAATGCAGCTTACATGTAGCAGCGTCGAAGCTGTTGTGCATTCCATGTCCTTACGATAGGGTCCCCTTCTAACGTTTGCAGTTTGTATGCGCATTTGCCAAGAACCTCTTGGATGAGGTAGGGGCCTTCCCATTTAGGGGCAAGTTTTCCTGGGCGCTCTGCATTAGAAGCTTCGTTATCGCGAAGGACATAATCTACCGGATTGAAAGTGCAAAGGCGGACGCACGCGTTGTAGTATTTAACCTCGTTGATTGCTGCATTTTCACGCCTTTCTTCCAAGAGGTCTAGGTCAAGTCTGCGCTCATCGCCATTTTCAGCTTTGTTGACGGCCAACATTCTAGGTGAAGGGAGACCGATTTCGGCTGGGATCACCGCCTCAGAGCCATAGACTAGGCTGAAGGGTGTCTTGCCATGGCTTGTCTTCGGGTTGGTCCTATGTGCCCATAGGATACTTGTGAGTTCATCGACCCAGCCACGCCTGGCTGTTCCCAACCGTGCCTTTATGCCTTCGACTAAACTTTTATTGATGCTTTCTACCTGGCCATTCCCTTGCGGATGCGCCACTGAAGAGAAGACGTGTTCAATGTTTAGTTCTTTCAACCAGTTTTGGAAGTTATCGGCAGCGAAGTTGGTGCCGTTATCGGTTATGATGCACATTGGTAGACCGAAATGGCAGATGATGTGTTCCCAGACAAACTTTCTTGTTATCATAGCGGTGGTAGAGGCTAGCGGTTTTGCTTCTACCCATTTGGTGAAGTAGTCGACGACCACTATGATAAATTTCACCGCACATAGTGTGTCTGGAAAGGGTCCCACCACGTCGATTACCCATTTTTGGAAAGGCTATGCGGTGGTTACAGGGATCAGGTTGTTCTTTGTGCACAATGTTTTTGGTGCATGTCGTTGACAATTGAAACACTTGCGCAAGATCTTAACCGCGTCCAGGTGCATGTCAGGCCAGTAATACCCAGCGTTCATGATTTTGGCCACCACCATGCGCGGGCCCGCGTGTATGCCACATATTCCTTCATGTATCTCTCGGACAAGATACGTGGCATCTTGAGGGTCAACGCATTGTAAGAGTGGCCCCAGGTATGACTTGCGGTATAAGATACCGTCCCCCATTTGATAGTGACACGCCTTCTACTGCAGTTTGCGTGCCTCTGCTATATTCTCGGGGGTAATACCTGATTGTAGGTATCTTATAATTGGTGTCATCTAAGACGTTGTACCGTATTGGATGACATTGACTTGGCGCAGGGGTACTGAAGGATTTTGTAGGATCTCAATACGTATTTCCTTTGCCAGGTGTTGGAAGCTGGTGGATGCGAGTTTTGAAAGTTTATTCGCGGGTTTGTTTTCACTCTTGTTGATATGGCGAATGTTGAAAGGGGTGAACCGTGATGTCAGTTGTTTGGCTTGTTCGAGATAGAGGATCATTATGTCCCCTTTCGAGGCGTAGTCTCCGCGGATTTGCCCCGCAACTAGTAATGAATCGACGTGCGCTTCCAAATGTTGGACGCCGAGCTTGACTGCCAAGCATAGCCCTGCGAGTAAAGCCTCGTGTTCTACCTCGTTGTTTGTACTTTTGAAATCGAGGCGGATGGCATATGTAAGCTCTTGGCCATCAGGGCTGACGAGTCGTAGACCTGCACCCGCGCCGTCCTCGTTGGACGCGCCATTAGTATATAGTGCCTAGATGCTTGATGGGGACGGTGGTGGTGTAGGATTTTGTTCGTCTTCGCATTCTTGGATGCGATTTCCTGGTACTTCCGCGGCGAAGTCAGCTAAAAGTTGCCCTTTGATTGCCGGGCGCGGCTTATAAATCAAGGTGTGTGCGTCGAGTTCAATGGCCCATTTGGCAAGTCTTCCAGAGATTTCGGTCTTGGAGAGGATTTGCCCGATCCTGTAGTTGGTTAACACGGTTATGACATGATTTGCAAAGTAACAGCGTAGCCGTCGAGATGCATGTACCAGTGCGAGTACCAACTTTTCCTTGATGGAGTATCTCGTCTCTGGATCATTGAGCATTTTGCTGACATAATAGATTGGTGTTTGGACCCCTTCTCTCTCCACTATGAGTACCGCGCCCACTGCGTTGTTCGCGGCAGACAGGTATAGGATGAGTGGTTCTTTTTTGCGTGGTGCAGTGAGAGTTGGTAGTTGAACCAAATACTCTTTCATCTCCCGGAAAGCGCTTTCTGCCTCAGTAGTCCATTGAAATTGCTCCTTCTTTAGGCAGTTGCGCAGGGTACTGATAAAGTGATAAGATTTGGCCGCGTGGTTCGCTAAGAATCTGTTTAACGCGGCTAGCCGGCCGACTAGTCATTGCATCTCCTTTATTGTGGAAGGCGATGGCATGCGCTCGATCGCCTGAACCTTTTCCGGGTTGACCTTGAATCCATAGTTTGTGACGATGAATCCAAGAAACTTTCCTTCTTCCATTCCAAACGAGCATTTCCCTAGATTGAGCATGTTAACGCTTCGCAGAGTTTGGAATGTTCTTTCAATATCTTGGAGCATGGTATCCTCCTCCATGCTCATGACGCCTAGTCGTCCATGTAGATCTCGACACTCTTGCTGATTTGATCGCCAAAAGTATTGTTCATCAGTTTTTAATAGGTTGCGCCCGCATTGCGCAACCCAAACGACATTTTTGTGCAGCAGTAATTTCCGGTAGGGGTGCAGAATGTCGTTTTGTCTTCATCCTCGATTACCATCTGTACCTAGTGATAGCCTTTGTAACAATCGAGTAAACACTTCCATTGGAACGGGGCAAGATTGTCGACTTTTTCGTCGATCTCCAAAAGTGAGTAGCAATCTTTGGGGCAGGCTTTATTAAGGTCTTTATAGTCGATGGACATACGCCTACCCCCGTTCACTTTTTCTACCATGACTGGGTTGGACAACCAAGTCTGGTATTTGACTTCCTGCAAGATGCCTGCGGAGAGCAGTTCTTTGACCTGCTCGTTCATCGCCTCGTTCTTTGCGGATCCAAGGTGGCGTTGGCCCTGGATCACGAGCTTGATACCCTGTAGGGTATTCAAGAAATGTTGTGTGACTTCACATGGGATACCTATCATATCGGAGGGTGTCCATGCGAAGATGTCTTGATTCTTGAAGATAAGTTGCTTCAGGCGCGCTCTTGTGCTATTAGATAATTCGTACCCCAATGATACCGTCTGTTCAGGGTGCCTTGCATTAAGTACCCATTTTCTCTGGTGTGGTGTTGGGGGCTAGTCTTGTCGTTTTGGCCGAACGCAGTTCGTCCGTTGACACTACTTCTCTACGGGAGTAGATTATCGCGATACCCGTCTCGGTTAGACAACCGATATCAGAGTGGAGAACAGACGTTATCATGTTGAAATCGCCCTGTGATTATCGCCCGAGGAGTACGTTGTAGCGGGAGGTGTGGGGTAAAACCATGAAGTTTACCTCCTCGACCCGCGTGTGTTTACCGTTGGTAAGGCGTACGGGGAATGTGATTTAGCCCAGAGGGAACAATGTTTCCCCCGTGAACCCGGCGAATGGGTAGTCCACCGGCTGCAACTGATCTTTATCTTCTTGATCGAATTGGTTGAAGCATTGCTCATAGATAATATCAGAGGTACTGCCTGGGTCGATAAATAGATGCTCGGTGCACTAATGAGCTACGTAGTCGGTGATGACGACTGCGTGCCTGACGCGCGGTCCGCCTTGGACTTTGGGGAAAACGACTTGTTCGTCTCGCCAGTCGTCGTCCCCTCTTCTTCTCACTTTGCACGACATTCCGCGGCCCCCATTGATCATATGGGTGGTTGCCACATACATGGCTTTTTTTGCCGATGGAGGTGCCCTCGTCGTTGGGGGTGATGCGCTTAGTTTGTTTCGGCGCGGCTGACAACAGGTGTTGTAGCTTCCCCTCTTTTAGGGCTCGCTCAATCTTCAATCGGAGACTGATGCAATTGTTGGTAGAATGGCCCGAGTCTTTATGATATTCACAGTAAAGGGTCAAATTTTGTCCCTTCTTAGACTTCATCGGTTGGGCCGTTCGTAAGAACTGTGCGTTCGTGAGAAGGACGTCTCTTGGAGACTTAGTGAGCTCGGTCCAATTGTGGTCTCAAGACTCCTTGAATGCCCGCTGGTCTCACTGGGCAATAATCGTTGCCCATGCGTCGGGCTGATACTCGCGCGAGATATATGGTTTGGAATCGTTGCCTCGATTCCATGTATCCCAGTTGCGCTTATTGTTGTTGCGCTTGAGGTCTTGGCGGGAGGATTGACCTTCCGTCTGGGGGTGTGTTTTGCCAGTGTGCGGTTTGAGAGACCGTGTGGTCTGGGCATACGTCTTGACTGCCGCCATGACGTCGTCCCATTTTTCTGGCAAGCCCTCCTTGCCTGAGATGGTCATAATCATTTCATCGTGGTTGACCGCTCAGATGAAATGATTGCGGGCCATTTGGTCCGCTACCCTGCCAATTTCGAGGCATTCTTTTTTATAGCGGATGACGAAAGATTCCAGACTTTCGTTCTCTCCGCGCCAGATGTTCATGACGTCCAACGAATCACGCTTGTGACGTCGTTGCTGGCTAAAATGAGCAAGAAATTTTTCTTGCAATTGTTCGAATGAGGCTAGCAATCCTACTGGCAAAGAATCAAACCAGGCCCTCGCTAATTGATGTGGAACAAGTTGTTCAAATAAATAAAATAAAATAACCCTAAATTAAGACTCAAGTAATAAAAATCTAGACTCTCTAACTTGACTAAATTACTCACCGGCAAGTGAACCGGACGCCTCTAGCAAAGAAAAGTAAGTCCGGATGTCGAACCCACAATGACTCTAATTAATTACGTTAATGACTTTATTTAGACTAGACACTGACACGACTAAACAATTGTTATGTTTTAAAAGGGGGTTTTACTAAAATCCTAAAATCGAAATTAAAATGAGATTAAACTAAGACACGAACAAAAACTAAGGTTTGATTCAGATGAGATTAACGACTACCTAGGCTTGAATCCAGTTTAAATAGGCATGGATTTCTAACGGTATTATTGTTGTATGGAGTCGGGATCGTAAAATACTAAACCTTAAGGTATTTCAAGCTAAGACTTCCCGACCCTTCTCAGGAAGAAACCTAGGAAACCCTACAAGGCTGTTATGAACACCGACTGTTAGACTTCCTCTCAGTCCTCTAACGACTCTAAAAGTGCCCTAATTTGACTATCTACCTCTCAGCGCGATAATCTAAGGCAATTCTAGGTTCTAACTTGGTTTACTAGACACAAATGCAATTAGGGAACTAAAACCGACTTCTCTCAAAACCTGTCTTAGCTATATAGTGCACTAAGACCTAATAACTAACTCAAGCCTCTCAGCGACAAGTTAAGTAGAATATTTAATTCTAATTGTATTTTAATTACTGTTTCTAAGGCTATCGGCCGATTTACCCAAAGATCACCCGAACCCGCAAGGATACAAATAATCAACACAAATTTATTATGTGAAAGACATACACCAAAATCTATGTGTAACAGCAAATAATCAACAATCAAAAGTAAATATGCACATGCACCAAAGCAGAAATTCTAGAACACTTTACTTTTAAAGATCAATCCATAACAAACAATAATAACTCGTTAAAAATCCAAACTTTTATCAAACTATCATCTTGCCTAGGCAGTAACAAAGGTTTTAGCCAAGAAACATGATGTCTACAATAAACAAATCAAGTTCAAAACAAGAATTCATCGGAAAAGTATTAAAACATGAAATTAAAGAAAACCGAGAGATAAAACCCGAACAATCTTCTTTCCTACGCTCCGTGCTTCAACCGGATGATTCTTGTAAGCCAAAACGCTCCGAAAACCGTAAAATATGCTGTGAAAATCGCCTCAGGGTTCTTGAGTTCGTAACTAGGGTTTTGTGGAAGTTTATGAAGTATATATATGTTTGGAATAAAGATCCAGCCACAAAAATCAACTTTTCCCGGAAACCACCCCTAGGTGGCACGCGACGGGTATTCAACATATGCTACGCGCTACACCTAGACCCTAAAACTCAGCAAATTCTTCCCAAGGGTCTAGGTGTAGCGTGTAGCTCCTTGCTTGAGGGGGAGGTGTAGCACCTAGGCCCCATTTTCACAGAAAGTTCCGAATTTTCACAAGCTTCAACATCCCAAAAATTCCAGAAATTATTCTAACTCTTTTTTACTTGTTCCAATACTTGGTGTTTCATCATTGTAGCTCGTTTTCACTCCATTTTCATCAACTTTTAGTACCAAGACCTGGAAAAACACAATCTAATCAATAGCACGCAATTCTAACTAAAACGAAACTAGAAATAACAGAAATCTATACAAATTATACACGAATAAAGGATGTATTTTGCAATACATCAAATATCCCCACACTTATTTCTTTTCATCCCCGAAAAAGAATTATGCAACAGAATCAGAGACAAATAATCACTTGGGTCAAAAATTAGTTATATCTTATTAAAACCAAGGCTTGCGTTAGCCGCGATTGCGAATATACTTATCTCTTTAAACCTGAATCCAATCCTAAACCCTTATCATGTGATTTAATTTAGGTGCGGTCAGTCTACCTAGGGTCTCACACTAGAATCTACAGTCTACCTACTCCCACCTCAAGCTTATAGGACTAAAGGAACAATCATTGGACCAATTCCCAACCGTCTTATATCAAAACCAAGAGAGTTTACAATCAGATTTTTTTCTTTTTCCATTTCTTTTCCGCTTTTCTCTTTTTTTTCTTTCTTTCTTTCATGAGCGTAGACGATGCTTTCCCTAACCAAGAGGCAATCCGGCTGTAGAGTCGCTATCCCCAACCCATATTACTTAAGCTTCGGTACTTTTTTCTTTTCTTTGCACGGTCGATTTCACACACCCTACCGGTAATCCTGCTGTAGAGTCGCTATCCCCAGCCCAGACTACATAGGAATGCACTACTTTCATTTAGTTTCTAGCTCACTTTTTATTCTATTTTTTTTCTATTTTTCGTATGATCACAAACTCTAATAGTTTTAACTTATAACGGTGCCCCTTATACTATTATCGGCAGTTTTGATTTCCCATATCTCCCAGGCGAAAACCCACTAGCAGACCGACAATTAAGGTATATTAGCTCAAAGGGACTTAAAACCAAACCCGGGCCTATCCACATATCCCTAACTAGACGCAAGCTCGATTTATTATAATCTCATATTATTATTATTTAACCCAAGCAAAAATTCACCTTTTCTATCATTTTCCGTTTTAAAAATGCAAACTTCTCATATCGAAAGACATTTTTATGATTTTTCGATTTTTTCGGATTTTTCAATTTTTTTTTTTTTTTTTTTTTGTATTTTTCAATAAGACTCGATTATTTACATGTATCCCATCCCCACACTTAAAGATTGCATTGTCCCTAATGCAAGAATGGAAATACGACTCAACTACCTAAACAACTACGGGACTACTAACGAACTAACTAAATAAATAACGAACTAATGACGAAATAAATAAATGAAATACAACAACAAAAAGGGAAACGACTTAGCTGATATGTGAGACTGTCAAAGTACCAGTCATTTCCACATAAGCCCTCCAATTCAAAACGCGCTCAGCAAACAACTCTAACCTCTGTCACGCGAACGAAAGCGGCTATAACAATCAACCTATCAATCATCAACACAAACTACCAAAACACATCATATATCATCAAAATATTAGTAGTTCATCAGTTTCATCACATCAACCAACCCAACCTCCCTAATCAACCTGTTTAAAGTATATAAATATCAGTACAGACCAAAAGTATGAGGATCAAAAACAACATAAAAGAAAAATAATCAACAAAAGATATAATAGTCAGCTGCTGCTCCTGCATCCTCATGCTATCCCCACACTACTCCTCGCCATGCTCGCTTTCAACTTCCTCCTCTTCTTCCATCTCTTCATCACTATCATCACTCGACTCAAATACCCGAAACTTGGGTTCCGGCTGCACATATCCGGCTCCCTGACCTGCTTGCATACCAGAACTACTAGCACCACCTGTAGGATCATAGTGGCCCGGCATAGGGAACCGAACCGGGTCCACATAAGGATGAAAGAAATCCGGTACCCTCATGCTCATCCTATCCATCATGTATCTGATAGCCCCATCCTGCCTATCCTGACGATAATCCATCCTACAAAATCCCGCATCTATCCGCTCATAAAGTGAGGCTAAAGTAAGTGGATCCGGTGGCGCCTGGCGGCGTGGATACTGAGGAGCTCGTATATCCTGTCTCTGTCTAGGAATCTGGCGAACTGGCAGATAGATAGCATGCATCACATCATCTGCTGGATGACCCACGGGTGGCATAACCTGAGGCCCCTGCCTCGCATCAACCCAAGTCACCGGCTCAGTCACACTGACGATACCTGCTAACTGTAAATCCTTCACATTAAAGTGCCTCGACGCAGGTCCCGGGCGCAACGTGTTCAAATTGTATTTCTGAAATACTCCCAAATTTTGCGCCAACTTTGTGATGTAAGGGCCCATATCCAAAGCAGCCCTTTTTCCTCCCCTACGTGACCTACTAAAAGACCAAGCCAACACATTTGCCATATTCATATTTCTACCCTCAACCCGACACATCAGCAAAAACAAATCAATCCAGTTGGCTTTGTTTTTCCCCGACTTCCTACCAACCAGAGTGGTAGAAAAAACCTTCAACGCGAACCTATAAATCGGATCTCGAACAGAAGTAATAAGATTTGACTTACCAAAACCACGATCCGCAATAGTTCCCCAAAATCTTGCTAGCTCAGCACTTGTCACACATAACTCCCTAGGGTTCACATACACCCCCCTCAGCCCATTAGCAAATTCATCAGTAGATATATCCTCAAAATCATAGAAACTACTAGCTATCGCGAATTGAGGAATGGACAACACATGAAGCATCCTTCCTAAACTAAATGAAACTGAGCCGCTTTCAAAGAACGGGCCCTCTCTATGATGAAAAGTAGAATGAAACTCTACCACCAACTCGTCATACTGTGGCCCATCACAATTTACCATTTCTACCAACATTGGGCCCAACAACTCTTCAACTCTCTCACGAGCGCCCATTTGATCCAACCATTCCCAATCAATAGTCCAACGTTCAAGTAGGTCCGTTTTTATAATCTTTTGCAGTTTTATCCACTCATCAGAATTAACCTGAAACTGGAGCAGCGGGTGTTCCCTCCTGACGGAGCGACGACCATAAATCTTTTGCTCAGGACCTTCATAACGAATACGCCTTCCTGGTCGCTGATAAACCACTTGCTGTTCTTGAGCGGGCGAACCTCTTGGCCGTGCAACCGGGCCTCGTTTTCTTCCTCAAGCCCCACTAGAACTTCCCTCACCTGACATATCTGAAACTACGTTTTCTTCGCAATTCTCGCACAATCTCGGTGATGAATTCCTGCAAATGACACAAAAACACAAAAACCAAACCGAAAACGACTGTTAGCTACGAAAAATTAACGAACATACAAACGGTACATACTCTACAAACGAAGCTTTTCTAAACTCACTGTTCGGTGAAGGTGGGCGGGTCCTCTAGAGGAATTTCTTCCTCCTCCGTAGTATCAATGGGACCTCCCAAGTAATGCTTCAAGCGATGACCATTTACCTTCCACACACCTTTATCGACTTCGTCATATAACTCGACGGTACCATATGGAAATACCTCCTTTACCACATACGGTCCGCTCCATCTCGATTTCAACTTCCCCGCTATCAATTTTAATCTTGAATTGAATAAGAGCACTCTATCACCTACCTTAAACTCCATCAATCCTCGCAACCTCCTATCGTGCAACGCCTTAGTCTTTTCCTTGATATTCCAAGATCGTTCATAGGCGGCATCCCTCAAAGCTTCCAACTCATGAATTTGGAAGAACCTCCTTCTTGCGGCTTCGGTAAGGTCAAGGTTAACGGTTTTCAACGCCCACAAAGCTCTATGTTCTAACTCTACCGGGAGATGGCATGCTTTTCCATATACACTCATGAAGGGTGTCGTTCCTAACGGTGTTTTGTAGGCGGTGCGGAATGCCCATAATGCGTCATCGAGCTTTTCTGACCAATCCTTTCTACTTTTTCCTACCTTTTTTTCTAAGATTCTTTTCACCCCTCGATTTGCATTCTCTACTTGGCCACTAGTTTGTGGGTGGTATGCGGTAGAAAGATGATGAGTGACACCGTAGCCTGAAGTGCCTTTTCCATGGCGGAATTGCAAAAATGCGTACCACGGTCACTTATGATAGCTTTAGGGACTCCGAAACATGTGAATAGCTTTTTAAGGAATCTCACCACCACTCGGGCATCATTAGTGGGCAAAGCTTGAGCTTCCACCCACTTTGAGACATAGTCAATGGCCACGAGGATGTACCTATTTCCACTCGATGAGGGGAAAGGTCCCATGAAATCAATACCCCAAACGTCAAAGATTTCAAGAACTTGGATGGGATTTTGGGGCATTTCATCCTTGGATGAGATGTTGTCGATACGTTGGCAACGGTCACATGTCCTAACAAACTCTACGGCATCTTTAACTACCGTTGGCCAATAGAAGCCACTATCAAAAACCTTTTGTGTCGTCACATTTGGCCCGTGATGGCCTCCCGTTAAACCCTCGTGCACATGTCTAAGGATGTCTAACCCATCCTCCTTTGAAACACATCTCCTAAGCACTCTATCTCCACCTATCCTAAATAGGTATGGGTCATCCCAAATGTACTTCTTAGCATCCCTAAGAAGCTTTTTTCTTTGTTGATAAGACATACCCCTCACAAGATCTCCGGTCGCTAAATAATTTGCCAAGTCCGAAAACCATGGCAAACCCTCTACCTCGGCACTAACAAAGTCTATTGTTTCATGAGGAAAAGTGTTTCCTATGGAATCCTCACAAACTTCCTCTCTCTTAGGATCCTCTAAATGTGACAAATGGTCGGCGACCACGTTTTCCGCTCCCTTTTTATCCTTAATTTCTATATCGAACTCGGAGAGCAAAAGAATCCATCTAATGAGACGCGGCTTCGCGTCTTTCTTTTGGAATAGAAATCGCAAAGCGGCATGGTCGGTGAACACGGTGGTTTTGGAAAGCACGAGATATGAGCGAAACTTATCAAATGCAAACACTACGGCTAAGAGCTCTTTTTCCATGGTGGTATAGTTCTCTTGAGCATCATTCAAAGTTTTGCTCGCGTAGTAGATTGGATGAAAGTATTTATCGACTCTTTGACCTAGGACCGCACCTACGGCGTAATCGCTTGCATCGCACATGAGCTCGAAAGGCAAGCTCCAATCGGGCGAAACAAGGATAGGGACACTAACGAGCTTCTCCTTTAAAAAGTCAAAAGCCTTTATGCACTCCTCGTCGAAGACGAAAGGTACATCTTTCTCTAAAAGTCGGGTCATGGGGCGCGTAATCTTAGAAAAATCTTTAATAAAACGCCTATAAAAGCCCGCATGACCTAGAAAGCTACGAACGGACTTGACACTAGTAGGTGGAGGCAATCTACTTATGGTATCTATCTTGGCCCTATCCACCTCTATCCCCTCTCTAGACACCTTATGACCTAGGACAATCCCCTCCATCACTAGTGACACTTCTCCCAATTCAACATAAGGTTCGTTTCTATGCATCTCTTAAGCATCCTATCAAGATTTAGAAGACATTGGTCGAAAGTGGTGCCATAAACCAAGAAGTCATCCATGAAAACCTCCATAGAAGTCTCAAGCATGTCTTGGAATATAGCAACCATGCATCTTTGGAATGTAGCCGGAGCGTCACATAACCCGAAAGGCATGCGGCGATACGCATAAGTGTCGTAAGGGCATGTGAACGTCGTTTTATCTTGATCCTCCGGGGCGATGGGGATTTGAAAATAACCCGAAAATCCATCGAGAAAACAATAAAATTGGTGACCCGCTAGACGCTCCAACATTTGGTCAATGAATGGCAAGGGGAAATGGTCTTTCCGGGTGGCGTCATTTAACTTTCGGTAGTCTATGCATACACGCCAACCGGTAACGGTATGAGAAGGAATTAATTCATTCTTTTCATTCATGATCACCGTCATCCCACCCTTCTTTGGGATGACTTGGGTCGGGCTAACCCATGGTGAATCGGAAATAGGGTATATCACCCCCGGCATCTAACAACTTAAGCACTTCCTTCTTAACAACCTCTTGCATGTTCAGATTTAGGCGCCGTTGAGGTTGCACCACCGGCTTATAGTCATCTTCCATGAGTAACTGGTGGGTACAATAGGCGGGGCTTATGCCCTTGATATCCGAAATTCGCCATGCAATGGCTTCCCTATTCTCTCACAACACCTCTAACAACCTACCCTTCTATCCCTCCTCTAACTTAGACGAAATAATGACGGGAAAATTGGACCCCTCACCTAAAAACACATACTCTAAGTGGGATGGGAGAACTTTAAGTTCTAGTGGGGCGGGTTTCTCTAAGGGTGTACTCTCACTCTCACTTTTGACATCACTCAATTCTAGCACTTCAGGGACCCACTCGTTCTCTTCTACATCCTCACTCTCACTCTCCATCTCCTCTACTTTCTCAACTACCTCATCTAACTTACTCTCAACTAAATCGGCTCCACTAATATAGTCAAAGCAATGGTCGACACATGATAGGAAAGACTCTATGAAATAGACCGAATGACAAGGACTACTAAGATCAATGGAACCACTAGGATGTTCAATGGAGCGTGCTATTTCGAAAGTAACTCTCTCCTCACCGACTTGGAGTGTGATTTTTCCGTCGAAGACATCGATGATAGCCTTGGCGGTACACAAGAATGGGCGTCCTAGAATGATAGGAACCTTCTCGGCGGCTTCCATATCAAGAACGACAAAGTCTACGGGAAAGACGAATTTATCCACTTTGACTAGAAGGTTTTCAATTATGCCACGTGGATACTTCACTGACCTATCGGCTAGAGACAAAGACATACGTGTAGGGGATAACTCTCCTAGACCTAACCTCTCATACATGGAATATGGCATTAGGTTTATACTCGCTCCTAGATCGGCTAGGGCCCTACACTCGGTATCACTCCCAAACAAACAAGGAATGGGAAAAAGGCCCGGATCCGTCAATTTTTCTGGGACCTTGTTCAAGACTACGGCGGAACACCCTCCACTAAGGGGGATGTTAGAAACCTCTCCTAACCTATCCTTACGTTTTAGAAGATCCTTTAAATTTTTTGCATATTTAGGCATTGATTGAAGGGCTTCTATGAAAGGAAGGTTGATTCTAAGTTGTTTAAAGATCTCTAAATATTTCTCGTACTCTTTGGAATAGGTTTGGTTTTTAAGACGGGAAGGGAATGGAGCACGGGAAATATCAACATTGGGTGATGGAACAACTTGAATGGGCCTTTTTTCTACACTCTTCTCACTTGAAGGCCCCCCGGTGTGTGCAGTACTTGCTGGGATTAACCTAGGTTGCACTTTACCAGGAGCCTCCATTTCAATCTCCTCATCTACGGGCTCCTCATCTTCTATCTCAACACTCTCGGGTCTCACTACCTCTCCTGAGGTCCTACCACTACGGGTCGAAATAGCCTTCAAAGTACCAGATGGGTTGGGCTTTGTGTTGCCCGAAAATTGACCGGGAGGTCGTTCTTGCAACTGGCGTGCAATATCCCCAACTTGCCTTTCAAGATCTAGGAAGTTCGAATGGTTATTCTTTAGGAAAGTAGCGTGTTCTTGATCGGAGTGTCGCGCTCCGATCAAAGATAATATTTATATACCCAAATTACCCTTAACAAATAGCTAGTGGTAGTAAGGGGTCGAACCACGAAGAGAATGTGGTTTGCGAATGGACTTGATTGAATTTGAACGAGTGTCACAATTTATGAAGCTTGCTAATTTATTTTTATGATTTTTATTTGTTGAAAAGATGTTTAATGAGAATAACAATTGGGTTGGATTAATTAATTAAGAGAAATAAGCAATTGCAAGAAACTTGATTAATAAAACAAGATGGAATAACAAGGTTCACACCCGGTTTCAACAAATGCAAGACCTAGGATTACTACGCATTTTAATTTGATTTACTCGAATTAGTTCATTAACGGGTCAACAATCACAAAGCTTAGGTGCCAATCGCTATCTACGTCATAGACAACGGACCACGATGCACTTCGTTACCTTGGACTAACAAATCCTATCAAAAGACAAGGCATAAATACGTGTATTCGTTTCACAAAGTCAAATTTAATCATTCACTCGATAATTCGTAAATTCAATACAAACGTAGGACAATTGTCTAAAGATTCAAATGCAATTCAAGTTGTCACAAATCAAACATCAACACATAATAAACCCTAAATCTTACAAAAGTCTACACCGGGGTGAAACCTCCAATGAATTAGCCGTGCATGATCGAAAGGACTTGATCACCGGATGAGGAGAGCCGTGCATGATTAGGGTTGTAGAAGTGATGATGATGATCGAATCGAATGATTGTCAATCGAATGGATGGATTAGAGGATGAATTGGTGGTGTATCTTGGCTCCAAAAGGTGTTTCTAACTTCAAAATAGAGTGTAACTCCCGTTTCTTGGTCAAAATTGATGTTATAACTCATCCCCAACTCAAAAATCAAGTTTTTCGCGCAGTGAGAATGCAGGTGGCGTCGCCGACGGCCATTTAGGGCGTCCCCGACGGCCCCTGGAAGTCTCAGTTTCACCCGACGGCTTAATCTGCTGTTTACGAAGGTTTCTGGCCGACGGAACAAACCAGAGGCCGTCGCCGACGGTACTTTTGGGCGTCGCCTACGGTGCCTCTAAATACCATTTTTTTGTTTTCTTCATAACTTCTTCGTTATAGCTCCGTTTTACGCACCGTTTTCGCCCACGCATTCATAATTCAGCCCTCTATCATGCCATCTTCCAATATATTCATTTTAAATCCATTAACATCCCCCAAAACACATCCAATCTTCGTGATTAACCCGGTTTTGTTCATTTCACATCCTCGGTTGATCCCGTTCGCTCCCGGTGCTCCGTAAAGCTCCCGATTAGCTCCTTAAACTCTTTTAGACCTGTAAAACACAAATCCCATTAAAAGTAGGCTATTTAAGATTAAAAGCTATGTAAAAACATCAACTTAAGCATAAACGATCACCGGTTTTCAACCACATATCACATCCCCACACTTGTCTTTTGCTTGCCCTCAAGCAAATCTGTTATTCACTTTCACGTGGGTCTAACAAGAAATACACGCCCCATTCCCGAGACGAAGTTAAGGTCTATTGTCATACAAAAGTTCAAACTCTTTACAATTTTCAACATATTTAACGGTAAAATGCATTCACATATAAAATGGTTATCCAAGATTAACCCGCCCGTGAAACCAACAATTCATTCACATCCCTCACAATGTTCTCTCCACTTGGTTTATAAATTGGCTAATTTTCATAATGTATTAGCACTTCAAAGAATGATCGCTCAAAACCGATTAGAACACATACCCGCATAGGCTTGCAACTCAATCATTCTCCACCACCGAACACGAATACTAAGCACAAGTCATAAGGTCTTTGTAAGGGTTGTAACGGGGCTAGGCTAAGGGTAAGAAATAGGACATTTTAAAGTGGCTAAGGTGATGAAAATTCGATTTCTATTAGAAGCGACTACTCTAAACAAAACTGAACTATAAACATCACTACGAGGCAACAACTTTAGCCTTTTATTCAACAACCACTAACTTCATATTTTTGTTCTTTTCTCAATGATTTTCAATTCTTTTTCATAACATTTTCCGATTTCTCTTTTTTTTATATATATGCAAACAAACAAACAACTATACAAACTTGACTCCTATAATCGAATTTCCATCACACGGGTTAAAAACAAAAAGGGTTTAAGGTTATGGGCTAAAGGGTGGTCCAACGAAAGGGTTAGGCTCAAAATTGGCTACTAAGGGATAATTTTTGGGTAAGGATATATAAATGGTGTAAAAGGAAAAGGTTTACCGAATGCCTTAATCATTCTTGTGCTTGTATTCGGTCTATGGTCTCAAACGTATCAAGAGTTGCAAGTTCTACAATACGCGACTAATGGTCCACTCAAACAAAGAAACATGTATATGTAAATCTATGATATTAAAGTGGCTCAAAACCTCACGTATAAGGGTATGGTATGTGATATGCATAAAATGCTAGTTCCTTAGGCGAATTATTCCCAAATAACCACCCGCTAAATACCCGTCATGCTATTACTTTGAACTTGACCATGACAAAAGACCAAATGGGTTGTGCCATCCCTCGTTGACTTAGTTACTTGTGCTTTTAAGATCGCTTTTGAAACAAGAAATTATTGATTTTTTTTTTTTGAAATTTTCCCCCATCCCCACACTTGAGGTAAACATTGTCCTCAATGTGTAGTGTTTAAATGAACGGGTCAAAATCAAAAACTTTTACTACTCCCCCATCCCCACACTTGAGGTACACATTGTCCTCAATGTGTAAGAACTAGAGTTTTAAAACATACAAGGGATGTGACACTGCTAACCTCCCAAAAATTTCACCCCGGAAAATAAAATACAATTTACAATCCACTTATTACTAATCTAAGAATCAAGGAAAAAGGAAATGCATGCACCTGATTTTTGTCGCTAGATGCTCATGTCTTCTTCTTCTCGTCATAAAAACGGTTGTCTCGCGAACATGTTGTACCTACAAATCTTAACCCTTGTGTAGAAGCATGCTTCTCACAACCATCGAAATTTTTTAGGTGGTTAGTTCTACCATTTTTATGAAAGTGTTACCAAATCATGCGTTAAATTACCTTGATTTTTGTGGAAAAATAATTTTCAATAATAACAATCCTAACTCACTTTCGTAGGAATCACGGCGGCATTTAGCATATGCACGCAAGCCCTTTAAACCTCCCGATAGCTCGGGAGGATGAGTAGGTCTCGTGAGGGTTATATAGGGAACACACCCACAACGTTCATTTAACTAATAAAACGAAATAACAAAATTATACAACAACAACAATACTAACTAAACTATGGATAACAACTAAAACGAAATGCGAAATAAAATATACAACAACACTTGACCTACCACCTCATGGTGGTCGAATGGCATGCTTGCCGCTTACAAACTCCTCGAAATCACCCACCGGTGATTCATACCATTTGTTGCCAAACGGTCCAAACTTCCTCACTTCCTCTTCCTTCTTCTTTTCTTGAGGCGACTTCTTCGCCTTCTTCTTCTTGACCGGTTTCTTCTTTGGTTCTCCAAACCTACCAACCATAGCACATACCTTTTTGTTTGGATTCATGTCCTTCTTGGGACACGTATCCTCACCGAGTGGGTTAGTAAATTTTGGAAAAACATTTAAATTTAATTCCCGGTCCCCAAACTTCATGCTCACCGTTCCCGTTGCACAATTTATTATGGCATTAGCAGTTGCGAGGAACGGTCTACCCCGTATGACTATCGGCTGGGTGTCCTTAACACGCCCAACATAGTCTACTACCAAAAAGTCCACTGGGTAATAACAATCTTCCACCTTAACAATCACATCATGCGTGGGAGTCTGATCGGCCAATACCACGGGAGTATCAAACTTTTTCAATGGACCAAAATCGTATTGGTCATACAAACTCCCGGGCAAGATGCTCACACAAGCTCCAAGATCGAGGAGCGCCCTCTCTATTTTAAATGCTCCAATTTGAATTGGAATAAGAGGATCTCCCGGATCTTGAGCTTTTTGGGGGAGCACACTCGATAAAACGGCACTAACATGAGATCAAATCAACCGGTTCAGGTAATTTGTTGTGCCGTTTTTCGATGCTTAACTCCTTTAAGCATTCCACATGGGCCGGAACCTTTTTAATGTCATCGAGTAACGGTAAATTAATTTTTGCTTGTTTAAAATGTTCCCACCCCTCGTCCTTCGGTGGGTACTGTTCCTCAACTTTTGATGCATTACTCGGGTTAAGTTGATTTAAACAATTTTCACAGAAAGAATTTTTAGTTATATTTTCAATTTTACTTTGTGAAATCGTTTTTTGTTCATTTTCACTTTCTGGCTCATCACTTATATCTTCTACTACACCATCAACATATTGTGGTGGTGGAATGCTTTGAACACTACAAATTTCATCATTCGGAAGAAGACTTACCATGCTAATGTGTACATTCCTCACATTGCCCGTGCTTGAGCTTTGATGCTTCGGGTTCATTGCGGTGTCACTTGGAAGTCTTCCTCCACTTCCACGAATTTGGGCCATTTCTTCCGCAAGTTGACCCACTTGTTTTTCCAATGCCTTATGCGACTTGTCTCGCACGTCAAACTCTTTCCTCACTTCGGTTGTAAGGGTACTCATAGCATTCATGAGAGCATCCATTTTAGAATTGAACGAGTCGTCACCTTGAGAGTTAGAAGCATTACCCCCATTTACACTTTGGTTGTAACCACGTTGATAATTACCTTCACGGTTTTGATACCCTTGGTTACCCCCTTGATTGTAATTCCTTTGGTAACCCCCTTGGTTACCACCTTGCCGGTTGTTGTAAGAAGAACCACCTTGACCACCTTGATTACCCGATTGAAAATTCGGGTTCATTTGATTCGAGGCATTACCATACCGGAAGTTAGGGTGATTTCTCAAACCCGGATGGTAAGTGTTGGAATTCATGTCGTATTGCTTTCTATCCCCATACACTTGATTTACCTCCTCGGTGTAATCACTCGTCCCCGTTGGACATTGCTCGGTTCTATGGCCGATATCTCCACACTCTTCACACACCGCGAATTGTACTGCGTTCACCTCCTTCTTCTTCATAATAGCCATTTCCCGTTCTAAGGTAGAAATTTGATCCTTAGAATCAAGATCGGGAAGTGATCGGGAGACGGGATGTTTCTTGGCTCTATCGGCCGATTCCTTTTCTTTAGACCGCTTGCTCATCCGCTCGAGGAATTCCCAATCATCATCTTCATGATTGCTCAATAGGGTTCCGTTGCTCATTGACTCGAGGCATTCCATGTCGTATCATCCAAACCACGTACAAAACACTTCACCAATTCCCACTTTTCTATTTGGTGATGTGGGCATTTCCGAATCAACTCTTTGTACCTTGTAAATGCTTCGTGCAATGGTTCGCTTAATAGTTGGTGGAAAGACCTAATTTCGTCTCTAGCATCATTGGTCTTCGCCATCGAATAGTATTCATCTAGAAAAACTTGTTGCATCTCACCCCATGTCCGAATACTATTCGCCGGAAGTGTAAGAACCCATTGCTTTGCTTTGTCTTTTAGCGAAAACTGGAATAATCGAAGCTTGACCTCCTCCAATGCAAAGTTATGCCCTCGATAGTGTTACAAATGGAGGAAAACTCCACCAAATGCGTGTACGGTTCATCATTAGACCTCCCATTGAAGTGGGGAAGTATGTTGATGTAGTGGGGCTTGCAGTCGAACATTCTCCTTTCACACACTATTGGAGAGTCATTATCGGTAACTACCGGTCTAAAACGGTCATTTACTCCCCGTGGAGATTGTTGCCGATGATGCGGACCGTTAACTTCTTGATCGACCGGTCTTCGATTGCCCCTTTTATCACCTCCCCTATTACCTCTTGGGTTTCCACCTTGGTTACCCCTTTGATTTCCTCCTCCCACGAAACGAGGAATCCGGTTAGGGTTAGCATTGTTGTTATTGTTGTTGTAAAACCCTTCATTCTGGTTCCTTTGGTTGTTGTTTCGTGGTTGACGGTTGTTCTCGTAACCGTCACTTCTTGCATTCCCATACCCATAATCATCGTTCCCCACAAAGTTGGCATTTTGGTAGCCAAATTCGTCATCTTTGAACCCTCTTGCTTTGTAGATGTTACATTGATTCACATACCCCCAATCTTCGTCATCATTAGCCCGATCATCAAAATATCCCCCATCATCCGAATATTCCGTGTGAACACTCACATGTTCCGGCGATTGATACCCGGGAACACTATACGGTTCGTCATCGGGGATGGCGTTCCTCAAATTGTCTATGTTGAAGAATGGGTCTTCATTCGCGGGATTGCCATGATCTCGATTACCTCGACAGTCGGAATTGACATTCCGGTCATCAAGGTTGATGGGTAAGGAAGTTTGTCGATGAAGGTTTTGTTGTTGGGGTGTTCATTGGGTGTTGTTGGGATTTTGGTTTCGGAAAGGTGGTGTGGGTGGTCTATAGTTGGTGTTACCACCCGGTTGTTCTTGAGGTATAGGTTGAACGTTTTGGGCGGGGTGAAAAGTTCCTCGGGATTGGAATTAGTTTTGATTGAGGTTTGGGTGATTGGAGTTTAGGTTTGCCATTGAATCGGTTTCAATGGTCGGTGTGAGTTGTGGTGTTTGATTGGTTTGATTAGAAGCAATAGTTGCTTCTAACCAGCTTGTTAGGTTTCTTCTTGCTACTCTCTCGATTTCCGGTTCGTAGACTAACGGTGAAGTCCTCTCGGAGTTTCGCGTATGCAAGCACTACCTGTAACCTACACAAGTAACAAGGAAAAAGACAAAGTACAAAAAGAAACTAAACAACTTAAACAGATAATCACGAAATTCAAACAATAATCCAAACACAAAGCGCACGCACTCCCCGGCAACGGCGCCAAAATTTGATCGGAGTGTCGCGCTCCGGTCAAAGATAACATTTATAGTCCCAAATTACCCTTAACAAATAGTTAGTGATAGTAAGGGGTCGAACCACGAAGAGTATGTGGTTTGCGAATGGACTTTGAATGAATTATAGAAGTTGTCACTTTTATGAAGCTTGCTATTTTATTTTTATGTATTTTTTTGGTAATGGGAAAGATTTGAATAAAATTACTAAAGTGATTGAATGACTTAACTACAAATAGTAAACAAATTGCAAGAAGTGAAATTGATTGGTTGAATAATAATACGAAAACAAGGTTCACACCCGGTTTCAACAAATGCAAGACTTAGGTTTACTATGTGTTTTAATTCATTTTACTTGAAATAATTCTTTAACGGGTCACAATCACAAAGCTTAGGTGACAATCGCTATCAACGTCATAGACAACGGACCACGATGCACTTCGTTACTTCGGACTAGCAAATCCTATCAAAAGCCAAGGCAAAGTCAAACTTAATCATTCACTCGACAATTTGCAAATTCAATACAAATGTAGGACAATTATCTAAGATTCAAATGTACTTCAAGTTGTCACAAAACAATAATCAAAACCTAATAAACCCTAATTCTTACATAAGTCTACACCGGGGTGAAACCTCCAAGAATTTAGCCACTCATGGTGAAAACGGCACGATCAACGGATGATGGAAGCTTGAATTGGATCATCTTGAAGCTTGAAGGTGGATGAATGGATGAATGGTTAGGGTTATGGAAGGTTGGTGATGATGGATTGGAATGGATGATATGATGGTGAATTAGGGTTCTTGATTGTGATTCGGATGAAGGTTGGTGATGATGGTTGTTAATTCGGGTTGTAGATATGAAGGTTGGTAGATTGGTAGATTATAAGTGATAAGAATAGGCTCCCAAAATGTGATTCAAACCTTCAAAAAGTGTGTAACTCCCGTTTCTTGGTCAAAATTGATGTTATAACTCGTCCCCAACTCAAAAATCAAGTTTTTCGCGAAGTGAGAATGCAGGTGGCGTCGCCGACGGCCATTTAGGGCGTCCCCGACGGCCCCTGGAAGTCTAAGTTTCACCCGACGGCTTAATCTGCTGTTTACAAAGGTTTCTGGCCGACGGAACAAACCAGAGGCCGTCACCGACGGTCCTTTTGGGCGTCGCCTACTGTGCCTCTAAATACCATTTTTTTTGTTTTCTTCATAACTTCTTCGTTATAGCTCCGTTTTACGCACCGTTTTCGCCCACGCATTCGTAATTCAGCCCTCTATCATGCCATCTTCCAATATATTCATTTTAAATGCATTAACATCCCCCAAAACACATCCAATCTTCGTGATTAACCCGGTTTTGTTCATTTCACATCCCCGGTTGATCCCGTTCGCTCCCGGTGCTCCGTAAAGCTCCCGATTAGCTCCTTAAACTCTTTTAGACCTGTAAAACACAAATCCCATTAAAAGTATGCTATTCAAGATTAAAAGCTATGTAAAAACATCAACTTAAGCATAAACGATCACCAGTTTTCAACCACATATTAGTTCTTCTAAGGTACGTTGGGTAGCTTGATCCTTAACCACTAGCTGGGTAAGAAGGTCCTCTATCCTAGATAAACTACCATTATGTAGGATCGAGATTCGATCAAAACGAGTCTGTCTGAGTCAAATCTAGGTCACTAGAGAGGCGGAAACAATCTACTAACCTTAAATCGGTGTTAGAATGTGAGTAGAAGCAGAGAAATACACTTTCAACTGGTTTTCCATTAATATAAAACGTTTTTACATGCAGAGAATCCGGCAGCACTTCGTGTCAGATTTCACCAGAATGTTACAAATGAAAAACCCAACATGCCTATTTATAGGCACGCCAGTTCGCTTGGACTAGACATGATCACTTCGCACGAACTGGTCAATTACCAGTTCGTGCGACCTGGCCTTATAAACACCACTTCGTGTGAACTGGCACAAAACACATAAAATTACATTTGTAACCCTATTACATGCTACTGAAACGACTCAGACTGATGACGTAGGCGATAGACATTGTGCACCAACAA
Organism: Helianthus tuberosus; assembly: GCA_030545235.1. NCBI lineage: Eukaryota > Viridiplantae > Streptophyta > Magnoliopsida > Asterales > Asteraceae > Helianthus > Helianthus tuberosus. The sequence continues at coordinate 60,919,919 of CM060377.1, read as the reverse complement.
ACTCCCCCTTGGATATTGCCGCAGTCTTCAGTCAGCCTGTCTTCACAACTTCCTTCACAAAGACTTGAATTTTTCTTCACTTTGTTTCGGCTTCTTCAGCAATGCTTTCCTGAGCTTTTCATTCTCTTCAGCAGCTCTCTTTTCTTCCACTGCGCTTTTGGACACATGTAGCTCTAGCAATCTTGTCTTTTTCTTCACACTCAGCTTTCAGAAACACTTTCTTCAAGCTCCCCCTTTCGTTAAGCTTCTGTGCTTTCGGGATCGACACCTGGCTTTCTAGTTACATGCTCCCCCATTCGTCGAGCTCGTCTTCAGACTCCCCCTTAGACTCGGCTATCGGGATCGTAGTCTGGCTTTCATCTGCAAATACTCAACCATATATAAGTGCAAACATTTTTTTGAACATCCAGGATTGAAAACCCTGGCTCTCAGCAACATATGCTGAAAAAATTTACATTTTTTTAAAAAAAATTAACTTTTTATCTTTTTACTAACACACTCAGTTAACCAAGTCCAAATTAATGACTCTGGACAAATGTTTAGCCTGCCAAGTCCAAGTTAATGACCTTGGCTGACCAAATACTGATCTCGCTGATATTTTGAAACATTTTAAGTTCAAATTAATGAACTTTTATATGTTTTGAGCAATTACCAACATTTTCTCAAACTTTCTCTTATCCAACCCCATGATCCAACATGTTTAGCACTGTGAGATTTTGATCATCAGATCCCCAACGTCTATTGTCGAAAATAAGATGAAGTATAAAATCTTTTTGGATTTTACAACATTTTGCTAAACAAACAGGAAACTTTTTGGATTTAAGAAACAATAAACTGTACAAACATATTTTTGTTGAGCGTGTTAGGGGATCATATCAGCTGCTGACAAGCTACAAGTACCGTTAAGCTTTGATTTCATACTAAGCATTAAACAATTTACAGTGATTGCCGATATACTGATCCAATTTAAATTTTCACACAAATTTCAATCTGTTCAGGATACGAATTAGTGTTTTAAGGCTTAACTTATATGCGTGTACCACCTCATAATATACTCCCGTATCCAGACCACTATATTCAGTCTTACAGGTGAGTGCGCACTAATGATATCTGTAATTGGGTTAATGCGAGGCCATGAGAGCTCATGCTATTCCTTCCGCAAAATCAGAGAGATGATGGCTCGACTTTAGGTGGGTCCCCCTTGGGGATCTTCTTTACAACATCACATGATTTGCATTTTTCAAAGATTCATCATTTTTTTATGCTGAGGGTGGGCTTTAAGATTTAAAGCAGTGCAAAGTATTATACGAGGACTAGGCTATTGCTCCCGCAAAATCAGAAGTCCTGGTATAATACCCCAGATATCAAGACGTACAAAGACCTAGTATGTCAGAAATAAAGCCTTTCAAACAGGATTTCAGGGGTTGCCTATATATCCGAGAGGCGTTCCCCACATAAAAGCAAGAAATGATTTAGGTTTATATCCCGAACAAACTTACTAAATGTGTAAAAACCTATCGGCACATCATCAGCGAGACTGCTTAACACTTTTAAACTATACATTTCTTTAGTGTACTGCAACTGTCTAACTGATGTACTATCATTTCCCCTATTTACACAAACTCTTTTTGACTTTTTCACTGTTTTTGCATTTTTGAAATTTTATCATGTTTTTGTATTTTCTATAAACTTTATCCCGCTAAAATCAAAAACATATTTTTGTGTTTTTGGATTTATCAAAGCAGAAAATAAAACTGTATAGAAACTTGACAACAAGACGCAGATCACTTCTGATCGCCGTCCTCCTCAGCTTCACACTCTATTACCCTCCCAGAAAACAAATTTTTCAACCCGTTCAATTTTAAAAGATAGTTAAATCTTGTTTTGTCAAAGGGTTTTGTATAAAATTCAGCTCTCTGATCATCGGTGTGTATATGATCAATTCAAATCAATTTCTTCTCGTAGCAATCACGGATGAAATGATGTCGAATCTCAATATGTTTCGTTTTCGAGTGTTGAACCGGATTTTTAGTTATATTAATTGCTGCCTCATTGTCCACAAAGATTGGTGTTTCTAAGAACTGCAAACCATAGTCCCTCATCTGCTGCTGGATCCAGAGGATCTGAGAGCAACAGCTGGAAGCTGAAATGTATTCAGCCTCACAGGTTGAGAGAGCGACTGTGGTTTGTGTCTTGCACTGCCAAGTAATAAGTCGAGTTCCGAAGAACTGACAGCCAGCAGTTGTGGACTTTGCATTTAACTTACAACTCCCAAAATCAGAATCAGCATAATCAGGCGCATATACTTCAGTAAAGTCGATCCCTTCTTGCTGACTAAAACCTTGGACTACCAAACGTGCTTTGTTTCTCACAATAACCCCTCTATCATCCCGCTTACACTTGAAAACCCACTTGGTCTTGATCAGCTTCTGATCTTCCGGGAGATCGACTAACCTCCACACTCCAATTTTTTCAAACTGCAATAGCTCCTCCTGCATCGCATTTACCCAGCTTTCCTCAGTCAATGCTTCTTTATATGTTCTCGGCTCTACCTGCGAAATAAAACATTTCAATGAAAAGTCTACTTGTAAAGGAGCGATAGATGAATAAAAACATGTAAGCCCTTTGTTGATTTGATCGTGCGTTTTCACGCCACTTTGAAGATCACCAATGATTTGTTCTGAAGGATGATAAGACAAAGTTCTCGGCATGACTGTATCAGGTACGCTCACTTCTGATTGCAAATTTGTTATGTCCTGATCGCCCGTGTAATCCACAGCTTCTGAAGTCGCAACATTTGGTTCCACGTCAAAAATCGGATCGGGTTCCGATTCTGAGTCATCAGATTGATCAAATATTGGAGCTGGTTCTTCTGGGGGTTCGTGTGCAGTTCCACTTGGACCGGCCTCATGATCATTTGAACCCTCGGTGGGCTGAGAAACTACCAACGGTCTCGGCACTTGATCTTGCGAAAGAGACTGATGTTGTTGGTATAAGTATGCGAGTTCCTCCTCACTCGGCTCTGTCGGCAAATGGAATGACTCCCAGAGTTTATCATAATCAAATAGCAACCTGTTTCCGGGAAGTTGTTCCAGAGCAGTAAACTTCTGACAGTCAACGTGTTGAACTTGTATGATCTTCCCCAAACACGGAACAAATACTTTCTTCAATGGACTCGCATAACCTACAAAAAAAACCTTCGTTAACTTTTGCACCAAATTTACCATCTGGATCAATAAATGTGCATGGTGATCCAAAAGGTTCTAAGAATTTCATATTTGGTTTATAGCGATGAAGTAATTCGAAGCAGGTTTTCTTGTACTTCTTTACTGTAAGAACATGATTTAGCGTGTAACATGCTGCAGCAACCGCTTCACTCCAAAAGAATATCGGCAATTTTGAGTCTGCTAGCATGGTACGGGCTGTTTCGATCAGCGTGCGATTCTTTCGTTCTGCGACACCGTTTTGTTGTGGAGTATACGGTGCGCTGAATTCATGAAGAATGCCTTTGTCATTTCAGAATTCAAGCATACGGTTGTTTTTGAACTCTGTTCCATTGTCGCTTCGAATTCATCTGATCGGCAGTTTGTACAGCGTCTCCATCTTTTTAAATAAAATCATCAATGAATCAAACGTTTCATCTTTTCTTTCGAGACACATCACCCATGAAAATCTTGTATAGTCGTCAGTGACCACTAGACAATACAGATCTCCACTTACGCTCTTCACATTTACCGGTCCGAAAAGATCCATATGGAGTCTTTCGAGCGGTAGTCTAATGGAGTTCAAGAGCTTCTTTGGGTGTGACTTCTTCGTTTGCTTACCCTTTTTGCATTCTACACAATCATCATTCAGATGGAAAATTTTCAAATTAACACCTTCAACAAGATCATTGTGAACTAAGAAATTCATTTTTCACATGAATGTGACCCATCTTATGATGCCACATTATTGATTCTTTTTCAGTTGCTTTTGTTTTAGTTACAAAACATTGTGTCTTTTTGTCTGATGTTGTTGCGATGCTTATGTCTAGGACATACAAATCGTTTTCACGACGAGCGCGCATCAACACCAAATCTTCCGGAATTTTAAAACCTGGTTTAATGATCAAACACTCATTTTTTGTAAAATGAATTGTGAACGACATGTCACAAATCTGTGATATGCTCAACAAATTGTTTTCTAGTTCAGCGATGTAGTTCACTTTATCAAAAGTTACAACTCCGTTGGTAAGAATTCCTTCACCAACGATTCTTCCTCCCTGTGTTCCAGCAAAGCCAACATATCCTCCATTAATTGATTTGACATCATAGAGTAGTGCTAACATCCCAGTCATGTGCCTCGAGGTGCCGCTATCCATGATCCACTTTGAGATGATCGACCTTGGAAGCCCCTGCACACATCAAAGACATTCACTTAAACAACGATGCCCAAGATTTTTCAATATTTGAAACAGTACCAAACATAATATCATAAGCCACGTCAACTTTTGGAATGTTGAAGACAACATTTGGAACAACAGGTTTTGACTTTGATTTTAGATCTCCCTCCTTGATTGGTGGGAATTCTTCAATCAATTTGTCCAATTCAAACTCAAGATTTTCATTGTTAGTTACAACAACTGTAGGCTCAGATTTTAAAACCTTTTCCATTTTCTTTTCTTCAAACGATTGTTTAGGTTTCTCCACCCATGATTGATTTTGGAAAATCTTCGTTTTAGGATAAACCTTTGAAGTCTTTGGAGATTTTGAATATTCACCAATCTCAAAGGTTGATTTTGGCTTGTCCTCGGACTTCAAAGATTCACCGCGTTTCAGAATACGCACGGGGGAAACCATCGGTGTTTTTCCCTTCACATCATTTGAAGTTTTAGGTTTGGGTTTCTGGAAAACTGGTTTTTCAATCCTTTTAACACACTGTTTGGCCATGTGACCAATTTCATTGCAACGATAACAGACTCTTTTGTCGTATTCAACAAAAGTGGATCTGTTGGTCTCATCTTTCAACTTTTTGGCTGCATTGAAATCGTCAACTGCTTTCTGACTAAAGATATAATCTTTTTCAGCTACTGTATTCTTACCTGCTACAAACACATCACTTAACTTTTCTTTTGGTTTAACATCTTTCTTATCCATTTTCTTCTCAAAACCGACACCTTTCTTTTTGAAATTGTTACCATGTTTTTTGTTATGACCATTGTTACCCACCCATTCTTTCTTTCCCGGGTTGTTTGGTTGTTGTTTCACAAAAGATTTTTTCGGTTTTGATAGAAACGTGTTGTTGTTAACCTCTGAAATGTCAATTTCCACAAGCTTATAAACCTTTTCAACATTTTCCAGTTTTGTATTCTGAATCGGGTACTCAAAATCAGTATATAGTTTGTCAGTTCCGGTCATCGTGTAAGCTACAATGATCAAATCGTCATCCACAACTTTATCTGATTTTGGTATGAACTTATCAAGAAAGTTTCCGTCATCTTCAGAATCAGAATTAGAATTTTCCAAATGAGTTTTAACCGTTTCGAAATCAGAGTTATCACTTTCTTCATCCAACACTTGGTCAACAACAGTTTTAATCACTTGTGACTCGTTGTCGGTGTCATATGAAGAGAATATAACATCAATGTTTTCAGGTAACTCATTCTCTACAGTTCTCAACTTGAGATTCAAAGCTGCTTCCACCCCATCTGGATATTTCTGTGTATAATGATTCCACATTGGGGGTGGAACATTGTTGAAAGCAGGTTTAGCATCAGTTTATTGAGGAAAAATCTGATCAATTACATAAGATGAAGAAATATAACTGATCAATTTCTTATCAACTCTTTCTATTTCAATATGCATCAATTCAAGTTCCTTTTTCAAAGATGCGATTGTGTCCAGATGAATGTTAATTTCCATCTGCTTTTCCATGACCGTTCCTTTGAGCAAATTAACAACTTTATCATTTTCTATACTTTCATTTTGAATCATTTTAATTGAACGTGATAAAGTGTCATAAGCTTCTTTCACATCATAAAGATCGAATTTTACTTCGTCGGTATATTTTTTCAATTCTTGAAACTGTTTGTCTTTTTCAAGACAATCCATGCAGGGTTTTAAAAAATTTTCGCATGGTGTTTCAGGAATTTGATCAAATTTTTCAAAAACCTTTTCTTCTTTATCAGTTTTAATTTCTGGTTTACCAAACCCTTCAATTTTTCTCCTGGTTTGATCTCTACATTTTCTGATTCTTCATCGGACTTCTTTTTTACTGACTCCTTTTCTACTGACACATTTTCAACAGACATATTTTCAACTAACTCTGTTTCGACAGACTCCGTTTCGACAGACACTGACTCTTGAGTTTTGTCTACCTCTTTCAACTTGACCATCAGCGCCTTGTCAGCTATCCCCTTCAGAGTTTCTTCAGTCATTTCTTTTGAGACATCGATTATCTCTTGAATAGGAGCTTTTTCAACTTCATATTGTGGACAGAAACCTGTAGTTGGTTCGCTGAAGAAACCTGCAAAAGAATCAAACATGTTAGGAGGCATTATAGATTTAAAAGAATTAGCAATAACCTCCTGTTCTGATTGATAATAATAAACTTCTGTTGCTGCCTCTTCAAGCTCTGCCAGACTCTCTTCATTCATCACTTCACCGACTTCCTCAACATCATCAACACATTCTGGCTCTTCAATAATCTCCGCCATCATAGCAAGACCCTCGCCAGGAACATATTTATCCCAACTAAACCCTTCCGGAATCTTCTCATCATCCTGATTAACCAAAAGAGCCTTTTGTGCTTTGTTTTCAATTTGAGGTCTTGGATTGAATGGTTGTTGACTATTTTTGTGATAGATTGCTTGTCGGTAAAAGTCATTTGCGAATGGATTCTGATGATTGTTTACTTCCCTGTTTGGACTTTGGACACTCGCATTTGAAATGCCCTTTTTCTTTGCATTTGAAGCAAGTAACCTTTGCTTTGTCAAATCCAAGCTTACAATCAGGTCCTGCGAGACTGTTTCATCCGGTTATTTCCATGAACCTTTGTGCCCTCCTCACAAAACTCGCCATACCCCATTTGATGTCTATGAGTTCTAGCTCCTCTGGGTCAATCTATCGTAGTCTTCTCTCGTCATGTCAGGATTTCCAATTCTCCCGGCAACAAGACTTTCATAGGACTCAAGTACTGAAGCAAGTAGTGCTATATGTTGTTTTGCTGCTGATTCTGTAAAATCTTGACCAGTCTTGATGATCACAGCTATATTGCACTGATGTGTGCAAAAGGCAACACATAAATTACATCACATGTGGCATAAAACTAACCCTTTTTTAGTACTAATGTTGGAAAAAGTGTGTTTTTGTCTTCCTTTTGTATTTTTAGGATTAAATGAGCTCAAATGAACAAAAGAAGCAAAAAGACAGCTAAATCTAACATAAATACAAGAAAAGGAACAAACGTGGCATGCCCGACCCCTCGACAGCATCTTCCCAAGCAAAAACAAGAGAACAGAACGTTGAACACGCCCTGTGCTCAGTGAGCACGGGGGCGTGCCCAAGTGTCAGCAGAAAAGACAAAGTTGTAGAAGCTTCTATCACCCACCACGGGGGCATGCCCATCGGACACAGGGCCGTGGTCAACTCTAAGATTCACAGAATCTGGGGAAATCTTGATAGTACAGATACGCTTCTGCACACGGGGGCGTGCCCAGCGGACACAGGGGTGTGGTCAACTAATGCAGACAAACTGCAATTAATGAAGAAAGAGAAGGAGGATGGACACGGGGCTGTGCCCAATGGACACGGGGCCGTGCCCGAGCTGCTGTTCAGGCTATAAATAGGGGTGCTTGGCTCATTTGCAAACCATCCCTTGGCACACCACCTCTCTCACACTTCACCCACCACCCACCACCGTCACAACACCATCATCCACCACCATCATCCATTTCCATCATAGAGTGTGTGAGTCATCTCGGGATCCAAGATTGATCGTAAGAGTTTTTGACAATCAAAGGCCATGTTTACCTAAGTCTCTTACATCACTTGGTGAAGACAAGTGTCTAGTGTAATACTTTTTATTTTTAATCTTTTCGCACTTTTTATTTGGTTATGTATTAATGACTTTAATAACTAGTTTCTTATGTTGAAGGTGATTCTTCCTTGTCGTTTGTCCGTGGTGTCTTGGCATTATTTTACTGTCTATATAAAATAAAAGATTTTCACCATTCATATCACCACGGTCTATATGGAGATATGTTGGCTACCTGGTCGGGGGTTAAGGGAACGGTTTGGTAAGAGTCTTGCCATTGTTCAGTGTATAGATCCTGCAAAGGACCTGGGTCAAATTTAGTAGGACCTCCTTCAATACCCACCGGTATTGGATGGCGGGGGTCCAAACTCTTTGATCCCCTCATAAGTAAGCTACTATTAAAACTTTAACCCGGCTACTTAGGACTGTATCCCTACTGACTCAGACTACTTAGCCGAGGGTAACGTCACCTTCAAAAGAGGGGCCTACCACATTATGCATTAATAACTTAATTAATTATCTTTCAATAATCCGACTCTTTAGTATTGTATCCTTGCTGACTCAAACTACTGGGTTGAGGGTAACGTCACCTTCAAAAGAGGGGCCTACTACAATAACTAAGATAATCTCTTAAAAAGTGCAAAAGTGCGGAAATAATCAAACGTTACACTACACACGAGTCGGAGCCAAGTGATTCATCTTGTCTATCTGTTTTTTATTTTATTTTATTTTTCAGCATTTTAGTTAGTTTTATTTTTCTAGTTTAAAAACCTTTTTTCTAACTTTTGATTTGATTAGACGTTGAGGATAAACCGGTACTAAAAGCTCTTGTGTCCTTGGACGACCTCGATATCTTACCAACACTATACTACGCTCACGATGGGTGCACTTGCCCATATGTGTGTTTAGTGTTAGTAAATATCGTGTTTTATAAATTTAAAACTTGGCTAAAAAAGTGTAAAAGGGCTTAAAATATACATTAAAAACTATACACACTTACGCACATCATGCACTGAATCCCTTGGCCGTAACTTTGATTGTTTGACCCTGAAGAGCTTTGAGTATAAGCTTGTTCTTGTGAATTCTGAACCTTAGGATTTGGTTCATAGCTTGTAAACGGTGAATAGCTGTTGCTTGGTGTGCTTTGAGAAACTCCAGATGTAGAATCAGCACTAAATGCTGTCTGAATTTTTGGACTTGGGGTAGATGTTGCAGATGAGCTTCCTTTGTAATACAACTGAACATCTTGTTGTACATTAGCAGATTTCATTTTCTAATCTTTTTAAGTTAAAGCTCATGCGATTCAATTTTCTCGATGAATGTGCTTAGATTGAAACCAACATATTCCAAGTTATTTTTCAAAACCAACAAATATGTGCCCCACTCATCATGCGGTAAAGCATCTACCAACGTGTCAACCCACTCTTCATCTGTTTTGGTAATGTTCAAACGCTTCATTTCTACAACCAAATGACAATACCTCTCGATCAACTCTTTTGTTGACTCACCCCTGATAGCAGTAAAAATATCAAATTCCTTTTTCAGCAATGCCGTTTTACTCTTTATCATCGAAACACTTCCAAGAAACTTGACTTTTAGTGCATTCCAGATAGACTGTGAGTCATTCTGATGTTGTAGCAAAACCAAAATATCTTCTTTGATTGCTTGCTGTAAGATAGTCATCATTTTCTTCTCGGCTTTAAAGCTGTCTTGTTCAAGCGGAGTTAAGTTTCCAATTGTTTTCTCAATACCTGCTGCATTCGTCGGAGGTACATACTTCGACTCAATTTTCATCCAACACTCAAGATGATTTGCCTGTACCCATGTTTTAAACCTCTCTTGCCATCCTAAATAATCTTCGATACTGAGAAGCTTTGGTAGCTTTTGCATTGTACCAAGCTCGTTCTCCATGTTTACGTTCTGTGCAATACTCACTGGACTTTGAGTTGCTGCCATTCCCCCTCCGAAAAACGTGTTATAAAATTCTTGGTTATCCATTTTAAAATATGAAAACAGTTTCGAAAAATTTTCTAAGTTTTTGAAAAATTACTTTTCAAGCGAACTGACTTATACACAATCTGAATTCTCAAACGGACTGAATTCAAACAAACTGAACTTCAAACAATTTGAAGTTTCAAACGACCTGACAGTTTCAAACGAACTGGTATATCAATTCGTGCGAGGTGAGTAAAAAGTTTCCAATTCTTGCGAAATGAAGCAATTTCACACGATCTGGACCTCAATTCGTGCGAGGTGATCAGACAATTTGAATTTTCAAGCGAACTGGTCCACCTCGTGTGAGCTGGACTAAATTTTCAAACAAACTGACAACAATTCAAACGATCTGATTCATTACGTACGAACTGAGCAATATTTTCATACGATTTGACACATTTTCACACGATCTGAAGTTTTTGACACTTTTTGATCAATTTTAGTCTGAATTAAGGTCTGTAACTTTGAAGGATTGATTAAAATGGCGTTTTACACGTTATATTCAAAATTCAGTCCATTTTGTCCGTGAATTTGTCCAAAAATCCAAGAAAGAGTAGAAGTAGAGAGTTCTAAACCATCTAAAGCACTGATTCAACTGATTTGACTCATCCTGAGCTCTGATACCACTTGTAGGATTGAGATTCAATCAAAACGAGTCTGTCTGAGTCAAATCTAGGTCACTAGAGAGGCGGAAACAATCTAGTAACCTTGAATCGGTGTTAGAATGTGAGTAGAAGCAGAGAAATACACTTTAAACTGGTTTTCCATTGATATAAAAAGTTTTTACATGCAGAGAATCCGGTAGCACTTCGTGTCAGATTTCACCAGAATGTTACAAATGAAAAACCCAACATGCCTATTTATAGGCACACCAGTTCGCTTGGACTAGACATGATCACTTCGCACAAACTGGTCAATTACCAGTTCGTGCGACCTGGCCTTATAAACACCACTTCGTGTCTTCGTGCGAACTGGCACAAAACACATAAAATTACATTTTTAACCCTATTACATGCTACTGACATGACTCAGACTGATGACGTAGGCGATAGACATTGTGCACCAACACATTTGACCCCTCATTCCTAGGTTGAACCTCTTGGTTTGACCCCTCACCTCTGAACTGCCCACCTGAACCTGAACTAGCAAATTGACATGTTTGACCCGACCCCCCACTAGAATAGAAACCTGGCCCCCTGCTTTGATATTGACCTGATGGAAAACCAGGGGGTTACCTGAAGAGCGATAATTGTTAGCACGCCAATTAGAGTTACTGTTATTGAACGGGTTAGTTGGACCCCTATTTTGACCTGCTATATACTCTACCTGTTCTAGGGTGAGTGTTGGGCAATCTATAGTGTCATGACCACCTCTACAAACTTCGCACCTATCGACCTTCTTCTTAATTTCTAGCAACTCTTTGGTGATATAGTCAAGTTGAGATACTACCTTTGAGTCTGAAACGACCTGGTTTACTCCTCGAGAAGATGAGGAAGTAATCACAGGATTGGAATTCCTGCTGGTAGCACTATGATCTATATCAGCATGAGCGAAGCTCTCAAAGAGATCATTGTAGTCAGCCACAGTTTACTTTCCCATTAGGTGGCCTCCTGCAGATGTGTCGAATCGGGCCTTGCACTCAGGGGTAAGACCATTGTAAAATTTTTCTACTAAAGCCCAATCCGACAGCCCATGTTGGGAACAACGCGAGAGTAAAGTTTGAAACCTCTCCCATCCTAAGTGATATGATTCGTCAGGCTCCATTCTGAAGGAATGGATCTGATCTCGAAGGCGAGAGGCCTTCGCATGTGGGAAATACTTAGTAAGGAAGGCATCCCTAAGTCCAGCCCAAGTAGTGTAAGTACCTGCTGGCTGCGAATCGAGCCATGTGGCTGCGCGACCAGCAAGAGAAAAGGGAAAGACTTGGAGATAGCGGGCATCAAGATTAACACCTTCAATGCCGAAGGTGCTACACAGACGGGTGAGACGGTTGATATGTGCAGGCGCATCCTCATCATCACGACCGTGAAACTGACAAGAGTTGTTAATGGCGGTCATGATGTATGAAGGTATTTACCATGACTTGTAATTGGTGATTTCAGGGAGGGTAATAGGTGAGTTTGCGGTAAAACCCGCGGTGGAACGCTAGTGGATAGTTTGGTTATCGGCCATTTGATGAACTGGTGGTGGACTATGGTGATGGGAGGGTGGTGGGGAATTGTGGGGTGATGACTTCAGGGTGAAGTCGTAGTTCGGTGGTTTAGATTGTAGTGTAGAGTCAGAAGGGGCTGAAGATGAAGTTGAAGATTTTCGAACCTGAAAATTGGGTGTGGAGAAGGAAGACTTGTCGATCGGCGGCTGCACTGGTCCCTGCGAACGCGTGTGGGGCATGAACTGCAAAACCGATAACAAACAAGTAAGACGACACCAACAAAATACTCTAAAAATAAAAAGATACTAAAATTCCTTGGACTCCTACGACTCACAAACACACAAAAAGCACGTAACGAAATCAGTTGAAATCCAAACAAAGTAGTTAACGCAATTGCCAAGAGTCCCCGGCAACGGCGCCAAAAACTTGATGTGGAATAAGTAGTTCAAATAAATAAACTAAAATAACCCTAAATTAAGACTCAAGTAATAAAAATCTAGACTCTCTAACTTGACTAAATTACTCACCGGCAAGTGAACCGGTCGACTCTAGCAAAGAAAAGTAAGTCCGGATGTCGAACCCACAAGGACTCTAATTAATTACGTTAATGACTTTATTTAGACTAGACACTGACACGACTAAACAATTGTTATGTTTTAAAAGGGGGGGGGGGGTTTACTAAAATCCTAAAATTGAAATTAAAATGAGATTAAACTAAGACATGAACAAAAACTAAGGTTTGATTCAGATGAGATTAACGACTACCTAGGCTTGAATCCAGTTTAAATAGGCATGGATTTCTAACTGTATTATTGTTGTATGGAGTCGGGATCGTAAAATACTAAACCTTAAGGTATTTCAAGCTAAGACTTCCCGACCCTTCTCAGGAAGAAACCTAGGAAACCCTACAAGGCTGTTATGAACACCGACTGTTAGACTTCCTCTCAGTCCTCTAACGACTCTAAAAGTGCCCTAATTTGACTATCTACCTCCCAGCGCGATAATCTAAGGTAATTTTAGGTTCTAACTTGGTTTACTAGACACAAATGCAATTAGGGAACTAAAACCGACTTCTCTCAAAACCTGTCTTAGCTATATATTGCACTGAGACCTAATAACAAACTCGAGCCTCTCAACGACAAGTTAAGCAGAATATTTAATTCCAATTGTATTTTAATTACTGTTTCTAAGGCTATCGGCCGATTTACCCAAAGATCACCCGAACCCGCAAGGATACAAATAATCAACAAAAATTTATTATGTGAAAGACATTCACCAAAATCTATGTGAAACAGCAAATAATCAACAATCAAAAGTAAATACGCACACGCACCAAATCAGAAATTCTAGAACACTTTACTTTTAAAGATCAATCCATAACAAACAATAATAACTCGTTAAAAATCCAAACTTTTTTCAAACTATCATCTTGCATAGGTAGTAACAACGGTTTTAGCCAAGAAACATGATGTCTACAATAAACAAATCAAGTTCAAAACAAGAATTCATCGGAAAAGTATTAAAACACGAAATTAAAGAAAACCAGGAGATAAAACCCGAACAATCTTCTTTCCTACGCTCCGTGCTTCAACCGGATGATTCTTGCAAGCCAAAACGCTCCGAAAACCGTAAAATATGCTCTGAAAATCGCCTCAGGGTTCTTGAGTTCGTAACTAGGGTTTTGTGGAAGTTTATGAAGTATATATATGTTTGGAATAAAGATCAAGCAACAAAAATCAACTTTTCCCGGAAACCACCCCTAGGTGGCACGCGACGGGTATTCAACATATGCTCCGCGCTACACCTAGACCCTAAAACTCAGCAAATTCTTCCCAAGGGTCTAGGTGTAGCGTGTAGCTCCTTGCTTGAGGGGGTGGTTTTGCACCTAGGCCCCATTTTCACAGAAAGTTCCGAATTTTCACAAGTTTCAACATCCCAAAAATTCCAGAAATTATTCTAACTTTTTTTTACTTGTTCCAAGACTTAGTGTTTCATCATTGTAGCTCGTTTTCACTCCATTTTCATCAACTTTTAGTACCAAGATCTGGAAAAACACAATCTAATCAATAGCACGCAATTCTAACTAAAACGAAACTAGAAATAACGGAAATCTATACAAATTATACACGAATAAAGGATGTATTTTGCAATACATCACTAATCCGGTGAGGGTCTGGGGGAAAAAATGACACCAGCTGGCCTTGTCCCAACGACCGATGCATCCAGCCCCGGTAAAGACATTCATATGGTTGTCAGTATCTGACGAACCATTGTATTTCCCCACTGTGAGTGGAAGTTTCCTCGTGGTGAGTGGGGCTAGGGCGATCTCCTGTATGAACTTGGAGTTTTCAGCGGCGGACCTTGGCCTGTAGGGTTGGGCTTAATTGCGCTTTGCAGTGCGATCGTATACAGCGCGGGGTTGTGTAGGGGGATAGTAATTGTAATCCCCCGATCGGCTATAAGCCGATTGAGAGTCTCCGCGGTATGTATGGTCGTCTGGGTCGGTGCGGTCGTACCCCTCGTTGTGGGGGTGCGGCCCCAGACGGCTATGTATGCCGGACCCTCGGTGGATAGTTGATTGTTGCCGATTTCGCCATGTGGGCCCAGGCGGTCGTGTACTGGTCCCCTAGCTCGAGACCCATATGTGGAGTCGTACTCACGGAGTGTGTGGATGGTACAGTAGGAGGATCCGCGTGCATCGCGCCTATCCTGAGAAGCGGGATTTTTGGGCGCCCTGCCCTCGTATTGCAAGATACGAGCCGCAGGTGTGTATAGTGCGGGCGTAGGTCCTCCAGGTGTTTGCGCATCTGCGCAAGCTTTGTTGTAGGCTGCAGCGAGGGCAACCTGTTGTTGGAAATACCAGGTATGGAGATCCATACCTGGGGGCGGTACAGAAGCGTACTGTGAAAAGTCTGGAATGAACATGGGGGAGCGCCCCCCTGTGCGGATGTGCCAACGTGGCCGATTTGTTGGGCTGGGGGAGTGGTCCCCGTAGGTCCCAAGTTTGCGGGGTTGAGATTTTCCCCGGTAGCATTATGTTGACGATCAGACATGATCTTCAAGAAAGAGAGAGATGGAAACAAGTGCTAAGAGTAGCAGTGGGCGCCAATGATGAAACAGTTGTTAACCAAGGGAGGTTAATTCACTGGTCTCGTCAAGTAGGGTTAATCCCTTCTTTCCGAGGATCGGTGGTTGGATCGTCCGCTGATCTGTCTCCTGCACAAGGAAAACACACCATGACTCGTAACAAGGATGATGAGGTGGGTGGTGCTCCTTGTTACCACTCTCCGACGTGAGAATCAGTAATTTGCTTGAGAGCGAAGTTTGTGATAGTAGTAAGAGTGAGAGAGTTTGATAAGCGATACCTCAAACCTGGTTCGGGATGGGTATTTATAGCCGAGGAGTGAATGAGGGTAATTTAGTGGCTAGACTGACAACGCGCAGCCCCTTGCAGGTGTGTCAGGCTTGTCGGCCACGGAGGTGATGCCACGTCCCACTGTGGTTGTCAGTCTGTGTGCCAGTGTCGTTTACGTATGGGATGACAGATGAATGTCATCAGTGCCACTTGCTGTTTTGGCTACCTGAGTCAAGGTGTCAGTCCCACTTGCGTCGTCAATAGGATGCGGTGCTAGGCCGCATCGCTATCTACGGGGATCGCGGTTGTTTCCGCGTCCCTTGGTTAGACGAAGATGTTTATGGGATGCGGTGCAGAGCCGCATCGCCATATACGGTAACTGCTCTTACCTTATCCCTTGTCGTGACGAAAATGTTCATAGGATGTTGTGCTAAGCCGCATCGCTATGTGCAACATCCATTTTCATATACAAGGTAAGTCTTCTCATCACTTGACCGATTGGATTCGGTATCTGTGTTCGCGTGTGTACGCATGAACGCCATATAAGTTCTTGTCGGTGGGAGTATTTGATAAGGGTAATGGTCACTCGCGACTACTTCGGTGCGAGATTTGGGACCATACCCTTTCAGGCGGAGTAGGATTCGGGGTTTCGGTGAAGGCATACGGGTTGCTTGGGTTAAAACCTCGATTGTGTGGCTGCATTTTTTTTTTATAAAAAATTGAAGGTTTTTTATAGATAGTAAATAATATATATATATTTTTTTATAAAAAAGTAGCTGTTGGTAAACGGTCAAAACCACAAACCAATCATCTTCCTCTACCTCCAATCTCAAGCCCGCCCCACGCCTAACCCAATTCCCACGTCAAAGGGGCAACACCCATTCTCAAGCCCCATGGTGGACAGTGTAGGGGGCTTTGGTGGGTTTCCCACGCCCAAACTTCTGCCTTACTCCCTTTAGTATAAGTCTCAGTTCTGTATGCTACACTCCTTAAAAGTAATATCAACAACTATAAAAGTAATCCTTTTACTATTTGTTCTGTAGTCGATCATTATCCGGTGCTACCCACCACCATAACGCCCGGGCACACCCCCTCCTGGGGCGCTATGGCTTGAGACTTTGGATGCCCACTACGGTGAACGCTACACATTTGTTTTCCCACACACACACACACACACATATATATATATATATATATATAGGATAAGGATATATAGAAAACCACTTTTAGCTAGAAAACCCAGAAAACTCTAAGCTCCCGACATTTTTTTTTTTGAAAAAAATAACATATGTAATATACATGTTTTTAAGACATTTGGGCCAAAAAAAACAAAAAAGCGCCGAGAGGATTTAAAAAAAAAAAAAACAAATTTCAGCATTTTTTGTGTAACACGTGTTACATTGCAAAGTTGCTGAAATTTGTTTATTTTTTTTTTAAAAAACCATTCGGCGCTTTTTTGATTTTTTTGGCCCAAA